>CM053770.1:255421089-255457025 GCA_028658325.1 Potorous gilbertii
CAAATGGGGAGAAAATTTTGGAACCCAAAATCTTGTGAAAATGAATGTAAAAAGTTAAATAAATAAATTCATTAAAATAATTTAAAAATAATTAAAAAAAAAACATTGTTTGAACCTAGCCCTACATGGTCAGGAAACTGGATCATCTCTTTATTGTTTAGAGACTCTTAACTAAGCACCCATGTTATACTGACCAGAAACTGAGATTCAAAGATTGATGCAAGGAGTTTTCTCAAAGGTCCCCTACAACGTCCTTCTGACTACTCTCTCAACTGCCAAATTTGTGGGTGTGGACTCTTGAGGATGGAAGAACCCTCCAGGGACCTCAAGATTTATCTGTTATGGTACCAGAGACAATACCTAGAGGACACAGCTATGCCAGCATTTCAGACAAGGGCTGAGCCTATTGTCCTAGTTGTTTTTTACCTCTTCCCTTTTGTTATGTGCCCAACCACCAAGGACCTGATTCAAGTATGTGCTGGCATTTTCTCCCTCTACATTCTTGTTCCCCTTCTCTTTTCTGTTTGCAAGTGTCAACCATTACTAAGTTTGTTCTCAACAATATAAATGAGGTTACCTGCATGTGTTTATTTCTCTCAAAGCTTCTGAAACATGCATAAAGATATGAATGGAAGTTCATTATAGACACGAACCCAAGGATGGATAGATGAAGGGGAGCAATTATAACTTCAGAGTAAATCCCTCTCAACACCACCCTTCCTTCCTGTTTCTGAATTCCTTTGTCACCCAGAATTATAGTCTACATATGCGTTAACCATAATGTGAGAAAGGAAATTCTTAAGTGGATAGACTGTAAATACAATAAGACAGAAGAATGGCAAAGTGTCCATTGAAATCATAGATACAAGATACCTGTGTTTCTTCTATCCTGAATATGACATAATAAAACATAAAAGTCCCATCATTCAAGGTAGTGTCTGCTACAAGATGCCTTATCCTTCAGTCATAAATAGATGAATTTATTCATAAATAGATGAAATATATTTATGGACTGCTCACCTTATAGTTGCTGACACAGAAAAGGGCATTTTGAGTAAACTTTGAGAGCAGGACAAAGCAAAGTATGTCTGTCATGCCAGAGCACACAAAGTATCTTGGTAGGTTAAGCTCAGAGTGGGCCAAAACCTCTCTCCTCATTGGCCAGTGTAGGCTTTAGGCCTTTCTCAAGTGCTGGGGGTTCAAAATGGTATGGGGAGAGGTCTACACAAGCAAACAATGATCAGCAATAACACCTGGGACACACTTCCCAGATAGATTGCCCCTGGGCAACATCTCCTGGCCCAACTGGGCTCTCCTGCCATCTTGACTTATACCTGCCTCTCATTTACTGGCCAGAAGGGAGAAATGTCAAGATGCTCTCAAGAAATACTGTTTTTCAGGGCTAAGGCCCAGCAAGCAGCCTGCACCCTGAGTGTGGCATAACCACAATCCTTTACATTCACCCTCTGGATAATCACAACAGGATCCCAGAATAGCTTCATATATTTACTGTTTTGCTCTGCCCAGCACCAGGTGCTCTCTGAGCTCAGACAAGCACCTGCCTGGTTCAGGCACGCTAGAATACAGAGAAGACGACAAGGTCCCTGCCAGAGTAAAATCACTTTGAATTCAGTTCCGCATCTATTCAGCACCTACTATATGCCAAGCACTTATTAGGAGATACATAGTAAAAAAAGTCAGGCCATGCCCTCAGGCAGCTTATATGGGGAGGGAAGAGGTTGGATATGATAAAAACCAAATAAATATAATGCCATTTTGTAAGAATTGATGAGGTTCAAGGCAGGCCTTCTGCAGTAGGGCCCTAGACCAAAGATCACCCATTTTCGTTTCAGAAGGAGAGCAGCCCAGTGGGGCAGGGGTTGGGGGGGGGTGGGGGATGTCACAGGCTGGGCAAGGGTGAGAGGTGGGAGATGGACTTGAACGTGAACCACTTTGGCTGGAAGAGTTCCCAGTGCAGGGCAGCCCTGCTGTGCCAGATTACCCAGGGAAGACTTTCTCCACCTTGACCAGGGGAAGGGGAGCTGAGAAGAGCCTGGGGAGTGGCCTTGGGAAGGAAGGTGATTGGACTCTTTCCCTCCCCTCCATCTTCCTCTCTCCTCATCCTTAGGCCTGTATGGGAAGAAAGGGTGCCCAGTAATACTGGATCGATGGGTGGAAGGAGGGATGGAGAAAGGGAGCAATAAGGACAAGTGACTCCTCTACACCCCACCCCCATCCCCAGCAGGGGCAAAAGCGTTCATACCATACTGGCACCCCAGGTATCTCAGGATGGCATCGCTCTGGCAAAGGGTGAAGTCTCCATCTGTGAATCTGGGTAGCAGTTTGGAGAACTACGGGGCAGAGTGCAGGAGAAGGGGCTCAACCAACTGCCCTTCTCAGCCCCCGTCCAGCCCACAGCTCTCGGCCTCCTCCTGTATCCCAGAACCTCCAAATCCACGTTCATCATCCCCCCCACCACCCCCATCCCCGCCCATCTCCGACCAGGGCCACTCACACAAACGGTCTTGAGCTCCTCCGACTCACACCCACACTCATCTGACTTCAGTCGCTCATCATGCCCGTCCTGGCCCTGGTCAACCAGGAGCATCCGGATGGCCTCGCATCGCCCTGGGGAAAGAGCCGGGGACAAAGGATTTCAGTCTGGATGCGCATCCCGAGGACAGCACCCCTGGACCACCGGCACCGAGGGGAGGTCTTCTGGGGTCCCGCTTGGAAAAATCCCTACCCATTCCCTGGACCTCAGTTCCCCGCCCCACCCCCGGAGAATGCAAGGGTCGCGGGCTAGGAAGTGGGGTGGGGGCTTCCACGTTCCTCTCCCACGTCCCTGCGCGCAAGTGGACTCCTCTCGAGGGTCCCCCGGCCCTGCCGCCCCCGGTGTTGGGACCACGAGTTACCTTGGATGGGGAAGTAGGTGATGGTGTAAGGAGGCACTAGGAGAGACGGACAGAGAGAGGTCAGGGGGCTCTGCTCTCCCTGAAGCTCCTCCACTACCCCTCCCCAAAGACCCCCGAGGGGTCTTACTCTCTGGAGATAGAGGCACACAGGAAGGAGAGCAGGAAGGTAGCTGGATCCCAGAGGCCGCCCTAGAGCTTAATATGGCCGGACCCCAACCTTGGTCCCACCCCTGACTCCACCTACCCTCCTTTTTTCCCCACCACTCACTGGGCCCCGGAATGTGCAGAGTCACCAGTAACTAGGCACCGGTACCTAGGAACAAGGGTAAGAGCAGGGGCAGGGCAGGAGGTGCGAAGGGGCGCGGGAAACGAAAGCGTAATGAATAAATTGGCGCTAATTAACCAAGGGAAAACCCTGACTTTAAGGGGGAGGGGGAAGGTGGATCTTGAGGATGATGGAGATTCCAGGCATGGGGCACAACCAGGGCAAATGTCCAGAGATGGGAGTAGGGAGTCTGCACAGGACCATCACCACAGGTGATCTTGTTCCAGGACTGAGTTTCTAGATCTGTAAAAGGAGGGACTTATATTAGATTACCTCTGAACTCCATTCCAGCTCTATTTTTATGTCCATGAAATAGCATTTCCAACAAATGCTCATCCAGCCTTTATTTGAAGACCACTAGTGATGGAGGGCTCATTACTGCAGCTTCCTGAAGTGGCAGTGGAGGCTCCAAGTGGACAATCTATTTCAAACTATCAAAGGAAAGTGATCTGCCACCTCCCTGGATTGCTAAGTGATATCACTGCTTAACCAGCAGCAAGGAAAATGACAAGATCCCACATGCCTGCAGGAAAGCAGGGCGTTATCTGGGGTTCTGCCCAAGAGCACCAAAATATGGAGGAAACTGACAGTATTTGATGCACTGAAACTACTGCAGTGAGCACCTAGTGAGCAGAGCTGCAGCCTGAGGTGATCCTTCTGTGGCCCATCCCACCTTGCTTTTCCAAACTTTGAGAGTTCAAAGAATCTCCCTCCTTGTCCTTGACAAGGCAGCAATTGGATGTAGGTTATACATGTACTATTGTACAAAGCCTACTTCCATGTTATATATACTGTGAAAGAAAAAAGCAGACAAAAACAAGTCAAAGTAAAGTAAAGAAAAAGTTTGCTTCAATCTGAATTCAGAATCTATCAGCACTTTCTCTGGACATAGAGGGCATTTTTCATCCTGAGTCCTTCAGAATTATCTTGGATCATTGGCTTCCTGACAATAGAAGAGTCTTTCACAGTTGATCTTCATACAACAATGCTGTTACAGTATAGAACGTTCTGCTCATTTCACTTTGTATCAGTTCATGTTAAGTGTTTCCAGATTTTTCTGGAAACCTCCTGCATGTTATTACTTATAGCACAATAGTATTCCATCAAATCATATACTATTGGATAATTTAATGAATCAGTTTCAGACACTTCTTGAGACCCTGGGCAAGTCATTTCACCCTGTTTAACTCAATTTCCCCATCTGTCAAATGAGCTGGAGGAGGAAATGGCAAAGCACTCCAGTATCTGCCAAGAAAACTCCAAATGGACACACCAAAAAAATGCAGATGATTTATATGGGTTTATTTTGTAACCTACAGCTTTGCCAAAGTATTATTTCTAATAGTTTTGTACTTGATTCTCTAGGATTCTCTAAGTATATCATCATATCACCTGCAAAGAGTGATAACTTAGTTTCTTCTTTGCCTATTCTAATTCCTTCAATTTCTTTTTCTTCTCTTATTGCTAAAGCTAATATATCTAGTGCCATAATGAATAACAGTGTTGATAATGAACATCCTTGTCTTACCCCTGGTCTTATTGGAAATGTATCTGTCTTATCCACATTACAAATAATACTTCCTGATAGCTTTAGGTAGAGATTGCTTATTATTTTATGGCAGGTTCCACTTATTCCTATGTTTTCCAGCATTTTCCATAGGAATGAGTATTGTGTTTTGTCAAAAGCTTTTTCTGCATCTATTGAGGTAATCTTACAGTTTCTGTTAGTTCTGCTGATGTGATCAATAATGCTGAAAGGTTTCCTAATGTTGAACCATCCTTACATTCCTGGTATAAATCCTACCTGATCATAATGTATTATTCTCATAACTTGCTGTATTATTTTTGCTAATATCTTATTTAAAATTTTTGCATTTATTTCATTAGAGAAATTGGTCTATAATTGTCTTTCTCTGTTTTGGCTCTTCCTGGTTTAGGTATCACAACCATATTTGGATCATAAAAAGAATTTGGTAGGACTCCTTCTTTACCAATTTTCCCCAGTAGTCTATATAATATTGGAATTAACTGTTCTTTAAATGTTTGATAGAATTCACTTGTAAATCCTTCTGTCCCTGGAGATTTTTTTAGGAAGTTCATTGATGGCTTCTGTAATTTCTTTTTCTGAGATGGGGTTATTTAAGTATTTAATTTCCCCTTTTGTTAATCTGGGCAATATATATATTTTTTTAAATATTCATCTATCTCACTTAGATTGTAAAATTTTATCAGTTGGGCAAAATAATTTCTATTTATTGTTTTAATTTTCTCCTCATTAGAGGTGAGTTCACCTTTTTCATTTTTGATACTGGTAATTTGGTTTTCTTTCTTTTCAAAAATTGATTTTATTGAGTTTTTTTTTTCACAAAACCAACTCTTAGTTTTATTTATCAGTTCAATAGTTTTCCTAATTGTGATTTTATTAATCTCTTCTTTGGTTTTCAGTATTTCTAAATTGTTATTTTCTTAGAGATTTTCAATTTGTTCTTTTTCTAACCTTTTCAGCTACATGACCAGTTCACTGATCTCCTCTTTTTCTATTTTATTCATGTAGGCATTCAATGATATAAAACTTCCCCTACTAACTGCTTTTGCAGCATCCCATAAGATTTAGTAGGTTTTCTTGTTATTGTCATTCTTCTGAATTGTTTCTATGATTTGTTGTTTAACCCACTCATTCTTTAGGTTTAGATTATTTAATTTTCAATTATTTTTATCTATCTTTTCATGAAGTTCTATTACATATAATTGTTACTACATTGTGATCTGATAAGGATGCATTGACTATCCCTGCCTTTCTGCACTGGACGGAAAGGTTTTATGCCCTATTACATGGTCAATTTTTGTATATGTGCCATGTACTGCTGAGAAAAAACATATTCCTTTCTATCTCCATTCCATTTTCTCCAGAGATCTACATTATCCAGAGTTCTTCTCACCTCTTTAACTTCTTTCTTGTTTGATTTGAGGTTAGATTTATAATATTCAGAGCAGGGGAGGTTGAGGTCCCACACTATATTGTTTTGCTGTCTATTTCTTCCTGGTAACTTTTCCTCTAAAAATATGGATACTATACCACTTGGTGCATATATGTTTAGTAATGATATTGCTTCATTTTCTATGGTGCCTTTCAGCAGGATATACTTTCCTTCCTTATCTCTTTTGATTAGATCTATTTCTGTTTTTGCTTTGTCTGACATTAGGATTGCTACCCCTGCTTGTTTTACATCAGCTGAGGCACAATATATTCTGCTCCAACCTTTTAGCTTTACCCTATATGTATCACCCAATTTCAAATGTATTTCTTGTAAACAACATATTGTTGGATTTTGGTCTTTAATCCATTCTGCTATCCACCTCCCTTTTATGAGAGAGTCCATTCCATTCACATTCACAGTTATGATTACTATGTGTGTCTTTCTCTCCTTCCTATTTCCCCCCATTTATGCTTTCAGTTCTCCTTTCTCCTCCATAATAGAGTTTTAATTTTTGACCACTGCCTCCTCCAGTCTTCCTTCCCTTCTTTCAACTCCCCTCCCTCTTATTCCCCTTTTCCCTTACTATTTCTACCCTTCCTTTTCTTTCCTTTCCCCCTCCTACTGCATAAAGGGAAAGTTAGATGTCTATCACTTTAAGTGAGCTTGTTGTTCCCTCCTTGAAACAAATCTGATGAGAGTAAATCTCAGACAGTGCTCGTCTCCCTCTCCTCCTTTCCTCTACTGTAATATGTTTTTGTGCCTCTTGCTGTGATGTAGTTTACCTCTTTCTGCCTCTTCCTTTTCACATCTACTGTTGCAATTCCTTTGCACCCTTAAATCACATGCTTTATCATCATATCAGTTAATTTATACCCACTCTCTCTATATGTTCATATCCCCTTTAAATATCATAATAAATATACAATTCTCTAGATTAACAAGTATCATCTTCGATTACAGGAATATAAACAGTTTGCCCATATTAAATAATAAATTTTTTCCCCTGTTTACCTTTTTATGCCTCTCTTGAGACTTTTATTTGAAGATCAAATTTTCTATTCAACTCTGGCCTTCTCATCAGTAAGTTATGGAAATCCTTTATTTCATTGAATATCCATCTCCTTACCTGAAATATTAAGCTCAACTTTGCTGGGTAATTGATCCTTGGTTGTATTCCCAGCTCCTTTGCCTTCCAGAATATTGTATTCCAATCCCTCTGATCTTTTAATGTAGAAGCTGCAAGGTCCTGTGTGATCCTGACTGTGTTTCCTTGATATTTGAATTGTTTCTTTCTGGCTGATTGCAGTATTTTCTCATTAACTTGATAGTTGGAATGTAACAACAATATTTCTTGGGGTTTTCAGTTTGGGATCTCTTTCAGGAGGTGATCAATGGATTCTTTCAATAATTATTTTGTTCTCTGTACCTAGGTCCTCAGAGGAGTTTTGTTTGATGATTTCTTAGAAGATATTGTAGAGGTTCTTTTCTTCATCATGGCTTTTCGGTAGAACAATAATTCTTAGATTTTCTCTCCTCCCATCTGTTTTCCAAGTTATTTGTTTTTCCAATGAGATATTTTACATTTTCTTCTATTTTTTCATTCTTTAGATTCTGTTTGACTGATTCTTGAAGTCTCATACAGTCATTAGCTTCTACTTGCCCAGTTCTAATTTTTAATAGATTGATATCGTCAGTTAACTTTTGCATCTCCTTTTCTGTTTGATCAATTTTCCTTTTTAAGGAGCTATTCTCTTCAGTGAATTCTTTTTTTCATATTTTTTTAATAGTTGGTCAATTTTTCTTCTACCTCACTAATTTTGCTTTTAAAATCCTTCTTGAGACAAAGCCAGGATTACAGAGTAATAGCACAGACTTTCTAGGGTGCTCTCACCAAGCCCAGCCAAATACCTGTAAAAAATGTCTCTAAATTCTGGAGCTACAGAACCCACAGAATTTGAAGTGAAGCAAATCTTCAGCCCAAGACAGCCTGGAAGGTTGCCAGGATGTGTCTATCACACCATGCTGGGAGCAAAACACAGTCCAGTGTGGGCCATGAGTGCACAGAAGGGAACTGAGCAGGCCTTGGGGAGACTGAATCTCTCACACCTTGGTGGTTTCCAAACTTCATGACCACAAAACGCTGAGGATAAATTGGAAAGTCAGTAAGAAAAGCCTGTGGGACCAATGTAGGAGAGTGGAGTGGTCAGGCCCCAGTCCCAGGACTGCAGGGGGGAAGAGGGTAGAGGAACACATGACAGCCACAGTAGCAGCAAGGAAAGCTGTTTTTGGAGCTCTATATTATAGAACTAGAGGGTAAAATAAATATTGAAAGACTCCACCTATCACCTCCTGAAAGAGATCTGAAAAGAAAAACTCCTAAGAATATTGTAGCCAAATTCCAGAGTTCCCAGGTCAAGGAGAAAATATTGTGAGCATCCAGAAAGAAACAATTTGAGTATTATGGAAATACAATCAGGATAACACAGAATCTAGCTGCTTCTACATTAAGGGATCACAGACTTTGGAATATGATATTCTAGAAGGCAAAGGAGCTAGGATTAAAACCAAGAATCACCTACTCAGCAAAACTGGGTATAATCCTTTAAGGCACAAAATAATAATTCAGTGAAATAGAAGACTTTCAAACATTCTTGATGAAAAGATCAGAGCTAAATAGAAATTTTGACTTTCAAACACGAGAATCAAGAAGAGCATGAAAAAAGTAGGGAAGAGAAATCATAAGGCACCTTCTAAAGTTGAACTATTCACAGTTCTACGTGGAAATATAATATTTGTAACTAAAGATTTTTCTCAGTATTTGGGTAGTTGGAGGGATTATATATAGACAAAGGATAGAGGGTGAGTTGAATAGGAATGGATGAAATCTAAAAAAATAAAACTAAGGAGTGACAAAGGAATATATTGGGAGGAGAAAGGGAAAAGTGGAATGGGGCAAATTATCTCCCATAAAAGAGACAAGAAAGAGCTTTTTCAATGGAGGGGAAAAGTGGGGAAGTGAGAGGGGGAAAAAGTGAAGCTTACTCTCATCACATTTGGCTTAAGGAGGGAATAAAATGCACACTTAGTTTGATATGAAAATCTATTTTACATTATAGGAAAGTAGGGGAGAAGAGGATAAGTGGGGATGATGGAAGTTAATGCAAATAGGAGGAGGGAGTAATTACAAGTTAACACTTTTGGGGAGGGACAAGGTCAAAAGAGAGAGTAGAATAAATGGGGGGAAGGATAGGATGGAGGGGACTATAGTTAGTCTTTCACAACATGACTTTTATGGAAGTCATTTGCATAACTACACATGTATAACCTATATTGAATTGCTTGCCTTCTCATGGGGGATCCATGGGGAGGGTGGAAGGGAGAGAAGTTGGAACTCAAAGTTTCAAAAGCAAATGTTAAAAATCATTTTTACATGCAACTGGGAAATGAGAAATACAGGTAATGGAGTCTAGAAGTCTATCTTGCCCTACAAGAAAATAGAGGAGAGGAGGATAAGGTAAGGGAGGGGTGTGATAAGAAAGGAGAGCAGATTAGGGGAAGGGGAAATCAGAATGTATGGTGTCTGGGGTGTGGGGAGGGGAGAGATGGGGAGAAATTTGCAACTCAAAATCTTGTGGAAATGAATGTTGAAAACTAAAAATAAATAATTTTTTAAATGATGTTGGCCCGAAGACACGTCAGGAGACACTGCCATGCTAAAAAAAAAAAAATCATTCTTGAGCTCTTCCAAGAATGTTCTTTGGGCTTGAGGTAAGTTCATATTCCCTTCTGAGGTTTCAGATGGGAGTACATTCTCAATGCTGACTTCTTCTCTGTTCGCGTTTTGGGCTTTGTCTTCATGGTAAGGTTCTATGGTCTTTTCTTTTCTGGTTTGTTTCCTGCTCATGATGATTGCCTTTTTCCTGACTTTTAAAGCCAATCCCTCCTTCTAGGTCACAGGGGGCTCTCTCCCACAGTTTGTGTGCCGAGAACTTGAGCCTTTGTGTATTGTGGTCTCTGGTTCTTTCAGCTAGAAGCTAGAATGGTTGGTGAACCCCTGTCTGTGCCACTGTCTTCTTGATTCCCCTGGCTGTGCTAAGGCACCCCTGGGGTCCTGGTGTTGGCATTTACTAGCTCCACCCCACTGGGGCTCAGGATCCTCCTGGTTTACCGAGGTGAGACTGTCTGGGACAGCTCCAGTCCTGTGCTAGTCCCCTTCAGCCACAGCAAGAGGGTTTCTCCTTGACGAATTTCTGAGGCTCTCAACCTAAGAGACTGTTTACCTCTTAGACTGATCCCACTATTCCAGGATTTTTCCTGGGGAAATATTCTCTGGGTTTTTCAAGGTCAACAAGGGGAGCAGGAGAGCACTTACAGATCACCCTGCCGTCTTGGCTTCCAGAATTTCAGTTAGATGGCTTACAGACATTTAATTTGCTGACTGATAGTCTCAAGACTCCCATCCTGGGTTGACATATTTGCACCTAATTTCTTTCTAATTTAACTGTATTGTATCTTCCCACTTCTTTGCTCACCCCATCCCCCAAAAATAGAATGAAAGCTGATTTAGGGCAATAACTATGCCCAGCACATAGGAGACATTGATGTGCTGAATTGAACAGAGAATATCAGAGAAGGACCTTAGAACATGAAACATTGACTGGCAAATCTTGGAGGGACCTTAGAAAATGGAATGTCAGATCTGGGAGGGATCTTAGAACATAGAACATCAGAGCTGAGAGGATTCTTGGAACCTAGAATGTCAGGTCTGAGAGGGACCTTAGAACATGGAACCATGTGTCAGGGCCAGGAGGGATATTATAACATAAGAGTTCAAAGTTAGGGGAAGGGGGAGTCAGAACAGAGAATATCCTAGCTGAGACCCACCCTCTCACTAAACACAGGGAGACAATGAAGCCAAGAGGGAGGGAGGGAATAAGCTTTTCTATATTGCCTCCTCTGTACTTTACACATATCCACTTCATCCTCACAACAACCAGGGGAGATAGGTGGAGTTATCATCTCCATTTTACAGATGAGGTAACTGAGGCAGACCAAAGTTAAGTGACTTGTGCAGATTTACATGGCCAGTAAGAATCTGAGACTGGATTGGAACTCAGGTCTTCCTGGCTCCAGGCCCTCTACTTGATTCACTGTGGCCTCACCTAGCACAGGTGAATGCTCCTGGCTCTGACCTCTTTCTGACAGCTTTTGTAGCTGGATTCCAGAGAAGGTTTAAAGGTTTACCCAGGGCAGATTAACTATATGTCATTTCATTTGATCTTCATTAATTTCACCTGCCCTGACATTTCTCAGATGATTTTAATATGGGTGGGTTTGATCTTTATCAGAATGAGCTGCAGGGGAGCCTGTCCCCTCCTTGTCTCCTCCATCTTCCTCCCCCTTAGGTCAGGTGCAAAATGCCTTCTCCATCCAGAGAAAGAACTGTAGAATTCGATCACAGAATGAAGCAGATCATTTTCTTTTGTGTTATGTTTTGATTTGTTTTATTTGTTCTTCCATTCATTTTAATTCTTCTATGTGACCTGATTAAGGTGAAAATGAATTTAATAGGAATGTATGTGTAGAATCTATACAAAATTGTATGTTGTCTCAGGGAGGGAGTGGGGAGATAGCAGGGACAGACGGCAGGGAGGGGAAAAATCTAAGATATATGGAAGTGATTGTAGAACACTGAAAACAAATATGATAATACTAATCAAGAAAAATGAAAGAAAAGACAGACAAAAAGTGAAGAAAAATAATGAAAGTAAGTTAAACGTTTGCTACGTTCTGCATTCGGACTCTAGCAGTGCTTTCTCAGAAGATGGAGAACATTTTTCTTCAGAAGTCCTTCAGAATTTTCTTTGATCACTGAAGTGCTAAGAATAGCTAAGTCATTCCCAGTTGTTCATCACAAAATGATGCTGTTACTGTATACAATGTTCTCCTGATACTGTTCATTTCACTTTGTATCAGTTGATACACAGGTTTTTCTGAGAGCATTTTGTTTATCCTTTCTTATATTACTGGAATAATCTTGGAATGGTGGAATAGTATTCCATGACAATCATATACTGTATGGACAACTTAGTGTTCCAGCCTCAGACACTCCCTTTCTCTGTGACCCTGGGCAAGTCACTGAACCTTATTGGCCTCAGTTTCCTCATCTGTAAAATGAGCTGGAAAAGGAAATGGCAAAGCACTCCAGTGTCTGCCAAGAAAACCCCAAGTGGAGTCAAGAAGAGTTAGATACAACCTTACAACAATACAAAAATCACAGAATTCTAAACCCTTTTCACAAAGTTGTGGGAGCTGTCAACAGTGTGTCCATGAATCTGTCTAACCACAGCTGCTCCAGCAACATTTTGTGTTTTGCATCACCTTTGCCTATCGGGGGGGGGGGGGGTGAGTTCTCTTCCTTTATGTTTTTCCTATTATTCATTTATTTTGGAGCTTCTTTCTTCTGGTTGTTGATTCACTGTGGTTTTCTCTTTGGAAAACCCTCCCTGCTTTGACAGCTTCTCTCTTGGGAAATCCATCTGAGGCTTGCTCTGGTTTTCCTTCTCTATTTATCTCAAGAAACACATCAGACTTTTCTCAGAGTTGCTTTGAAAGAGATTATTGGAAGGTCAGGAGGACTCACATGTGGGTTGCATTTCTTGCATGCAGAAGCATTGTAACATTGTGCAATTGAAAATGTCTGTTTTACCCTCTGTGATTCCCTCTATCCCTTATATAGACAAGAATTCTCTCCCTCATTAAAAATTTGAAAGGTGCCTCTTTACTTTTCTTCTCTCTTCTATCTTCTTTATTTCCTCATTTGTTTATGTCAGTATTCACACAATATAAATCAACCTGCACTGGTGAGTGGTCCTGGCTCTGATCTCTTTCCAGCAGCTAATGTAGCTGGATTCCTGAAAAGGCTTAAAGGTTTACACAGGATGGATCATCCATATGTTATTTCATTTAATCCTCATTCATTCCAACTGACTCATTTCTTGAGAAATTTCAGGTTGTGTTGGGGTTTGTGTTTTTTGTTTGTTCAGGGATTTTTTTGCTCCTTCTTTCTCACCTCAGTTGTGGTCATCCATCAATCTCCCCATTAGGTCAGGTGTAACCCCAGACTCCCTCCTCTACCCTTTTGTTCTATGGGTGAGTTGCTACAGTTACATAGCTTCATATCTCTTCACAGATGGTTCCTCAATCTCCATCCACAGTTGTAACCTAGGATTTCCAGGTCTGAACAGAGGGGCAATCTCTAACATAACATTTCATTGACTTCTTACCCCACCCAGAATTTATTTGCTAGGAAAATAAATCTACTTTCATACAGGCACTCAAGGTGATAAATGCAGTTGGGATTACTTGGGTCCATGTGAGACTTTTCTTCTGTCTGTGTCCTTTGTGGGATATATGTCTAGTATTGGGATCGTGGGGAGTAGGATGGAGAAGGATATGGATGATTTATTTTTCTAAAATATTGATATTTTTCCCCAGTTACCTGTAAAACAATTTCTAATATTCATTTGAAAAAAATTTTGAACTCCAAATTCCCTTCCTCCCTCCCCTCTCCCTCTCATTGAGAAGCAAACAATTTGATATAGATTGTACATGTTCAGTCATGCAAAACTTATTTTCATCAATAAAATGAGCCGGAGAAGGAAATAGCAAACCACTTCAGGGGTGTGAGATCTTTAAAGAAAGTTTGTTGGGGTTGGGACCAGTTCATGCTCCCCTTTGAAGTTTCAGATGGGGGTATACTGACAGTGCTATCCTCTTCTGAATTTGTGCCTTGATGTTTCCTGTCCCACTAATAAGAATCTATGGGCATTGTTCATTTCTGCTTTTTGCTCATGGTATTTGCCTATCTCCTGCCTTTTACAGTTGAGCTGAAGTGCAGGGGACAATGACCCAAACTTCTTGTGCTGGGGATCTGGTATCTGGTTACTGGGTTTGTGTGCAGGGGCCTCAGGTGCTGGTGGCTGGAGGTTGTGGGATTCTGACAGCTTACCTGGTGCTGAGCTGGGTTCAGTAACAAGGGAGGTCTCAGGGTTGGGGTGGAGAATCTGGCCCCTGGGGGATGCCCGCTCACCTGGGCCTTGCACTGATTCCTACTCACCCAGACTTTGCACTCCAGTGTTTGACTGTAGGAGGATATCTGCCTGTCACCTAAAGCTCTTGGAGTTGTATTAAATTATGGGAGATTTGTCTGCTGCAGAATGCCAGCAGACATTGTGGTTTTTTGGGCTGGTGTTTACCTGTTTTCCTGTCTGTGCTGAGGCATTTGGGGGGTCCTGGTGCGGGCACTTGCCTGCTCCACTACCCTGAGGCTCAAAATCTCCCCTTGGTTTGTTGAGGTGGGGCTTGCTGCTGGCTTACTGAAATGCCTCTAGTCCTGTGCTGCTCCCCTTCCCCCAGAGGGAGAGGGCCCTTTCCCATTCGTTCCCCAAGCTACAAGACTGCTGTCCTCCATTTTTCTGCTGACTCAGCTGTTCTAGGGCTTTTCCTGTGGATATTTTCTGGGCTTTCAGAGGTCAATAGGAAAGAGTGATAGCCACTTACTTCTTATTTCACCATCTTAGCTACTGGAAGGGAAAGTCAGAAACCAGATTAAGGAGAGATTCTTTGAGTCACTAGACTACTTGAAAGCCATGATCAAAAACAGAGCCTAGTCATCCTATTTCAAGAAGACAGAAAATAAAACTACCCAGACTTTGTAGAACCAGATGACTAAGTGGAATTAGAAAGAATTCACTGGTTTCTCCTGCAAGAAACCTGCAAATAATAACTCCCAGGAACATTGTAGCCAAAATACAGAACTTCCAGATCAAAGAAAAATAAATACTGCAAAAAGTCAGAAAGAAAGAATACAAGTCCTGGGGATCCATGGCCAGAATCACCTATGATTTAGTAGCCACCATAACAAGAACCAGAGAGCTTGGAATAGAATATTCCAGAGGTAGGATATAGATTTACAGAATTTAGTATAAAAACACATTTCACTCCTCAGGGAAATAAGAAGGCAAGAGGAGAAGAAAGAGGAGAGAATGAGAGAGAAGGTAGATTAAAGGAGGGACTGGCATGAAGTACAATAAACTCTAAGGATTACAAAAATATTTATAGTTCTTTTTTCAGGTGGTAAAGAATGGGAATCTGAAGGGGTGCCCATAATTGGAGAATGGATGAACAGGCGATATAAGGTAAATATGGTGCTGCAATGAGTGATGGGGGGAATGGGTTCAGAGAGTCCTGGAAGACTTTTAGGGATTCTTGCAGAGTAAAGTGAACTGAACCAGAACAATAATTCTTACCATGACAACAATATTATAAAGACAAATGACTTTGAAAGGCTTTGGAACTCTGATCAACATAATAGTCAGCCACAACTGCAGAGAAATAGTGAGGAAACAGTCTCCCTCTCTCCTGATGGAGAGATGAAAACCTAGAATGCAGAAGAAGACATTAATGTGGGCATACCTATTTTCTTTTACCCATGGTCAATGCAAAATTTTATTTTGCCTAACTATACATGTTGAATAGCTGAGTTTGTTCTTTTATTTTTTTAAATTTTTATTCATTTTCTTCTGAACTTGAGAAATCAAACAAGTATTCCTACAATGTAATAGAATAGAAAAATGATAAATGTGCATGAAATTGCAAATCTTTTATGTACAACTTGCAAATCCTTTGAAATATATAATAAAGTTATCATAAAGCTTCCTTTTTTTCTTCTCTCCTTCCACCTCACCCCTTGCCCTGCCACTAGACACAAATATGCACATATATGGAAAATCATTCCATATGTGGTTCATTTATCAGTTATTTGTCTGGATCCAGGTGGATTCTTCCTTCACATGTCCTTTGTGGTAATTTAATTATTTATAATAGTCAAAATGACTTCCTTGCTCACAGTGGAACTTTAAGCCATATTGCTGTTCCTGTATTCATCTATCTCTTGGTTCTTCTCATTTCACCCTACTTTATTTTGTGCAAGTCTTCCCATGTTTCTAAGATAATCAAGCTCATAATTTCATGTAGCACAGTAAAATTCCATCGCAATCATGTGTCCTTTGTTCAGGCATTCTTCAATTGATGGGCATTCCCACAATGTTCAGTTCTTTGCCATCACAAAGAGAACTGTTACAAATATTTTAGAATATACAGATTCCTTTCTTTTTTTCCCTAATGGTCTTTTCCCAATATCTAGTAGTGATATTGCTGTAGGGAGTTTAATATCAGATAATTTTGATAATTATTGAGCATTATCCCAGATTGCGCTCTAAAACAGTTGGATCAGTTCACAATTCCACCAACAGTGAATTTTTTCCACTCCCCTTCAATTTTCCACCTCCCCTTCAACATTTGTCACTTTCCTGTTCTATCATTTTGGCCATTCTGATAGGTGTAAAATGATATCTTGAGGTTATTTTAATTTGCATTTCTCTAATCAGTAATAATTTAGAGCATTTTCTCCTAGGACTACAAAATGTTTTAATTTCTTCATTGAAAAACTACCTGCTCATGTCCTTAGACCATTTATCAGTTGGGGATTGATTCACAGTCTTATAGATTTGACAGATTTCTTTATGTAGTTGACATATGAGACCTTTATCTGAGAAACTATCTGTAAAATTCCCCTCCTCCCCCCGCCCCAACCCTGCCCAGCACAATTATCCACTTTCCTTCTCATCTTGGCTTTGTTTGTTTTATTTGTAGAGAGTGTTTTACCTTCCATGTAATTGAAATCATCCATTTTACACCTCACTCAGCTCTCTATCCCTCATTTCTTCAAATTGCTAACCTATCCAAAAGGCTAATAGGCAATATGTTCCATGTTCTTCAAATTTTCTGGTAATCTCTCTCTTTATGTCCTGTATCCATTTTGACCTTATTGTGGGAAATGGTGTAAGATACTGGGCTATGCCTAATTTTTGTCAAACTGGTTTCCAGTTTTCCCAGTATTTTCTTAACCAAATAATGCATTTTTATACCAATAATTTAAGTCTTTACACTTCCCAAACACAAGGTTACTACAGTCATTTGCTGTTGTAAATTGGACATCTACTCTATTCCACTGATGTACTTTTTTATTTCTTAAACAGTATAAGATAGTTTTGATAATTAATGCTTTATAATATAATTTAAAGTCCAGTACTGTTGAGCCTCCTTCTTTTACATTTTATTTCCATTACTTTAACCCATATGGAGCAAACTACTGCTTCAGGGGGTCTGGTCCTGCCCAACCATAATTCCCATTTGCCTTAAGAAAGCTCAGTTGAAGCCAGCGTCTCTGACAAAGTCCTCATTTCTAAAACATATACAGAACTGATTCAAATTTGTAAGAACACAAATCATTCTCTAACTGATAAATGGTCAAAGGATAAGAATAGTTTTCAGAGGAAGAAATTAAAGCAATCTATAGTCATTTGAAAAAAAGCTCTAAATCAATGTTGATTACAGCGATGAAAATTAAAACAACCCTGGGGTACCACTTCACAGCTATCAGATTCACTAAGATGACAAAAAAGGGAAATGATATATACTGGAGAATATGTGGGAAAACTGGAACACGCATGCATTGTTGAGAGACTTGTGAATTGATCCAGTCATTCTGGAGAGCAAATTGGAACTGTGCCAACAGAACCATAAAACTATGCATACTCTTTGACCCAGCAAGACCACTTTTAGGTCTGTATCCCAAAGAGATCATAATAAACATGGGACATATGTAGAAAAAGAGAATATACAAATATATTTATAGCAGTTATTTTTGTGGTGGCCAAGAATTGAAAATTGAGGGGATGTCCATCAACTGAGGAATGACTGAACAGGTTGTGATATATGAAAGCAATGGAATACTGCAAGACAGATGTATTTGACTGTAATGGAACACTATAAGAAATGATGAGCAGGCAGACCATAAAAACCTGGAGAGACTTATACAAACTGATGCTGAATGAAGAGAGCACAACCAGGAAAACATTATACACAGTAACAGCCACATTGTTCAATGATTGATTTTGATAGGCTTAGCTCTTCTCAGCAATGCCAGGATCTAAGACAATTCCAAAGACTCAAGTTGGAAAATGCTGTCCACATGCAGAGACAGAACTACAGAGTCTGAAATCAGATGGAAGCAGACTATTTGCTCTCCTTTCTTTTTGTTGCTTTCTTTTCTTTCTTCTTTCTTGAAGTTCCTCACATTAGCTCTAATTCTTCTTGGCATCATGACTAATAGAAAAATATGTTTAAAATGAAAGTATAAGTAAAGCCTATATCAGACCGAATGGCATCTTGGGGAAGAGGGAGTAGAGAGAGGGGGAGAAAATTCAAGACTCAAAATCTTATGAAAGTGAATGTGGAAAATTAAAGTAAATAAATTATAAAAATGTTTTAGAAAATTAAAAAAAGAAAGCTAAGTTCATATCTCATAGATAGATGAATAAGACAGATAGATGGATGGATAAATAGATAAGAAATCCTTAGCAATTACTCCTGGGACTGATCAACAAGTAAATTCTGAGTCTAGAACTGTTTGTCTGTCTATATCTTTAACTTGGTCTGTCTATTTGTCCATCCATCTAATAATCTCCTCTTTGGGGTTTTCCAGTACATATAAACTCATCCTTGCCCAGGGATTTAGCTGCCTTGCTCTGGGGGTTTCCATATGGCCTTAGAATGACTCTTCTTCCCTCCTTATGCCCCAAGTACATGGAAGCAGGAATGTGGCCTTCACCTCTCTAGGGAAGTCAAAATCTCTTTCAGAATCTCTCCGCACTGCCAACATTAATCACATCAATGCCAATCTGCAGCCATCCAGTTCTCGTTTTTTATTGAGGAGGATAAAGGAACAGCCATGGAAGCTCTGTGAGCATAAAGAGGTCAAACTGGATGCCAAGAAGCTGGGGGCTGGCCCCACAACAACAAAGGCGGGACCAGCTTCCTCTTACTGGAAGGGGAGACACAGACTTTGGATGAGTTGAGCAGGTCATGGGGGCTGGAGTAAAGATGGATTGGCATGTTGTACTTTGATAAAAGCCTTTTCTGCATCTATTGAAGTTTACCCAATTATGTTATCATCTAGTCTATATCAGGGCAGCAAAACAGCACCACAGGGGATTGTGCATGAGGGCTGGAGTCAAGAAGACTCATCTTCTGAGTTCAAATCTGACCTCAGACACTCACCAGCTGTGTGACCCTGACTCAGTTTCCTTATCTGTAAAATGAGCTGGAGAAGGGAATGGCAAATCATTCCAGTATCTCTGCCAAGGAAACCCCAAATGGAGTCAGGAAGAGACAGATACAACATAAATGACTGAATAACAACCACTAGTCTATATTTCCCTGTCACTCCACAAATCCAATGGTTCCATCTGACCCCAACAGCTCCCAAGAGGCCCAATATTCAGGGTGCCATAGGGTAGACAGGAAAAGTAGCCCATGTCTATCTAAAATCCTAACCCAACCTTGTACTTTGGCAGAGTGCAAACAGGATAATCTACATTTCCTAGTTTCTCTTTCTCAGAAGTCTCTATAAGCAGAACCAGGAAATCAACTTCAAAGATGTCACCAAACAGGTGAGTTCTGGAATATCCTCTGCATCAGCCTCCCATATCCCTAACATCCCTCATGCTTCATGTGCTACACTGGGAAAATAAAGTAGGTGTTACTATAGATATGGTTGCCAAATCTGGAAAGGCAAGCAATAATTACAAAGACCCAGCTGGGTTAACTTGAGAATGAATATGGTTAGCTAACCTGATTTTATTATTTGCTATGGTTATTGGTGAGGAATATGCTGCACATAGATTTTTTTCTTTATCCTATTCTAGTAGAAATGATGGAAAGACAGACCAGGTCATAATACAACTGCATAAATGCAGAAACAGCTTTTGACAAAATACAACATCTATTTTTGTTAGAAAAAAAGCATTAGAAATCATAGGAATAAAACTTTCTTTTCACTAGAACTAGCATATATTTAAAAGCAAAAATCAGTATTAAATATAATAAAGATAAACTAGAACCTTTTTCATAAGATCAGGAGTAAAGAAGGGATACTTTTACCGCCATCACTATCCAATATTGCACTGGAACTGATAGCTATAGCAATAGACAAGAAAAAGAAATTAAAGAAATGGGCATGAACGACAAGGAAAAAAATATCACTTTTTTGTAGATCTGATGGTTTACTTAATGGACTCTAAAGAGTAAACTAAAAAAACTAGTCTAAATAATGAACAATTTCTGACTCATTACAGGATATAAAATAAAATTACCCATATCATCAGCATTTGTACATATTTCCAACAAACCCAGCAGAAAAAGATAGAGAAATTCCATGGAAGATAACTGCCAGCAGCATGAAATGTTTGGGCGTCTTCCTGTCAAGACACATAAAGGAATAAAATGAATGGAATTACAGAACACTCTTCACATAAATGCAGAACTCAGTAACTGGAGAAATATTCATTGCTCATGGGTAAGCCAATCCAATTCAAGAAAAATGACGGTATAACCTAAGTAATTTGCTTACTTGATGCCACACAATTAAGCTACCAAGAAGCTACTTTAGAGAGCTAGAAAACAAATACATCAACATTCACCTGTAGCAACAAAAGGTCAAGAATATCAAAGGAATTAATAGGAAAAAATGCCCAGGAAAGGGACCCTGCAGTACCAGATCTCAAATTATACAACAAGATGCAAGCACCAAAACGATTTCATGCCAGTTAAGAAACAGAATGGCTGATCCAATAGAACAGATCAGGTACGCAATATACAGACGCCAAGGAGCACAGTGACCTACTGTCCGATAAACCCATAGACCCCAATTACCTGAATAAGAACTCATTATTGACAATAACTGCTGGAAAAATTGGGAAGTAATCTGCTAGAAAGTAAGCCTAGACCAATAACTCACTCCTTATACGAAGGCAAGTTCAAAATGGGTACATGATTTATACATAAGCAAATTTGAGGATCGTGGAAGAAACTACTTGTCAGATCTATGAATGGAGGAAGAGTTCGTGGAAAAAAAAAAAACCATGAGGTAGAGATGTTCAGGGAAGTAAAATGGCTAATTCTGATAATATAAAATTAAAAAGATTTTGCACAAACAAAATTAAAGCAGGCAAAATTAGAAGTAAAGCAGGAAACTGGGCAGGTGGGGTGGAGACCCTTGTAGCAAGTTTCTCTGATAAAGTTCTCATTTCTCAAATATATAAAGAATTGAGCAAAATTTGTAAAACTAAGAACCATTTCCTAATTGATGGAATGAACATGCAATTTTCAAAGAAAGAAATCTAAGCCATCAAAGGTCATATAAAAAAAATTCTCCAAATCATGAATAATTCTAGAAATGCAAATTAAAATAACTCTGAGGTACCACCCCACAGTCATCAGATTGGTTTAGATGACAGAAAACATTACAAATGCTGGAGACTGTGGGAAAATCAGCACACAAAAGCACTACTGGTGAAGATGTAAACAAGTCCAACCATTTGGAGAGCAATTTGGAGTTACGCCCCCAAAGCTACGAAGTCACACCCTTTGACCCAAAAATATTGCTCCCAGGTTAAAGAAATCAAAAATAAAAGATAAGAACTTTTACATATGAAAATATTTGTAGTAGCTCTTTTTCTTTTGGAAAAGAATAGAAAAATGAAAGAATATCTGTAACCTTTCCCTTCAGTTGTGTCCACGTCGTCATGACCTCATTTGGCTTTTCTTGGCAAAGATATTGGAGTGCTTAGACAGAATGCAACTCAGGCAGATGTCTTCCTGTCTCCAAGTCCAGGGTTCTATGGACTGTGTCGCCACCTAGTGGTCCCAATTGGGATTCCCCAATCCCTCAACTGAGGACCACTGAACAAGTTATGTGTGGTATATGAATGTGAGGGATACCATTATACTGTAAGAAATGATGATGCGGATGGGTTCAGAATAACCAGGGAAGACTTGTGTGAATTAATGCAAATTGATGAGAGCAGAACCAGAATAAAAAACTCAGTGACAGTAATATTATAAAGAGAATCACCTGTGAAAGACTTAGCTACTCTGATAAATACAGAGACCTAGCACAGTGCCAAAGGACTCATGAGGAGACATGATTTCTGCCTCCAGAGATAGAGAACTGCTACACCCAGAGTCAAAATTGAAACATCATTTTTTTTCTTGCTTCGTTTTTTCCCATTTTTTTGGAACATGGCTAATGCAGAAATATGTCTTGTATGATCATCTCTATGTGTGTATATATATAATTATGAATATATGTGTATTATATGTACATATATAATGGATGTTGTATTTCTTGCCTTCTTAAAAGGTGGGAAAGTGGAATAGGAGGGGAAACAAGAATTTGAAACTAAAAATGAAATAAAATAGAATTTTTAAATGTTTATAAGAACGTCAAAATCATCAAAGGAAGGGTCACCATGAGGAAGGACTGGTCTTCTTCAATGGCCCCAGAAGGCAGAATCACGAGTCATGGGAAAAGTTAGAAAGAGACAAATGTAGGTTCTATGTCAGACAAAACAGCTCCTTATGTTGATAGCTGTCCCCAAATGGGATGGGCTTCCTGGAGAGGTGGCAGGTGCCTCTCATAGGGAGGACTCAGGCAGAAGCTCCATATATACTTGTCAGATACATTAAAGTACAGATTCCTTTCTTTATGTGGGTGGACTTGGAGCCCCTCCTCACCCCCACTCCTTTTCACATTAAAAAGGTCTGTGACTTTGGTGAAACTGGTGAAAGGGGGAAAATGTATTGTATTGTCTTTTACTGACTCTTAGGTGTGTAAGGGACCTTTGAGTCATGGAGGCTAATCCTTATCTGAAGCATGAATATGCTGGAAAACAAAGGTGTCAAACATGTAACCCACTAGCCCCCAACGAGGTTGAAATGTAATTGGGAAATATTTGACAGAATAAATCAAAATGCAATAGAATACAGTTAATGTTAATATGTAGCAACAGAGATCTTTATACAAGTTTAGTGGTCTCCTGTTTTTTTCAGAGTTGTATATCACTGCTCCAAAAGACCCCTGAGAAGAGATCTCCCAGTCTCCCAGCCACGGAAGATTCCTCCCTTCCATCACTGGATAGTTTTCACTATTAAGGCTGTGCCTTCTTGTAAATTCCACCTTTTGGCCAAAGTTTGGGCCTCTGGAGCCAAGCAGTTGACTCTACAGGACAACCCTTCAAATATTTGAGGACAACAATTATTTGTTCCCAATGCCCCGAGTCTCATGTCCTTCTAGGTTAGATGGTCCTAGTTCTCTCAGCCAATCTGGTGAGAGTGGAAGACCGACCTTTCTCATTCACCTTCCTCTGGACCAGACAGCAGCTCAGCAGCAGCCCTCCTAAAACCAACATCATTCCCACCACACAGGATGCTTCAGCTCTTTTGTGGCCAAGGCTAAGGGATTCTTCTATCCTCACAGCCTGGCCCTGTGGCTTTGTTGGGTCACTGAGCTCACTGTCCACCATAATCGTCCTATTTTCCCTCCACATACTCTTAAGATCTCCCATTCCTTCCAATGCTTTCTAAGCCCCTATTATGTAAACAGCACAGTCCTATCCACCTCATCCTGTGGTTGATGAAGATCGAGCCAAAGCAATGCCTTCAACACCTAAGGCAGCTCCAGTTCCCCATCTGTGGGAGGCCTCTCCTGCCCTTCCCACCCCCACCCCCCAGCTGCTAGTGACTGCCCTTCAGCCCTCTCTATGGATAGTCTACACACTCACAGTGTCTGCTGTCTCCCTTCTCCCCCAGTAGAACAGAGGTTCCCTGAGGGCAGGGATTGTTTGTTTCTGTATCCCTTTGCTTCTGTATCCCCTCAGCACAGTGAGTGCTGGCACACACGTAGTGCTGTTTGATGTTGAGTCATGTTTCAATCACTTTTGACTCTGCATGATCCCATTTGGGATTTTCTTGGCAAAGACACTGAAGTGGTTTACATTTTCTTCTCCAAAAGAAGGCACATTTGAGAAATGCTTCTTGATTGATTGATCAATCCATTTCAATGCCTGAAAGGTCTCTTCTTCCCCATTTCCTTGCCTTGACCCAAATCTCAGACTTGGTAAGAGCACAATCTAGCTCAGTTCTTCCTCAGATAAAGCTTGCCAAGTGTTCATGGAGCCTGTGCCCAAGTCCTCCCTATGAGATGCTCCTGCCATCTCTCCAGGCAGTGCATCCATTTGGGGACAGCTCTCTACATAATCCAGGATCATCACAAAATCATCTCTCTTCCCAATCCCACGCTTCCTTCCCCTTCCCCCAATGATAAATTCCTACTCCTAAACTTTCAAAGTCTTCCCTTTACTCAGTTGTTTCTCTGCAGACTTTTACATCAAGCTGAAGTTATCACTTGCTTCATTCTCTGCTATCTTTCTACCCACCTACTCCTAGGTCCCACATGAGAGAAGAAAATTCAACTCAACACCATTAACTTCTTTGTAATTTCAATTTATCAAGATCTTTCCTTCTGACATTATCTTAATTTCTAAATATGTCCTTCTCCCTTTCCCTACACAGCAAGATATTTCTAGCAACAGCAGAAAGAAGAAAAGAAAGGAAGGAAGGAAGGAAGGAAGGAAGGAAGGAAGGAAGGAAAGAAAGAAAGAAAGAGAAAAGAAGGAGTAAAGAAAAAAGAAAAATGATTCTGCAAGAATAAACATATGTTATAACCAAATCAGACAATGTATATACAAAGTCCCACACTCATAATTCTGTACCTCTTCAGAGAGAGAGACAGAGACAGGAAGAGAGACAGATAGAGAGAGGCAGACAGAGAGAAAGAGTAGCTTCTCTGGAGCTGAAATGCATACTCAGGTTTCCTACTGAGCAGTCGTGCATAGTCCAGTCCAGCAGCGGCAGGGATACTGCACTCTATGTGTGGTCCATGCTACATTCAGAAGTGAACTTGGTGGAGCTAATGTTCTGTACAAAGCATTCAATCCAAACCCATTCTAGGTGCTCCCTCAGAAACTGGGAGGAATGCTTGTGCTTTCCTTCTTGCTGTGTCCTTCAAAGTAAATTTCCCTATGTAAAAATAAACAAAGAAAACTCCTACAATAAAACCTAGGGACCCAGAGCTAAAGGAGCTGAGAGTAAACAGGATCCCCAAGTTGGAGGGGTGGGGATAAAGTCCCAACCACAAGGTCCATGAAGGGAACAGTTTGGGACACTACTACTCAAGAATTGTAGACCCAGTTTCCTGGGGGAGAGGGGGATTTTAGACAACAGTGAGTTCTAGAACCAAGACTTTTGGAAAGAAAGGAGCAAAGTTGGGACCCCAAAATTTGTGGAACAGGGAGAGTTCCTGGACCAGCTTGCTAGAGAAAAGAGGTACATCCCTACAGATGTGAGAAAGAACAAAAAATAGAACTAGATAAGCTACTTGAATTGTGCAAGTCCAGTGGAAAGTGGTTTTAATAAAAATTCTAAGCACAAGAGGATCTTTGGGAAGAGGCTCACACATTTAGGGTAATTGGTTGGTTGTTGTCCTTAGTCTTCAAAGAGGACCAAAATGACATCACCCTGATAAAGTGAAATTTCAGTGTGTCCAACTGCAGCTGATCAGACCAGTATGAACTCGGAATGCTCTACCACAGGTTGGGCACAGATAGTCCACGTGAATATTTTGGGTGGATATCCCAAATTTGCACATCTGTGTTTACTTTGTGCTGTGTCAATTCTGCTTTGCTCAAAAAGCACAGTGCCCTTTCCAATGTGGACATGCCATACTGAGTGGTCCGGTGCCAGTGTCTCCCATGTTGTGCAGTCAAATCCAAAGTTATTGAAAGAGTAGGGTAGTATTATAAGAATGGAGGATTGTATAGATCCCTAGAGGAACTAGGAAGTTTAGAGAGTTAAGGGTTCTCTGTATGGCTATTATCTTTGAACTTTGATTTTTTTAATTTTCACATCAATATGCATTAGTGAGATGGTTCTTTAGGTTTCTTTCTCTGCTTTATCTCTCCTTGTTTTAAATACTAGGGCCATATGCATTTCATAGAAGGAGTATGATATAGTGCTTTCTTTCTTAATTGTTTCGTAGCATAGGTATTAATGATTTGATAAAATTCACCTGTAGGTCTGTGAGGACCAGGAATGTTTTTCTTAGGTATCTGGAAATTGCCTTTTTCTTTGATAGTTGGTTATTGCCAATTTCAAGTGAAAAGTTACTTTCTGGTGGAGCCCCAAATTCTTGGAGGACTGTGTAGGTCCTAGTTAGGATAAGTGGATTATTAGAGGACAGGGGAGTTTATTCTCTAGCAACCCAAACTTTGTTTCTCTTTCAGAAAGAATTCAGACCATAGGATGGTACCATATGTCTCAAAGACTTTACAGATCCTTGTGGGGCTGTTGAGACTCACTGGACAGAGGAATAACCCTCGTTTTTCAGAGCTCCTCTGAGTCCTTTGTGGAGTTTGTACATTCTTCCTACGGGATGAAATAAAGATTGCCCTATACCTGATAGTGTTAGCTTATAAACTGGCCTAGAAACAGTGATTCTTTTACCCATATTATTAGAGACCAAGACATAAGACATATCTGAGTATTCCCAGGTCTAATATAGGTGAGAGAGAAATGAATCCAGCTCTGAGGCTCCCACAGGAAGCTCTGAGTGAGGACACTCCAAAGAGAGTGATTTTTTTTCTTTTGAGAAGTTTCTAAGATCAAACCCAGTTCACATACAGCCTGAACCTCTGGGACACTGGTTTCACACGTATGGTCTAAGAGGCCAGTCTGTCTCTTGAATGGTCATGAATCTCCTTGGGGAGATGTTGCAGTGTCCTGGGGTTCGGTACAGTGAACTTTTCAGTAGGCTCTGTTATTCTGGCAAGAGAACCCCAGTTAATCTTTATAGACCAATTAGGAGTAGAGGGGAGCTGATCCTGACCTTTGACTTTGTCAAAGCATTGGCAATCCATCTGCAACTTAGCACTTACTGTATTATAAGGTAGCCTGATGCCCCCAGAGGGTAAATGACTTTCCCACAATTATGTGGGAGCAAAGAACTGGAAATAAGCAAGATGGTCATTGCTAGGAGGACATCTGGGCAAACTGGCATATGAATGGAATGGGATAGCCCAGTAAAAAAAGAATTTGGAAAAACATGGGAAGATTGGCACATAGAAAGGAAACAAGCATTTATTAAGCACCTACTGTGTGCCAGGCACTGTTAAATGATTTGTAAAGATGTTCTTATTTGATCATCACAACTCTGGAAGATAGGCGTTGTAGCTATTCTCAATTTAAATTTGAGAACATTTAGGCAAATAAAAATGAACTGATTTCCCTGAGTTCGCACAACTAGTATCTAAGATCAGATTTGAACTCAGGTCTCTCAGCCTCTAGTCCTGGCACTTTGGCCTCTGTGCTCCCAGCCACTCAGCTGATGTGGGATGATAAAATGAAAGTAAAAGTAGAAAAACAAGATACACAACAACTACAATGGAAATTAAACAGAGGCTGAAAGGACTCCGGACTCTGAATAACTGGCATGGGAGAATAAATGGGGAGACATGCCACACTCCTCTGGGTAGAGAGGTAAGGACCATTAGGGCAGAATGGTGTGTGTGTAATCTATTAGTGGGATTTGTGTTAACTCTTCTTTAGTGTAAGTGTGGAAAGTAAGAAAGTTCTGTTTTTTACATTCCTGGGTGATAAGGGTTGTGACCTAGCATGGACAGGTTAGAGGTCAGAAACTAATGCCCAGGCCCAAGGAGCTGTGTGAAGAAGGACCTATCATAGAGGAAAACATGGAGTCACATAGCCAGGGGATTGTGTCTCGGTAGATCCAAAGTTAGGAAAACAGTATAAGAAGCCTCATATTTCTGCACATGTTGTACTCTTCCTGTAACCTTACTGGGGAGGCTACCCATATAAATAGATGCAAAGATTAATAAAGGTTTTCCTAATTACATAACAGGCAGTGTTTTTTATTTAAGGTGAGTATGTTTCTCCTTGTTGTGGGCTTGTTAAACAGGCTCATGTCTAACAATTCTTGGGAGCTCGTCCGGGATCTTTAGCATCAGAAAGGTTAGGATGGAATCTTGCTTGTGGGGAATGGGAGCATGTCCATTGTTTTTTTCAATGGCTTAGACACCCACAGGCTCCGTTCCCCTCTTCTGACTGCTAATTTCTCTGGTACCATTTGGAATTGTTGGGAACTCGGGAACACAGCTAAAACAATGCATTGAATAACCACAGGTAGCATAAGTCAGGGACCTGAGCAACAGCAGGAAAATCGGGTGGCTAAGTACTGCCTTATGTGCCTCAGAAGCTTAGGCATGACCAGCCCTTCGAGGGCTTTGGGAGTATAAGTCCTAATATGGGGAGTGAGTGCTCTTAAAACAATTGTACCAGGGAGGGAATGAATAGTCCTCTGGATATTCTGTCGGAATCCCATTTAAAGGAATGCTGCCTATATTCCTTCCTCTGTCTGCTCTGGAGACATAGAGGAGCAGAGAGAAAGAGGAGGGAGGGAGAATCTAGATCTAGGAAGGATCCTTTTGAAATTGGCTTGGAATCCGTCAGAGTAAATTGACATTAATAGTTGAATTTTGACTGCTCTAGTCTAAAATTAGTTTATTTCCTAAAAAGAGAGGATCTGTATTGCTCTATCTGTTTTGTGTTTCTGTGTTTGTGAAGTATTTCATTAAATTGTAAATGCAGCCATGCAGCCAGCCAGAGTAGCAAGGGCTGTAGCTGGACTTTCCCTTGGAATTCTGCTATCTCTTAATTTTCCCCTCTCCTTCTCTCCTTGACTACTAAAGCAGCCTCAGAGGAGTGAGTGGGCTGGGGAGAGAGAAAAGGAGAGAAAAAAGTGCTTTACAGTTTGGCTTGATAATGGTGTTAACAGAAAGCTAGAAAATTTTTCAGAGGTTGCTTTAAAAAAAAAAATCTTTCTTTCTGCATTCTAGAACCCTAACCAGGTTGTGAATGTGAAAAGAAAGATTTTTGCTCCTTGCAGATTATTCAACTTAAAAAAAAATGTGGCTCTGTTGATAAGTTAAATTGTTAGGCTCTTAACCTCTAAGTTTCTTTTTAAGGAATAAAGAACCTGGAAGAAATGGTATTTGTTTTATTTGAAGGGGAGGATATGAGTAGGATGGTGGAGTATTCCATGTGATTGGATCATGTACTCCCTTCCCCCTCTCCCATCCCACTTAAGAAAATATCTAGCCTGACTAGGAAACCAATAGACAAAGGTATGAAAGGTTATTAGATTTAAAGATTTAAAAATTGTTTACTGTGATTTGTAATAATTACTATTAGTTATTAAGCTCCCAAGCTTCATGCTTGGAAGTCACACTTTGTCAGTATTATTTAAGCCCTTTTGCCTGGGTAAGGAGGTTTTTTTTAATTAATCTGATTCAAAACATTTTGAATCTGGGAAAGTCTTTCCTCCTCAGATAGGGGAGTGGCATACCTCACATAAAGAAGGATCTCTTTGTAATGAAAATTAGCAGACTAAAACACAGGCAGTCTGGATAGAAAAGTTGAGCTTTGATTTAATGAGATCTCAAAGCTAAAATCTGTACTTTATGTTTAAATTAATTAAATAAAGCTAAGACAATGTGTTTAAAATTGCGAATTCACTTTAAAATTTCAGTGATTTCTTTTAAAAGTATTAATTCTGTCCCTGTGCTCAGACCACGTGGGCAAGGGGAAGGTTACCCCACCATATGATCTAAAAGCTGGGAGAGCTGGTTTGGTGGGGCTTAGAGGGGAGAGGGGGGAACTGGAAGATGACGTTTCAGCTCTTTAAGGAAGTAGAGTAAAAAGAGATTATGGGAAGTTATAAATGAATTTTTTTTTTAAATAGCAAGAGTACTTGATTGGAAAAAAGAGGGCTAAAATATTTATCATTAGCGATTGTAAATCCAGGTTTGAAATGATTTCAAGTTAAAATCTGTCCCAAAGGAACACAGAGCAGCATCTGAGAATGTTCCTCCTATCAGGATTAAGCAGAACGATATCGTTATTTGGCCATTATGATTGTAAAGTGCTTCACACAAAGATGGATATAAGGATGGGTTGGTAAACAATTTTTAAATTTGGAGTTTGTTATATATAGATTGAGGTTTTAAAAGGATGTGATAGAAATTTGATAATTCGAAACTTATATTTGGTTATAAATAAGCAGTGAAAATGCTGATGTTTGCTATATAATGGAAAAGTTAACTTTTTTGCTTTCTTTAAGCTAGAAAAGGATTTCAGTACAGGCAGTTATAGTTAAGATGTGGAGGAACTGGATAATCTGAGTAATGGGACAGAGAGACTTGGGAAGATGAATGAGGTTTGAATAGTTCTGGATGGGTCAGTTTCAGATGGTTTATGTAAATAGTGAGGGTATGAGGAAATATTTTAAGAAGAGAGGAAAAAATCATGTAAGTTGATTTGATCATTAATAGCTCAATCAAATTTGAGCTGACTCCATCTGATGAAGTGATAAAGCATGCCCATGTGGTGGCAAAAAGATGAAATACTGTGCAAGGTGATGTGGAAAAGCATTCAGCTGAATGGGTTAATGGCTTATTTTAAGTTTTAAATAAGCTTAAACAAGCTTAAATTTTTAGGCAGTCCATCCAAATGTTGTTATATTAGAAATTGCATTGTTAAATTAATGATGAATTGGTTTTAAAAAGCTGTTATGAATTTTGTGTAAGCATGTCTGTGTCATAGAATTCCTATTGAGACAATGAGAATACTTGGAAAAATACATTTTTTTTTAATATGTGTGTGTGATTTTTCAAGCCTGTTTCACCTACAAATATATAAGTAGGTTAAAAAGTTTATTTCTGCTGTTAAGAAGGAAGTTTTAACTAAAATTGTTTTTGCTATGAATCAAGCATTTACAAAAGTATGTTTGTAAAAGGAAGGTTATGGGAAAATATGCAAAGGTCTTGGTTTTAAATCTTGTCATTTTTGCCAATTAGTGTTTTGTGATAAACTGTAAACTGTTCTTATAAGAGGAGGTTATTTGTTGTATGAAGAAATGTTTTGTAAACTCTTTTGTTTGCTTTTTGAAAGTCCTACGTATCAAATTTATATTTGTAAGCTAAATGGTTATAATAACTTCAAGTTTTATGGGAGGGTTGGAAGATAAGGGACCAGATAAAGGAGACCAGGAATTTTATGGCTCCAGAAAGCTCTATGACAACTTTAAGACAAAGGTGTAAAATCATTTGCAACCCTCTCCCCTTGTTTGCTTAATTCATTTCCTTATCATATTGTATAATCAAAACCCCTTGTAGAACATAGGAAGTGTTTGTTCAGTTTCTTTTTCAATTCTTTGCATCAGGGGAATTTCTGAGAATATCCACTTGCTCAAAACATTAACCAATAGAGTTAAAAGTTAAGGTGGGGGGGGGGGAGTTTTGTGGTTTTTAGCTTTATAATCCTGCATCTGCTCTTGTAATATGCCTCCCTGCTCCAGGAAACTGGTGAAGGGACCGCCTGCTTCTTGCAAGAACCAAATAAAGGACTTTCTGGTTATACTTTGAGCTGCCCCTGAGTAGTCAATTTGAGTAAGGGTCTTGCCATCCCACACAGTTCTTGGGGGTTCGTCCGGGTTCATGTGACTTCCAGAGAGACAGTCAGTACTTTGGTTCACGGGCAGGTAGGCGCCCTTTGAGAGATTTTCTCCAATGGTCCTTGAAACTGAGCACAGGACCTCCCTCTCTGTGAAGCAACAACCCGAAGCAGAGGAAATCAGTAGAAACAGAAAATATAGGGACTCTGAAGCTCTGAAGTACTTGAAATTCCAACTAGTTGGTGTTGGTGATTGCAGTCAGGTAACTTATGTGGGCATACCTCGGAAGTAAGCACTTGTGGACCTGGGGGTCAGTTTTGAGAGTCTTAGATTCGGGAAGACCAGTAGCAGCTTCCAACAAAATTAATGGACGGCAGACCCCAAGAGGAAAGGGCCCTCTAAGAACGATACCAGGTGACTGCCGGTGGGTGAGCGACCCCCACCATGGTCTGGCATGGGAAGCCAGAATTATTCATTGAGTCTTTGACTCGGAGGTGTCTGGTGACAGCCCTCATGTAAAAATGGGGAAGGAGCTATCCAAACCCGAGATTCAGAACAGAGTCAGGGCATACCAGCAAATAATCCCTTGGGAAATAGATTGCAAAATTGGAATGAGGTACCAAAATACAAAGGAAAAGAAAAAAAAGAAAAAAAATGATCAAATACTGTTGCTTTGTTTGGGGTGTTAAAGATATCAGAGGAGGCACAATCTGGCCAAAGCACAGATCCTCTGAGAATTGAGTAGCCTGGAGGAAGTCAATTTGAGTTGATAAAACAGAACAGTCTTGTGGGGGGATGCCCTACAAACCTGCCCAGACTCTTTAGGTGGCCACCCAAGAGGATGAGAAAAACAAAATTCAAAATGTGGTGAAAATGACTTGTTAAATATTTTGTCTGTGTGTGTTGTGTGTGAATGGAAGTCTGTATCTGTGGTTTGTGTCTCCATCTTCCCTGACACTTTTCGAGGCAGCCAACCAGTAAGACAGAAAGGCTGAGGGGAGCTTATCTCCCCCTCTCAGACTAAAAGAAAGGAAGGCTAATTAGCATCTAATCACTTCCTGCCTTATCCTCAATGGGACATGAACTGGAAAGTCTTTCCATTCATTTGTGACTGCAGAAAAGAAAGAGGAGGGTAGAAAGTTTTCTTGTAAGTAGCACAAATATTTGATTATAAAAGATGTTTATCGCTAGTGATTACAAATTTCAGGTTTGATAAGATTTCAAATTAAAATTTGTCCAGAAGGAATAAAAAGCAGCATCTGAAAATGGTCTTCCTATCAAGATTAGGTAGAAAAAGATATTGTTATCTGGCATTTATGGTTGTAAAAGGTATAAAGATGGGTATATGTTAGGTGTAATATTACTTCCACACAATCGGGGTTTTAAAAAGGATGTGAGAGAAATTTGATAAGTAAGTTACTTACTGATGTCCACAACATAATGGTAGATTTAACTTCTTTGCTTTAAGCTAGAAGGGGATTCTAGTGCAGAAAGTTATGTATGTGAAGGAACTAGACAATCTGAGTAATGGGATTGAGAGATTTGAGGAGAGAGAAAAAAATTCACTTGATTTAATAAATAGCTCAATCAAATTTAAGATGACTTTATCTAATCAGGGCAATAAGAGTATGACCACATGGTAGGTTTATTGAAGTGATGTGGAAATGCATTCAGCTGAATGGGTAATGGTTCAGTTAAAGTTTTAAGTAAACTTATATAGTTTAAATTTTTAAGTAAATCTAAATGTAGTTATATTAGAAATTGCATTGTTAACTAAAATCGGTTTTTGCTACGAATCAAGCATATTTACAAAAGTATGTGAAAGGAAGCTTATGGCCCAATGTGAAAAGACCTTGGTTTTAGGTCTTGTAATTGTTGCCAATTAGGTTCATGAGGGTTTTGTGATAAACTGTAAATTGTTCTCAACAGAAGAAAATATTTGTTGTATGACTATTTTGCATGATTTTTGAAAGACCTGCCTCCCAAATTTATATTTGTAAGCTAATCTGTTATAATAACTTCAGGTTTTATAGGGGGTGGGGTTGGAAGATAAGGGACAAGATAATGGAGACTAGGAATTTTAAGACAAAAAAAACCCTCTTGCCCCACCCCACTTTTTCCTTTTAAAATCCAGTCATTACAGAAGGACTTCTTAAGATCTAATCTGAACTGGAGATACTCAGAGAAGAGATGTTAACTTTCTATTGTAAAAGGAGAGGAGCTGGGCCCAGCCCCACCCAGAGGCCCCTAAGATCTGAAGAGTCTAAAATGATCACCCAAACAGTGTGACTCTTTATTTTTTTTTAAAGATGTAATCTCTATATAAGATGTAAGCTGCGTATGGAGTTCCTGAACCAGGGCCTTTTAGACAAATGGGACTAAAACTCTTTGGGGATAATGGACAAAGGTCCAAACTTGGGAATAAAGTCTTTATCTGTTACAAAGACCAATTGGGTAAATGCTATTGACTGAATTAATTACTGAGACTAGTTAAATATTTCTGTTTGATGTGAATTCATTTTATGACCCTAAGTTGAAGTTAGTGTTTGAACTTATCATATGTGTAGTTCATTCTTTTAGATTGAGCAGGGTTAGGAAGGGACAGAGTAGTTTGAGAAACAGATGTAAATCTATTAGGGCAATAACCTAAGGCTTTAATGGTAAATTTGATTTTGTGATTGTTATTTAATCAGGAACCAGAACATGCATAGAAAGGCATGTAAACCACTTAAGACTTGCTTCAAAAGATGTTCCTTAGCCAGTGTGAAATTAGAGTCATATCTGAAACCTTATTGTTGGAACTTGTTGTTGTAAGATTTTTACGGGATTATTAATTGACATGCTTCTGAGCCTAACTCCAGACATGGAGAGCAACAAAGGTGGTCTGAGCCTCCAATCCATGATGCCAGGAAGCCTGTGAGATGCTGGTATGAACTGCAAAAGGTGATCTCATGGTAAGGTTAGGAGAACCTGGGCTAAGACAGGATTCTCCTGACTCAATTTCCCCACTGACACCTGGCAGACTTTAAGCCTGGCTGAATGCCAGTTGACAATCTACTCCTGCCTGGAATTGACAAGAAGTTAGGGAGATGTTGTTTCCCTGCAATGTCCTTACTCTTAGTGGCAATTTCCTATAATCAAGAGTTTTGTAAGATTAACACCAGATCTATTAAATAATAGATTGTTGGTAAGGGAATATCTGAGGTTGAGTCTAAAATTAAACTATTAGAGAAAGATTCACATATGCTAGCTCCTAACCCACAGCCCATAAAATATCTGTAAAAAAGAACTCCCAACAAATTCTGGAGCAGCAGAAGCCACACAGCAATAGAGTGGAGGAGATTTCTGTTCCAGGGAGCCCTGGAAAACTGATACCAAAGGTCCGTCACGCACCAGACCCGGAGCAGAGCCCAGCCCTGCCTTGGCCACGTGGCACCAAGAGGAGCAGATCTGAGCAGGCTTCAGAGACAGAATCTCCAGCAGCCATGCAAGTCCCTCCACCCACAGGCACAAAGGTCAGTGAGAGAGCCTGTCTGGCTGGCCAAGAGGGGAGCGGGGTGTCTCCATAACTCAGGCCCCCTCGGGAGGCAGCAGTGGAGGCAGCAGCAGACAAGGGCTCCCAAAACAGGCAGGAGCTTGGATCCATTATCGAAGGTCTCCGCATAAACACCCTGAGGGAACTGAGACCCGTGGAGTGGCCCTGCCCGAGCATATGAACTTAATCTCACATTGAATATCAGTCCTGCCCCCACTGAAAGCCCTGAGGCTGGGAAGCAGCATTTGAATCTCAGATCCCAAGCACTAGCTGGGTGGATCTGGAGGAAAGGTGGGTGGAAAAAGGAATCTCAGAAGTCAAGTAATTGGCTGGGAAAATGCCCAGAAAAGGGGAAAAAAATAAGACCATAGAAAGTTACTTTCTTGGTGAACAGATATTTCCTCCCTTCCTTTTGGATGAGGAAGAATAATGCTAGCCATCAGGTAAAGACATAGAAGTCAAGGCCTCTGTATCCCAAACATCCAAAATAGGTATTCAATGGGCTCAGGCCATGGAAGAGCTCAAAAAGGATATTGAAAATCAAGTTAGACAGGCGGAGAAAAAACTGGGAAGAGAAATGAGAGAGATGCAAGAAAAGTATGAAAAGCAGGTCAACACCTTGCTAAAGGAGACC
>CM053770.1:255457525-255476546 GCA_028658325.1 Potorous gilbertii
GAGCAATTTGAAATCAACACTCTTGGGAAGGGACAGGATCAAAAGAGAGAATAGAAGCAATGGGGGCCAGGATAGGATGGAGGGAAATATAGTTAGTCTTATATAACATGACTATAATCGAAGTCATTTGCAAAACTACACAGATATGGCCTACATTGAATTGCCTGCCTTCCCAAAGGGAATGGGTGGGGAGGGAGGGATGGGGAGAAATTGGAACTCAAAGTTTTAGGAACAACTCTTGAGTATTGTTCTTGCTACTAGGAAATAAGAAATACAAGTAATGGGGAATAGAAAGTTATCTGGCCCTACAGGACAAAAGAGAAGATGAGGACAAGGGAAGGGAGGGATGATAGAAGAGAGGCCAGATTGGTCATAGGGGAAATTAGAATGCTCAGTGTACTGGGGAGGGGGGAGGGGACAGAGAGGGAGAAAATTTGGAACCCAAAATTTTGTGAAAATGAATATAAAAAGTTAAATAAATAAATCCATTAAAAAAAATAAAATTAAGCTATTAGGCTTAGGACTTTAGATCAACAACAAGAAGTTAGGGTCCTTCAATTCTTAGTAATAGTGTGGAGACAATCAGGTCAAGGGCTTGTGAGGTTAACATACATAGTTATTATTTTGTCTTAGTTGGTGAAGGTTAAAAGAAGAATGGTTTGTGGTCTATATTGTAAATGCTTTAAAGAGGCATCACATGACCAGAAGTTGGAATTGTTTTATGATGTGATAAGTACTGTGTTAAAAATGATTATTTATTGTATTTATGTAAGTACTGGAGCCTGTTATTGACTCCTTAGTGAAATTTCATCCTCCTGATGGGGGAAATGAATAATGAATTAATGTAAAATGTAAATACTGGGTTCTAATGTGGATTTCTTAAACATGACAATTGATCAAAGTTCCAATTTTGATTTTGTAAGTGATAAGAGTATAAAGCTTAGGAATGGTCATCTCAAATCGTATTAAGGTCAGTTTTGTAGGACATTGGACATCTGGATTTCTACAAAAAGATAAAGGGAAGAAGATACTGAGATGCTGTGCTGAAGATGGCTTGAACGAGCATCCAGACCAGAAAACTGGTCAGATGATGTTCCTCCCCAGACCTGCTGTCTGAGATGGAATCTCTGAATGGATAATTCATTGATCTGCCTTTGTATTTTGATTCTCTATATCTGTACTTATAACAAGGGGACTGCCCCCTTGTAATTTATCAATGCGTTGGTCAACTTTGCTCCCTTCTCCTATTTATACAAAGGGGGATAGATGAAGGGAAGAATTCATAGGGGAAAGAATGTGAGGAGGTATTTGTTGATTGAATTTAGGTGTGGAAACAGAAATTTTAATAAAGAAAAAGAGGGGGGATTTTGTGGGAAGTAAGAAAGTTCTGTTGTCCACATTCCTAGGTGATAAGGGTTGTGACCAAGCATGGACAGGTTAGAGGTCAGAAACTAATGCCCAGGCCCAAGGAGCTGCATGAAGAGCCTATCAAAGAGGAGAACATGGAGTCACATGGCCAGGGGATGATGTAGAGGAAGATCCAAAGTTCAGAAAAAAGTATAAGAAGCCCCATCTTCCTGCACATGTAGTCTTCCTGTAACCTTAGCAGGTTACCCATCCATTTAGGGGGAATGGATGTAAAGATTAATAAAGGCTCTTCTGATTTCACAACAGGTATTGTTCTTTATTTAAGGTGAGCATGCTTCTCTCTGTTGGGAGCTTGTTCGATGGGCTCACTTCTAACATAAAGAAGTGACTGTGACACAAAGACTAAAGCCGCTAATAATACTAAAAAAGGTATCTTCCAACTACATTGCAAAAAATGAAGCCCATTTTTACATGTCCTTGGAGCTTTTTCCTCTCCTGATTTTTCTTGTTCTTGGGGATTTGTGAGAGACATTTTCTCATGTGGTTACTACCATCTGCAAGCTTGAGAGAAACAGATGTCCTAGCTGAGCTAGACTGGATAAACTGCACTGGTCTGGGCTGAGTTGGGCTGAGCAGGGCTGAGCTAAACTGGGCTGGACTAGGCTGATTTGGGATGGACTGAACTGGGCTGGGCTGGGCTGAGCTGAGCTGGGCTGAACTGGGCTGGGTTGGGATGGACTGGACTAGTCTAGACTAGATTATGCAGGGTTGGGCTGGGCTGAATTTGGTTGAGCTGGGTTGAACTGGGCTGGACTGGACTGAGCTAGGCTAATCTGAACTGGGTTGGGCTGGGCTGACTAGGCCGTGGGAACACAAGGGATCTTGGAGAGAGGCTGGTAAGGAGGGGGTCTGAGGAGAATGACTTTATGACCAAACTCAGGTGCAGGGTAATAGGCTGTGTCCAGGTCAAGACTATTTCCAGAATCTACCCCTGGAAATATCTGTAGTCAAATGAGATCATATTTGTAAAGTTCTTAGCACAGGATGGGGCATGTAGTAAGTAGCTGGTACATCCCCCTCCCTCCCCTTTCAAAAGGCAAAGCCGTGCACTTACTGTCAAATTCTATGGAAGAAAGAAAATCAATGCCCTGGAGAACTGAGGACAGTCATTACTTGCCTGATTTAGGAGGAACTCCAACTCCCTCCAACCCAATCCATACCTGAAGAACACCCTCTATGCCATTCCCAAGAAGAAACCTTCCAGCCTTCCCCTGAAGACCTCAAGTGATGGGGAGCTCACTCCTCACTGAAACAGCCCACACCCACTGGTACCCATCTCTCTTCAGTAGGGAATTTTTTATGACATGATACCAAGTCAGGCTCTGGCATCTAGTGCCTGCTAATCTTTGGTTTACTCCCAGGTCATGCAAAATTAAGCCTAGACTTTCCTCCATGGGATGGCCTTTCAAAAACTTGAATATAACAAACATCTCCCTTCCCTCCACCACCTCTGCCAGTCTCCTCTGCCACTCAATAATCCATAAACATTTATTAAGGACCATTGTGTGCTTGGCACTGTGCTAAGAGTTAGAGAAACAAGAGGCAAAAGAATGTCCCTGCCCCCAAGAAGCTCCCAATACAACCTAATCTCTCACTATAGCCCTGTTCAGCCCCATGCATTCCAGGTGTCTTCAAACTATCCTCATGTAGCCTGGGTTCAAGGCCCTTTGCCATCCCAGGAGCCCTCCCTTCTCTGGATGCTCTCCAGCTCCTCAGCTGAGGGGTCAAGAACAGCCTTCCAAAGTCATGCCAGCATGCGTGAAGATGGGATTAGATGCATTCTGTCCAGCTCCAGATGGCAGGAAGCCTGGATGGTCACTGAGGCAGCCAGGTGGAGTCGTGGGCCTGGAGTCAGGAAGGGTTTAGTTCAGACACTAGTGCACAACTGTCTGCCTCGGACTCCCCATTTGTAAAATGGGGATAATAGCACCTGCCTCCAAGGTCATGAGAAATGAGATAACTTTGTAAAGCACCATATAAATGTAAGTGCTGCTATCATAATGACTCAATCGATGTGTATGTATTAATCCCCATGTGCCTGTGTGTATTCATTCATTAATTCCTATACTTGTGATTCCTATGTACCGATCCCTGTGCTAGGCCCCAGGGATACTAGAAAGGGCAAAAGCAGTCTCTGCTCCCAAGAGGCTAAGGTTCAATGGAAGACTTGTCTGTCAAGGTTAGGGACAGATATTGTGCATGAGACTAGGGGCTATCCTGACCTTCAGCTCATATGTTGTGGGACTTTGGCTGGCTACAACCTCAGAGGATTGCTCCAGAGCTGAAAGAGTCCTGAGAGAACAGGAGCCTCACCCTCCTTATTTTATGCACAGGGAAACTGAGGCCCAGAATGTGACCTGCTCAAAGTCACACAGCCAATAAGTATCACAGGCAGTTTTTAAATCCAGGTCTCTGTTCCCTTCCTCTAGGCCTATTTCCTCCCTGTAAACTAGGCAGGTCGCACTAAGACCATAGGATTCTAGAGGCCTACCTACCTCGTCATTGTACAGGTGAGAAAACTAAGGAGTGGATCATTGAAGTGGCTTGTGTCATGGCCATTGTCACAGAGGGTTTGAAGTTAGGTGATCCAGGCACTGCCTACTCTGAGATTTGGGGAGGAGAGGAGACCGCATCCCTGCTGCTAGCTGGGGTCAGAATGTCTGCATGCACACAAGCTCCCCTCCTTCCTGGGGGCAGTTGAGTGGAAACAGAAGGGAGAAAGGAGGGATCTTGTCTCCAGGAAGCCAGGGATGAGTAGACAGTCCCTGAGGCCAAGATCAGCCACAAATGCAGCTCAACAAGTCCTTCCTAGTCTTCTGTTTCCCTTGTCAGTAAAACAAAGGCTCAGACCAGACCAGGGACCCTGGAGGATCCATGGAGCAGTTTACTATAAGACTTCACCATAACAAGTTTACCATAACCCTTCCAGCCAGCAGGTTGATGCTGCTGTTATACAACATCACTTTCCAGGTGAGGGAACAGGATCAGACAGGATACATCCCAGAACTAACAGCATCTAAGGCCTCCTGACTCTGAGTCCTTCCCTCCTTGCCAACATGACCACTGGGGACCCAATAAAGAACACGCCTTTCCCTTTATCTGTTCTCCAATCTCTTCAGATGCCAGGAGAACTTATACAATCCAAATTCCTTCCAAAGCACCACTGAGTTCATCTTGGCTTTCCATCAGTACACATTTTCTCAATCAACAGATACCAACAATCAGCAACCAAGAAATATCTTGATTTCATTCAATCATTCATTCTTTCAGGAAGCATCTACTACGGGTGTGTTCTGTGCCCAGCACTGTGCAAGGCCCCCAGGAGACAGACAAAAAAGGAACATTGCCTGCCTTCAAGGTGACTTCATTTCTACTGAGAAAGAGAACATGCAGAGGCCGAGGTAGACATACATGCCTGTATATGTACAAAATACAAGCTAGGTTTGGAGGGGACAGGGAAGGGCAGTCCTATTAAACAAGCGCATCAGCAAGACTTCATGCTGTCAGAGCCGAACTTTGAAGGAAAGAAACTGGATATGAGGGGATGGAGTCAGGTATACGGCTCAGCCGCCTTCACCTGGGTGACCTAAAAGTCACCCGTTCTCTAATGCTCAGTCCCCTCATCTGTACCATGGAACTAAACATGTTTGTCATCCCTGCAGGGTTTAGGGGGAGAGCACAGACTCCCTCCAGGGCTAGAAGGTGCTTTGAAGATGCCCACTCCTCCCCAGCTTCCAGGTGAGTTTTACTGAAGGGTCAGGCAGAGGCCTGGGGAGGGGTCAGAGGAGGGATAATGGCTCTGAAAGGTTGCAGGCCTCCTTCCCTCCTCCATCCTAAAGGTCTTGGTACAGGCCTGGATGTCTGAGACTCGGTTCCAAGCACCTGGCTGGATAAGTGTGCCAAGGCTCAGTCTGTGATCCCTGACATGGGGCCTGGAATTCTATCCCGATCCCTGGGTCCTGTAACATGGCCCTGATGGTGGCAAGGATTTGCTGACCTGGTTACCATGAATTCTGCTTGAGAAGAGAAATCCTACAGGACAGATGTGTGGGGGCTGATCTGGCCCTGCTGCTTAGGGGCTGACAGCTGCAGAGGGGAGCCAGGGGTGAAGAGGGAGAAGGGAAATGGGGCAGGGGTGGGGTCCCTTGTCAGGCCCAGGCTGGAGGGGAGAAGGCTTCCCTGGACCCTGCCTCTTCCTCTCCAGGCCCCCATTCATTTTCTATTTGGTTACCTGAGCGCATGTTGTTTCTGCCGACAGCAGGGACGGCTTTCCTTTTATCTCTGTATCTGCAGCACGTAGCACGATGCCTGGCACACAGCAGGCACATGCCCACACTGTTAAACTCCCTTGGTGTGTTCGCTGGTTTTCCCAAACCACTTTTTCCTCTGTTTTTAATTCTTTGCTACAAAGAGTGGCTCTCTGGGAATGGGAGGGCAAGAGAAGAAAGAGGGAGGAGAGGGGAGAGGAGGGAAAGATGGGGGAAGGAAGGAGAGAGTGCTACACTCAAGATTAATGGTGATAGAAAAATAAACCATTAAAATAATAAATAAATACTTATTAAATGACTTAACTAATGGATGAAGCATGACACGCCAGTGGAAAGATTTAAATACAAGTCCTTCTAACGTCAAATCCAGGCGTCTGTGCACTCCGGTGTCCCTATGAGTGTCTCCTTAGTGCCTGGCCCTCTGTTAGCACTGAGTCTACAATAAAAGGAGAAAGCTAGGTCCTGACCTCAGGGAGCTCACAGTCTCACAAGAAGACCATAGATAACTGCACACAAACCAACTACAGATGGGATGAAAGGGAGTGAGGTGTAAAAAGCCTGGAAAGGTCGGAAAGGTCAGGTTAGGAAGAGCTTTGTAGGCCAAACAGAGGATTTTATATTCGATACTGGAGGCCTAGGGAGCCCTGGAGCTTATTGAGTAGGGGGTGATGGGGTCAGAGCTCTGGTGGCTGAATAGAACATGAATGGGAGAGGAGAGACCTAAGGGAGACAGAACCTCAGCAACCACTGTCTTGTCCAGGGTGAGGGGATGAGGTGGGTGTCCAGGGTGGGTGTCGGGTCAGAGAAGAGGAAGGGGCTTTGTTGTCATGACAGACAGCAAGTTCTAATAGGGAGGGGACTTGAAAGATGGTCTAGTCCAGCCCTTTCAGGGTCAGGGAGCTGACTTTGTGGCAGGCCTGGGCCTAGAGCCCAAACCTCCTGCCTGCCTGCCCATGGCCTATTCCATCCCTCAGCTCAGATCTCACACTTCAGACTCTCCCCAACTCATGAGAGGGCTGGAGCAAGAGTAATCACTTCCACTTTACAAATAGAGAAACTAAGGTTCTCTGAGGCTTACCCTAGACTGAGGCCCACAGCATCTCCCTCACTCCTTCAAAGGTAAGGATTAAAAGATTAAAGAGAGAGAGAAAATGAGTATGTTTATAGCCCCTACTACATGCCTCACAACAACCCTGGGAGGCAGGTGCTGTTTTATCCCCATTTTACAGATGGGGAAACTGAGGCAAAGAGTGATTAAGTGGTTTGCTAAAGGTCACATAGCTAGTAAGTATCTAAGGCTGGATTTGAAACGAGTCTACCTGACTCCAGGCTCAGGGCTCTGTCCACTGCACCACCTTGCTGCCTAGAAAAAACCAATGAGTCCCAAGGGGAAGGGGAGGTAGAGGCCACGGAGGGTCCCAGCCAATCTCAGAGAGGGAAAGGCACCTGCTTGAGGCAGGAAGAAATCCTTTCTTCAATGTGCCTGAGGGTGGAAGCCTCATCCAGCTTCAGTTTGAAATGTCATGTGACCCCAAGAATGGGAAACCATTCCCCACACTGGCCTGGGTCCCCCACCTCCACCCCAAGCAGGAGCACTTCCCTCCTTTTAAACCATCAGAGTCAAAATAAATAATGCATTCATTTAAAAAAAAACCAAACATCAACCCTGCCTGCCCTCCCTGGAGCCCTCACAGGCTGTGGTCCCAGGATTCCCAGACCATCAGAGTCTGTCCTTATCATAGGTTCATAAATTTAGGGCTGGAAAGGACCTCAGATATTATCAGGTTCAACACAGTTTTACAGTGAGCAAACCATGGATCCAAGAGAAAGGCCTGTTCTATTAGGAAGTACATGAGGCCAGATTCAAACTTGGGCTTTCTGACTTGGGTCTGATGCTCTCTCCACTGTATGGTCCAAAGCCTAGGTTGCCCCTGGAGACATCCCTACTTGTATCCTTTCCCTGTCTCTTCTGCCAGCATTCAGGTTGGTTTGGAGGTGTTAGTCCCAGCCAGCATTGAATGATGACGGAAGGAGCAGTGGGGACTACAGGTTGCCCCCTTGCCTTGGGTGAGACTTTCCCCTAAACTCAAAGGGCCTATTGACCTCAGCAAGAACTAGGTCAGGCTAATACTTTGGTTTGTTATTTAATTTAATTTTAGTTTCAGTTAATAAGTTTCATTGATTTTTCTCTCTCTCCCATCCTCTTATTGGGAAAAAAAAAAAACAGAAAAGGAAAACCAAATCCTTATAATGAAAGGCTTGGTTAAATAAAACAAATTCCAGTGCTGACCATACCCACACATGTGCTCCCCTCCTGTACCCTGAGCCTGTGCCCTGTGCAGCATACTTCAGCTCCCAGAGGCAGAGCTGGCCACATTACCTCAGCTGCTGTCCCAGTAACAGACATCACTTGGAGCTCCAAACCAGCCAAGGCAGTCCATCCCTCCTTTGGCCTGTTGGGATTCTTGGGAAGATTGTCCTTGCTTGGAACTCAAAGGCAAAACACAGACAATATAAATACAGTGGAATCTGGGGAGGGGCCTCTTAGTTCTGGGTGAAGTGAAATAAGTCTACTCTCCTTCCTGGGACAGACCTTGTGGTACTTGAAGAAAGCCATATCCCACTGAGGCCCCAACATCCCTGGTTCCTTTCGTGGATCTTCCTATGCCAAGGCCTCCAGTCCTTCCCCTATCCTGGTCACCTTCCTCAGGCACAATTGAATTTGCCAATGCCTTTCCTGGATGTTGGTAGACCCATAGCTGAGTGCCCTGTTACATTCCAGAAATGCTGTGAATAAGTGAGAGAGGGGCGAGTGAGTGAATGAATATCCGGCTGTGTGGGAAAACTTTCGTGGATGGCACATAGCTATTGAGCCTGAGTGAGGGGACTTCCAGATGCAATCTCTGGGCCATCTTCTCACCCCAGTACTGGGCAAAAGAGGCCTCCTCCCACAGTCCCAACAACACGGCAAGGGGAGCATTGGCAAAGGCAGAAGGATCCAGCCATTCGCAGACCCCAGATCTGAGCTGGGGAGGAGACCAGGAGGGGCAGGCAGAGCCAGCTCAGGTAGCAGTGAGGCATCTAGGAGGATCTGGTTCCCAAGACAAAGGGCCAGTGAGGTTGGGCAGGTGAATAAAACATGAGCAGGCCTGGGGCTGGGCTGGGCCTGCGGCCAATTGATCTCATTCTGCCTAACTTGGAGGAGCTAGAGCCTAGGCTGGTGAGTGGGCCTTAGGAGGGGAGAGTAACGGGGCATGGGAAAGGATTTCAGGAGATCCAGAAGGGAAGGGCTTGGATATGCACTGTAGGAACCAAAGAGGGGCTGTGAGCATGGGGTTAGGGGGGGCTGCCTGAAGGAGGAGGAGGCAGAAGGCAGCCGGCAGGGGCAGTCAGAGGTGGTCAGGCTTCAGTTAAGGCCAGAGGCTGGTTGGAATGGTGATGTGTAACCAAGGCAGATCCTTCCAGGCCATAGGGAGTGTAAGGGCAAGCCCCAACATTGAGCCCTTTTCTCCTCCTTTCTGCCCCCCAGTCCAGAAGAATCACTCACCATGCCCTCACTGAGGCCTTACCCACATGTGTCCAGGCTAGGAATCTGCCAGTGAAGAAGCAGGCTGAGGTCAAAGAATTAGCCAGGATTCAAGTCCAGTTCGAATCTTCCTAAGGGGCCCAGGAAGGTGGGGAAGGGGGCTCTGGAGAGTTTCTGAGGGCACTTGGAGCAGGTGGAATAGATAATTAGAAATCAGAGGGCTTTGCCATCCCAGCCTCCAGCAGGCACATCCTGGAATCCAAAGCAACAGGACAGAAAGGCCAGAATGAGGTGGGGGCGGGGAGTGGGGGGAGAGGGACTGGGAGACAGCAGACCTATCTGAGGGGGGCAGGGAGGAGGGTTAGGGGAGGGGGCCAGGCTCAGGCTCAGGCCAGGCAACTGGGGAGGAGCTGTGTAGGGAGGGCTGGGGGCTACTGACCATGGGAGTCTGTTGAGTCCTATGCGCCTTTCTTTTCGTGGGGCTTCCCAGAGCACCAAAGGCCAAGGGAAACATTGCCCTCCAAAGCCAGACCCAGCCCGGGGAGCTCATGGCCCAGCCTCAGGACCACCACTCAAGGGTTCCTGAGGAAGACCCTGGACCCAGCCGGGCACTGGCCAGCCTGGGACACCTGGAACCAGGGACAAAGGGAAAGCTGAGTGCCAGCCCCTCCTCTGCCCCTGCAGATCCTGGGCTCCAGGACTCAGAAGAGCTCATTGCCCAGATCGAGGCTGCTTACGGGCCGGTAAGGGCCTCAGGACCACAGAGAAGGCTCTGGGCTCATGTGTGTCCCGGAGGGAGGCCAGACATAGCTGAGGGTCCCCCCAGAGGTGGAGATCCTTTCTCTTCCCTGTGATTGCCCAGGCCTCACGAAGCTCTCCTGGGGAGGAGGGCATGAGAAATGGTGTTGGGGTGGGGGAGGGGAGAGTTGGGGGCTCTGGCAACACCAGGGCAAGGACTATTATCAAGGAAGAGGTAAGACAACAGCAGCCCCCTGTATTTCAGGAAAGCCTCATCATTGGCGGTTCCCACCCCCTAGACAGTCCTTCTCACTCCCCAGTCCCCAGGACGCAGCCCCCAGCTCTGGGGAAGACTTAAATCTCCATAGATTGTGGAGAGATTAAGGATGGAGCAGAATGGATAAGGGGGGAGGGGATTCTGGAGGAGTAAAGTCCCCAGTGGGGTGGGGGCACCCGGCAAGCAGAAGCTTCCAGGGGAACAGGGACCCCAGCCTGCTCCCCCAGAGCAGGTTTGTCCCCCTCCCCTTGAAGACAGATAATCCCAGGATTAGGGCCCCAGCCCTGTGCCCGGGGCCTGGTGCCACCCACCTGCCCTCAATCTTCCCAAACAAAACCCTGGGAAATCTCCTAAAGCCCTCACAACCAGGAAGCTGGGGACACCAGAGGGAACACGCCATACTGGCTTGGCTTCCTCTCAGGACCCCTGGGTCTGGCATGGTTCAGGAACTCATGGGAAATTGTGCCAAACGGCCCAGGCGCAGGGCGCTCAAGGTATGGGAGGGAAGACTGGGGAGATGGGATGTAGAGGGAGGGCCAGGCCAAGGGGATAAAGATGAGATGGGGCGCCGGGCAGGGCAGGAACAGAAGGGGTTAACGGAGGGGCGCAGGGCAGGAGGGATCTAAAGTTATAGGGGCTAGGTAAGAGGTGGGAGGTGAGAAAAGCTTTGAGGGAAGAGTGGGGGTAGATTAGAATGGTGGGGAGGTGTGCACTTGTGATAGAGACCCATTGGTGACAATTGGGATCCCTACCTAGATTTCCTCCACAGTAAAATAAAGGCCTTTTTGGGTGTGATATGTTAAGGTCCTTTCTGGCAGTGACATTCTGTTCTGTGTTCTAAGGACTGTCAACTCTGATGTTCTGTCTTCTAAGATCACTGACACATTCCAAGTTCTAAGGTCCCTCCTAGCTCTGATATTCTGTGTTCTAAGATCCCTGACACATTCCAAGTTCTAAGGTCCCTTCCAGATCTGATACTCTGTGTTCTATGGAGTTACCTGAGGGGCTGAGACTGGGTACAATACTAAATGAATTTCCTACTCCACCCCTGGGCCCTGTGATGATGCCCTCCCCCAAAGCTTCACTCTTACTCAGTCCCTGCTTTTCCTGGGTCTGGAGGGAATGCCCCTTGCCTCTGATCTCCAGGTTCCCCCACCCCAGTCCCCAATGCCAACATGTACACTGGATGCCCAGGCTTTTTGTGGCCTCTCCCTAGTTGACAAATGATTGGCACAGGAAAGTGCTGGCCTTCCTTACCCTCCCAGGTGACATTTTAACATATGTTAGAACTGGGCAAGAGTGACTCAGGCCCAGGGCCAGGACAGGAAGGGCTCCATTTCTGGGCACAGAAGGCCAGCCCAAGTTCCCTCAGATCATCCCCTACCTATTTCAGATAAGTGGGGGACAAATCAGCCCTTGACAGTGCCCCGCTCCAAACCCTCTCATTCCCTGCTTTGCCATAGGACCATTGGCCACAACTGGGATCCTCTAGGGGCTCCTGCCCCAGCACAGTCTCAGAGGAGCAGGCAGTGGCTTCTGAGTCACAGTCCCAAGCCTACTCAGTGCTTAACCGTCTGGTGGGCCCAGCTTGTATCTTCCTCCGGCCCAGCATCGCAGCCACCCAGATCGTATGTACTTACTGCTGGTCCTGGCCCACCACATACCCACCCAATCTATCCATTACTCTCCCTACACTCCGGGATCTCCCCAGGGCAATGCCCCCTGCCTGACCTTTCTTTTCCCTGACCATTGTCACCCACTAAGGACTGTCCTAGGCTCAAGCCTCTGATAGAACAAGGGGAAGACTGGGGCACCCAGATGGAAAAGAGGGGCACAGATGAGGGGAAATGATCCAGAGAAATAAACCCAGGAGGGACAGAGGGGGGCAAGGTGAGTGACAAGATGCCCAGGGGGCCAGAGGTCCCTGGAGGACAGGATTTAGCATGATGCTCAGTGTATACATGACTTGCCTTTAGGAAAGCATTTGCCAAAATGAATGAGATTTGTGAGAGAGACCCAAAGAAAGAGAAAACCAGGAGGCCCATGATGCTGGAAGATGGGGGCTATGAGGAAAGAGGGAAATGAAGGAAGGGGGGGAGGCTTGAAGAAAGGAAATGCTCAAGAGCAGCAACATTTGGGAAGGGGTTCCCCCTTCAGCCGAAGGGCCTGCCCCCTTCCTGATCCCTGCTCCACCTGCCCAGCCCTCCAGGGAATCCTAGGTTTGGGTTCACCACCCCAAGGTACAGCATGAAAACGCAAAGACCAAAGGAGTCCCAGGAGGGATTCGGGAGAAGGGAAAACTGAGGTACAAAGGGTTTGAGCCCGAGAGACAGCAAAGAATGAGACAGGTCCTCTTTGGGGGGAAGGGGAAGAGGAAAGAAAGGAAGGGCAGTGGCCCAGGGAGAGCACTCATCACCTGGCTCTGTCTCCCTCTCAGGACAGGGAGCTTCGCCCTGAAGAGATAGAAGGTAACGTGGCCTCGGTCTGTTCCCACAATCCATCCCTCCTGCCTCAGGCTGCCCATTCCTTTAAACCCTCCCTGTCCCTGTTTCAGCTATAGCTCCTACCTCCAGAGTCCTTGTAAGTTGGGGCTCGGAGCTGAGGGGGAGGGGGAAGTAGTGGGATGAGGACCAGAGGGAGCATCACGACTGAGGAGGAGGAATGGGAGGAAGGCTCGCTATGGGGAGGGAGCAGTGGTGGGAGGGGGTGTGGATGCCAGAAGGAGCTTGGAGGAGATCTGGGGAGGGTTGGGGTCGGGGGACACTCACACACTCCCTCTCCTAGAGCTACAGACCGCTTTCCAGGAGTTTGACCGGGACAGGGATGGCTACATCGGCTACCGGGAGCTGGGGGCCTGCATGCGCACTCTGGGCTACATGCCCACAGAGATGGAGCTCATTGAGATCTCCCAACAGATCAGTAGGTCCCTGGCCCACGCCCCCTCCTTATCTCCCCTCCAAGAACTCCTACGGCTCTCCCTGAAGGATGGAGCCCTTCTGACACTCAGTTCTGGGAGGCAGAGACAGACACGCCCTTTGGACAAGGCTTCTGGCCTACATGGTCGAGGGAGTACTAGTCCAAGAACGAGCATGAGTCAGGGAGAGAGGTTAAGGGAGAGATTAAGGGAAGATAGCTGCTAGGTGGGGTCGTGGCCAGAGCACTGGATGTGTGGTCAGGAGGACAGTGAAAAGTGAACCTCAGACCTTTGCTAGCTCTTGAGCCTGGACCAGTGACTCACCCTCCGTCTGCCTCCTTTGCTCATCTATAAAATAAGGAAATGGCACCACCTGCCTCTTGGGGCTGTTGTGAGGATAAAATGAGAGGTTTATAAAGCACTTGGCAAACCTTAAAAATGCTAACTCATCATTTTGTTATTGTCAACTCCAAAGTCAGCCCTCTGCCTTATACCACACTGTCCCTGGATCAGATTAGAAACTACAAACATATCTGTAGTCGTCCAATAGCATTTATGAAGTGCCCACTGTATATGTGCTGGGCACAGCTGACTGGGGGTTCCAGAAATCCTAGGTTCAAGTCCTAACTGATACACCTTGGCTGTGTGGCCCATCACAGAACCTCTAAATGTCCCAGACAACTCTGAGTGGCAAAAAAAGATTCCCATTTGCATTGGTTAGAGGAAGTTAGCTATGGGCCAGATCCCTGTGCCAGGTGTGGAGAAAATATAGACAAAGTAAATTTAAAGTAACTGGAGTGGGGGCACCAGCAGCTAGGAAGGATTCCCCTTGCTGGCTGCTAAGCCTCAAAAGGAAGTAGAGAAGAGGAGGAAGAATGTGCCAAGCCTGAGGGACAGTCCTTACAAATGACTTCCTCTAGAGGACTTTCTTGGCAGAGAGGAGGTGGGGGCAGGATAGAGGGGTCCCTGGGTAGGTCAGAGATAGGATAAAGGAGTTATATCTAAGTTCTAGCTGCCTGCCTTGGATGCCAGGTGGTGGAAAGGTGGACTTTGAAGACTTTGTAGAGCTGATGGGCCCCAAAATGCTGGCAGAGACCGCGGACATGATTGGAGTCAGGGAGCTGCGGGATGCCTTTCGGGAGGTGAGGCCAGGCCACTGGGGAAGAGAGGGGGCCAGGGATGAAGAAGAGGGAACTCCGAGTCCATGGGGTCAGGTATGGCCTAGGTTGGGGACTGCTCAGGATGGGGTGGTTCTGTGGCTGACGACACTCCTCTTGGGGGTTTTCCCAGTTTGACACCAATGGAGATGGCCAGATCAGTCTTGGGGAGCTACGGGCTGCCCTGAAGGCCCTTTTGGGAGAGCGACTTAGCCAGCGGGAGGTAGATGAAATCCTTCATGACATTGACCTCAATGGGGATGGACTCGTTGACTTTGAAGGTACCACCTGGGCCATTAAACCCCTCCTAATCTCCCCAGGAGTCCCCTGGAAAAGCATATTCCCCCCTTCATCCCAGAAATGGCTGGAAGGACCCTCAGAGGTTACCTAGATCAAGGTCTTACTGTGGGGAGGGGGAAACCCATACCCCAAGAGAAGCACCAAAGTCAACTCCAGGGCCTAAGTCTCTGTTTTGTACTTATCTCCCTCCCAACCCCAGAGGCTGGGCAGGTTCCAGCCTAGTTTGACAGGGTTCAGTTAGCTCTAGATGGGTCCTCGGCACCCAGTTTGGCGTGAGACCCCACCCCAAGTCAGAGCTAAACATTTAGATTAGCCCCAGGACCTCCCCAAGTGGGAAGCTGGGAGCTGAGGGCCCTGCCCCTACAGAGTTTGTACGGATGATGTCCCGCTAACTTGACCAGCCAGCCTGCCTGTGAAGAGACTCAACTCAGCTACAACCCTAGGGATCATCCAGTCCCCCTCCTGGGGTGCCCATCCAGAAGCCTCCTCTCCCCTGCCCCTTTATTTAAGCTGTGTGTATGTGTAACATCCCCTAATTTCTCCCTTTCCAACCTCTGGTCCCTACCCACTCCCCACAAGCCTTCTCCCAAGGTCCCTCTGCCCCAGTGGGCCTGTGTGTCCCTCCCCATCCCTGTCCTTATCCTTATTCATAATAAAGTTTCTGGATGTCTGACTACCAGGGACTTTTGCCCTTTCTTTGGAAACTGAAACCTTGAGCCTCAATCCAGGAAAGATTTGAGTGATGTCTAGGACCAAGAACAGTGACCTTTAATGAATATCCCTTGCATTGACTCTACCCCTAGCTGGGATACTACTGTGTAACCATGTTTTGGCTGCCCAGAACCTAGCACGTGTTGGAGGAGACCTTCTAGGTACAGAAGGAGCCTCAGTCCTGCCTTTGCCCCTTGTCTATAAGGTGAGTGGTGGTGCCTTTTCTTAATTCAAAATTTATGAAGCACTTACTATGTGCAAAGCACTGTCCTATGCTGCCACAAAGAGTTCATGATCTAAGGCTTGTACCTGCATAGAAATTAGAATCTACTTGAGGGGAATAACACAGAAATGCAGGTGCTTCAGAGTAAGGGAAGGTCAAAGCCATTAAGGTTTATTGGTTCCAAATAGGGAACAAGAAACATTTAATGGAGTTTTTCTCCAGAGATGGACCTTAAAGTAAAGGCAGGATTTCAATAACTGAGGGAAAGATATTTCAGATAGAGCACAAGAATGAAACCAAGGAAGCAAGCTTGAAAGATGCCTGGAGGGAAGGCACATAAAAGAGATGTGGGTTCTAAAAAGGCCTTGAATGCTGAGATTGAGTTTGGATCATATGTGGGAAGGTCACCCATGAGCAGGTTTGGCAAAGGAAAGACTGGAGGTACAAAGAGCATTTAGGAGGCTAAAGTAATCATCTAAGAAAGAAGATGGGAAGGTGGTCCTGGGAGTGAGAAGAACAGAATGGATGAAAATAACCTCTTCAAGATGGCAGCTCCAGCCATGACTAGAAGATACCCTTCCCTTGCTGCCTCACTTAGAATGGGACCTCATCTTCCTCCTCTCCACTGTACATGGAATAGTCAAGTAGAAGGTGCCAGTGCTGGCCAGGGTGGTCTCCAGCAGCACTCATTCTAGAAAATCCCGATTAATCCTTAATTCTCCTTAATTAGGAGATTTCTCCCAACAATCTGCAGCTTTGAGGCAGTATACAAGTGCCTGATATTTGGGCTGAAGTTCCTCCAGGACTTCCCAGTTGTTCCTCCTTCAAGAGTAAGCATAGCCCAGGAAGGGCCTTCTGACAACCCTGAGGATGCTGGGGTCCTTCTGAATTATCTGTTCCTGAAGAGGACAGGTGAAGGGTGTTTGGAGTAGGAAGGACCCTGGGCATTTGTTTTCTTTCTTGATTCTCTGGGCCCTTTCTACACTCCCACCCCTCCAGTACTTATAAGGACACACATACTCCCCTCCCCAAGGCCTGCCTGTCCAGAAAGAAGCTAAGCAAAATCCAGAGACCTGGAGAAGTGGGAAGAGCCACAGGCACCCAGGACTTCACTGGAGCTCATCTAAGGCAGTCTCTTCTTTTTCCCAGGCATAAAACTCGAGCCCTAAAGAGGGGAAATGACCTGTCCAAGGTCACAAAGCTAAATCAGGGAGAAGAGAGACAGGAACCTGGGCATCCTAACTCCCAGGCCCTTGCTGCTTCCACAAAGCCAAGCTGCAGAAATGGGAAGTAATGAGGAACATGACCCTGATGGAAATTTAGAAACAGGAAGAAATTCTGAGGAAGTGAAGCAGCTTCAGAGAAAGCCATAGGAGGCCACAGACAGGCTCCCTGTGACTGGCAACAGGAAGACCCATAGGGGCTCCACTTGGGTCAACAAGCTTTCAAGAAAGGCTTCCCTTGCATCAGGAAAGGTTTCACTTGCTGGGTTGGGGAGCTCTGCCCTCCACCTGCCCCCCTACTTTCTCCATCAGTAGGAAGCTGATCCTCCACTGACTCCCATGGCTCAGACAGAAAAAAACAAACCAGATGCCAGTGTTAAAGTCATTAATCCTCCCAAAGCTCACACTGTGGAGGGAAGTGGGGCACTTGGGGGTGGGAGGAAGGCCAGTGGAGAGTGAGTCAAAGGAGAAGCTGCTCCCTTTGGGGTTCTGGGTCATTTTCTACCCCACAGCTGCTCTACACTTCCAAAAGCCCTCCCAAGACCACACCTGGGAGAATCCAGTCTCTTCAGTGCCAGTTCTCACCCTGGACCACACTGTTGCACCCTAGTCTACTACCAACACCTCTTCGAAGGGCACAGCAATAGCCTTTCCTCTTGTTCAATCAATCAAAGCCTGCCAGGTGCTAAGTACCAGGGGATACAAAGAAAGGCAAGAACACAACCAGCTCTCAAAGAGCTCACATCAGATTCATCCCAGTATTTGAACAAAGAGGTCCTGAGTAAATGACCTGGGAGGGGTAGGGGGTGGGGTTTGAGCTGCCTTAAAGCAAGCAGGGCAGGGGCTAGGGGTCGGGGATGGACAGGGAAAAGGAACCCTCAGGAAGCCTGTGGAGGGGCAGCATAAGGGTAAAAAGGCTGGAAAGCCAGGAAGAGGCTTAAATGCCAAATACAGCATGTTCTATTTCCTCCCAGAATAGGAAGCCCCTAAGGTGTATTGGGGGCAGCTGAGTGCTGCCAGAGGGCACAGAGCCCTGGACCTGGAGTCAGGATGACTCAGCTTCCTGAGTTCAAATCCAGCCTCCAACACTTCCTAGCTGGGTGACCCTGGGCAAGTCACTTAACCCTGTTGGTCTCAGTTTCTTATCTATAAAATGAACTGGAGAAGGAAATGGCAAATCTCTCTAGGATCTCTGCCAAAAAAACGCCAGATGGGGTCACAAAGAGTTGAACACAATTGAAAATGACTTGACAACAATAACCCAGTTTATTGAGGAGGATAACACTTCAGGAAAGTTGATTTGGCAGTAGGGTGTCAGAGGACACCTGAAGCAGACCCACAGGAGGGCTACTACATGAGCACCAGGACCAGGGTGGTATGAGTGGGGAGAGAAGGACATATAGTGAAGACATTGTGAAAGCAGAACAAGCTTAAATGGGAGTTGAGGGTGAGGAGTCAAGATTGAGAGCTCGAGTGAATGGGAGGGTGAAAGAGGGAAAGATGCTGAGCTTGAGCCTGCAGATCTGGTTCCAGATGTCCAGATGGTACTGGGATGCAGGGTTCAGGAGAGAGGCTGGGGTTGGATGTACAGATCAGACAATCGTCTGTCTAGGGAAGATGGCTACACACTTGAGAGCTGGTAAGATCCCCAAGGGCGACAGTGCAGAGAGAGAGGAGGGCTCAGCACAGTGTCTCCCCCACACCAGTAGTCAGTGACTTGGGTTGTGTTTGTCCTTTGCTGTCGAACAGGACCATGACATCAGGGAGGTGATGACATGACTTGCAATTGACTTTGATTTGAGTGAGGGAAGACTGTGCAAGGTCACCAACCTCACTTTCTTCTCCTGAGCCATGTGGGTCCAGTGGCTTGATATTCATCAAGATGACTGGAGGTGGCCCAGGATGCAATGGGGGGCCCTGGCCCTTTCAGGCTAAGGTCTTACCACATTCTCACTACGAGTGAGATACACCCATTCAATGCACAGACTTCTTTAAGTAGTTACTCAAGGGATAGCCCCTTTACGAAAAAAAAAGAAAGAAAAGGAAGGAAGGAAAAAAGGGAGGGAGGGAGGAAGGAAGGAAGGAAGGAAGGAAGGAAGGAAGGAAGGAAGACTCAAACAATGTGGGGAAGACCCTTAGCATTCCTGGGTAAAAGAGAAACAGTTACTATTTAGTAAATACAAAAAAGAAAGAGGAAGGAGGAGAAGCAGGAGAGAGCAATGGCCCGAAAACCTAGACAGTTCAGGAGATTGGTGC
>CM053770.1:255476646-255525918 GCA_028658325.1 Potorous gilbertii
GGGAGGGGGCAGTCTGGCGAAGTGGAGGTCCAAGAAGGGGTGCCTCTAAGGAAGGAGGAGGAATTCCCCAAGGGACAAAAGACTCGGGGAGGCGCGGAGAAGGGGGACGACCTTGGGGGGTCTTTCGGAGGAGGATAAGGAGGGCGGGACAAAAAGGAGGAGCCCCCTGGGAGGGACAAGACGGGTCTCCAGGTGGGAACAAGGAGAGGGGCTTTCCTGGGGAAGACAAGGAGAGGGGACTCTAGGGGGCCAAGGTGGGGGGTCCTCTGGGAGGGTCCAAGGAGATGGGGGTTTCCTAAGGCGAGGAGTCTCCTGAGGGGGCTTCAACAAGGAGACAAGGAAAGGTCTTTCCTAGGGGAAGTCACGACGGGGCGCCTTCCGAGGAAGACAAGAATACGGGGTCTCCTGGGAGGAGCAGTGGTCTCCAGGGCCAGGGAGGGCGGTGGGGCGGGGCGGTTGCCACGGAGACGGGGCGGAGCCTAAAGGGCGTGCGGGCCAGGAGGGGCGGGACCACGCGCCGTGACGCTTCTGCGCCGGGGCGGGACGCGACCTGACGTCACAGCCTCGCGCCCAGTGGTGTCCGAAGAGGGAGAGCGGCGGCGCGCGTCTCCGGCGACTCCGGCGGCGGCCCCAGAGCGCGAGGCGGCTCGGCCCCGGAGGCGGCGCGGGTAGCGGCGCGAGCTGGCCGAAGGAGGCACGAGCGGTCCAGCATAACCGGTTGGAAAGAGGGCGCGTGCGGCTGAGCCTCGCCGAGGGGACCTTTCAGCGCGAGCCGAGGCGGCCCGACACCGGAGACTCCTTTCCCGGTGCTAGCCGGCCCCGCCCTCCTACCTCCCGGGCCAATCGTGCTGGGAGCGCGCTAGCCTGCCTCCCCGAACCCTCCAATCGCAGGCGTCATCCTCCGCCCGCCAATCCCGGCCAGACAGGTGCGAAGCCCGACGCGACGAGGGCCAATCCGCAGCAGGTCCGGGCCGGGACTCTCGACCAATAAGAAGGGGGCCTGGGAGCGTCGAGTGACGTGCGCCCCCGCCAATCGCAAGTGCGAGCCGCGGGCTCTTCCTGGCGACGAGCCTATCAGAGCGCGCGCTCCTCAGCGGCTCGGCCAATCCGGAGGAGAGTCGACTGGTCCCTGCCCTCCCGAAGAGTTGGGAATGTCCTACAAACCCATAGCTCCTGCGCCGACCAACACGAGCGGCTCCAGCGCGCAGGGGCCCGGCACTCCTATCCCTTCAGGTGAGCCGAGAAGCCGTGGCCCGGGCCAGAGGTGCGGGGGGGTCCTGCAGCGCGCCGGAGCAGGGGCCGGAGCCCGCCCGGGGCCGAGCCGCGTTCTAGGTGCTGACTGCTGGGTTCTAGGTGCTGAGACCTCCCCCCACCCTTAGCTCTAGCGCGCATCCTTGTGGGTTCCAAGGTCAGACTAGCGTGCTCAAGTTCTCAGCCCCAGGCTCAGACTTGCCATGTTCAGGGTCCCATCTGACTTGCACGTTCTAAGTTCCAAAGCCCCCAAACTGTGGCTTGGCACACTCAAGTTCCGAGCCTCCAGACTGACCTGCCACGGTCTAATTTCTGAGCCTACCCAGCTCTGCCATGCCATGTTCTAGGCCCCAACCCGTATTTACACATTCTGAGTTCTAACACTCCCAAACTCCGATGTGCCACGTTCTAAGTTCTGATCCTCCCAACTCTGACATCTCATTCTAAGGTTTCCCCCATCTCTTACACGACACATTCTAGGTCCCAAGCCCATCCTCTCCTACTTCTGCTACTTCTGGCATGCTTCTTTGCATCTTCTAACGCCCCCCCCCAACCCCACACCCCCACCCCCACCCCCCGAAGGTCTGACTCACATATTCTAAAGTTCTAATAGCCCCAGGCTCTGCCATGTTCAGGGTTCTAATACCTCTCCATTTGACTCTTAAGTCCCCTCCTAGCTCTAACATTCGGGTTTCTGTTGTCCATTGGGACTCTGACATGTATTCTCTGACCAGAGTCACAGAACATTTAGGACAGTGACCCACTGGTTCTAATCATCCCAGGTTCTTTGAGCTGCAGCCAGAGAGAGTTGAGATGAGGCAGTTTAGGGGGGCAGCAACAGGAAGAAAGGGGTAGTTGGTGCAGAGAATCCTAACAGAGAGGTGATCTGGAATCTTCTAGCTCTGGCGAGCAGCTAGCTGGTGCAGTGGTTAGAGCACCAGGCTTGGAGTCAGGAAGACTCATCTTTCTGAGTTCAAATCCAGCTTCAAACGCTTCCTAGCTGGGTGACCCCGGGCAAGTCACTTCACCCTGTTGGCCTCAGTGTCCTCATCTGTAAAATGAGCTAGAGAAGGAAATGGCAAACCTCTCTAGGATCTCTGCCAAGAAAACCCCCAATGGGGTCACAGACTGAAAAACAACTATCAGTAAGCCTGGGAAAGGAGAAAAGCAGTGTGTATAGAAGCTCCGCCCTTTCTTTGCAAGGCATTGTGCTGACTGCCGTATAGACTGCTGCACAGTGGTGGTGCCAGTTGGTTTATTTAGTTATCTTTGTTACAAGGGAAGACCCAAAGCAAGCAGGGAGATCGGGCATATGCTATGACACAAAAGCAAAAAGTATCATTGTGATTGAGGGGTGGTGGTCTGTCAGTCAGGGAGCTATACAAAGGCGTGGAGAGGTGACACATGAAGTTTCCTGGAGGCAGCTGCGGTAGAAAGGGGTGGCCAAGGCTAGACTGCCCCAAGTTCAGTTTTGCTCCAGGGGGAGACTGAGGAAAGAAGGGACTGGAGAAACCACCTGGTAACTACTTCCTTCCCCATCCTTTGCAGCCACGAGTGTCCCTTCCCCTTCGGGCTCAGTCCCTGGAGCTGCTGCCCCCTTCCGCCCCCTCTTCAATGACTTCGGGCCACCTTCCATGGGCTATGTACAGGTGAGTGACAGAGATGGGGCAGAGGAGTGCTGGGGGAGGGCCAAGGGTCCCACCACCTCATCTTCCTCCAGGCTATGAAGCCCCCTGGCTCCCAGGGCTCCCAGAGCACCTATACAGACCTGCTCTCCGTCATTGAAGAGATGGGCAAGGAAATCCGACCCACCTATGCAGGCAGCAAGAGTGCCATGGAGCGGCTGAAACGAGGTACATGGCATCCCACTTGGGCCAGTAGGCTGGGCTGGACTGTCCCAGGTTTCCTACCAGTAAATCTTCTCATTTCCTTCCCTAGGCATCATCCATGCCCGGGCACTGGTCAGAGAATGCCTGGCAGAGACAGAGCGCAACGCCCGCACGTAACGGGGTGCCACCCCCTCTGCCCTATGGACCTTCCCACCTCTTTGCATCGCCTTTTGGAGCAGAGCCCCTCCCCACGTGCCCTTCTTGTCTTCCCAACCTTCTCCCATCCTGTGACCAACAGCCACACGGGGTGGGATGGGTGAACCTGGAGCCAGTGCCAGGCAAAAGCAGCAGACCTGATGCCTCTAGGCCTCCCTCAGTCACCCTGTAGCCAGTGGGTGTTGGAGAGTCCTTGACCCGGGCCATCCTGCCCACCCCCAGCACAGTACTGACCTTTGGCCCCCACCCTCCGTCCCACACTGGAACTCCTCCCCCTGGCTGGGGCCTCCCTGGCACCCGCCACCTCCCAGCCCTGCCTCTGGGCTGCTTGAGGTGGTGCCTTTTCTCAGCGTCTTTTACTAAAATGCTCTTTTTCTATAAATAAAAGGAGATTTGGAGTTGTCCTCTGCGGACATCGCTGACTGGCTCTGGACCTACAGGGCCAAGACCAGGGTGGCTGGGGCCCCAAGGGAAATCACCATGAAGTTATTCAGGGTGTCCACAGGTGATGTTCTGTGATCTGCCAGCTTTCCTGGACAATCCAAAATGGATGGGGCATTAGGGATGAACCTATGAAAACTCCAGTTTGGGATCAGAGGACTTGAATTTGAATCCCAGATCTCTTGCTACCTGCTTGGATGACCAGGGGAAAGTCGACTCCATTCTCAGAGGCTGTTTCCTTGTCTGTCAAATGAGGGGGTGGGCTAGATAGTTCAGATCTTGATATGGTCCTTGGGCTCAAAAAAGATCTTCAAGTGGCAACTACCTGCTTCAGGCCCCCTCAACATGGCCCGCTAAGGCTGCCTGGGCTAGGAGTCAGAGTCCTGGCCCTACTTCCTTCTCTGGGAGAGATGCCACTCTGCTCCTGGCCTGCCCCAGGGCAAGGTCCCAGAGTAGAACTGGGTAGAGTCCTCTGAAAGTTTAAAATCCCTTTGCCCAGCACAGACCCCCTTGGAAGATAGAAGCACTAAGGAGGATCATGGGCCTCTAGAACATTTGGAGGAAAGTCCTTCCATAGCCTCCCACATCCTGTCCACAAGATGGGCCTGGCAGCTTGTCATTGCTTCAGAGAAAGATGCAACCCATGCCATTGGCCCCTCCCCGGGAAACCTGGTTCCTGCTAGTTCTGTGTCTGGGTGATTGACAGTTGGGCTGTCTAACCGCTCTGGCAGGGAGCCTGAAGTCCCCAGCTCTGAAGCAGGTTTGGGCACTTCCCCTTCGGTGCTTGGCAGGGGTGGGGTCATAGACTTGACTGGTGCCTTTCCTTCCCTGATCCCTGGCAGAGGAATAGGACTTTTGGCCCAGTCACTAGGGCATCATCCAGGGAGAGGCTTAGGTGTGAATAGAGAGATAAGGGGAGGGGAGGACCAGAGGGGCACATGTGGACCTAGATGGGGAATGGGCATGAGCTAAGGATGCATGGCATTGAGGTCTTGTTCACTCTGAGAGGCAGATGCCCATCAGAAAAGGGAAGGGTCCTTCAGGCCGACAGGGCACCTCATAGAAGAATTGGCAGAGGGCAGGTAGCTTGGCTGCAGTCCCACAACGACTCTGGTCAGGGGCCACGGCCCAGGGGAGAACAGGCTTGTCCTGGGGAGCTTCGGGGGCCAGGCTCAAGACAGCCCAGATGGGCTGGGCTCTACTTCCCCTTTTAGGAGGTTTATAAACTGTCTGGGCTTCTTCCGGAAGGAGGGTGGCCGGTTAGACATGGGCCCTCCCACTGCCAGGACCAACCTTGAGGACAGATCCCCCAATCTGGATCCCTGTGGCTGAGTGGGGAGGGGGCAGTTCTATGATGTGGCACCTGGGGAGGGGACCAGAAGAGGAGTAAGCGCTAGAGATGTTCCCTGGGGCCTGAGCAGCAAAGTGCTGCTGAGATGGAGCCCTGCTGGTCCCAAGGAAATTCAGGGAGGACTAGGAGGTAGGACTCAAGAGGGGCCCTGAGTCTGGGCAGCTCTGCTGGGGGTGGGGGGGGGGGGTGAGAGGGGTTCTCACGGTGACTGCTTCAAAGATCGCTTATCTATCTGCCAGGTGGCCTCACCCGGTAACTGCACAGTGAAAGACACCAAAGGTCTGGGGCAGATGGGGTCTCCTGGGGAGCAGAGAAGGATAGGGGGATGGAGGCATTGGAGGTAGGGCATAAAGGGAGCCTGGAAGGAGGCAGGGCACTGGAGGGGAGCAGTGGGAGAGTGAGGATACCCTTCTCCCCGGAGAGAGTGGAGATTAGGGATAAGATACAGGGGTAGCTGGAGGAGAGGAGAGGAGTGGCTGTGCCTGGGAAGGTTCGTGATCGAAGACAGGGAAGTGGGGTCAAGGGGAAGAGGAGGGGGTTATAAGAGCGGAGGAGGGATGTTGAGGACAAAGTAAAGGAATCAAGGAGGGGTAGAGAAAGGGGAAAGGAGGCAGAGGAAGGTTGGGGAAGTGGGGAGAGGGAGCAGGATGTTGGGGACTGGGCAGAGAAATGAGAAGGGATTCGAGACGCGAAGATAGATGGGGAGGTGGGGGGGAGGCTGGGGGTTGGAGACGGGGGAGGGGCATGTTTGGGGAGAAGGAAGAGGAGAGGGATGTCAGGACCTAGGAGAGGAAAGGAGGAGGCGTTATGGGGCGGGAAGTGGGGGCAATGGGGGAGGGGCGGTGGAAAAGGGATGTCGAGCTGGGGGAGGGGGCCAAGCTGTGGAAGCCTGAGAGGCTGGGGGAGGGGGCCAGCATCAGCCGCTGCCTGGCTGGGCCGGCTCGTCTCCCCCAGGGGTGGACGCGTCAGCACTCGGTTGCCGCGGCAACGGGGGGAGGGGGGGGGGCCACGGCGGTGGCGTTTGAAAGGAGGTCAGAGGGAGCTCGGTTGGAGCCCCAGCCTGGGAGCGAGTGAGGCCGGAGGCAGCAGCAGCTCCTGCCCAGGCCGGCCGCCGCCGCGGCTCTCCCCTCCTCTCCTCCTCTGCCCCATCCCTCCTCCCTGCTCGCTCCTCCCTTCTCCCCTCTCCTCCTCCATGCGGGGGGCGGGCGCGGGGCCGGGGCCGGGCCGGGCGATGGGGTTGGGGGGCTGCGGGGCAGCGCAGGGCGGCCGGGGCCAGGGCCGGGCTCCTCCCCGAGCCGGGGGACCGGACTCTCTGAACTCGCTCCAGCCCTGACGGGCGCGCCCCGATCCCGAGCCAGGAGGGAAGACGAGGCGAGGCAGGCGGGCACCGTCCCTGCTGGCCGGGCAGCGGGCAGCGGGCACCATGCTGATCAAAGAGTACCACATCCTGCTGCCCATGAGTCTGGAAGAGTACCAGGTGGCCCAGCTGTACATGATCCAGGTGGGGAGACCTGGGGGGGAGGGGGCGGCCGGCTGCTGACGGGGGAGGGGAGAACAGAAGGTGGGACTGGGAATCCTAGAGGTAGGGAAGGGCAAGGGGAGACCCTGGAGAGAGGAGAAAGGGGAAGGAGAGCCGGGGAAAGGGGACGGGGATTGCAGCGCAGCCTGGAGATGGGGGAGGAGGTTTGCAGGCGGGGATGGCTGGGGGCGGGGGAAGGCTTCAGAGGCCGGGCTGTGGGGACCGAGGGGACCAAGCCGTGCCCTGCTCACCGGCCCCTCACCTGACCTCCGGGCCTTTTCAGAAGAAGAGCCGAGAAGAGTCTAGCGGCGAGGGCAGCGGGGTGGAAATCTTGGCCAACAGGCCCTACGAGGATGGGCCGGGGGGCAGCGGGCAGTACACCCACAAGGTCTACCACGTGGGCTCCCATATCCCTGGGTGGTTCCGGGCCCTGCTGCCCAAGGCCGCCCTGCAGGTGGAGGAGGAGTCCTGGAATGCTTATCCTTACACCAGGACTCGGTGAGGCTCGGGGATGGGTGGCCAACCGGGAGGGCACCCTGTGGGACTCGGGGGAACCGGGCTTCAGGGGGTGGATGAGGCTCCCTCAGGGAGCATGGGGGACACTGGGCAGCAGGGCATGACAGCCCTGACTCTGAGCCTGGCCCCTGTTCCTCCCACAGCTACACCTGCCCCTTTGTCGAGAAATTCTCCATTGAAATAGAAACCTACTACCGGCCTGATGGGGGTCAGCAGCCCAACGTCTTCAATCTGAGTGGGACAGAGAGGAGGCAGCGCATCCTGGGTATGAGCTGGGGGGGTGGCCTTCCTGGAAGGTCCTGAGGGGGAGAGCCAACTGTTCGACCTTGGCCCAGCCCTTTACTTTCTGGGTCTTAGGCCTGGCCCAGTGGAGGCAGAAAGCCCCAGGATGGAGTCCCACCTCCACCCATCCTGGCTCAGTCACTTCACTCCCAGGAGTCTAGACCTCTCTCTACACTTACCAAGATCAGACAGGGAAGGAGTTTCCACACCAGGAATCCCCATACAGACCCAAACCCAAATAACATAAGGAGCCTCACCCTGCAGTCTTTATGGTCTGAGAGAATGAATGGGTGACACGCCGTGAGAAGGGGAAGTGGGGTTCCTGGGGTAGGCGATATGGCAGGGGATTCCAGTTCTCTGCTCTGCTCTTTATCAATCCTTAACCTCCATAAACCTCAGTTTCCTCATCTGTAAAATAGGGATTGGATTAAGTGCTTCTCAAGCTTTTCTGGGATCCTGGCTGGGTGTCCCAGGAGGGCTTTTCTTTGCCTTGCCCCTAGACACCATCGACATCGTCCGGGATGCAGTGGCCCCCGGTGAGTACAAAGCAGAGGAGGACCCCAGATTGTACCGCTCTGCCAAGACAGGCCGGGGGCCCCTCGGGGACGACTGGGCACGGCTGGCTGCTCAATCGGGCCCCTTGATGTGTGCCTACAAGCTCTGCAAGGTGGAATTCCGCTACTGGGGCATGCAGGCCAAGATTGAACAGTTCATCCACGATGTTGGTGAGGGATGACAGGAGAAAGGACCTCAGTTCTTGCCAGTGGACCCTGCCTCCCCGCCCAGGCCAAGCCCCTGGGCCCTGTCCACCTCCCTTCCTGCTCCTGCCCGTGGGTCCCCCTTCGGTGGGGTTCCCTACCTGCCCCAGCTCAGGCCCAGGATCTTCCCTTTCAGGTCTACGGAGGGTGATGCTTCGAGCCCACCGCCAGGCCTGGTGCTGGCAGGATGAATGGACTGAGCTCAGCATGGCGGACATCCGGGCTCTGGAGGAGGAAACGGCCCGTATGCTGGCCAGAAAGATGGCCAAATGCCCCACACCTGAAGGAGAAGGAACTGAGTCCACTTCTAAGCCAGGGTCTGAGGGCCAGACAGAGGCTAGCCAAGCAGGAAGTCCCGAGGGCCCCGAGGGCCCTGCAGCTGCTGATGCTTCCCCAGACACTGACAGCTTCTCCAAACAATGGTCTTCTTCCCCAAGGTCCTCCTACTCCTCTCAGCATGGAGGTGAGGTGGGGAGGGGGAGAGAGAAGATGGGGGAATGGGACTCAGGCAGGGGAATCTCAGTAATTCAGAGAGCCAGGCGAGCCACCTAAGGCATAGCTTGGGAGGAGTTGACCAGAGTCACTAGCCCCTTCTCCTTTGGACCTCAGTTTCCTCATTTATACAATATCTCCAGATAGCTCTACAGTGTCTTCCAGTTTGAACCACAGGATTCTTTGATAGGATCTGGCTAGGGTGGGGGCTGTGGCTGTGAGCTGGAGCCCTCCAGTGAGTGACAAAAAGGGCCCTTGCAGGGGGAGTGTCTCCACAGAGCTTGTCTGAGTGGCGGATGCAAAATATCGCCCGGGACTCAGAGAACAGCTCAGAGGATGAGTTCTTTGATGCACATGGTATGTTTCTTCTTCCTCCCTCCCTCCCTTCCCTTCCATCCTTCTTTCTTCTCACCCCTTCTCTCCTTTCCTTCAAGAATTTATGAAGAGCCCCCACCATGTGCCAAGCAGGCCAGGGGCCAGGAGATAAAAACATTAACAGCCCCTGCCTTTAGCAGCCACCAATCTCCAGGGTGGACATTCTGCTAAATCAGTGAGCAGAAGGTCTAGGGAACATCTCCACACAGACCATTAAAGGGTCAAATAACAAAATTACATCAGACCCCCAAGGCATGAGGCAGGGGCTCAAAGCCATGAGGTTAGGGCCTGTGTGAAGGACTCTGTGTCTGACCCTGGGCCACATACATACTAAAAGGTGAGATCAGACCTCAGTGCCTGCCTCCCTGCAGCTTCCAGTTAGGAATAAAGAACACACAAACACACATGACTCTCCTGCACAATCGTCAGAGGTCCAGTGGGGCAGCATGGAGGGCTCCCAGAGATGGTAGCGTTGGCCCTGGGAGGGGAGAAGGGAATTGGAGACTGGCTTCTGGCAGGAACCCCTCCTTGTCGCTTTGCTCCTCAACTCTCTGTCCTCCATTTGGGGCCCCTCCTCACTGCTCCTGGCCCCTGGTCCTGGTCTCCTCTTCTGCAGAAGGTTTCTCAGACAGTGAGGATGTCTTCCCCAAGGAGATGACCAAGTGGAACTCCAATGACTTCATCGACACATTTGCCTCACCTTCTGCCGCCGTGGGGGCTTCAGGTGAGCACCTGGAGACTTTCCTTAGCCTTGGCTGAGGTATCTGGGCTGCTTCCAGGCACTGACACTGACCTTGAACCTTGGAGAGTGTCTTGCTTAACTGAATCCAACAGCCCAAAGGTCTGAGGAGGTCGTACGGGCCCTGGCCTGGCCACCCAGACTGGGTGACAAGTTACATCTCTCCTTCCTTCCCTGCCTCAGCCCCACATGGCCAGGCTCCCTTCTTTGTCAGAAAGGAAGAGGTGGGGGGTAGGGGGGTAACATCCTCTGCCTGTGCCCTCACTGGCCACCTCCTCCAGACCCTGCAGACCCTGGGGCTGAGGTCACCAAGGGTGAAGGAGATGTGGCAGGAGCATCCAGGGACCCTGAGGTGAGTCAGCCTCCCTCCCCAAGCCACCCCTTCAGTGAAACCCCATCCCCTCACTGCTTCTCTGGGTTTATGGCCCATTTCTGACCACAGATGTGTATGTCACACTGAAATGTAACAAAGGCAGTGCAATCAAGGCTTTAGCCCAGGTTCTAGATTTGGAGGGGCAGATGGCACTGATGAGAATCCACAGAGATTAGCACCTGATTAAAGGCTGGCTGGGGACTGAGTCTATGAGGTCATTGGTCTAGGGAGTTCCTGAATGAGCGACCTCCCCTTCCAGCACAGGTCGGTCCTGAGACCCCTTAATGCCAGGTGGCTTGCCTGGGGTCAGAGAGGTGGCCCTGGGGATCTCTGCTTCCCACACTACATGGTGAGGAGGAGGGTAGGCCACCCACTAACCCCCTGACAGGATCTCCTCCCCTCCCCACCATGTCCTTGGCCCCCTCAGGCCAGGACTGATGTCTGCTGATGCTTCTGCCCTACTCCAGGGTCTGGGAGCCGAGGCCTGCGCTGTGCATGCCCTGTTCCTCATCCTGCACAGCGGGAACATTCTAGACTCTGGCCCAGGAGATGTGGACTCCAAGCAGGCTGACGTGCAGACCCTGACTGCAGCCTTTGATGCTATCACCCGTGTGCATTTCCCCGAGGCCCTGGGCCATGTGGCTCTGCGTCTGGTGCCCTGCCCGCCCATCTGCGCTGCAGCTTATGCCCTCGTCTCCAAGTACCCCCCTGGGCAGGCTGAGGGGGAGGCATGGGAGGGATGATGGGAGATGAGCTGGGGCGGGGTTGTGGTGGGTGGAGGACTCCTGGATGGACCAGATGAGCAGACCAAGCCTGACTGCCCCCTCCCCACAGCCTCAGTCCCTACAGCCACGATGGGGATAGCCTTTCTCGCTCCCAGGACCACATCCCACTGGCCGCCTTGCCCCTGCTGGCCACCTCCTCCTCCCGCTACCAAGGGGCTGTGACCACCGTCATCACCCGCACCAACCAGGCCTATGCTGCCTTCCTGCGCTCACCTGAGGGCACTGGCTTCTGTGGGCAGGTCAGGGGGATGGGAAGGGGCACCAGGAGGGCTCCCAGGATTGGGAGGTACCAGGAAAGCAGGAGGGACATGGGGCCAGGAGACACAGAGCAGAGATGGGGAAGGGGAAAGGAGGGGCAACATTATTCTGTGGCAACCTGGCTGGGTGACCTTGGGCAAGTCTAGTTCCCTGTCCCAGAGGGGGACCCAAGGCTTAGCAGGATAGCTGAGCTGGAGGACGTTCTGTATCCCCCCACCCCAAATCCCAGCAGGCTGAAACAATACGCTGGAAGAAGGGATAGGGAATTTAGGAAAAGTAAATATGCTGAGACTGGGTTTGAAACATAGCCTTCACAAATCTAATGCAGGGAAGGCAAGGGGAGACTAGTGAATCTGTAAGAGATGAGGGGATTTCAGGGACTGTGTACTCAGCATGAGTCAGCAGGGAGGGGATGGGGCCCCCAGGAGAGCTAACACCATCTTAGCCGAGATTTCAAAGGCCTGGCTGTTGTATGCCCTGTCCAGACCCATCAGGAGTCTTGGGGCCATATTTTGAGAAGGCTGTAAATGGGCTGGGGTCTATGGAAAGTACAGCCTGGGGATCAAAGGCCCCAGGTGTGACCCCAGCTGGAGCTGCTAAAGAACAGGGAAATGTTGCAAAGACCAAACTGGGGGTTGCAGGGCAGGCAGGGTGCACAGCAGGAAGCCAGTTGAGGTTGGATGTCATGAAGAGCTGTCCCAGAGAGGAAGGGGCCATCCCTAGAGCTAGTGAGCACCCTCTTCCTGGAGCACCCCCTGCTGGAGTATGGGAGAGAATTCATCTTCTTGCACATGAGAAATACTTGGACACCACTATTCCATCCCCCTGACCCATCCATACTATCACCCAGAGTTCACTTCAAGTGAGTCCCAGAGGGCAGGACTCCCCAACCTAAAGCCACCTTGGTTGTCCAGTCCCTGGCCAAGTCCCCTTGGCCTGGACATTCACCAGTCTAGAATGGAACTTAATACTCCAGCCTGATCAGGGTCCAGGCTCCCAGCATAGACATCTCCTTAGGCAAGAGCACTTTGCTGTTCTCTAGGTGGCTCATGATCCCTCCATCTCTTGGTCACCACATCCTATCTTCTTTCTCCTTCATACTCTTTAACACTCAGATGAGTCTCTTTGGAGTCTGATTATTTTAACCCCAAGAAAGTGCACCCTCCCCCGCCTTTGCCTTGCCCCCAGTCCCCTTACACCCTTTAAGGAAGGTGCCTTTGGGGCAGACAGCATTCCTGGGGAGGACCAGTGGCTGCAAGCAAGGAAAGCAGCATTGGGGCTGGGGCTGGTCCATTCCAGGACCACCAGCTCAGGCACCATCTGCCCCTTCTCAGGTAGTGCTGATTGGAGATGGTGTTGGTGGCATCCTGGGCTTTGATGCACTCTGTTATAGTGCCAACACCAGCGCAGGGAGCCTGGGCAGCAGCCGCCGGGGCAGCATGGTCAGTGCTTGGGCACTTGATCCTTTCCTAATCCCTTCTCCTTTCCATCCTTTCCCCTTCCTCTCCTCCATCTTTTGGTTTAGCACCCACCTCTTCCTGCTTCCTTTCTCTCCTCCCTTCCTCCCTCTCTTTCCTCCTTCTGCCCTATACCATTCTAAATGGGGTGATGATGCTCATGGGGCACAGGAGCAAGACATGGATACTCTGCCTCCAGTGTGGCCCCTCTGCCACCCCACCCAACCAGGGGATGTCTCCTTCCTTCTAGAACAATGAGTTGCTGTCCCCGGAGCAGGGACCAGGACATGATCCTCTGGCTGATGGCATGGAGGCCCTGGGCCGTGCCAGCCCAGAGCCTGGCTCTCTCTCTGCCCAGCGCCTGCCCAGTGATGGTGCGGCCCCAGAGCCTGACTCCCTGTCCTCTCCCAGCAGGTTGGTGTCTCCAAGCTCTCCAAACCCATCAGTGTGTCTCCCCCTGTCCCTTGGAGCCTGGGGGTGTAGACAGATGAGATCTGGGTTAAAATCATAGCTCTTCTCTTTCCTAGCTGGATCTCAGACAAGCTCTATAAGGTCTCTGGGCCTCAGTTTCTTCATCTGTAAAATGAAGAGATTGAATTATACAGCCTTGGAGATGTCTGTGGCTTAAAAGCCTCAGATGCTATTTCACTAATTTGTTGAAAGGCATTTATTAAGTCGCTGGGGATAAAAAAAGCAAACGCTCCCTACTTACATTCAATTGAGAGAAATGCCAAGTAAAGACAAAGAAGTTGGAGGGAGGGGACGCCATTCAAGGAAGGAGCTAAGACATCTAAGATGCTGAGGTGAAGAGGGAGGGCATGCCAAGCGTAGAGTCCAGCCTAGGCAAAGACATGGAGAGGAGAGAGTGGCTAGGGGGCCATGCTAGTGGAATGTATAAAGAGGGGCGCTATGTGGTCGGCCTGGATAGGTCATGTGCTCTCCTCACCTACCCACGTTGTTACCACCCTCCTTTCTCCCCCTACTTGCCTCCTTACTGGCCAGCCTGCAGGCTGGCACATCCCCAGCAGAGCCCCGGCGGGGGAGCACCGTCTCCTGCCCAGCCCCAGAGGCCACGGATGGCCCCACCCGCCTTGACTTCAAGGTGTCTGGCTTCTTCCTCTTTGGCTCGCCCCTGGGCCTGGTGCTAGCCCTCCGCAAGACCGTGATGCCCGCCCTGGAGGGTGAGGGGCCAAGCTGGGGCAATGGGGAGGAAGGTGGCTGAGTCAAGCTAGGGGTCAACTGTCTGCCCCAGAATACCAGTGCACCTTCTGAAGTCTGTGAAACCTCCCCCTAAGCCTTGTCCACACATCCATACGTGCTGGCTATGGAGGCCAACCCCTGAAGCATCAGTCACATCAGCCTGCCTAGGGCTGGGGTGCTCCCCACTCCCTCCCCACTGTGAAAAGGGACACATGATGTAAATTCCTGCCTGGCCATCCCGGGTACCTAAGGGCTGCCCTGCCTCTTCTTTCCTTGCCCCAGTGGCCCAGATGCGCCCGGCCTGTGAACAGATATACAACCTCTTTCATGCTGCTGATCCCTGTGCCTCCCGCCTGGAGCCCCTGCTGGCCCCCAAATTCCAGGCCATCGCCCCCCTCACCGTGCCCCGCTATCAGAAATTCCCCCTGGGAGATGGCACCTCTCTATTATTAGGTAAGGGTCAACCAGGTCGCAGGGAGGGGAGGAGAGGGCTGTGGCCCCTTGCCAAAGTCTAAGGAGGAGGGGAGACCAGGTGACCATATGGCATGTGACATTCCAGCTGCTTCTGGAGCTCTGGGGGTGCCCTCCTCCCTGAGGATCTGCCTTACTGCGTTGCTAGCGGGTTGGGATGGCCCTAGATGGGAAGAGAAAGCAGTGGGGTAGATGGGGGCAAATAGGAGGGTGTGTTAACATTGTCTGGGCATCAGTGTTATGTCTTACACAAAGCTCTCTGTTCATGTGTGCACTCATTTGGTCATCAAGCATTTATGAAGCACCTACTGTCTGCTAGGCACTGGGCTGAGTACTGGGGATGTGAGGAAGGGGCAAGGCACTTGCAACCTGACACAGCCAGCCAGTCATCACAGGCAGGCGGGTGTTGGTGGCCTTCCTGTGCTCCTCTCATGACTTGGGGGACCCCGGGCAAGGTCTTTCCCTCTCTGACTCTCCGGGATTCCTCTAGCCTTTGGGAAGTTGGTTACATTGTGTCACATCCTGGAAGTGGTTACATAGTTTCTGTTGCCCCCATTTCATGGAGGCAGAAACTGAAACCCACCAAGCTCCCATGATTTGGTCAGCCAGTTAAGGGGCAGACTAAGGATTGCAGCTCAGGGCTCCTGACTCTAAGAACAGAATTCTTTACCATTTTAGTTCATTTTACACATTGGTAAACTGAGGCCCACAGACAGAGACTCGCCCATGTTGGCTCAGCACTGTGTCTCCTGACTCCCAGCCCACTAGTCTGTACTCCACCATCCTACCCTGCCTCCCCTGAGGGCTGAGATCTTAGGGTGGCTTTAAAGGTGGGAGGGAGTCCTAGGTTCAAGTCCAGACTCAGGGTAGCTGCCACCTGCACAGATGGAATCTCGGGGCCACTGCTGGGAGGTAGACTCCAGAGCTGGAGCTACAACACATCTATGCTCTTGTGTGCCCTTGCCAGCTGACACCTTACAGACCCACTCGGGCCTTTTCTTGGAGGAGCTGGAGATGATGGTGCCATCCACGCCCACATCATCCAGCGGCGGCTTCTGGCGGAGCAACGAGCTAGGGTCTGAGACCCCAGCACCCACAGGTGCCCCCAGCACAGCCAGTGAGGTGGTCAGAAGTGAGTGTGCCCAAACAGGAAGTGGGAGGGAAGGAGCAGCTGCTGGGAGGGGACATACGGGGTGGGTGGAGGGGGTCGCCCTAAGGGCTGGAAAGAGCTTTGACTGGTATGATGGCCCACAGTCCTGGAGCGCTGGTGGGGAACCAAGCGAATCGACTATTCCCTCTACTGCCCTGAGGCTCTCACAGCCTTCCCTACGGTGACACTGCCCCACCTCTTCCACGCCAGCTACTGGGAGTCTGCCGACGTGGTGGCCTTCATTTTGCGCCAGGTGGGAGGAGAGGGGCACCAGGGGACTGACTGCAGGGCTGCTGGAAGAAGGGCCAAAGGAGAGGGGCTCTCAGGCAGCTGGGAAAACCCAATGGGACATTAACTTGTGACTCTCCCTAGTCCCAACTGCCCCTTTTACACATGGTGACCCCCAAGTCCAGAGGAAGGCCTTCACTCCACAGAACAAATGGCAGATGTGGGAGGGACCCTAGAAACTACATGGGGACATGAAGGTGGGGAAGGTCCTAAGAAGTAGACCACAGACAGGCAGAGCGACTGGACCTTGGACAGCAGCTGGTCTGGCAGTCTCCCCTGTAGATAGGGAGGCCCAAAGGTGGCTCTTGCCCAGTGTCACCCCCCTGCTGGGGTAGCCGCCAGGTCAGGCCTGTGAGAGGGACCTGGGAGCTGAGACTCCACCCCACCCCAGGTCATTGAGAAAGAGAGGCCCCACTTGGCTGAGTATGAGGAGCCATCCATCTACAGCCCGGCATTCCCTCGGGAAAAGTGGCAGAGGAGGAGGACCCAGGTCAAAATTCGGGTACGGCACCCTTCCCCATTTCCCTCTGCTCCCTTCACCCTGGCCACCCCTCCCCTAGTCTTCACGGCAGGCCCTCCCTCCTCTGCCCACAGAATGTGACCTCCAACCACCGGGCCAGTGACGTCATCGTTTGCGAGGGCCGGCCTCAGGTGCTGAGTGGCCGTTTCATGTATGGGCCCCTGGATGTGGTGACACTGACAGGAGAAAAGGTCAGCACCCAGCAGGGTGGATCCCACACATTCAGGTCATGCTGAGATTCACTGCCCCCATCCCTCTGTCTATCCTCCCAGGCAGGAGAGGGGAGTGGTGGTGAGATTCCCCATTCCAACTCCAATTCTGCCATTTATGGGCTAGGGGACCCCGACAGGTCACTCCCTGCTCCACCTCAGGCTAGATCATCCACTTGTTCCCCTCCATTCCAGGTGGATGTCTACATCATGACCCAGCCCCTTTCTGGCAAGTGGATTCACTTTGGCACTGAGGTGACCAACAGCTCCGGGCGGCTCACCTTCCCTGTGCCTCCAGAGCGCTCCCTAGGCATTGGGGTCTACCCAGTCCGGATGGTGGTTAGGTAAGAGGTCAGAACTGACCCCGGAGAGGAAAGAACAGCACAGTCCCCACAGGCCTCCCACTCAGGGCCATCTGTCCACACCTGCACAGGGGGGATCACACACATGCCGAATGCTGCCTGACTGTGGTGGCCCGTGGCACTGAGGCTGTAGTGTTCAGCATCGATGGATCCTTCACCGCCAGTGTCTCCATCATGGGCAGTGACCCCAAAGTGAGGGCTGGAGCCGTGGACGTCGTCAGGTTCGAGTGTCCCCCTTCCCTGCCTTCCTCTCCATCCTACCCCATCCTCAACCCCTGCTCCTTGGCATGGGTCACAGAAACATGGGTTCACATCCTGCTTCAGACATTTACTGTCGTGATAACTCCAGGCAAGTCATCCCCTTTCTAGGCCTCTGCTTTGCCATCTGTAAAAGGGGGAGATCACAGCCCCGCCTCACAGGGTCATTGTGAAGATCACTTCACTTCTCCCACAGACACTGGCAAGACTCTGGCTACCTGATTGTGTATGTGACAGGCCGACCCGACATGCAGAAGCACCGCGTGGTCGCCTGGCTCTCCCAGCACAACTTTCCCCATGGAGTTGTCTCCTTTTGTGATGGCCTCACCCATGACCCCTTGCGGCAGAAGGCCGTGTTCCTGCAGAGCCTGGTGCAGGAGGTGAGGTCCTAGGTCCTAATCCTTCCCAGAGCGCTCACCAGTTGGTGGGCCCAAACAACCCCTTCCCTACTCTGGGGCTGGGAGGGGCTGAGCAGCTCAAGGGAAAGCTGGGGGGACAGAGTATTGGTCACTTACACAGGCCTGTGTCCTCACTCGGACCACAGGTGGAGCTGAACATCGTGGCTGGCTATGGTTCCCCCAAGGATGTGGCCGTGTATGGGGCCCTGGGGCTCCCTCCGGGCCAGACCTACATCGTGGGCCGTGCTGTCCGCAAACTTCAGGCCCAGTGCCAGGTGAGCTGCTGGCAGTGGGGGGACAGTGCCCACCAGGCAGAGGGCACAGTGCTGGGGACCTGAGCCCTCCCCTGGAAGCAGATATGTGACCAAGGGGCCTGGAGGCAGAAAGACCCAAGTTCAGATCTAACCCTAAATGCGCTCTGATTCTAACCCTAACCTGTCTGCCTTAGTTTCAACTATAAAATGGGGTAATAGCACCTACTTCCCAAATGAGAATACCTGTAAGGTTCTGAGCCCAGTGCCAGGAACCCAAAAGGCTTTTAATAAACATATCCCCCCTACGTCAACACCCTCACTGGGGGTGGCTCACCCCAGCCTAAAGCACATTGTCTCCCCATTACAGTTCCTGTCTGAGGGCTATGTGGCCCACCTGGCCCAGCTGGAGGCAGGTGCCCACCCTCATGCCCCCCAAGCCCCATCAAGGACTGGGCTGGCCAAGAGCAGTTACGTGGCAGCTCCCGTGGACTTTCTCCGAAAACAAAGCCAACTGCTCCGCTCCCGGGGGCCCAGTCAGGCCGATCGGGAGGGGCCAGGGACACCACCTACCGCCCTGGCGCGGGCCAAGGCCCGGAGTGTCAGCCTGAAGCTGGACAGTGAGGAGTGATTGGCCCAAGGGCCCCCTACTCTGGAGGGCCACAGCCAAGAGAACAGCTTATTTATTGACAATCCCCCCAGCCCACCCCTGGAGGGGAGGGATCTGGTTCCCATGCCCACCCCTCACTGCCCCCAACACTCCCCCCCCTCGCTTCTGCCCTTTCTGTGTCTCCTCCATTCTCTGTCAATGTGTTACAAATCCCTTTAATGTGAGGGGACAGGCCCTGGGGAGAGGGCAGAGGCCCCTGAGGCTTCCATGATGTGTGAAACTGTGAACATTAAACCCCAACCCCTAACGTGGTGTCGTGTGCTCTGTGGTGCCTGCACTCGGGGCTCCCCCGACACCCACCCAGGGCCTCTCACTGGCCTCTCTCATTGCTTCCTGGCCTTCAGGGAAGCAAAGGAAAGCCACACAGCTAATGAGCAATTGAGCAGGCATTCAAACCCAAGTACTTTGACCCCACCCCACAGTTCTCCACTGGCTCTCTTGCCACCCCGCTCTGGCCACTGTCCTGCTCAGCTCCTTTTGGGAAGTGTGCAGGGGGCGGTAGGACCTAGAAAATAGCATCTGAGACTGAGAGGTAGAAACTGAAGCCCAAGGAGGGAAAGGCTCTAGCCTAAACCCAGCCAGGCAATGAAAGAGGCAAAGCCATGGTTTCTCCTCTTAGCCTCAAGAGTCTTAACCCCCTGAGAGCAAGCAAGGACCCCTGGCACACAGGACAAAGGCTGCGAGGGGCCAGAAAAGGCCAATGACTGGCCCAAGGTCACTGGTCAGACAGCAACAGGGCTGTGGGTCCCCACAGATGAGCAAGGACTCAGGCAGGCGGATAAATACAGCATTTATACAGGAGGCAGGCACAATGGGACGGCCAGGCTGGTCACGGAGAGAAGATGCCCTGAAATCGTGCCTTGTCCTCAAGGTCCTTCTGGCGCAGCCGGTGCTGGAGCTCACGCAGCTCACGGCTCACTACAGGGCCCAGCGCTGGCTGCAGTTGGAGCACTTTGGCAAAGTCAGCCTGAGCCTCCCGGGCATTCCACACTGCTGCATGGGCCTTACCCCGCTTGAAATAGGCCTTCACATTGTCTGTGGGAGATGTGGAGCACAGCCGGTGAGGCTCTGGAGACTCCCTAGGAACCCCTCCTCTCCACCCTCACCCACCAGAGGGAACCACTGACAGAGGATGAAACTGAGGCCCCATGGGGCAAGGGGTCTTGCTAAGACTGCCTAGGTCCTAGCGAGCAAAGCTGGGATTCTGACCCAAACCCAGTTTTCACTTTACATTGCCTGTCAAGGGAGAGAGAAGGCAGAGGCAGTGTACCATGCAGGCAGGAGGGGGCCACAAGGGCCAGTGGAAGGGGAGGGAGCCAGGAAGGTCAGCGAAGAGAATGAAGGGTCCAGGAGGGTAGGGGGAGGGGGATTGGGGCACTGGATCACACTGGGCAGAGGCAGCAGCCTGGCACAGGCCCCTGAGCCCAGGCACTCACCCTCGTACTTGTTGAGGATGCTGGAGCAGTGGTCCAGCACCTCATAATACTCCTGGGCCACCAGCTTGCACTGGCAGTAGTTGAGCAACAGTGGCGTGATCTGCAGGTCCAGCTGTATCCAGTCCGGGGAGCCAGGCTGCTCCTGGGCACAGGGGAGAGAAGGGGGTGGGTCAGGGAGGCGCCTGGGAGGGGCAGAGGCTTAGGCTCCTCTGGCTCTGGCTCCCTCTCCTGCCCCCACCTTCATCTGCAGGTTCTTGAGGCAGGCAATAGCATCGTAGTACTTGACTGAGGCCTCCTTGATGCGCCCCTCCCGGTACAGGCGGTTGCCTTCCTCATGGATGAGGGGTACAGCCTTCATCTTCTCCTCATCACTCATGGCCCACGGGTCCTGCTGGTAGGTACCAGGAGCCTCGACCTGTGGGCACAGGGAGCGAGCTCACATCTCGGGAAGGAGGCAAAGCCACTTCAGCTGCTGGGACAAGAATTCCCAAGGGGGTGAGGGTATCTAACACATAAGGCCCTGCTATGTCCCTCCTCTCCTGGACTCTTAGATTTACTGAAGGTCACAGCTGGAGTGGGAGGGGGTGCTTAGAACACAGAATGTTAGAGCTAGGAGGGGATCTTAGAACACAGAACATGGAATATCAGAGCTAGAGGAGCTTTAGAACATAGAATGTAAGAGCTGGGGAGATCTTTAGAACTTAGAACATGGAATACCAGAGCTGAGGGGCAGGGTTTGGCAATCATCTTGTACACATACACACCCCATTTTATAGAGAAGGGCACCTTAGGGCAGAAAATTTAAACCCAATTCACTCTGGTCTTTCTTGCACAGGTCTGACTAGGTCACTTCACTGCTCAATAACTCCCCGCTCCAATCCCTAGTACTCCCAGGATCAAGCAGCCCCTGCCCTCTTTGGCACCAGACACCCCTCACCACCAGCCGCCCTTCCCCGCCTGCCTCCTTTCCAGCCCAATAGACAGGGCTCTTCATCATGTACCCCAAGGTGTGGCCAAACAGGCCTCCAAGGCGCTCCTTGCACAGCACATGGCTTCTTTCCCCTCTTCGCCTTTGCAGAGGCCTTGGGGGGTTTCCCTCCCCATCCCTGCCAAGCTCAGCCCAAAGGCCACTTCCTGCTGAACCCCTACCTATTTGCTCCCTCCCTCTTCCCCAGCGGTCTGTGCTTACTCTAGATAGACTTGTCTCCCAAGATGGAATGTAACACCACCCCTCCCACAGGGTCAGTTCTGTTTGTTTTCTGGTCTGTCCAGACCCCAGTTAAACAAGGAAAGAGTCTCGGTTTCCTAGCCTATAAAATGGGGCTGAGGTTACAAGCTTTTCCTTTCACTGCTTTTCTAGGACTCAGAGATAGAACACAAGCAATATCCCTGTTGGCTGCTCTTCTGAAGCTGGGATGAGGCTGGCACAGAAGCCAGGGCTGTGCTGCAAGGAGGCGCCAGAGGAAGACCCTGGGCAGGACACTATGAGGATCATTACTGGGGCCTCCCCTCTGGGAGATGATCAAGACTGGAGCAAGGCCACCAGTCGGATGCAGGGTAGGCCTGAGCCTCCTTCCCCTGCCCCTAGCCAGCCTCCTCCGGACCTTCACCTTGATCATTTCCATGTGGAAGATGAGGGGCTGGGGGTGCTGCTGCAACTCATCCAGATCAGCGTGGCCCAGGGAGCTGTGCTCTTGCATCTGGGCAATGCCACAGCAATGCCGCTGGCCCTCCAGGGGGTCCTTGCCTGCAGCAATGTTACGGAGACTTTTTGATACCAGCGGGTACAGGACCACGTGCTGAGGGGTGTCAGAAAGAACAAGGTTTTAGAGCTGAGAGGAAGCTTACAACATAGCACATCTAGGTTGGGAGGAGCCTGAGGACAGGGGACATCAGGGCTGGGAGGGGCTCACGAACGGATCAGCACATCCAGGGACCTTGGGACAGTCCTCTGCCCTGACCACACCGGGTATGGGATGGGAGGGGCTCATCAATGGGCACCATGATACACACGGAGGGGTCCAGAGAAAGGCCAGTTAAAGGACCTGGAGAAGATACTCCCCCCTTGTTCTGCTCTGCCCGAGGGCACACCTGGGTGTGGGGGTCACAGAATGACTCCACATTAGGAAGAAACTTCTCAAGGGTGAGGCAGGTCCCCTGAGAAGGGTAGGGGGAGGCTTCAGAAAAGTGGTCAGGGACTCTCCAGGGGGGATTTCTGCTGAGGCCCATGACCTCTCTGCTAGCGGCAGGGGCCAGGCTTCAGCCGACTACGGGGTCCCACAAAGCTCCATGCCCCTGCTGGGCACGGCCCGCCCCCCCGAGCTCAGTGCACCGAGGGGGGCCAGCCCGCTGGGGCCGGGCCTCACCTTGACGTCGCAGAGGAACTCGGCCACCTCTCCGGGGCGCATGGTGCGCACGATGGTCTCCCACACGCGCAGCTTGAACTGCTTGCCCAGGATGAGCTCCATGGGCTTCCCGCGCTGCCGGCTGTCATCGATGACCGCCCCCTCCTCGTCGCTGCGCAGGGTCCGGAAATGGAAGGTGGCCTGGGGGGCCAGCCCGTCAGGACGGCCCGAGAGCCAGGGGGTGCCCATGGGGGGGACAAACCGGATAGGCCCCCTATCCCCACCCTGCCCTGGAACCGCCGGAAGCCCCCTCCCCACCGCAAGCCTGGGCCCAGGGAAGCGACAAGGCAGAGGAGGGCTTAACGGCCCCTTTGGGAGGGGGAGGGGCGGCGGTAGTGATGGCCGTGACACTGGCAAGTGCCCGTGTGGGATCTTCATCCCCCAGCCCCCGAGCTTCACAAGGTGCTGCTCTTCACATTTTACAGACCGGGAAACTGAGGCTCAGCTGGTCCAGGCGTCCCCCCCCAGCCCCGCTCCTCCGCACCCTGGAGACAGCGCCTACAGAACTGTCATCCCTCCCAGATCTAGAACCACAGGAGGGACTGGCCCAGGGACACACAGCAAGGCCGATTCCCCGGACTCCCCTCCCGCGCCTCCTGCCCGGCCGCAAGGCGGCGCTGTGGGCAAAGGATTGGCAACGCCCAAGACCACTGGGGCAGCGCTTAAGGACCGGAGGGCGGAGCCGGCACGCCCGGACCCGCCCTCGAAGCAAACGCTGGCCAATCAGGACGAGAAAGCGCGTGAGTGCTAGGGTCGCGGGCCAACGGGGGGGCCCGAGGCTGTGCAGCCCCCCGCTCCGGGGCCTCCCCCCGCCCCGCTCGCGTAGCGGGCCCGCGGGGCGGCGGCGAGCGGAGCCGTACCTTGGTACCGTCCCGGAAATCGGGCAGCTCCCCGGTGCCCTCCTGTACAACCCGCTTCTCGATGCCCTCCGCCCGCAGCTTCTTAACCAAGTCCGCCATCCTGCTTCCCTGATGCCCTCCTCTCGGAAGCTTCCGGACAATCTCGGCAACTTACGGAAACGCTTCGTTTTGACAGCTTCCGGAACCGCAGGTTCGGCAACTTCCGGAGGCGGCTGCGGCGCCATCTTTACTGAGGGTAGAAGCCAGAGAGGCTGGCACATGCGCAGATGAAGCCCTCCTATGCCCCGCTAGTTCTCCACTTCACCGGGGCCGAGGGGCGGGGCAGTGACTGTGTTTGAAGAGGGAGACGGAGTCACGGAATCTCCAAGCCGGAGCCCGACTCGCGCTGGAAACATGAGCTCCCACTCTCTCATCCCCGCCCGCAGCATATCGGACGATGGGCAAGGAAGACGTCTGGTGATGGGGAGCTCACTATCTGCCTTCCGGAAGATCGTCAGTCTTCCTGCTGCCAACTTCGCCCCAGTTCTTCTGGTTCTGATTCCGGTACCGAGCAGAGGAGTGAGGCAGGGGGCTGTGTCTGGAGGAGGAGGACCCAAGTTCAAATCCCCCCGAGCTCCGACACGTCGCTTAGTCTACTGTGCCTCAGTTTCCTAATCTGAAAAGTGACTCGCTGGCCCCTTCCCGCCTGCCCAGCACTGAGAGCCCGAGGCCGGTCCTCCGCAGAGCTGACCCCCCCCCCAGTTAGGGGGCGCAGGAGCCGGAGGCAGGAGAGGCTCCCAACCCCCCTCCCTGCTGACCCCGCGTCACCTCCCATTCTCACCGACTTTCACTTGTTCCGTACTTTCACGAGTCGCATTTATGAAAAGAAAAAGCAACCTCAAATTAAGATTAATGCCCAACAAACCTTGAGAAATACACTTTTGTGCCTGTTTCCTGTGTGCTTCTGTCCTCTAGACTCTAAATTATTGGGTAAGGGAATGAGCATTTAGTATCACCTACTGTGTGCTAACCCTGTTAGTTAATTCTCGCAGTAATCCTGGGAGATAGGGGCTGTTATTACCATTTTATAGTGGAAGAAACTGAGGCAAACTGCTTAAGTGACTCAGTAAGTGTCTGAGATTGCTTGCCTTGAAGTTAGCCAGTGCTCTCCTCCCTGTGCCATGTATTAAAGATTGAAACTGCCCAAGGACTTAATAACTACCTTGAATAAGAGGTTTTTTCCTTGCCCCCCTCCCCTTCCTTTTCAATTAAATATTTTTTTACTCAAATGAAGATTAGCTTAGCGTAATGATTAGGGCCCTGGACTTAGACCAAGGAGAGGAGTTCGAATCCTGCCTCATTACTTACTAGCTGCATGATTCTGGCTAAATGGCTTCCTTATGTGCTTCAGTCTCCCCATCTGTAAAAGAAGACTGGATCTGATGGTCTCAGTGGATAGAGCAAAGGTCCCCAGACTCAGACAGACAGGAGTTCGACTCTGGCCTCAGATACTAGCTGTGTGACCCTAGACGAGTCAGTTAACTTCTGTTTGACTTGAGAAGGCTCTAGGATCTTTGCCCAGAAAACCTCATAGACAGCACTGGTGCTATGGTTGGTGGGGTCTTGAAAAATCATTTGTGATTCAACAAGGTCCCATCCATCGACGACCCCCTTAATTTGGGAGTTCCCACCCATCAGAGGGTCAACCTGCCTGGAATCTCTCTCCACTCCAGTCTGTCTTCCATTCAGCCACCAAAATAGTTTTCCTCAAGTGCAGATCTGACGATGTCACTCACATCCCCATTCAATAACCTCCAGTAGATCCTTAGTGTCTCCAGGATCAAATAGAAAATGCTTCATTTAGTGTTCAAAGCCCTTCCTAACCTGTGCCCCTTTACCTTCCCAGTCATCTTTCACCTTATTTCCCTAACACAGACTTTTTGATCCAATGATGCCAGCCTCCTGGCTATTCCATAAACAAAACTGTCAATTTCTCACCTTCGATTGTCCCCTATACCTGGAAGGCTCTCCTTCCTCATCTCACTACTGGCTTCCCTGGCTTTCTTTAAATCCCAGCTAAAATCCCACTTTCTACAGGAAGCCTTTCCACCCCTCTTAATCCCAGTGCCTGCCTCTGTTCATCCTTATTTATCCTGTCTAGAGCTTGCTTTGCATACATTTGTTTGTGTCTTGTCTCCGGAATTAGGTTGTGAGCTATTTGTGGGCACGGACTGTCCTTTCCCTTTCTCTGTTTCCTGGCACCCAGCAGGCACTTCAAAAATGTTCCTTGATGGATCGATGAAGGTTGCTTCCCATCCTAGGTGATTCTTGTGCATGTGCTCCCCAAAGGTCCTTCACCTGATGCTCTGGAGGCCCTCTTCTCTCTCCCAGCATTCCTCAGACTGTTCTCATGGCATCCCTTTCTCTTGCCATGAGATCATCACATCTCCTCTTCCCCTCATCCAGTCCCTTGATGACATCCTTTCCTCCTGTTCTTTTTCCAAATCCCTGGAGGGTTCTGCTCATATCCACCATGTCCCTTTCCATTGCCATCTGTGTGGTAGTCACCTTTAGTTCTTCAGGGTCGGTAGGGGCCTACGTCTCACTGTCACACAGCAATGTTGGTAGAAATTTGGAATTGAAAAGATGGGCCTTTGCTTTACAGCCACATTGGAATGAGTGAAAGTTCTTTACAATCTCCCAAGGGCAACCCAGCCTACCTTCATTCAACTCTTCAGCTCTTCAGTTCAATGCCCTCCGTACAGTCTGTCCCAGATAAACACTGTGGACAATTTCTAGTATGATCCTTTGATGTATATTGAAATCTGTGTGATAGATATTTTCATCCACTTGGTCTTTCCTGTGTTGATGTCCAGGTCAAATGCCTGTTGAGGACCTAGAGGGCTGCTTGCAGCCTCAAGGCCACGGGTTCCTACTCCGGCCCTATCCTGTCTTCGGTCCCCAATCCCCTGTGCCTTTTCTCTTTCTTGGGTGAGAGGGGCCAAAGGGAAATATCATGACTGCTTTTCATAAGTTATATTTTTATATAGTTTATATAGTTTTATACATTCATGACAATAAACTATCCACCAGGAAAAAAGTAAAGATTATAATTGTTGGCATCTCTGTGAGGTTCCAGCTCCTAATATGTTCCATTGGAGAGGCTTTTGAAACAGGTGTTCGTTAACAGCCAGCTATGTGGGTCAGTGGTTAGTACACTGGAGTCAGGAGGACCTGAGTTCAAATGCAGCTTCAGATAGCTCCTAGCTGTGTGACCCTGGGCAAGTCACTTCAACCTCTTTGCCTCAGCTTCTTCATCTGTAAAATGAGCTAGAGAAGGAAATGGCGAACCCCTTCAGTATCTTTGCCAAGAAAACCCCAAATGGGGTCATGAAGAGTCAGACACGACTGAACAAAAAAACATTGCGGGGGGCGGTTTATAGACATAGTACTATTGCACCGGTAATAGCCTATAGTATAGTGTCAACATGACTTTTACATGCACTGGAAAACCAAAAAATTCCTGTGACTAGCTTTATTGCAATATCCTCTTTATTGCAGTGGTCTGGAACAGAACCTGCATTTGATCTTCACAATGACACTTAGAGGTAGGTGCTGTTACTATCCCTATTTTACAGTTGAAGAAACTGAGGCAGACAGAGGTCCAGTGACTTGCCCAATGTCACAATAAGCAGGGCTGATATATCTAAACTCCAATCTTAAAACTCAGTGCACCGTGACACCCTCTAGTGGCCTCAGGGGAGCACACTGGCCAGCTCTCTGGATTGCATTAACTGCCCACAGGATTACCCTTGGGAGTACCATATGGAGACTCGGTCTTAACAGCGCCAGTGCAAGTTGTGGGGGTAGCGCATGACATGAGCCAATCAGGGGAGCCAAAGTGTTCTCAACAGGAAGCAGAACTTAAGCTGAGCCTTGGGAGACGGAGATTCTCAAAGGAGAGGTCAGGAGGGAGAATCCTGGCCCAAAGGGACAGAGGAAGAGAGAGGAGCAGGAAAGTGTGACTAGAACATAGAATGTGTGAAGGAAAAGACTGGGAGCAAAAGTGGAGAGGGAGGCTGAAGGAGGCTGCATGCCCAGGGAGGGGTTGTTTGTTTGTTTTCCTCAAAGGTACTAGGGAGTCCCTGGGCATTCTTGAGCAGAGGAGTTCCATCTTCAGATTTGTGCTTTAGGAAGGTAATTTTGGCATTCTTTGGAGGAGAGATTGGAGCAGGGAGAGATCGGGGGCAGGGAACCAATTGAGAAGACGCTAGAATGCTGCAAGGTACCGGTGATGCAGCCCTGAGCCCCTGAGGGGCAGAGAGAGTGGAGAGCTGGGGGAGGCAGGGCAGAATCTATAAGATCTGGTCACTGATTGGATTTGTGCAGTAAGGGAAACTGAGGAGCTCATGATAACTGAAATTGCATCAGTTGGGTGACTAGAAGGATGAGAGAAAGGAGGGGGAGAGAGAGAGAGAGAGAGAGAGAGAGAGAGAGAGAGAGAGTCAGTCCAGGGTGGAGATTAGAACTGGATGTGGGGATGTGGATTTGGAAGTCCTTGGTATAGAGATGTTTTTAACCAATGAGAGTTGATGAGGTTGCCAAGGGAGAGAATATAGACAAAAGAGAAGACTCCAGGACAGCACCTTGGAGAACGCCCACAGTTAATAATAGTGTGGGATCAGAAGGATGAACCAGTAAAGGAGAAGAAACAGTCAGATGGGGGAGTGGGGAGGAGGGAAGGGGGAGGAGCCAAGACAGAGTTTTGCCCTCAGAGCCCTGAAGGAAAAGAGTACCCAGCAGGGGAAGGTGGTGGGCAGTTCCAAATGCTGAAGAGAAGCCAAGAAAGATGAGGCAGTAAAGGTTTTTCTCCTAGTGTCATTTTGGGGTAAAGGTGCCTCTGGGTTCTTAAGGAGCTTTGCAAGTTCTGCTAAGTCCTTCTTAGGACTTAGGCTTCTGCCTTCTAACTGGCTCCATGACCTCCAGTCTCTCCCCACTCCAACCTGTCTTGTATTCAGCTGCCTATGTTCCTAAAGTGCACACCTGACCATGCCTCTCTCCCTCTCTCTCCTCTGTCTCTCTCTCTCTCTCTTTCTGTCTCTGTCTCTGTCTCTCTCTCTGTCTCTCTGTCTCTCTCTCTCTGTCTCTCTTTCTCTCTCTGTCTCTCTCTGTCTCTCTCTGTCTCTCTCTCACACACACGCACACACACACACACACACACACACACACACACACTCAATAAACTTCAATGACTCTCTGTTACTTCCTGCTGTGGCAGAGAGTCCAAAGAGCATTTTCAGAACAAAGATGACCTGAGTTCGAGTCTCATCTTTTTCTGGGTGACCCTAAGTAAGTCACTTAATTTCTCAATTCTCTAAGCAACTCTCTGAGACTTGTCGTTCATCCATCCTTCATTCTCAAAGAGGAACTGTGACATCAGGAGAGTGATGTCTTGACTGCAAGTGAATTGTATTTAAGTGAAGCAGGGCTATGCAGTCATCAGCCCCACTCTCTGACCCCAGTAGAACTGAGAGACCTTGGTCCTTCTAAACTAAGGTCTTTCCCAGGTCTCAGCTTGTCTGAGGCAACATTCATTCAACAGTCAAAAGCTCAGTAAGAATTGAAGCAAAAGATGGCCTACTCTATCTTCACAAAAATATCAGTCAGAAAGGGGAAGACCCTCAGAGCTTCTGGCCAGAACAGAAACTGCTGCTGTTTACACTCTGAGCCATCAAAACCAAAGCAGTGAGAGAGTGAGGCTTGGGCCAGTCAGTGAGAGCCAGAGGGACTTGAGTTTAAAGGCATAGCCAGCTTGCTCCACTTGAATACCAATAGGTTTTTAGCAAAGTCTGGTTTTCCAGAAAAATTTCAAGAAACCATAAATAAAAATTATATGAGACAAAAGAGTTAAATTGTCCCAGTTTTTTTTTAAGTGATAGTATAAATAAGTAGGGAAGAAAAAAATCTAGCCCCCAAACCCTAAGATACCTTGTGAAGTATAAGTGATGAAGATATATATACCTTTGGACAAAAGGCCCACACTGTCATGTGACTCCCCACATGACAGAGGAAGGAGTGGGGGAGAAGGAGGAGAAAAAAATGGCAGCTCTGACCAACTTGAACTAGCCTGTTGGGTCCCCCCAGGGGGCTACTACTCACACACTGTTGTTCGTCCTTCATCCTTCAAGAAGACCAGTGACACCAGGAGAGTAATGTCATGATTTACAAGTAAATTGGATTTAAATGAGGGAGGGCTGCACAGAGTCACCAGATTCAATCTCCTCCTGAGTCACTAGAGTTCAGCACACCTGTGGATGGCCCAGGATGAAGTGGGCAGCCTTGGCCTTTTTAAGCTAAGGTCTTTGCCAGGTCTCAGTTTGTCTCAGGCAACACCCATTTAGTGGTTATAAGCTCTTTGAGATGACGGACTGCAAAGAAGATGCTGACCTGTATTGGTAGAGTGGTTTCCTCACCTGGGAGTTCTCAGTCCCTTCTTTGGACTGATTTGTCGTTGCAAATGATGTTTTTTCTCTTTAGAATGTAAGGGGGAGGGAGGTCATCAGAAGAGCCTCTTATCTATGAGATGATAAACAAAAGCTTGGAAGCATCCAAGGGAAACCTCCCCCAAGGAGCACAGACTGTATCATAGGTCAGACACATACCATATCTAGAGCCAGAAGGAACCCTGGACTTATGGAGTCTAATCTCCTCCTTTTCCAGATGAAAAACCTGAGGCCCATGGTGGGAAAGTTACTTGCCCAAGATCACCCAGGAAGTAAGTGACATAGGCAAAGCTCAAACTCATATCCTCAGACTCCAACGTCAGCCAATTTTCACTTTGGTACAAGGAACCCCAAATGATTGGCTCAGGGGACAGACTCTTGGTGAAGAATCTGGCTCTCTCACTGAGTTGACATCCAGCTCGCTCTCATTGTCTTCAGGATCCCCCTTTCACCTTTTCCCTTGGACTTTCTTCAAGGGATTAGTGATTAGGGGTTCAGGATCTCACTCTTCCTCTCCCCTCAGTGTGGTTAACACAAATGGACGAGTAGATAGAGAACCAGGTCTGAAGTCAGGAGCACCTGAGTTCATATCTGACCGTAGATACCTAGTAGCTGTGTGACCCCAGGCAATTCATTTAACCATCATTTGTTTCTTCATCTGCAAAATGAGGATAGCAATAGCGCTTACTTCCTAAGGTTATTGTGAGGAACAACTTAGATAACAATTCTAAATCATTTTGCACAGGTGGACTTTCTGGAACACACCCTCCTCCTGGATTGACTCCGAGAAGACAAGATTTCCTGTTGGGGCAGGCTACTTGGAGAAAGGAAGGGATAATCCTCCAAGTCCTTTCAGCTGTGTCCTACTTAAAGGACAAAGCCTGACTTTACTCAAGGATTGCACATGTGACTGAAAGAACATTGCTTGAGCTTTAGGCCCCAAACTGTGGCTAGCTTTGGTGAGAAGGGGAGTCAGAACTTCTGAAGGAGTCAGGAGCCAGATTGGAATGTCATTGGGAAATGTTGAACAAAATGAGTAAAAAGACATCATTTGTGGTTTTCTAGGTCGATATGCAGCCCACAGCATTAACCACTGGGGATTGGGGGGGGGGGGGGGAAGGAGGGGGAATTGTGCAAAATTCTGTGGGAAAGAGCCACTGACCAGAATGTCAAGTAGCAATTCAACGTTGGGTTCCCTTCCAGAGAAGTTCTGGAACTCTTTGAGTGCTTTATGAATGAATCTGTTTATAGACTTCTATGGGTGCTTTGTACTTTCTGCGTTCTCCTGGCCAGAAAGAAAGGCTGTCCTATTCCCCTTCTGTATTTGTTACCTTGAGTGCTTGTAATAGGGCCTTACATTTGGGGAAACTTAGACGCGAACTATACCATGAGGATATTGACTTTTCTTGGAGTAACTGCAGGTGGGGAGAAGGAAACAAAAGAAAGGTTGAAAATTAGACCCTGGGGGTCATGTCCCAGACCCACCCATGCAGTAGGGGGCAGTTTTCTGGTTAGCCCAGGGTCATGTGGCAGCACAGTGCCTGGCACTCAGGAATAATAATGCTAGCTAACATTTACAAAGCACTTGTTAGGCACTAGACACTGTATTAAATGCTTTGTCATTATCTCATTTGATCCACACAATAGCCCTGGGACGTTGCTCTTAACGATTTCCATTTTACAGATAATGAAGCTGAGGCAGAGGTTAGGTCACACAGTTAGGTGGGCTAAACAGATCAAGGGCAAGCCCTTGACTCATTCAGTTTCCTCCTCTGTAAAATAAACTAGAAAAGAGAATGGCAAACCACTCCAGTATCCACCCCCAAAAGGAGTCACAAAGAATTGATGTGACTCACCAGCAATAAGGTCACATTGTTGGTAAGTGTCTGAGCATGACTCCAAGTCCAGAACACCACCCAGCTGCCCCTACTTAGTAGATAATTAACAAATGCTTGTTGACTGATGTGCTGCAAGTGACTTTCTTCTATATGTTGTGCTTAAATCTGAGACCTGAGCTTCCTTAGCTGCCATTTAACACGGTTGACCCAGATCGAGTTTGCAGGCCACTGGACCGTCAGATCTTTTTCAGAGGAATTGCTCGCACTCATACCGCCTCCCACATCTAGCGCTTGCTAGTGAAGTGGAATTTCCTCTTTCCTCCTCTCTGCTCCTCCCAAATTACCCCCACCCCCAATTGGTGCCCCTCCCTTCTCTTCCCCTCCCGGACTAGGTGAAGCTATCCGGCCATAGGCGGTTGACTGCTCCTGTCTCTCCTCCCGTAGGGAGTGGGGTTCCTAGCTCCTCCTTCACCCCTTCCCCAGCAGCCCCCCTCTCCCTCTCCCACCCCACTCTCGGGCTGGAGTGAATGCCAACGTCCCGGGAGGCGGAGGCGAGGTTCGAGGTAGATTCCCGGTGCCAACTGGCCAGCCCAGCGCCCGGACCAGCGCAGCAAGGACCATGGGCCTCTGAGAGCCGGCCCGGCGAGCCAGCTGCGGGCAGCTGGGCACAGCTGCAGGGCAGCTCCATGCGGGGGTGCGAGCCATGAGCAGCGGCCGCTCGGAGTTCAGCATCGATGATGCCTTTGAGCTGTCCCTGGAGGAGGGGGGCCCGGGACCCGGGGGCACTACCCCGCGTTTTGGGGCGCTGCACTTTGAGCGCAAGGGCCGGGGAGATGCGGAAGAAGAGGGCGAGAAGCAGTCTCGTCTGAAGTACCAGGTGAGAGAACAGCGTCCCCCTTCCCCCGCCCTCCACGCGCTAGCCCCCTGCCCCCAGGGTCCTCAGTGCCTCAGCTGCCTCATCTGTAAAACAGGGGAATCGCACCATCCAGCTTTGGATCCAGGATCTTACTGGGCCCCTATCCGGCCCAGAATCATAAGACTCCGGACTGGAAGACACCCTAGAAATCAAACTCCCCCTCCCCCACCCACACACATTTTACAGACAGGAAAGAGAAGAGAGCTGCCCAACGTCCGTGTGTCCTGGGGAGCGGGAGTTTCCCTTACACAGGCAACAGCCCGGGCCCCCAGACCCAAGTCCTCCTCCCTGGACGGTCTTCCTGCTCACGCCCCTGCGGACACCCTCCCTTCACTGTGCAGGCGCCTCCCAACCTTTCTGGGCCTTTGCTCAGCCTTCTGAGCCATTCACCTCGGAACTGGTTTCGGTTTCAGTGAATCACCAAACTTGTTAGGTTGGTGAGCAGCTGTCAGGACAATCACGGCTGCCTCTAGGCTGGTGGGGGGAGGGGGGCTAGAAGAGGAGCTAGGGGGTCTCAGGGAATTCCTATACCCCAACAAGTAGGTGTTTTATTTTGGAGCAGAACTTGGAGAATGACGAGGATGGTGCCCAGATGCCCCCGGATCCTGATGGAGCTATGAAGCTAAGGTTAGGCTGAACCCCCTGGCCCTTCCCACCCTCCCCCAGCTCCTGGACTGTGCGGGGTTCCCCTGCTCAGTCTGGCCTCTTCCAGCAGGGACTCTGGCCGATCCTCTACCCGAAGTTCTCAGTGGTCCTTCAGCACCATCAGCAACACTACCCAGCGCTCCTATCGGGCCTGTTGCAGGTGAGGGCAGGGCCCCCTCCCCCCTCGGCGGGCAGGGACAAGTCCCCAACCTGCCTCATCCTCCCCTCCCTCCCAGATACTGTCTCCAGCCCAGTCCCATCCTCATCTAACACTCTCTCCCATCAGGTCACTGGAATCCAGAAAACAGCCTTAACTCCACCCCTGATTTGCTCTAGGTCTCAGTTTCCCCCTCCATAAAATGAGGAGAATGTTAAAATGTTATCCAAATGTGATCTGTTATTTTTACCACTGTATCATTATTTATGGCTTCTTGTCTGGCCTCAGCTGGACACAACACCCTCTGATCCAGAAGAATCGCCGGGTGGTTCTGGCCTCCTTCCTACTGTTGTTACTGGGCCTCAGTGAGTATCTAGGGGTTGGGTCCAGTCTATCTTCCCCTCACAAGTTGTGGGTGGAGCTGGGAGCTGGGAGGGAGGAGGGTAGTCATGCACAGGTAAGGAGTTAGACAAGGCCAAGTCTAAGCTTTCTTCCAAATCCAAAATCTAATTCTAACCTTTAAAGTCCATCAGTTAACTTCATGTCCAAGAGAGTTGAGGGATCTGAGGAGTGCCTGGCCTCTGGAAGGAGGAGCTGAAGGAAGCCCACAGTGCCTTCCCAGAGCTCCCACACCCACCCAGATCTCTAATTGCTGATGTTAATGGCAAAGCTGTGTGAACTGGGGTGGATTTCCCTCTCTGGGCTTATTCCCTCATCTTCTAAAATGGTAGCATGTACCAAGCCCTAAGCTAGATATGGGACCCCGCCAAAGGCAGCAGGGAAGCCGCCTGCTGTCCCAAGAAACTGTCATCCTACAGGGGAAAGAACCGCACAGATGAGTAATTACAAAAGAAGCATGGAGGAACTTCGGGGCATTTGTCATAGGTGAGGGGCAGAGAAGGCAGAAAAGATTCTCTGCTTCATATCTGGGTGACCTCATCTGTAAAATGAGGGGATCAGATTCACTGGTCCCTGAGGGTACACTGAATCTGTGGCTCTCTAACTGGGGAAGAATCAGGAGGGGCCAAGTGTAGGTGGTGGCACCTTCAAAAGGCCTTGAAGTGAGAGTGTTCCTGGAGAGATTTAGATTCTGACCTAACACCCCCTTCCCCCACCTGTCTCCTGACCTGGCTGAAGTACTCATCCTCATTGGAATAGGACTCCAGGTGAACCCTTCTCCAGGTGAGAGCATTCTCTTATCTGTGATCTCCTTCCTGGGAATTTATTAGATGCATGAGGGATGGGGTGGAGAAAAGAGGGGGCCATTCCTGAACTATCCAGCCTCCCTGCCTGCGCTTTCCTCTAGCATTGGCCCAGGAACTGTCCCAGTGCCCGGGATAGAGTCCAGCCTGTCCACCTCTCTCCCCGCAGGTGTCTCCAGTGCCATCTTCTTTGTTCCCGGCTTCCTGTTGCTCATCCCTGGAGGTGCACCCCAGGCCTGGTGGGGGGAGGAAGGGAGACCCCCCACTTCCTGGGGCATGGGGGGGAGGATAATGAAGGACAAGCTGGTGACAGGCCCCTTCCCTTTCAGTATACCACGTCATCTTCATTTACTTTGCTGTCAGAGGTCACCAAGGTTTTCAGTTCTTCTACTTGCCTTACTTTGAGAAATGAGCCCAGAGCCTGCATCTAGGATGGAGCTCCCCCCTGCCCTGATGCTGTCTCAGCAGCCCGGAAATGGACACAGCTGGCCGGATACTTGGAAGCCGGACAGCTCCAGACTGGGCGGAAGGAAGAGAATGGCCAAGGGGGCCTGACTGGGGAGAAGTAATGACAAAGTAGCCTCCTCTGCAGAGTATCCCCTTCCCCCTCCTAGAGTTTAGAACTGAAAGAACTCTAAGGCCTGTCAGGCCAGTTCCCTGCTCCCCCCACGTGGAGGGTAATAGTGCCTTGCCCAGAGATGGCCAGCTAGTTGGCCACGGAGCCTAGATTTGAACCTGGGCCCTTTGCCTCCTGACCACTACAAGCTGCCTCTGATCCTGCCGGACAGGTGAGCTGGAGCTGATGAAAAGCTTCAGTCTGGGGAGACATTGCTCCTTCCCTGGCACTCTGTGGCCAGCCCACCCCAGGACCCCTGGAAGTCAGAGCCAGAGGTTTTCTCAGGAAGTTTACTGCCCCCACTTCTGCCCCATCCCTCCTCCTTCTGTGCCCTCCTTGGTCCCTGGCCTTCCCTAGCTCTGGAGCCAAGCTTTTCCTCAGCCCCTCTCCCCGCCAGTGCTGCCTCTAATCCTGGTGCCTTTAACTTATTAGGAGGACCCTGAGGCCATCCTCACATTTCGGGTCTTCTGTCCCAATAAAATGGCATTTAATTCTGGCTGGGAGAATGGGCTCTTTCCTCACCTCCCTCCTTCCCCCGACTCCCTCCCCCACATAGGACAAGTTTTAAGACTTCGGTTCTTTTAACCCTTTGCGGTAGGGCACATAAACAATGTTTTCCCCATTGTATAAATGAGAAAACTGACCAAGAAGGGTTCAGGCACCATCCGGGGAGCCTGTAGATCTGGCTCTCTTACCACCCTAGGGTGGGCCTTCCTCTTCATAGACTTTCTATTGGCATTCATTTCCAAATAAATCCCACCTCCCTTCCCTAGGAAGCCATCTCTTATAACAAAGAATGAAAAAGAAAGGGAGGGCTAGAGGAAGAAACTTTATAAGACTACAACACATCAACCAAGTCTGATGGTGTATACAGTATTCCACACCTATAGTAGGAGGGTGTTTTGTTTTTATTTGTACTTTCTATCACTGATCTTTCCTTGACACCTTCCCTCCCCAAATAGATCGCTTCTTTATCACAAAGTATAACCAAGCAGAACAACATAGTAGCCAATGTGTGGAATATACCACCTCTGCCAAAAGCTCTGCAGACCTGCTTCACCAGTCTCCTGGTCAAGGCCATGACCACAGTTCTTAAACCCTGCCTCCCTTTACAGAACTGGGTTTGTCCTGTAAATTGTCCATTGGTTCTATTTTCTTGACTCTGTGTCAGTTGATACAAAACTTCAGATTATCCCTTTCCCTTCCTTGTGTGGTCTGGTCCCTGCACACTCTTTCTTTGATGCCCTGGGAGCTTGGCCCTCCCCTTCCCCTGACCCCTTTCCCTCGATGCTGAATCCAGGAATGTTGCAGGCAGGCCCCAGAAAGGGCCATTTACCTCTTTTCCCTCCTGCTAATATCCCAATTCATGGAATCACAGAGTTGGAAGGGACTCCGGCAGCATCTGGCCTGACTCATGCCCCAAAGGAACTTCCTAAGGCTGGAAGTGGTCCTTAACTTCTGCCTGAAGGGCTCCGAGGAGAGGGGCCCTACCCCCTTAGAAGCAAAGCTGAGAGCACTCTTTGGGACCCCTCCAGTCATTAGGATGTTCTTCCTACTGTCTAGAACTTTCCCGGTTCTGTCCTCTGGGGGCCCAGAAGCACAGGCCTGATCTCTCCTCCACATAGCCCTACAAACACTTAAATCCAGCTTGTGGCCCCCTGAATCTTGTGGGCCCTAGGCTAAGCACCCCCAATGCCTTCCAGTGGGGTGATTGTCCACACTCCTCTGGATCCTTCCTTCTTAACCTTTGGCCCAGACCTGGCCACATCATGCCTTGAACTTCCCAGGGTGTGGCCATCAGCCTTCTCCATTTGGGGTAGGGAGAGCCTCTAGGTCTCCTTCCCACCCTTGAAGGTCAGAGCCTCATCAAGTGCTCCCTGTGCTCCCTGAGCTTCTCGACTCTGAGGAATCCTGATTCTTCAGGCTTCAGGACTGAGATCAAGGAGACAGCTTGTGACCCATCCCTCTGGTAACCCCTTCTACTAAGAATAGTACCCTTGGATGTTTGCAAAGAACTTTACATCTGTAGTTGTTTCAATTCTCATGGCAGCTCTGTTATTATAGCCCCATTTCATAGATGAGGAAACTGAGGCTCAGGGAATTTAAGTGACTTGCCCAAGGTCACACAGCTCATCAGTTGTCAATGACAGGATCTGTAGGGTGACTGGATGGCCCTATGGATAGGGTGTTCCTGATTTGCAGTCAGGAAGATGAGGTCAAATCCTGCCTCCAGCATGGACTAGATACTCAGATACTAGGTATGCAATTGAATTAACTTCTCCTTTCCTGGAGTTGTTAGGAACCCAAGTCTTCCCGGCTACCAGGCCAGGGGGAAGGTGACTACCATCAGGGGCTGTAATGCCCTCTTGTGCATGGCACAGATGAGAAGCCCTGAGGTTCCCCCCCCCTCAAGTCCTGGGGTCCTGCACCTTGTGGGCAATACTAGTGGGAGATGGATTTGGAACCCAGGGAAAAAGAAAAGATTTGAAAAAGCAGTCCTCCCCCCGCCCCCTGCCCTTCCTGCCCCCAGCCCTGGAGAAGAGTCTACTTCCTGCTTCCTCCAAAAGTGGCCTATGACACTATTGACTTTCGGACCCTCCCCCACTCCTGCACCCTTGAACCCTCCCCATTTGGAGTATTCTTTCAGCACAGGTTCTTCTCCCAAGGAGTCTGGAGTCCCAGGTCTTTCTTGTCTAGAAAGAAACTTCTCAGGCTAGCAGCCCCTGCTTCTTTCTCCTGGCCCCAGATGGCAGCTGGGCTGATGCTTCAGATGCCCCGGGGCCAAGGGCACCCAGAGAGAATGACGTGGAGATGGGAATTGGAGGCCAGTGTCCTGGTTCATAGCCTGGTGCTGGCTCCCCCAGGGAGCCATCCCAGAATGTGGGCCATGCTAAGAAACTGGCACCTGCCTAGTTACTCTGGCTCCTGCTCATCCTGAGACCTCTTTCCCTGCCTCTTCTTGGGACAGATGTAGGACAAAAGGCAGGGCAAGCAGATGAACCATGACCTCTGATCCCCTGACTATGGACCTGGAACAAACAGAGGGAGTGAGATCAGAGTAGCCCAGCAGGAAGGACACCTGGAGAGACAGGCCAAGTAACCTTGAAAGAGGAAGTCCCAGGGCAGCCATTTAAGGCATCTGATCAATTCTCAGCAGCTCTGACAATATCCCACCTGTTCCTGCCCTTCTTATGGCCATGACCCTATCTGGTCCCACTTTGCCTTTTCTCTGCATTCACTCAGACAATTTAGCTAGTGCCAGTGTGTGCACACCCTGGTGGGCTGAGGTCAGAAAGGCAGGAGAAGGGGTGAAACTCCAACCTTGCTCCTTGCAGAGACACGGGCAGGGCATAGCTAGAGGCTATCGGACAGTGTGTGGCCTACTGTGAGATGGGATCGTGAGACAAAATGGAGCTGTGTGGGCCAGGGTGAGTCAAGGTGCGCTTCCTGGAGGAGGCAAGGTTTACATCAGACAGGATGGATGGGTGGCAGATAACCTTGGACTTGGAGTCAGGGGCCTGAATTCAAATCCCAACTCTTCCTGTGTGACTTTGAGTAACTCACCTCCCTCCAACTGGAAGGACTTCAGAAGCTCTAGTGCCCTCTAGTGCCCTCATGTAGATGAGGAAACTTAGGCCCAGGAGACAAAGTGCTTTGCCCAGTGTCACACAGGTGATCAATGTCAGAAGCAGGATTTGAACTCAGGTTCTCTTTCTAGATATCAAGTAGGGCTGCAGAGATGAGGCAGGTGTCTGGTGTGCACAGAGCTCAGCTACCCCACCTTCCTTTCCCAGTTTTCTCATCTGTAGACCTGAAGAGAGGGTAAAACTAGATGGTCTCTCTAGGACTTCACACAGCTCTATATCTCTGGAGGTGAGTAGACAGGGATGGCACAATGGCATGAGTGCTGCACACCAGTATAAGGGGAGTACCAGCAAATGAAAAGGAAAACATCGGGGCACCTAGGGACAGCAGAAGCAGGCCAGTCAACCTGATGATGTCACCAGCAGAAAGGACACGGAGCCTCATCCGTCCTCTGGGGGCCTGGGATCCAGGGACCTTCAGTTTAGCGGACAGACAGCATCATCACGAACTCTAGGGGAGGGGGAGACATGAGAGCAGCTTGGGCATCAGAGCTGGCAGAAAGGGGAGGGGGCACTGACAACACGAGGGGTGGTGCTCTATTCTCACCATCAAAGTCTACATGTCCATCTCGGTTGAGATCAACCTCTCGAAGCATCTCTTCCAGTTCAGGTCCCACCAGGGACTCCCCAAGCAGCGAAGGGGCAGCAGCCCTCAGTTCAGCCACAGTGATCCGGCCATCCCTGTCTGCATCGAACTTTAGGAAAGTCCAACAAAGGGGCTCAACCCCATCACTTGGCCGCTGCCCCCTGCCCAATGCCCCCAACCAGCACTTCCTCCAACCCTGCCTTTGCTGGGAGCTCCAGCCAGTATAGAGTCCTCTCTGCCTGTCCTTCCCAGGCAGGATTGGGCCTTTCTCCCTCACTTCCCTAGCCCCACAGTCCCCTTCCACCACCCTCCTACACATATACCACATACATATACACACACCACACACATACACTTACCACACATGCATAAACACATACTACCACCTTCCTCCATATATACACACCACACACGTGCGCGCGTGCACACACACACACACTCTGCCCTACCTCTCGGAAAGCTATTCGAAGTTCCCGGATGCCCAACATGTGGGCTGTCTCCTCGCGTAGCTTTGGCCCCATCAACTCCACAAATTCTTCAAAGTCCACACAGCCGCCCACTACAGGATCCAGGAAGGAACTTTAGATACTCTGTGCCCAGGAATGTCTCTAACAGGGACACTCACCCTCTCTGTGGGAACTTAGGACCCCAGCTCATTTCCTTGGAGCAGGGTTGCAAGGAAAGTTGTTGTGAACCTTGGATGGCTTTGCCCCCTCAGTGGGCCCATGACCGTGACAGGCTCTTCTACCAAATGAAGTACCCCCCAGCCCAATTCCCCCACCCTCACTTCCCTACCCTTACTGGAAGGCCCTAAATTAGACACCCAGAAGATCATGTCCACCCTTGGCTCCTGCATTCTCCCAGGGGCTCGGAAGGTTCAGTCCATCACTCCATAGCATGGAAGCTCAATCAGGATAACCTCTAATAACCTGAAGACCCAGAGGCTGGGCTGATTGATGAAAACCTTCTATGATCTCTGCTACCAGCCCTTCTTAAAGTGTGTGTGGAAACCCCCTGGGGTCCAGGGAACGATCAAGCCTATGGGTGTCGCCCAAAGCTCTGCCCTGGGCTCGCTGCCCTTCTCCTTCCACATTATCTCAGTGGGTGATCTCAGCAACCAATTATCATCCCTAGGCAGGAGCCTGATCTGACTGCAAAGCTCTCTCAATCAAGAAGTCACAACCAGATCAAATCTAAAATCCCCACCTGGCCCCTGGCTCCCTTTTCAGTTACCTGACACTCTAGTTCATTCAAATACTCAATGATCCAAATCCTTTCCAATGATGGACTAGGGTTATCTGCACCCAGCTGATCTCTTGCACCTTCTGTATCTCCACCCACAGTCCTGCCTGTGATCACTGGTGCTCTAGCCTGACAAGATCCCCTAGGTCAGTAGTCTCCCTGAAGAGGGGTGAATCAGACAGGGAAGCCCTCTAGAGGCTATTATCTGGTCAGCTGGTGGCAGCTGACCCTGCAGGGAGGGAGGCCTTCTGGCTCAGAAGTCAGGAAGCCATGCTTGTCTGGTTGGGTCTTCTTATAAACATGAACTAAAAGGAGAAAAATTCATCCGATGTTACAAGACTAGCCTTGTCCGAACCAGAGGAGTGGCCTTGAGAGTCCTACAGTTTTGTCCCTTGGTATTCAAACACAGGGCAGGCAGCTTTGAGGTGGCCAAAATTTCTACTACAGATCTCTATGTGAAAGGACTTCCTTCAAACCCCATGGGAGAGCCTCATTCCAAGCCTGGGCTGCCCACTTCCTGCAATGTGGGAGCATCTTAGGATGTCAGGTAGAGCTCTTAGAACATGAAAGGTCAAAGCTGGGAGGGCCCTTAGAACCCTGAACCCAAAATGTCAGTGTTGGGAGGGATCTTAGAACACAGAACACAAAACACAGAACTGGGAAACCCTTAGAGCTTAAAACACAAAATATCAGAGTTGGGAGGGCCTTTAGAACATAGAACACGGAATATCAGAACTGGGAGAACCTTTAGATCACAGGGCACAAAGTCAAAGTTGGGTCATGGAATATCAGAGTTGAAGGGACTCAGAACAAAAAACACAGAATTTCACCTTTGGGAGGAATCCTGGAATACAGAACATGGAATGTCAGACCTTAGAGATCATCTCCATCTCTTCTGGTAACTAAACTTTGATGACCTTTCAGTTCCTGCTTTCCAGACTGAAAGGTTCCCCTCTTACACCCCCATTTTTGGTCTGACTTTGATGGGAACTTCTAATTCTCCTGCAGGCTGACTCCATCCCACTCCATGGGTACCCAGCTCCCCTCTGGGTGCCTGCTGGTGGTACCACCCCACACCACCTTCTGTACCTACTGTACTCAGCCTGTGCTATCCACACTTCCTGGGCCGTGGCCCTATAACTGCATACACCAGCGTGCACACATGCACTTACATGCACACTCAGCATACCACCCTCCCCCCAGGAATTCTGGACACTGACTTCTCATCTTGACATGCTGGGAGATCTCAATGAGCTCCATTTCTGTGGGCATGTAGCCCAGCGTCCGCATACAGGCCCCCAGCTCGCGGTAGCCGAGATAGCCATCTTGGTCAGTGTCAAACTCATTGAAGGCCTCGAGCAGCTCTGTACAGGTCAGACCATGCAGTGGAGGAAGAAGGGAAGGACAGAGTTCAGTGCCCCGCCTTACAGTCTGCCCATCCCTCATGCCATTTCCAGCTCCCAGGGCTCCCCAGCCCCCTGCTCATATCTCTGCTCCCTCTTGGTGCCAATGGGCCCCTCTCCTCTCTCTCTGCCTCAGGCCTCAGTTTCCACAATGACTCACCATCCAGCTCCTCAGGACTCAGTTCCCGATCCTGCAAGAAGAAAATTTCGAGGAAGTCCAGGCTACCCAAAGGCTCTAGTTCCTCCATTCATACCCCATCCCTGTCTCCTGCCCAGGAGTACCCCTAATGCCTATCTCTCTAGTCTGGGAAGGTACTCTTTGCTTGTGTGAGATGGAAAAAGCCCTGGACTGGGAGTCAGAACTGGATTCCTAGGCAACCACTCACTCACCAAGTACCCTCCCCCACTCTGGGCCTCAGTTTCCTCATCTGTGAAATAAGAAAGTTGAAGTGAGCCTAAGGTTCTTTCCAGTCCTAATAATCCATTTTAAACACATCCCTATATTTGTTGGTAAGTGTTTTACAAAGAAGTTTCTCATTTGGTAACTCCCGGGAAACTTTCCCAGAAGGAGGAAACTGGCAGGGAAAGAATAGGCATCACTTTTTAAATGCGGCCTCTGAGGCTCAGAGATGTCATGACTGGTCCAACATCACTTGGCAGAGATAGCCAAGCCCAGGACAAGTGTCCACTCTATCTCCAACTCCTGGACTGTGCATGAGCCACATACATGAGTACGGAAATTGTCTTATCTAAACACTTTATTTCCTTGGTGCCCAGCACCAAGCCCTGATCAAAAGAGGTGCATAAAAAATATCCATAAGATCGGGTGCCCAGCTCTTCCTCCCCACTTCCCCAGCCCAGGACTACCACCTACTTTCCAATGTGTGTATGTGTGGAGGGGAGGAATCAGGGTCCCTGCCCCACATCCCCTCCTGTGCCAAGCTAGGGGCTTCCCAGGATTGGAGCCCAGGGAATGGGCTTCTTCGTGTTCATCATTGGTCTAGGACTGTCCCCTGGGCAGCTGAACTCCCATCCCAGGAATCCCAGCAGCCAGGCCCTCACCTTGCCAAAGACACTGTTCAGCAGGGGCCAGTAAGCCTTGTGAGCAGGGTCATGCTGAGAGTCACCACGGTGCCGATGGGACAACCTCCGGTGGTTAGGAGCCATGCCCACCTCTCCCTCAGCTTCAGGGTCCCTGCCACAGGACTTCTCTCCAGTCTTCTCCCCAGAACCGCTCCCTCTGTCTCTCTGGGATTCCTGGCGCCCCTTCTCTTTCTTGCTCCTCCGAATGCTCCGGTCTCTCAGGAGGCCTTCTTCCGCTTTGGCCCTGACAGACTCCCTGGAGGGAGGCTGACCATGGCTATCGCCTTCCTTCTTGTATTTGCTCCCATGCTTAGCAGCCATACAGTGCAGAGCCAAGAGGAAATGGTGCAAATGAGTTCACATATAGCCCTCAAGGATCCAGAAAATCAGCTTAGTTTCATTGCCCCACCCCCAACCCCACCACCTAGGGAACAGCCAGGCTGGGGTCAGGTCACTGACTGGGGATTAAGGTAAGTAAGAAGGACATTGTCCAGGCTGATTATCCAATGGGGTCTCAACCCTCTCCCTGCCCCTGCTCAGAGCCCACTGAGGTCCCCAGCTTAGGGTCCCTGGACTGCCCTGTGCCCAAAGAAGCTCATCGTAGAAACAGTGTTCATGAGGACAGTATATGAAGGTGGGCAGCCATGGTATTAGGCTAGGTTCCATCATCACCCCCCTGCTGTGCTCCTGACGGCTGTCCAGGGGTCATCGGGCACAGCACTTCCTCAGCCTCCAGAGTCACCACGTGTTGGAATCTCCAACTTGTCACAACCCAACATCTAGTACGAGGGTTTAGATAAAGTTGGAGCTAACTTTGGAGACCATTGAACATTTTATAGAGGAAGGAATGAGGCTCCAAGAGGGGAACACCAGGACAGCCGGGACTTGAATCCAGGTTTTCTGATGCCAGATCTAGTCATTTCCTTTCTCTGAGGGTCAGAGTCATTGTAGAAGGGGGCGAAAGAGCCAATCAATCACATTGGAATGGAAGGTATTATTATAATATTAACATATTATTTGACTGTTAGGTGAGTCCAATAAGCCACCACCACATGCACACTCAACTATTCCCCATTTCTTCTGGAGACAGTGCCTTCATATAATGGGGGAATTTCAAGCTGCATCAGGTGGATGGAAAAGAGCAGTACTTTGAACAGTTGATGAACCAAGATCAATTGATTAATCTATCAACCATCAGACAGATGTTGTAGTAGGTGCTAAAGATACAAAGACAGAAACCCAACAACTACTCAGAGAGTTTACATTTTATTGAAGGAAATGACAGGTACTTTTATCAGTCAAGGGAGAGCCTGGAGTCAGGAATACCCTGAGTTTGAATCCAGCCTCAGACACCTCCCGTGCATGTAATTTAACCTCTGTCTGCCTCAGTTTCCTCAACTGTAAAATGGAGTTAATACAAGTATCTCCCTCTCACAGTTGTAGTGAGGAAAAAATAGAGATAATATCTGATGAGTTCTTTACAAATCTTACAATTCTCTATAAATGCCAGCTTCTATTTTTATTTTTATTTGCAAAGAAGGAGCCACTTCAGCTGAGGCTTGAAGGCAAAAAAGTATTGTTAACAGGGAGAGGTAAGAAGAGGGTGCATCCAAATATGAGGGACCAAATCTGCAAATCTGCAGAGATAGGAGACAGCCTGAATACAGATCAAGGACCCCTCAGAATCCAAGATGGCAGGATCATTGGCGACATCAAGCAAATCCACATGGAATATGGCTGGCCAGCTCTGTGACACAGTTTAGGGCCATATTCAAGTTTGGACCTTGTTCTAGGACAGCACTTCTTAAACTGTGGGTCTCAACCTCATATGTAGGGATGTCAAGAAACTTGACCATAGCAAAAGGTTTCTGAACATGCAATGACCAAAAATTAGTCCAAAATCAAACACATCATGAATCCAAAGTGTTTCTGGCAGGGTTTGCCTGTGATGCATCATGTAATAACACTGTAACCTTAGTTCTGAACACACAACATGCTCACTTTGCACTGTGTATGGAATCATGGCACACAATGTCAAGAAACACTGCCAGAAACACCTCAGCTCAGATCCGCAACTACTGTATGTTATGACATGCAGTGCTTTTACTGTTCTGACAGGAACATAGTAGTTTAATTATAGAAAATAAAGACTTCTCATATTTTCCTACTGTCATTCCTCAGCATGTAAGTATCAAATTAGTATATCTTTGGACTGGATTGCATTAGAATGTTTGATTTTTAAAATTGCTATCTCCTTTGTTTAATTGCAGCAAGTAAAGACAAAAGCCCTTTAATAATATTTCTCCACCATCACCCTGTGTGTGTATGTAAGTGTGAACCTCAATTTCTTTAAATTAAGCACAAACAAATGTAATTTGATACACTAAAGCTAGTATTTATTTGGGAAATTAAAAATATTTAATTATATTTTAGGACAAAACTATTTTTCAGTTATGAATAAGTGGCTAAATTTAGACAGAAGAGGTAAAAATACTGATGACAACATGGCAGAGTCTTTGCTACCAGATTGTAGTACTCCTAAACTGACAAGAAAAATAAAATCTCTCCAATCATGTGGCTCTCAAAAGGGTGAAGTTTAAACAGATTATTGAAATTGAAAGAGGAAGTTGTTATACTTTTGACTGAGCAAAAATCAGATTTTGTTCATTTTTTTCATATAATGACTTATGGTTTTCAAAACTGTTATTTGTTGGATTTTTTGAAAAACTCAATAATTTAAACATGTCTCTTCAAGGAAAAAAAACGTAGCATGTTTAAGTTAAAAGGTAAAAATTGAACGTTTTACTTTAAAAATTAACATATGGGAGAACAGGATGAAAATGGTTCTTTAGAAATGTTTACATATACAGATGATTTTATAGTTGAAAATAATGGAAACTGAACATTTGAAATGACCTTCCCAAAGATTTAATTGTAGGAGTCACCTGAAGTGAATAGAAACACAGTTTCAGAAATACTTCCCTTTAAACTTTGACTCTAAAAACACCAAGTTGGTTCATAAACCATACTCAATTGAAATCAAAAACACTAGTCATCTGCCATTAAAAGTTCAAGAAAAATTTGATGAGTTATCAAGCAATAAAAGTTTAAAACCTGAGCTTCCTAAAAAAAGTCATTAAATGAATTTTGGCTTGAGATTAGGACAATTTCTGAAATGTCCCTAAAGATACTTCTGCCATTTTGTATTATATCTTTATGCAAAACAGCATTCTCAGCATGGACAATTATAAAATCAAAATATGGATCAACTCTGAAAATTATTAAAGATGCTCTATGTCCAGTAGTATCAAATATTCTGCCAAGATTTAATTCTTTATATAAAAACAAACAAGTACATCCATGTCATTAGGATGTAAATTTGTCTTTGTCTTTAACAAATGGTAAAATTTTATGTATACAAAAGAATTATTTTAAAATACATTTATTTATGATTTGTTATCTGTAAATGTTTGATCTGTATACCTATTTTAAATACATATATACACAGGGTTGTGTAAAAATTTCATGGGTAAAAAGGAAACACATGTGGAGAAAGTTTAAGAAGCAGAGTCTAGGTAACCCACAAGCCCCAAACCCATCAATGAGTCAAAAATGGCAAAATGGATGGAAGCTTAGAGCTTGTCAGACATGGAAGATGCCAAGGTCATCCACTGCATCCCAGGCCATTGCTATCATCCTGACTTTTGTCCTGTCACTGAACTGTGATGACTCAGGAAGAAAACAAGGCTGATAACTTCATACATTTCTGCCTCACTTCAATCCAATTCACCTATGAGTCAGGACAGCACCCCATGACATCCTTGGTTCTCTTTGAAAACCAAGGATGAACAGCAACAGAGTCAAAAAGGAGCCACTGAGGTGCCGTGAGCAAGGAGTACGACAAGAGGAATGTGCCTTTGTCAGCTGGTCACCTAGCAATTATTAAGTGTCTACTATACCAGCAGACCAAGAGCTAAGGATCCAAAGGAAAGCAAAAGAAAGGAAGGAAGAAAGAAAGAGAGAAAGAAAAAAGGAAAGAAAGAAGGAGGAAGAAGAAAGAGGAGACAGAGAAAGAGGGAAAGAAAGAAAGAAGGCAGGAAGGAAGGAAGGAAGGAAGGGAGAGAGAAAGAAAGAGAGAGAGAAAGAGAGAGAGAAAGAGAGAAAGAAAGAAAGAAAGAAAGAAAGAAAGAAAGAAAGAAAGAAAGAAAGAAAGAAAGAAAAAAAACCCTGCTCTGGAGGAGCTGCTGATCTAATGGGACAGACAACATGCAAATCCCTACACATAGACTAGAGATGGGATACATTGGAGAACATTAACAGGAGAGCACTAGGACTTGGGAGGATTGAGAAAAGAGTCTTGTGGAGGAGGGACCTTCTCTGGGACTTCAGTGCTCTAGGCACCTGGACAATTAGTGGCATCTCTTGCAGCTGAGAGGTTGGGCAAGCTTTGGGGGGTAGCTGTGGGGTTAAAGAATGGGTTGCCATCATATATTGATTTTTAGGTTTTCTGACACTATTCTCCATAGGCTTTCCTTCTACCTCTCTGTTGGTGCCTTCTCAGCCTCCTTTACTTATCTTCATTCACATTGTTCCCACTAATAATGAGGGAGGGTCTCCCAAAGCTCCATCCTGGGTTCTCTTCTCTTCTCCCTCCTCCCTTGGGAATCTCATTGGCTCCCGTGGGTCCATTAGCATCTCTGCTGACTTCTCAATTCTACTTGTCCAACCTAACCTCCAAGCCTCATATCTCCAACTGTCTTTCCAACATCTTGAACTAGGTGTCCCATAGACATCTTAAACTCAACATGTCCAAAATGGAACTCATATCCCCACCTCAAACTCTTCTCTCCTCCTGACTTCACTAGAACTACTGAGGATGGGCACCACATCAGTCACCCAGGCTCCTGATGGGCAGCAAGCTCTACTGTTCACTCTCACCGCCTACATCCAACCAGTAGCCATGTCCTATCATTTCTCACTTTGTATATATCCAGGTATATAGCCTGGGTCATCTCCAGTCATCCTGATAAATATCTGGTCACTGGATTCAGATGGCTCTGGAGGAGAAGTGAGGCTGGTGACCTGCACAGCCCTCCCTTACTCAAAGCAGTCAAGTGCAGGTCATGTCATCATTTTTCTGACGGCATGGTCTTCTTCAGCAATGAAGGGTGAATACACACTTACATATACACCCATTCTCTCTGATCCTGCTGTCACTGGGTGAAGTCAGTCTGCCAATAAAACTTGACTAATTGTAGGTACTTCCTACTATGCTAAGTATTGTGCTAAGTGCCTCAGGCCACCAGGATCTTCCTCACAAAGATATCCGATCTCCAAAGGCCAAAAACCCCAAGGCCTGGTGATAGCTTCCTCCCCATCTCCCCTCCCAGCTTCCCTGGCTCCCTTCAGGTCCCAGCTAAACCTGCCCTTTCTGCAAGAAGCCTTTCCCAGTCCTTCTGACACCATCCCAAATTTATCCCACAGATGGCTTCTTTATTGCAACAACATAGTTGTTGCACATTTTCTTCCATTAGACTAGAGCTCCTTGAGGGCAGGAACTATCTTTTGCCTTTTTTTGTATGCCTGGCCCTTAGTAGGTGCTTAATAAATGCCAGTTGATTGAGACTGTTTTTCATGACCCCAAGCATCTCCTTGAAATACCTATTTTCTTTTTCATGCATCTCTCTCATTTCTCTTCCCAGTTTTTCCTCCACCTGTCTAACTTGATTTTCAATATCCTTTTTGAGCTCTTCCATGGCCTGAATCCATTGAATATCTATTTCAAATGTTTGGGATACAGAGGCCTTAACTCCTATGTCTTTCCCTGATGGTAAGCATTGTTCTTCCTCATCAGAAAGGAAGGAAGGAAACATCTGTTCACCAAGAAAGTAACCTTCTATGGTCTTATTTTTTTTTTCCTTTTCTGGGCATTTTCCCAGCCAGTTACTTGACCTCTGAGATTCCTCTCCACCCCTGCCCAGATTCCCCCAGCTAGTGCTTGGGGTCTGAGATTCAAATGCTGCTCCCTAGCCTCAGGGCTTTCAGCTGTTGGCCCGGCTGCTATTCAATGTGAGCTTAAGTTTTGGTGCTCAGGTTGGGGCAGGGCCACCTCCCAGGCTCAGTTCCCTCATGACCCCGCCCAGCGGGGTCTCAACGGGGTACCGAGAGTGGACACAGCCGAAGTGGGAGCAGAGCTCGGGAAGGCGGCAGCCTGGGGAGACGCAGTGGTCTGGGAACGGGGTCAGAGAGACTACGGAGGCATGGGTGTTGAGCAAGTCTCTACTTTATTGCATCTACAAGCTGCTTTTATATCTATAGCTCAGTTAGGAAAGAGAGAG
>CM053770.1:255526418-255568035 GCA_028658325.1 Potorous gilbertii
ATCAAAGGAAAGTTTATGGTTTGGGAAGGTATGCAGTTACGGTAAGTCCCAGGTCACAATGGTCTGTGCATACAGGAATGTCCCAGGTCACAATGGTCTGTGCATACAGGAATGTTCCAGGTCACAATGGTCTGTGCATACAGGGAGTTTGTGGTTTGGGGAGGTAAGGGCAGTTTCTCCTGAGACTTAGCTCCCAGCACCCTCAGGGGGTTTATGCAGAGATCTTCAGTAATGGACCCGAGGTCCTGTCTGCTCCGGGAGCCTCTGGCCACCGCTGCCTCTGCTGCTGCCTCCTGAGTTATGGAGACACCCCGCTCCCCTCTCAGCCAGCCCAGAAGTCTCTCTCACTGACCTGTGCTCCTGTGGGTGGAGGGACCTTCGCAGCCACTGGAGATTCCATCCCTGAAGCCTGCTCGGATCTGCTCCTCTCGGTGCCACGTGGTCAGGGAAGGGCTAGACTCTGCTCCTGTCTGGTGCACGATGGACTTTTGGAGTCAGTTTTTCAGGGCTCTCTGGAATGGAAATCTCCTTCACACCGTTGCTGCACAGCTTCCACTGCTCCAGAATTTGTTGGGAGTTCTTTTTACAGGAAATCCATGGGCTGTGGGTTCGGAGCTAGCATATGTAAATCTTTCTACTCTGCCATCTTGGCTCCTCCCCCCGAAACACCTATCTTCTTAACCTTTATCAAAGTGTTTGCCTTCTCCATGAGCTGTGTGGGGAGGGCGGGTGGGAGAGAACTGGGAACTCTAAATTGTAAAAAAAAGAAAAAAAAAGGCTAAAATTGTTTTTACATGTAGTTGGAAAAAAAATTTAAACACCTTTTTTTTCAGCAGAGCTATTTGACTGAGAATCAGGGAACACCATTCACTGTCTCTAGAGGCTGAGACATTCAAGACATTTGGGTATATGGAATTCGAATTGTGGGTCACCCCAAGGACCTTCAAGGACTGAGTGGTGGGTCTCAGTAGGAAGCACCCTATCATGGACCGACAATCATGGGGGTGAAGTTACAGAAAGGACAGATGGAAGACCAGAGCTGGGGCTCTGTTCGCCATTGGTGTCTAATCAGTGTCAACCCTTGTCCACGGGCACTGAAGGCTGTTTGGGGGAGCTCCTAAGTCAGTGAGGTCACTGCTTCATCCCATATATCCAGGGTGATACCAGGAAAAACTTCCTACCCATGAGAGCTATCCCAAAGTGGAATGGACTGCCCTTGGAAGTAGTGAGTTCCCCGCCACTGAGGCTGGATGAGAGTTTCAGAAGTCTCTCTTCCTGGTTTCCTCCAGCTCTGAAAGTCAATGATCCTGAAGCCTAACGAAATGCTAATATAACAGTCCCTCAGGGATACTCCCATTAGGTTGGCAGCCTCTGGGAGGCGGGGATGGTCTTTCCGTATTGTAGCACTTAGTAGGTGTTTAATAAATGCTTACTGACTGATCAAGGGACAGGTCCCAACTTGCCCTTGTATCTTTTGGGCTGAATCTTCAGGTTCTAGGGCCCTAAAGAGTGTGTAAGATTTGGACATTAGGCTTTAGAATAGAGCCAGGCTCTGCATTCACCAACCAGGCAGGCCGTCAAGAGCCTTGAATGCCAGTCTAAGGGATGTTTGGAGCAGAGATGCCAAAGGGTTCTGAGGGTCCTTCAGACCTACGCCTTCACATTATAAGCTGCATAATGAAGAAGGCCTGGCCCCCTCCTTCTGGCTCTGAATTTGTCCCAATGCTGATAACCTTCTGGCCTCTCTCTATGTGAGGGAAGGGGGTGATGCTTCTAGTTTGCTAATGCTCTCCCAGGGTGATGCATCAGAGGCAGAGCTAGCACAGGACAGGGGGCCTGGGTGGGAGGAACGGGGGAGCAGCCTGACTCCAGAACACTGCCCAGCAGGGACTGGGGTTAGAGTTTCCCCAGGAGAGGAGCTCTATGAATGTTTAATGGGCCTGCCTGGCTTGGGTTACCTCTCCCACCGCAGAAGTGCATGGGGCGACCGTCCCCTACATCCAGAGCCCAACCCTAGACAGACAGACTGGCAGACGGGTGGTCACACCCCTCAGGTCTTTGCTGCTGGGCTAGGAGAACCGGGAGCAGACACAGAGAAGCCAGGCTGTGTGTGGGGGCGCAGTCTGCCCCATCCTCCTCTCTGCCCCCCTGACTACTTACTCCCCACGAGCTGGTAAGCCTATCTACCCCCTGAACCCTCAGCCATGGCCTCCTCCAGGCCCTGGACACCTGAAGGAGAGCAGGGGGCCTCCTCCCCTGAGAAGAGCTTCCTAGGGCAGGGGTTCTCATGAGGCAGGAAGGACAGGCCCCCACAACTTTTTAACAGAGAGCTCCCAGTAGGTGTCTGTTCCTGCCTTCCCCCTTCCCTAGGCAGGGGCCCAGAGACCATGAGGAGGCTGGAGGCAGAAACAAAGGATGATGGGATTTAGTGCTCGAAGGGACCTTAGAGGATATCGGGGCTCATTCTCTCATTTTACAGAGGAGGAACTGAGGGCTAGAAAGGGGGAGGGGATTTGCCTGAGGTCTCTCAGCTGAATCAGGAGGACAGCCTCAGCTCCAAACTAGGAACTCCAGACTAGAAACCTATGTACCATGCTGCTTCTTGGGCCCAGAGGAAACCCATTGTCCCAACAAGGACCAATCCCAGGAAGGACTCCCGGGAAAGAGAATTTTAGTGTCTGCAAGGTCCTTAGAGATCACGTAGCCCATTTCACAGAGGGGATAAACTGATTAGGAAGGAAGGGGGGATGGAGGGAAAGAAAAAAGGAGAAAGGAAGGAAGGAGGGAGGAAGAGGCCTGGACAGGGATACCTTCCTACCTCCTTAGGGCACTATCATCTGGGCAGGTACAGGCACACTCCTCAGCTCCACACAGTCTCTTCCCTCTGAAGCTGGATCTCTGAAGGAGCACAGGAGAAGACCCAGCAATCTAACCCATAATACTGTGCCTAGAGTCATGAAGACCTGAGTTCAAATCTCTCCTCAGATGGTTGCTAACTGGGCCTCAGTTTCCTCATTTAGAAATGAGAGAGTTGTATTGGATGGACTTTAACATCCCTCTCACATGGAATCTCAGGTGTTACAAACTTGTACTGATCAGATAGCACCCTAAACTAGGCACTGTGCTAGACACCAGAAATACAAAGACAGAAATTGAACGCTGTCTTCAGGGAGCTTGTATTCTATCTGGGAAGCACCATATACATATAAAAGGAAGCTCAAGGCCACTTAGGGTGGCTCTAGGCAGCTGCTGGGATTGGACTGGGAAAGGCCCCATAGTGGATGTAACCGTCATTCTTGTTTTGTATGTGGGGAAACTGATCCCCAGAGAGGGTGGTTTGCCCAAAGTTACACAGATACCTGAGGTGGGATTTGAATCCAGATCTTAGGGCTCCAAGTCCAGCACTCTTTTCACCTCATGGCAAAGTCCCTCCAGAGGCTGGGAAGGGTCCAGAAGCCAGACAGGATGAGGTCTTTCTAGGACAGTAGAATCAAACACCTTTAACAGCAGGGTCAGGTGTCTGGAAAAAGCTGGGCAGGATTCCCAGGGGTTCAGACCACTCTGCCTGCCCAGGCTCGGGGACTGAGGTCCTACCCGGGGTCACTGGCACTAAGATCCTCCCTCCCTCCCACCAGAGTTGGTGCCAAGAAGATCTCTCCTTGTGCGCCGCACCCCTCACCCCATCCAAATCCCCAAGTTCTCTTTTCTCTCCTCTCCCTCTGCCCTGTAGGCCCCATCAGCCTGGTCCCCCCAGCCATGGAAGCTGGCAGTAGTGCCAGGCTGGTTCCACCCTGGAGGACAAGATCTGAGTTGGATGATAGCTACTATCCCCAAGGCGGTTGGGATACAGCCTTTCTGGTCACATTGCTGCTGGTGGGGCTGCCGGCCAACGGGCTCATGGCATGGCTGGCGGGATCCCAGGCCCGGCATAGGGCTGGCAAGCGTCTGGCCCTCTTTCTGCTCAGCCTGGCCATCTCGGACTTCCTCTTCCTAGTGGCTACTGCCTTCCAGATAATGGAGATTCGACTGCAGGGCCACTGGCCCCTTGGAACGGCCGCCTGCCGCCTCTATTACTTCCTCTGGGGGATCTCCTACTTCTCCGGCCTCTTCCTGCTGGCCGTCCTCAGCCTTGACCGCTGCCTGATGGCCTTGTGCCCTCGGTGGTATCCCTGCCATCGTCCATCCCGCCTGCCACTCTGGCTGTGTTCAGGGGCCTGGGTGCTAGCCACACTGTTCAGTGTGCCCTGGCTCATCTTTCCGGAGGCCAACGTGTGGTGGTATGACCTCATCATCTGCCTTGACTTCTGGGACACTGAGGAGCTGCCCCTGCGGGTCCTGGAGATCCTCGGAGGGTTGCTGCCCTTCCTCCTCCTCCTAGGCTCTCATGTGCTCACCCAGATCCAAGCCTGCCGACTCCGCAGGCAGCAGCCGCAGGATGGTAGAGATGTGCCCCGGCCAGCCGGCTTCTCCCGTGTGGCCTCCACCATCCTGTCAGCCTACATCATCTTCAGGCTACCTTACCAGCTGGCCCAACTGCTTTACCTAGCTTACCTGTGGGACTTCTACCCTGGCTACTTCCTCTGGGAGGCGCTTGTTTACTCTGACTACCTGCTTGTGCTCAATAGCTGCCTGAGCCCCTTCCTCTGTATGTTGGCCAGCGCCAACATCCGTGCCCTCCTCCATTCCATGCTCTCCTCCTTTGCTGCTGCTCTGTCTGAGGAGCATTTTAGGGGTGCCATGCCTGCAGCCTCACAACCAGCTCAGTCAGAGCCTGTAGTCCTACTCCAGCCCCAGGTGAACCCCATGACCCAGGTCCAGGTGAACCCTACTGCTCAGCCCCAGCCAAACCTGACAGATCAACCTCAGGTCAACCCTGTATCTCAGTCCTCTGACCCAGTCCTCAGTCCCCCTACCTCAACCTCTGAAGGATTCACATCTAGTCTACCCACAGAACAGCCCACACCAACTCCCCCAGAAGAGTCAGCCATGGCCCCTGCCCCTGAGGGGGACAGTTCCAGGGATGTTCCTCCAGAGATATCCCCCACCCATGGCCCCTCTTGAGAGAAGGGACACAGACTGGGATGAGGGAGGCAGACAAGATGCCCCACAGGGAGCCTGGAGAGCCAATCACTCCTAGCCAATGGGCTCCGAGCCAGAACACAGAACGGAGTTATGGGAAAATCCCTGTTATTCACCTGAGCTGGAGAAGGTGACCCCTCAGGTGCCAGAGGGAATGAAAGTCATGAGTCTCATCAAAGGAACCAACTCTCTCCATCCACCCATCAAATAGCTCCCCACTGGCCCACCTGAGGACTCAGTTAGCTATGAAGGGCATGCCAATGGCTCCTTCCAACCCCAGACCCTTGTAGCAGGACCCTAAGCTGGCACCATGGCCCTGGTCCTCTTCTTTACACTCTGGCCTCAACCTGGGGAAATAGCAGATTATTCAAATCATGTATCCACTCCCTCTCCTCCCTCAAAATGCCAAGAAGAGAGTGGAGATCCTAGAACTGTGGAGGGCCCTAACCTCCTCCCCAGCCTCTCCCAAAAGTGGCCTCCACTGGAAGACTTTCATGACTCCCTCTGGGGGAAGGGAGAGGCCCAGACTATGGTCCCTTGCAGGTGGCAACGCAGCTGATCTGAATCCCACCAAAGATAAACCAAGGGGTGGCAGGAGGACTCGACTTCCCTGGGAAATTCACCAGAGGATTCTTCTCCATTTCACTCAATCTTCCATGCTGGTCAAGTGTGGTTTGACTCATCAGACACTGATTTGTGCCTGACTTCTCAGGAAACCCCTTGTGGGGCAAAGTACCCCTATGGGTGCCTCAGGCCACAGGCTGCCCCTTCTGCTGGGCTGCCCACCTTTACCTCCAGCCTTTCAACCTTTGGCTCCAGAACCTCGGCGATGGGAGGACCCTTGGGCATCTATTCCAACCAAGGCTTATTCAGGAGTGTCTCCATGACATCCCTGCCAGCCTCTGCTCACAGATCTCCAAGGAACAGGAACTCTTCCCTCCCAAAACCTCTCCACCCACCCTCTCTCTTAAGGATGATTTTCTTTACGGAAGTTGACCTACTCTCTCCTGTCTTCTGTTCATTCATGACTCTGGGTCCTGCTCTCAAGGGCCAAGGTAAGGCTCATCTTTCTTCCATATGACTGTGAGCACAGAGCAAGTCTTAACATTCCACACGGCCATCAAGCAAACCCCATATGGAATGATCTCAAGGTCTGTCAATACAACTGGACAAATATTTATTAAGTGTTTGCTGCATATAAATCTTTTAATTAACTTGGATGCTCATCTGGTCAACATGACTGCTGAAATGTGGAATACAGCTCTACAAATGTGGGCAACACAGGGCAGATAGGAAGCAGGGTAAAACTCCATTCACTCTCTTGGCTGTTGTGTCATGCTGTAGACTCACCTTAATCTTGTGCTCCACTCAAACCTCCAGATCTTTTCTTTCAGACAAACTGCTTTCTAAACACACTTCTCCCAACTTGCTCTTGTGAAGCTTCTATCAGGAACCCAAGGGTAAGACTTTACATTTCCCCTTACTGAATTCCATCTTATTTAGTTCAGCCAAAATTCTAACCAGTTGAAATCATTAGGGATCCTTGCTGATCTTTTTGGATCCAGTATGTTTGCTGTCCTTCCTTGCAAATTTGACAAGATGCCATCTCTGGCAGGCAGAGTAGTATAGCAGACTGAGAAATGGCTTCCGAGTCACAATGGAACCTGTGTTCGAGTCTTGTCTCTAATATAAACTGACTGTGTGATCCTGAGCAACTCATTTAACTTCTCAGGGCTCTCAACCAACTCTCTTAGTTGGTTCAGTGACTCTCTGCCTGTCTGCGCTTTCACTCTCTCTTAAGATGTTGGGCTGTCACTAATCTGCTTTTGGTCATTGATGGAGGAAGTTTCCTCACCAGGAGTTCTTACGTACATGACTCTAGACCAAAAGAAAAAAGCATCTATATTCTACTTCATCCAGATAATTGATAAAGGGAGTGGACAGTCCAGGGACAGGTGTAGATCCTTGGGAACTCTGCTGGAGATCTCCTTTTGTGTTGATGGGGATCCATTCAACTAGTACCACAGAAGGTGCACTGTTGTCTAACCCATACCTTTCCACACTATACAGGCTGCCTGAATCCTCTTCTTAAAATACATCTCTGACCATGTTACACACCCACCCCCACTCAAAGATCTTTGGTGACTCCCAGATAAAGTTCAATCTCCTTAGGCTGGCATTCAAAGCCCCCCACCCTTATGTCCTATTGTCTCTCAGCACAAACCCTATGCAACAGTCTAGCTAGATGACTTTTCTACATTTTCTTGATTTCTATTCAAAAGTATATTAATCTGCTTTGGGAGGTCTGTATAACTACAGGTCTTCAAACAGCTCCCTTCCCCTACCAGGAAAAAAAAGGGGGACAAGTTGATAGAAACATACAATGAGTCCATGATGAACACCAAAGGAATTCTGCCAGCCCCTGTGGACAGCTTTATCTGACTTTTCCTAATTGATGAATTCAAGGGCCCCTGGGACCCATTTATTTGGAGTTTCTTTTTTGCCTTGGAATGGTGGATCTGTAAAACGTTCCACCCCTCTGTGTCTACCTCAGCATAAAACCACATAGACCCTAACTTCTGGGAGCCACGCTGAATCCATTGTTGGTTATATATGTTTCTGATATGTATGTAGAGATATGTATAATATATGTATAATATGGATAAGAATATGTTAAGAATATGTGTGTTTATATATATACATATATACATATACATATATAATACACACACACACACACACACACACACACACACACATACACATTTCTTAGAACCCAAACAAAAATGAGATCCAAAGATAGCAGTGAGACAGAAGCATATCTCCCTGCATTTTTTTTGCATGTGTTCTGCAGATGGTTCTTACACTGGTAACAAACCCAGTAGTCAGATTTAAACAGGAGCATGGTCACATTTTACTCCTGGTGATGCAGAATGAGACTAGAGCACAAAGGCTGGATGGGAGTCACTGTTGAGGAGGTTGTTAAGAGGATGCCTGTTAAGGGATCATTTGAACTGTAGTTTCTCTGAGGACCCTTCCAGGATTGACACGATCATTCTATGGTATTCAGCCTGTCTACCACTCCCTTCCCCATGAATCCTATGTGGCATTTGAGGTACAGATCAAATGCTACCTCTTCCATGGAGCCTTCCTAGATTTCCCCCTTCCTGTGGCCCAGTCAGCCATTTATCTTTGGAAATCCCAGAGACCTGCATTCCTCTCCCATACCAGGTGATACTCCCTTGGCATTATTATACCTATTTATTTCTCCTACTAAACTGGGAGCTCCCTGAGGGCAGGAGTTGAATTTTAGGTATCCCTGTTTCCCCTCCCCCTGTCTAGTATCTGTCTGGCCTTACCCAGAGGAGACAAGAGATAAATGCTCCACTACCTGACTGAAGTCTCCTGTCCAATGGAAAACACCAAGCTGCAGGCGTACTGAGTTCTGCTGTGAGTGAGGTGGGCATTGGGCCAGGTACTGCCAGGAGAGATGGGACAGCAGGCCCCAGATAGAATCTGCATCGAGACTACCCACAGGTGAATCCCAGCCCTCCTGGATCCTGTCCCCCTCCCTCAAGTGCCCGTGCCCACTGCTGCCCCAACATTGTCCCAGCTCCTTTGGCATCTCTCTGGCCTCCAAAGTGACCTTCTAAACCCCTGAAGCCCACAACCCCTAGTCCTTCAGGGTGTGGTTCTCTGGGACTTAGAAAACTGATTTATACTGAGTGGTGAGTGACTAATACCAGCATAATGTAGTTGTCCCACTAAGGGTACTTGTATTTTAAAAGCAGATATCCCAGGAGTGGCAAAGAATGACTCATTGATGGTGGAATTTGGGGCCCCTTGTAAAGGTATAAGGGTGCTTCAGTTGGGGGCCCATCTTGCTTTGGCTCCTAAGGCTTGCCTTTTCCCACCCCCAAGGTTGAGTGGAACTAACCAGAATGTTTCAGTTCTTTGGGTTGGCATTCAAAGTCCTCCTACGAATTAGGGGACCCCTCCCTCCATCAGCTCTCTGCCCATTCCCATGACCCAATTTTTGCTATGCCTAGCTTTCCTCCTACTTCCCCAACCCAACACTCGCATCGCTGGCGGCCCTGGTCCTCCCAGAAGCAACATCATTATTGACAAGTAGCAGCCCAGGGAGGTAACTATTACAATAGTCTTTGTACCCAATTTCTGGAGGTGCCCAAGACCACACAGTTGATGAATGTCAGAGCTCAGACTGGAACTGTCTGGATTCAAGGTCTAGGACTCTCTCTACTCGGCCTTGGAGCCCAGATAGGACTGGGAAGGGCAACATTGTACCCAAAGATGCTGGGACCCAGACCTTGTATGTTACACAACCTAAGCCTTCCCACATCAACTTATCCACCAGCCTGTGAGCTCCTCCTCCTCCTCCAGAAGTGAGGCAGAGCTCTACCTCTGTATGTTGTATTTCCCAATGTGCCTAGGCCAGTCTGGACACATTACTGATGCTCAATAAATGCTTCCATATGCTAGACAGACTGAAGATGCCTGGAAAATTTTCTGTTTGTTCCAGGATAAAAAGGAATCATAATCCTGAGCATCCCTCAGAGAGTCCTTGGGAGCTGCTACCAGCCTGGGTCCCAGAGGAGTCCCCTTGGAAACACAGACCCCTGTTAGTCCTTTCTTACCCTCTGGGCCTCAAGGCTGACACAGGCACTGACTCCTTTGATGCCTACCTGCCTCAAATTACCATGAGGCACATGGCTCAGAACAAAACTGGCTTTTACTTCATATTAGGGTATCATAGAACATGTAGAGTCTGAGCTGGTAGGGCCCTTGGAAGAGAGAATATGGAATGTTCCAGCTCTGTGAGAATGCAGACCACAGAAGACAAGGTTGGCTCCTACCTACCATCATCAGCTGAAGGAATGGAGGCTATTTATCCTGGAGAAGCGACTGGGATGAGCCTGACCCCTCCCAACCAGCTGCCCCAAGAATGGGGAGGGCTGGCCTAACAAAGAGGCTTTGCTTTGTCCTGCTTGGCCCCAGAGGTCAGCACTAGGAACGGTGCAGGAGGAAGTCACCAAAAAGGGCAGATTTGATCTTGACATCACTAGGAACTAGCAAAGTCACCCCAAGTGACCTGGCTGCTGAGCAAGGCTTGGGCTCACCACTGTGAGGTCTTCATTTTAGGGGATTTCTGTGCCAATAGGGATTGCCCTCAATACCCCCAAGAGATCCTTTCCACCTCTGAATTTCAGGGATTCTCTCATTCTGAGTCTATCCATCTCTTGGAGTCATTGGAAATGAGGGGAGGTTCCAGGGAGGTGGCTGACCTGCTGTGGGCCCTTCCTTCACCCAGCTATTCTAAGCTCTAGAACATTATTGCCCAACTTTCAGACACTACCACAGCCAGGCTGGGCTCCTCAGGGACCCTCACCTTGTGCCCCCCAAATCCCTGCCTGGTCCTGCATCAAGCTTGCATTCATGTTGTTTTCCCTTCTGGAATACCATACTCTCTCCTTTTACTGAAAAAATTCCCGCTCCCACCCCCAATGCTGTCCTTCAGAACCTACCTAGAATTCCATGTCTTCTGGGAAGCCTAGTATTTTTCATTTTATGTTATTTTTTTTTATTTTAATTTTCAGTTCCAAATTCTCTCCCTTCCTCTACCCCTTGAGAAGGCTAGAAATACAGTGCCCATGATAGATATAAAGTCAATGCAAAACATATTTCCACATTAGCCATGTTGCAAGAGAAAAAAAAAGCAAGAAAAATTAAGGAAAGTGGGGGGAACATCTGTACTCAGCATTCATTGGTTCTGTCTCTAGGAGAGTCCTTTTCCTGGAGAAGTATCACAGGTGATTGTTGTTACTATGTTACCATGAACTGCTCATTTCACTCTATATCAGTTCATTTAAGTCTTCACAGGTTTTTCTGAACACATCCCCTCATTATTTCTTATAGCACAATAGTATTCCATCACAGTCATATACCATAGCTTGTTTAGCTATTCCCCAACTGATGGGCATCCCTTCAATTTCCAATTCTTTATCACTCCGAAAAGAGCTGCTTTAAATATTTTTGTACGTATGGGTCTTTTTCCTTTCTCTTTGATCTCTTTAGGATACAGACCTAGTAGTGGTATTGCTGGGTCAAAGGCTATGCACTATAGCCCTTTGGGTTTAGTACCAAATTATTCTCCAGAATGGTTGGATCAGCTCACAACTCCACTGACATTAGTGTCCCAATTTTCCCACATCCCTTCCAACATTTGTCATTGTCCTTTTCTGTCATTTTACTCAATCTGATAGGTATGAGGTGGCATCCCAGAGTTGTTTCAATTTATATTTTCTTAAGGGATAATGAGTTGGAGCACTTTTTTTAATCAGACTATAGGTAGCTTTGATTTCTTCTGAAAATTGCCTGTTCATATCCCTTTGACCATTTATCAATAAGGGAACAACTTGTATTCTTATAAATTTGTCTCAGCTCTCTATATATTTGAGAGATGAAAGTCTCATCATTCTTAATGATTATAATGTAGCCGACACAGGTCTCTAGCATAGCAATACAATTAGCAATATACCTCATGATGATATTTCATCAATATCTCAAGGCTCCATGATCCCACCACTGATGCAGATTCCAATCCCTAGGCGACCTGAAGTTGGGTCTTTAAATGTTGATGGAGATAAACCTGTGGGACTTCAGCCAGCACACTAACCATCACTGAACCTTCTGGAGAGCCTTCCCAATTCTCCAGAGCCTGTGCTGGTAACACCTTCCATAGCCCAGAGCCACCTTCCTAACAGGGTCAGAATTGGGGGAAAGGCAGCTTGATTAAAAACTCTCCAAAGGTATCAGTGATCTCTTAATTACCTACTCTAATGCCCTTTTCTCAGTTTTCATCCTCTTTCACCTCTGCAGCTTTGAACACTGATATTCTCTCCTTTTTGATACTCTCTTCTCTCTAGGCTTTTGGGACTCCTCCCTCTCTCTCCTGGTTCTCCTCCTGTCTGTCTCCTTTGCTGGATCCTCCTCCAGGTCATGCCTTCCAACCGTGAGTGTCCCACAATACCCTACCCTGCTATTTCTTCTCTTCTCCTTCCATACTACTTCACTTGGGTAGCTCCCATTGATTTAATGATCATCTCTAGGCTGATGATTCTCACCAATACTTACCCAGCTTTACTCTGCTGACCTCCATATTTGCCTATTAGACATGTCCAGCTGGATGTCCTGGAGACATCTTTTAAATCAACCTGTTCAAGACTGGACTCCTTATCTTTCCTCTCAAACCATCCCTTCTTCTGGGACTTTTCATCCTCCCAATCGCTGGGGCACCAAACCTAGGAGTCACCCTCTGCTCCTCATTCTCCCTCATTCCCCATCTCCCATCTCTTGCCAAGGTCTGTTGATTTGACTTTTGTACCATCTCTTGTATATCCAGCCTGTTCTTTCCTCTGATGGAGAACCCCACAAGAATTCAGTCCTTGGCCTTTCATGTCTGAACTATGCCTGGTCTCCCATCACTAGGCTCTCCCTACTCTGGTTCATCATCCCTCCACTCAGCTGCTAACATACAAATCTGATGCTATCAATTCTCTATCCACAAACCTCTGGTGACTCCCTGTCACCTGTAGGATCAAATATAAAATCCTCTGTGCTGGGAACAACTTCCATTGCCCAGAAGGGCCAGGCTTTGGGGGAGAGGGGAGCTTGAGTGAAGGCTCTCCAAAGGGTTCAATGATCTTCTAATTGCCAAATCTTCCAAGCCCTGGACAGTCTAGCTCCTGCTCCTTCATAAGGCTTCTTACACACTTCAAGCCCTTCTCTATATTCTTCCATCAGTGACAGCTAAAATCTCACCTTCCCCAATCCGTCTCAATTCTGGGTTTTCTCCTCTGTTGATTATTTCCTATTTAGCTTTTATATAGCATGTTCGTACATAGATGGTAAGCTCCTTGAGGGCAAGGGACTGACTTTGGTTCTTTGTATCACTAGGGCTTTGCACAATGCCTGGGACATATTTGTTGACTGACTGGCTCAATGAATAATGAAGGTTGAAAGCTGGCCAAATAGAACTTATTATGGGTCAATTTGTTGTTCGTGAGGGCCAAGGTCTCCCAATGTATCCAGGACCATCTCCAGTTGTCCTGATCTATATCTGACTACTGCACCCAGATGACTCTGGAGAAAATTGTGAGGCTGGTGACTTTGCACAGCCCTGCCTCACTTAAATCCACTTCACTTGCATGTCATGGCATCATGTCCCTAATGTCATGGTCCTTTTCAAGAACAAAGGGAACAACCTCTGTGAGGATAAAATAGGAGCTGCCCCACTGGGAACCCAAGTGGAACTGACTAGTTGAACAACATAGGCTCCATTTGATAGAGGGGGAAAGGAATGCAGAGTACCTGGCCCAGACACCACAAGCTGGGATGGCTTAACACTCAAATTCTATCCCTCTTTCTCCTCTAGGGGGACCAGTTCAGTCCAACTGATGGAGCTCTGAATCTCCTTGGGGAGGGAAAACTGGGAAGGGAAGTGGGGGTGAGAATTCTTAGATCCTCTCAGTGGGATCATGCCCAGCTCTGTCTACACTTCTCCTGAGTTTATATACTTCCAGTCTATCCCTTACTTACATTTTTCAGGGCAGACTGAACAGAAGAGCAGAAATGGGGGGTAGGAGGGAAATATAAGAGTGTTATAAATAACAACTTACTTTCTTAGATACTCTCCTCAGACATACTTTGGAATGGGCAGATATGGGTTTAAGTCTTGGTCTAGCCTCTTGGTAGTTATGGCACCTGGTGGTAGGGGTGGAGTCCTTTTGTTTGCAGTCTCAGTTTCTATTCTTTGGACCTTTAAACCACCACCACCAACCCTGCTCCCCCCTCCCCCCCCAAACACACACATCCCTGCACTGGGAGTAGGAATTCTCAAAGAGTAACCTTACTATGTGAGCTTAGCCGCGTCTTTCCCCTCCTTGAGCTTGGTTTCCCCAGCTGTAAACTGGAGGAGGGGATGTGATTTGAAGGCACACTCTACAGTTCGTCCCAGCTCTATGGATCCGATCCAGCTTAGATTAAGCTCAAGATTTAGAGCTAGAAAGAACTTTAGGTGTCATCTAGTATAAACTCTTGATTTTACAAATGAGAAAACTGAGGCTCAGAGAAGGGTGCCAACTTGCCCACGATCCCGAAGTAGCGCTAGGACTTGAACCCAGGTCTTCAGTCTCCAAATAAAACCCTGGGCCTGAAGGCAGCTGGAAGCAGCCAAATCTCGGTCGGAAATCTGGAAAAGCCAAATCCTTCTGGAGCCCTCAGCAAATTACTTGATATGGAGGAACTCAAGCCCCACCCTCAGCTCCCCCCAGCTCGCCCCCGCCCTCAGATCACCGACGCTCGGACCCTTTTGGAGCCATTCTAGGGGACGAGGTGCGGGGAGAGGGGAATGCGGAGTGAGAGAGGGGCCCTAGACCCCCTTAGCCCCGTCTTTCTCAGGGCGGCTCCTCCGGTCACATCCCCGCCCTACTCCTTCTCTCCGAGGCCCCAGTCCCCAGTCCGGCCACTGCCTGGGGCGCCCCGCCCCCCGATCCCAGCCCTCCTCCTCCTCCCCCAGCCCCTCCTCCCCTCCCTGCCCCGGCCCTTTCCCCCGAGGCCGCCCTCAGACTCCTCCTCCCTCTCTCCCTCCTTCCAGGGCACCCCCTCCCGGTCCCCAGTCCTGCCACTGCCTGGGGCGTCCCTCCCCCCGATCCCAGCCCTCCTCCTCCTCCCCCCAGCCCCTCCTCCCCTCCCTGCCCCAGCCCTTTCCCCCAGAGGCCGCCCTCGGACTCCTCCTCCCTCTCTCCCTCCTTCCAGGGCACCCCCTCCCGGTCCCCAGTCCGGCCACTGCCTCTGGCGCCCCTCCTCCTACACCCCCAACTTTCCCATGGCTCCTCCCCTCCCCGCCCCCAGGTCCGGTCCCGCAGTGGTCGCCCCTAGACCCCTCCTCCACACCTAGGCCCCGCCCCGGCCCCGCTCCTTCGTCCCTCCTCCCCGCTCCCTCTCCCCCTCCCCCCCACGGGCATCCTCGGTCACTTCCTGATTCCCGCTTCCTGCTTCCCAGAGTTGGGGATCCAGAGCTGCCGCCGGTCCCGTCCGCTGCCCTGCGCGAGCGGTACCCACCCGCCCACCGGTGAGCAGGGGCGGGGCGGGGGAGGGGGCGCGGCCGCTCGAGGCAGCCGCTGGGTCCCCCGGACCTTCCAGAGCCGGCCTAGGAACCTGGGGTGGGGGAGGGGACCCCCTCCTACACCTCTCTAGCCAGCCGACCCTCCCCATCTCCGCTGATCTGTTTTCCGGCACCCCCACCTTCCCACTGCAGCAACTTTGACCCTGGCCTAGTTCCTTAGTTCCTCTGGACCAGGGAAGGGGGGACCTCCTGCCCCCCCGGACCAGGGAAGGGGGGACCTCCTGCCCCCCCAGACCAGGCAGAGGGGGGCCTCACTCATCTAGGGGGGACAAGACCTGGGAGAGGGGCGCCGATCCGAGCAGACCGACTGTGGGAGGGGATGATGGGGAGCCTGAGTCAGGGAGCCTCTGGGAGCTGGAAAGAGGTGGTTTAAGGACAGCCCTATTTTCCAAGGCCTTGGGAGGAGATTTCTGGAACACCTCCCCCCACCACCTCCACTCCCATTCCTGCAGATGGGAACAGCTAAAGGACGCCTTCCCCAAATCCTCCAGGAAGCCACAGAGAACCTTTAGTTTCTTTAGCAGGACAGATTTTTCTGTCACCTAAGAGGGAAGGAGGCCCATTTTACAGGTAGGAAAATTGAGGCCGAGAGAGAGAAAGAGATATGGCCAGAGTCAAATTGAGCCAAAGTCAAAGCCAGTACTGGAAGCCCAGCATTCTGTGGAATGCCTGCACAAGATGGGAAATCAGGGGGACTGGGTTCAAGCCCTGGCTCTACTACTTAGCCCCTGGGTGAATTTGGATAGGTCCCCTTTCCTTCCCAGCCTCAGTTTTCCCATCTGTAAAAAGTGATTGGGCACAAGGATCCATGAGGTACCTTAAGGCTGAGAGTTTATCCAGTCTCTAAAGTGCCCAGGGAAGCACCCTCATGGCTGGGCAGGGAGGGGTGGGGGACACCTAGGTTAACTGTCGGGGTGAGGTGGGGAGGGTTCATTTCTGCTTTTCTCTTACCAGACATGTCATTCCGCAAAGTGGTCAGACAGAGCAAGTTCCGGCATGTCTTTGGCCAGCCAGTCAAGAATGACCAGTGCTATGAAGATATCCGGGTGTCCCGCGTCACCTGGGACAGCACCTTCTGTGCCGTGAACCCCAGATTCCTGGCGATCATTGTGGAGGCCAGCGGTGGGGGGGCCTTCATGGTGCTGCCCCTGAGCAAGGTGCCTGCATAGGAAGAGACAGAGCCCCCTGGGACTATTTTATAAGTCCGTGCTCTGCACCAGGCACACACAAATGTGAACGTGCCTGTCCTCAAGGAGATTGTACTCTTCAGGGGGGACCATGCAGAGATCGGTAACGGGAGTGTCAAGAGAGCAGAGGGGAGGAGCAAGTGCATTCCAGACCAGGGAGACAGCCACTGCACAATCATCTGGAAAGGGGATAGATAGGCTGTAGTCATTAGGTCAAGTGAACTGCCTGGAATGTCGAGTGTGGGAGGGGGAGTAAAGTACAATGCGTCTAGAAGAACAGGTTACAGTCTGGTGGTGAAGGGCAATTAATGCCAGACAAGAGTTTCCATTTGCTCATGGAAATAATAGGGAGACCATGGAGATAATAGGGTTAGGGAGTGCTCTGGTTACTCAGACCTGTCTGTGCTTTAGGAGAATCACTTTAGTAGGCAAGGGAGAGAGGAAAAGCAAAACAAGAAAGGAGACCCACTGGTTGTCTTTGTGGCATTTCATAGACATGGGTGTTCACCCCAACCCTGACTCATTGGACTGATCTGAGTTAGGCCTCGCCTAGAGCACAAGCTCATGCCATAGTCTGCAGAGAGATGCTGGGGGCTGCGTGTCTGGAAGGGAAGGGGAGGGGAATGGACAAGACTTGACAACTGATGGATGTCTCAGGGCAAGTTGAGGAGCCAAGGATGACTTTGGGGTCATGAATCCCTGGGACTAGAGATTGGGAGTACCCCTAGCAGAATTAAGGCAGCTAGGCTGGAATCAGGAAACTCTGCATTCAGATTTGGCCTCAGACACTAGCTGCATAACCCTGAGCAAGTCATTTCACCTTGTTTGCCTCAGTTTCCTCATCTGTAAAAATGAGCTGGAGGAAATGGCAAACCACTCCAGTATCTTTGCCAAGAAAATCCCAAAAGGGGTCACAGAGTCAGATGTGACTGAAAATGACTGGACAGCAGCAAAATTCGGGATATTCATCTTATGTCTGAGATTCCATTTCCCCTAACCCTCTGGATAGGAGACTAAACATCCCCTGTGTTTGCTCACATTGCTTATCTTGACCTTGAGAAAGAAGCAGGGAGGCAAGGCATGTGTCCCATTGTAGAGACAGGGAAGTGAAGACTCAAGGTCACCAGATGGTAAAACCCAGAGTGGAAAATTATTACTGGGTTTGGAGTCAGAGGCCTTGGGAGGGAATTGAGCTCCCAGGGGTAGCTCCAAGTGGGGCCTGGGGCCCGTCCCTGCCTCGTTCTGGGGCTCGTTGTCACAGGAGGTGGTTGGATCCTCTCTACGGCTCCCTAATTAGAGCCTCTGCTCCTGGGATGTGTGGGGGGCCCCCCTGATTCTCTCTTTCCATCCTCTCCATGCCTACAGACGGGGCGCATTGACAAATCATATCCCACAGTATGTGGGCACACTGGACCTGTCCTTGACATCGACTGGTGTCCACACAATGATGAGGTCATCGCCAGTGGTTCTGAGGACTGCACGGTCATGGTGAGGGGCAAGGGGTGAACTTTGGGAGGATGAAGGGCCCCTCCTCTGGTGGTGTCCCATTAATACTTGTTGACCCTCAGGTCTGGCAGATCCCGGAGAACGGCCTAGTGGCACCTCTGACAGAACCTGTGGTTGTCCTTGAAGGCCACTCTAAGAGAGTGGGCATTGTGACCTGGCATCCGACAGCCCGGAACGTTCTCCTCAGTGCAGGTCTGGCTCCACTCCCCAGGCTGCCCATCTGTTTGAGTCACACTTGAAAATTTCCCCAAGTGGTCAGGATAAACCTCACAGCCCTCCTGTGTGGGAGGGGCAGCTAGGTGGACCAGGAGTCAGTAAGATCTGAGTTCAAAATCTTCCCTCAAGTGCTTACTTAACTGGGCCAGTCACACAATCACTCTTGGCCTCAGTTTCTTTATCTGCAAAATGGAAGCGATAACAGCACCTGTCCCTGAAGGTTCTTCTGGGGATCTAGGGAGGGCTTAGCACTACCCAGCTGTAAAATGGGGCCTGGGCTCCATGCCTTGTTGTCCTGTGAGTTGATTGGCTACTCCTAGCACTGAGCTGGGATCATTTTCGACTTCCGTAATTAGAAGGGTTGTACTTAATGACTCCATTGCATAATTAGGAGCACTGAGAAGAATTCCTTGTTTTTTCCCCATTTGACAGGTAGGATAAATTGGGGCCCAGGGGACAGTAATTTCCTCCAAACCTCACAGCATGTCAGTGGCAAACCTGTGCCTGTTATGGGAGGTGGCCAGCAGATGTCTGGGCACAGGGAGGACTGACTGGTGGCTTTGCAGGCTGTGACAATGTGGTGCTCATCTGGAACGTGGGCACCGCGGAGGAGCTGTACCGCCTGGATGACCTTCACCCTGACCTCATCTACAACATTTCCTGGAACCGCAATGGAAGCCTCTTCTGCTCTGCTTGCAAGGACAAGAGTGTGCGCATCATTGACCCTCGCCGAGGCACCCTAGTGGCGGTATGTGTGGCCCCTCCCCCAGCCCATTGTGAGAGGAGGTCTGGACATCATGTTGGGGTCCAGTAAGGGAGAGATTGGGAGCTGGGGTCTGGGGTGTAGGGAGGTGGTGCAAGAGGCAAATGTTCAGGTTTGGAGGAGGATGGCGGACAGGAGTTGGGGTGTTGGGAGATCAATCCTGGGTCCCTGGGGGCCTGTGGGAGAAGCCATACGCCCAGGGGAGTCATCAGGTGGGCCCTGATGGACAGGGCTCCATGGAAGACAGTGGAATGGGGTTCTGAAGCTCCTTGCTGGTAAAGATGACCAAGTTCTGTGTCCACAGGAACGAGAGAAGGCCCATGAGGGAGCCCGGCCCATGCGGGCCATCTTCCTGGCCAATGGCAAGGTGTTTACCACAGGTTTCAGCCGGATGAGTGAGCGTCAGCTGGCGCTCTGGGACCCGGTAAGCTGAGTCCAGCAGGGGCCATCGAGGCAGCCAAAGAGAGCTGAAAGGAAGGTGGGCAGCAGGGGCTGGATGTTTAGCAAAGGGCACTAAGTACGTGGGCAGGAACCCTACCCCTAATTCCTGGAGAACGTAGGACTGAGACCCCTAACATCATGGAAGGAACAGGGAACATGGGATATCAACTGGCAAGAGGCATTACAACATAGAATGTGGGCTTTCAAAGAAAAATCATACTCTAGAACACAGAAGGGCAGAGCTTTGAGGGACCTAGAACATGGAATATCAGGGATGGGAAGGACCACAGAACATAGAACAAAGATTGTCAGAGCTGGACTATGGAGGCTGACTTCATGTTCCATGGCCTCAGAAGGACAGGGGTGACAGAGAACAGGATGTAGGCCCCCTCTCCCAAACTTCCCCCTCCCCCGCCACTAACATCCCTTCTCCCATGGCAGGAGAACCTGGAGGAGCCCATGGCTCTGCAGGAGCTAGACTCAAGCAATGGAGCTCTGCTTCCCTTCTATGACCCTGATACCAACGTCATCTACGTCTGTGGCAAGGTGGGCGTGGGCACAGGCAGGCAAATGTCAGGGCATGGGGAGGGCATAGGACCTACACAGGAATCTGATATTCCTCGACTCCTACCTATTTTAGGGGGACTCAAGCATCCGCTACTTTGAGATCACAGCTGAGCCCCCTTATATCCACTTCCTGAACACCTTTACCAGCAAGGAGCCTCAGCGGGGAATGGGGCGTATGCCCAAGAGAGGCCTGGATGTGAGCAAGTGTGAGATTGCCAGGTGAGAGGGGCGGGGCTGGCAAGGCTTGTGAGGGAGTGGCAAGCTTTGACCTAGGCTCACACCGTTCTCCCCCGCTCAGGTTCTACAAGCTCCATGAACGGAAGTGTGAACCCATCATCATGACTGTGCCCCGAAAGGTGAGTGGAGCCTCTCCCTATGGCCTTGGGCCACTATTGTGTCCCGCCTAATTCCCAGGTCCTTGAGCACCTCAAGTTCTCTCTCTTCCCTTTTCTACTTTTTGGGCCCAGTGATATTGGGGGCAGACATGGGGAGGCATCGGGGGAAGGAATCTTCACACTAGAGTAGAAGACTAGGGAGAGACATAGTAGCCTTGCCCAAGAGCTCAGGGAGTCCAGCTCGTCCTTCTTGGCCTCAGAGGAACAAGGAAGTGTAGGGAGCTGGATTTTTGCTCGATTGAACTTGATAGGCAGAATTTGAGCATTGGGTGACCTTGGGCAGCACCCAGGCCAAAGGAATCCTCCCTGCCTGTGACCTGCCTCCCAAGAGGGAACCTCCCCCAGCAGCCCATTTCCCTCAGGGCAGCTCTCCCTGGCAGCAAGTTTATCTTCACCTTGGTCCTAAATCTACCCATTTGTAACTTCCGCTGTTACCCCTAGGGCCAAGGAGAACAAAACCAGTCTTGCTTCCCTAAAATGAGCCTTCAGAGACCAGAAGGCAAGGCTCATGTTTCCCAGGCCTTCTCTCCTGCAGCCTCAGTCCCTTGCAGGCCAGCCATCCTCATGTGACATGGGCCTCACCAGCTTGGACACTCTCCAGCTTGCCACAATGGCCTTGCTGGGGCTCCCAGGGATGGTCTCGCTGGGGCCGAATGTCAGAGCTGTCCCTGGGTGGAACGGCCGAGTGCCCCTAGGGGGAGAGATCCCCCTTCCTGGGAAGTCTTCCCGAGAGGTCAGATGACTGGCTCGGTGGTGATGTCACAAGCTTCCTGCTGTTTATTGATTGGTCCTTTCCACCCTTGGGAGTGTGGGATTCCCTGCGCTAGGCTTTGAGGAGTAGGGGGTAATCCTGCTGAGATGAGGAACTAGCACAGGGCAGAGGTGTGGAGGTCAGAAAGCCCGTGATTCGTAGCAAAAGACCTGAAATTGCTCTAGGGTGGCAGTAAGGCAGCAGACATCCGGGGAGGGCCAGGCCAAGCCACCTGGACTTTGTCCGGTCCTCCCAGGGGAGCTGTCCTGGCATGCTCAAGGTGGACACCTGAAGTGTTGGCCTCAGGGTGGGGACCAGAGGCAGGGAGGAGTCCAAGTCAGAGGGCTCAAGAAGGGACTGGGCTGGGCCAGTCCTTGGTGAGATTCTGGGGCCCTGAGCCTCAGTGAACAAAGCGTGGCCAGGGGTTTTGCAGGGAGTCTGGGAAGTGAAGGCCGAGGTGCCACAGGGATTGACCACTAGGAGGCCTTGGGCTGGTTCCTTATCTAGGCCTCAGCTTTCTTGTTTGTAACCTGGAGCACAGGCTCCTAGAACTCTAAGGGTCTTTCCATCCCCTTATGGGGGAGGGACAGGACCGTCCTTCCTCCTCCTCCACCCTTCCCTAGCAGAGGCTCTCCCCTGCCTCCGCAGTCAGACCTGTTTCAGGATGACCTGTACCCAGACACAGCTGGCCCCGAGGCTGCCTTGGAAGCTGAAGAGTGGGTCAGTGGGCAGGATGCCGAGCCCCTCCTCATCTCCCTGCGCGAAGCCTACGTGCCCAGCAAGCAGAGGGACCTCAAGGTCAGCCGGAAAAACGTCCTGCATGACAGCCGGGCAGCCTCGGCTCCTGCGCCCACCCGGGTCGGGACTTCCACACCTGTCTCTGCCACCACCCCGGTCAGCACTCCAAGCAGCAGCAGCAGCAGCCTTGGCGGGGCTGGGGTATGTACCTGCCTTCCCCACTTGGCCTAGGGCTGGTTAGCAGCATGGCCCAGCCCTGGAGACATAGAGAAAGGAAAGGAAATAGTGCTGGAAAATAGCCCCACACCCCCGTATCTCTTCCAAGCCTTGAGAATGAGAAGAGACAGAGTCTACAGGGTCTCATACTTGATGGTGCCAAGTGAGCTGGTGGGTCTTACTGGTCCCCTGGTGCTGTTGCAGGACTTGGGGAAGCTGGAAGAGGTGACCCGTGAGTTACGGTTGCTCCGGACCTTGGTGAAGGAACAGGGTGAGCGCATTGCCCGTCTGGAAGAACAGCTGGGCCGCATGGAGAATGGAGATGTGTAGTACCCAGTCCCTGCTCACCGGAGCCGATTGATCCCTCCCCTGCCCCAGATTCTGCCGATCACTCAGCCGGCCAGGGAGCAGGAAGCTCCAGCCCGGACCACTTTTATACTTGTTACTAAGAATGATTTTTTTTTTTATATACTAGGCAAGAACTTCCCACACCTCCAAGGGACTGGCTGTCCCTCGCCCACAGGCTCCCCCAGATCCAGCTCCCCTGGTGGAACCTGTGGGCCTGACTACATTTTCATTCCAAATAAAAACCTTTCTAAGAACTTGTTTGCTGTTGGGTTGGAAGCCGGGGCGGAGGAGAAGTGGGGAAAGGTAGGCAAGGTGCTTGACCACCAGGAAGGGAAAAGGCATCTCTGTGCCCCTCAGCCCTCCAATACTGTGTCTGTTGTTCTGCCACTTCCTCAGCACTAAGGGCACCCTGCCTGCCCGCTTGGCATATGGGATCCCAAGTTCACGGATCTGGGGTCACTATTCCCACTCTGAGTTTCAATCTCTCCCTCTTGATTGGCCCATTCCCTCTGCCTACAAGCATTTCTTGTCTCCTTTGAGACAAACCCTTCATTTATCTGACCATACCTCTCTTCCCTTTTGTGAACTCTGGGAGGCAGTTTTCTACACTCACCCACTCACTTCCCTCCAGAATACCTAAACTTTGCATCTGTTCCCTCTGGGGAATCTCCTCTAGGACCCTTGGAGGACGTTCTCCATGCTGAGCGGGCAGGCAGGGTGCCCTTAGTGCTGAGGAAGCGGTAGAACAACAGACCCAGTATTGGAGGGCTGAGGGGCACAGAGATGCCCTGTCCTGAGCCTCATCCTGCCTTTCTAAGCTCCCTTGTGTCTTTAGGGGAATCTTTCATCGATGCCCCAGTAACCAAGGGATCTCTTGGGCCCTCTGCCCACCACCCTCCAGGCCACCTGACTTGATGACCTCATCAGCCCCCAGGGCTTCACGGATCATCTCTACTGATGATTTTCAGAACTTTATCTCCAGCCCTGTCCTGTCACCAGCTGCATCTTGGTCATCTCAGACTGGACATCCTTGGCAGCATTTCAGACCGAACATGTCCATAACAGAGCTCATTACCTTTCCCCTCAATGCTGCCCTCAGCCCAAGGATACCACCAATGAGTCGGGCACCTTCACCCAAAACCTGCTCTCCTGCCTCCCTCCCTCCCCATGTGTCCAAGCTGTCGGGTGGTTTGGTGTAAAGCCAGTTGCTGTCCCTCTTGCCATACCTTCCCCTTGGACTCCCATCACTTCACACCTGGACTGTTGTGACATCTTGCTCCTTGGCATTCCTGCCATCCTCCACTCAGTATCTAGGGATTTCCCAAATCCCAGCTCTGACCATATCACCCTCAAAGAGCTCCAGCAACTCCCTATTCCCTCTAGGATCAAACTTTTCCCAGCTCTCCACAATGACCTGGCATTACATGACCCAGTGTTAGACGCTCAGCTCCCATCTCCTGCCTTGGCAGCAGCCAGCCTCCCCTTCCTGCACTGTCCCTCAAGTTTTTTCTCTGGAATTCCATTTATCTTAAATGTACATAACTGGTGACTGTTCCCCTCATTTCAATGTGAGATCCTTGAGTCAGGGGGAGTTTTTCTGTGTAATATAAATGTCAGCCCCCTGCCTCACATCCCAAGCCCATGGAGCCATTGGAAAAGATCCCTTACTGAGCAAGTGTGCAGGGTTCCACACCCCAGCCAAGAGAAGGGTGAGCAAGTAGCCCCACCCCCTCAGTCTGATATGCGTGGCCTCCCCCAGCTCTTCCCCAGCACTGGACCTGCTTCAGGGAGGGGGTGGGCAAAAGACAGGAAGCCGGAAGCCCCAATCTAACTCAGGTCACGGTCCCTACCTCCTTCACCCAGTCTGTCTGCCCACCCCAGGCTGCTTCATAGCCAGAGCTACAGGCAGCAGGGGCCCAGCTCCCAGACCCGAGGGCCAGATGGTGAGTTGGGGGAACACTGGGGGAGGGGAAGTGGGCATCAGTACTCCAGGAACCAAGGCTGGGGTGGCTATGCCTACCCCTGGCCTCCATCACAGATAAGCCCAGTCTGGCACTGCTGCCCCTGATCTCCACCTCCTAGGACTTAACCCACTCTGATGTCATGGGTGTTGGGAACTCCCAGCGCTTGCCCTGCAGCTTAAGAGTGTTAGCAAACTGTACAGAGGGGAAGGGACCCACCCAAGGTCACACAGCCAGAAAGGGGCACAAGCAGGCTTGAACCCCAATTCTCCTGGTTTTCAGATTAGACTCAGGGTATCGCTCCACAAGGCAAGGTGCCTCTCCCATAGCCTGGGATCCTGAGACGCCCCAGCTGGGCCCAAACAGCTCAGAGGGGAGAGAGACAGAGGCCAGGGGTCCCAGGGCCCACTCAGGGTGGGGAAGTGAGGCGCCAGAAATGGAGGCTTTCAGCTCTCTGCTCGCCCCCTGTGAGCCCTATGCAGCCGCCTCCACCTGCTTTGTTCCAACCGCAAGCTTCCTCTGACGGGCTGTGCAGTAGCAGCAGCAGCAGAGGCCTCAATCACATGCCTAGGGGTGCCCCCCAAGCTGGCTGTGGGGAGGGAGGGAAGGGAGGACCTGCCAAGCAGACAACTCAGAGAAAGGCCCCCAGGGCTCTGCTCCAGGACTCCCTCTGGTGAGCCCTCCCAAGGGAAGGGCCAGGCTGTCAGTGCCATTTTGCATTCCCTGGCGTAGGGCTGGACTTCAGGCTTAGAGGATTCCCTCCTGTTGCCCTCCCATACCCTCTCCTAGAGGCCAGCCCTTTTAGAGATGGAGAAACTGAGTGTCAGAGTGGACTTGCCCTGTTCTGGGACTGGAATCCAGGTCTTTCAATCCAGGGGTCCTCCTGAGCTGAGTTCCAGGAACAGGGGGGGAGGAGGGGCCACGCTGCGTATATGCTTGAGGAGCCTCCACCCAGGGCAGAGGTAAACACCATCAATATGCCGGTCATACAACACTATGGAAACCTCTGTCCAAGGCACTTTTCTACCCTATCTCAGCCTCATTCCCATTCTACAGATGAAAAAACTGAGGCTGTTTAGGTACTCGGTCAGCCTCACAGAAAGTCAGTGGTAGGGATGGGGCTCTAGCCCCACCTAGTTCTAACTCTAGACCTTTGCATAACCCTCCGCTACCTCCTGGCCTGACTCAAGACAGCCAGGCCCTCGAAGTACTGAGGCTTACGCCTGGTGCTTTTTCCCTGGCAGATGAAGCTTGCCCACACGCCCTTCTCCACCTTTTCCCTTCCTCCCTCTCTCCAGGCTCTGTCCAGGCTCACGGGCCTGCTGGTGCTAGTCACTCTTCCAGGGGTGCTGGGCTCTGAGGAAAGCAGCTCCAACAGCGTGGTCACTGTGTGCCTACTGGTGCTGCTGCTACTGCTCCTGATGGGAGGCTTGGCCCTGGCCTGGTATCACCTTAGCCGGGAATCAGGGGGCTACTACCACCCCACCCGCCTGGGCACCTCCCTGTGGAGCCAGACCCGCCGGCTGCTACGAGCCACAAGGGTGGCCCAGTGGCTTGGAAGGTCAGCCATCCAAGAACTTCAGGACAGTATGGAAAAGCAGGAAGATGAAGAGGAGGAAGATGAGGAGGAGGAAGACAACGAGGAGGAGGAGAACCTAGGACCAGAGGGGGAGAGAGAGGAACAGCCTGGCCAGGATGAGAGTAACATGCCAAAGCCCACGAGTCCAGAGGGCCCAGAGGCAGACCAGAGGGACGACGGCCCCCAGGAGGCACCTGAGCCTACCTGCTCTGGGGGCAGGGCTGAGGCCCTGCTCAGTGACCTCCATGCCTTTTCAGGGAGCGCAGCCTGGGAGGATGGGGCAGGGACAGAGGGGGGCCACGGCCTCAGTGTCACTGCGCTCTAGGCATGGAGGGATCTGCCTCAGTCACCCTTCCACCCCCAAAGCCACCAGGGGGTAAACAGGGCCTCTCCAACCTCCTAAGAGCCCCGCTCAGCCCAGCCTGCCCGTATCCCCAGTGCTCTATAGTCTACTCCTGTCTCACCATGTGGATCTGCAGTGGCACCAGCCCCCAGAACTGTGTGCCACACTGCAATGCCTATATGTCTCTGTATTGTCCTCCCCCGTCCCAGACCAAGACCACTAAGCCCTCCCCATCTTCAAAGATGTGTGGGGAAAAGAACTGGGATGTCTGCTCAAGGTCCAGGATAGGGCAACACTCCTTTTCAAATAAAGACTCCTACACTGGATTCCTCTGTGCTTTTCTAGACAGAACCCCACCACACCTCCCCTGCCCCAAGGCCTTTTCTTCTCCCAGACCTTCTGAAGGAAGTCACCAGAGCAGACCCCAGACACCTGCTTCCCACGAGCCAAGGAGCCTGTGTCTGTCCCTTCGCTCCCAAGCCCTCTCTGAGCTACTTTCACAGGAAAGGAAGAGGCCCTGGTCCATAATTCAAATATTTAATTTCCTAAAAGACACAGCCCAACCAGCTGAGGGCCTGGAAGGTGGGCATTCACTGCTCCCTGAGGCTGCAGCCTAGCACACCCACTAGCGGTCAGTTCCCATGATTCTGTGCAAAAGGTGCCCCCCCCCAGGCCCCAAGGGCACTTTGTTCAGCTTGGCCCAAGGGGCCTACAGCACTTCCAGGCCAATGCCAAGAAATCCTTCTTTCAAGAGGTAAAGGGGTGATTTAGGTTAAGAGTTCAAGAGAAGCAAAGGGATAGCCAAGGACAGCCAGCTTCATCCTTGCTCTAGCGTCCAGAACGGCCCCGGCCCTTCTTGGATTTCTTGCCAGTGGGTGTCCGGATGGGAAGAGGGGCCGAGCTGACTGGAGGTGGAGGTGGGGGTGGGGGTAGCTCCACAGATTCTGCTTGGCCGGTGCTGGGTCGGAACCCTTCAAAGGGTGAGAATTTCAAGGGGCTGAGGAAGAAACCGAGATACAGTCACAGTCAGAGGTCCTGGTCTTTATAACCCCACTCCCGTCCAAGTCTAAACCCCAGGACAACCTTCCCCTCCCTCCCACTCCAGCTGGGCCACATTTGATCACTTAAGGCCTGGTGTACCTGATGGGGGTCCGAGGACTGCTATTGAGGCGTCGAGGAGACCTCAGCTTGGGCTGGAACGAGAAGCCTTCCTTGATGCCCTCCAGGACGGAGGGGGCCACATAGGTGAAGCCCTGGCAGATGGCGGCAGGAGACGAATTACTCCTCCCCTGCTCTCAGCACCCCTACACCCCTTGGTCCCTCAATCCAGCCCAAGCACCGATGGGGGCTCCTCACCAAGAAGGCCTGGTTGGCACTTTCACTGAGGGCTGTGTCATCAGGGCTGTCCACAGGCGTCTGCTTCGTGAAACGTGTGTCAAAGTGGCTCACGTCTTCTTCAGACTGCTGCAGTGGGCAGAGGAAATACCGACTGCAGTCAGGTTTCCATGGAGGGAGCTTAGGGACTAAACATACACACACATACTCATACTCACACTCGCACACACTCACCAAGCAGGGCCGGAAGGGGGGTTCTACTTGTCGAGCCAACAGGTCTTCCCAATTGATATGGCGGAAGAAAGGGTGTTTCTGTAGAAAGAAAAGCTCCTGATGAAGGTCATCTCCCCCAATCCTGGACACAAGAGTCCCCTCCCATCCTCCCAGCAGAGCTCCCTCCCAATTCCTGGCAAAGTATCAGTTTGCTAGCACCCAGTTGCAGACCACTCCACCATGACGTATGAAGAAGCACCTACTATGTGCAAGACAAAGGGGGAGAAATGAAACAAACCCTGCCCTGAAGAAGCTTGTGTTGTGCACTATATGTGGGGGGTGGGAGTGGGGGATAGACTACACCATCACTTCAAGTGGAAAGTAGTACTAAGCGCTAAGGGGACCTAAGGGGGAAAGCTTGCGGGAGGGGGCACCCAAGCTAGGGATTGAAGTAGAGATTAGGAGATATCAACTGTAGGAACAGCAGACAGCCTGTCAAAGGCCCAGGGGTAAGAAAGTGGATAACCCATGCACACACCAGCCAGTAGGCCACTTTGTCCAGAACTGAGCATGCATGAAGAGAACCCACAGGAAACACATCTACGAACATAGAGCTAGACTGAAGGGAAAGAGAGGGGTGGAATTTTCAGATGAGAAGCTTGATTTTCTCAATAGTATTTTTGTCTTGGCATCCCCAGCATCAGCCCACAGTATGCTTAATAAATGTTTGTTGACTGACCGCCTGCCTTCTCTTCCCCAGGCCACATCAAGTTGACAGATTTCGGCCTGTGTAAGGAGCCTATCCATGAGGGCTCAGTCACTCACACATTCTGCAGCACCATCGAGTACATGTAAGGAGCTAGGGCCCAAGGGAGGCTGGGGCTGGATGAAGGGGCAGGGGGCAGTACTACTATAGTAGTGGCAATAGTAAGCCACTGAAAACATAGGAGGGGGGAGGATGCCCCAATCAGATCTGCTTTAGGATCTCATCATGGCACCTGTGTGAGCGGAGTCGTGCCAGTTCAAACTCTCATGATGCCACCTGACCTACCTGCACATCTGCTGCATCCCCAGGTCCACCTCCAAGACGCTGGCCAGGGTTTCTCTTCAGAAACTAGGAAAGGCAGAGAAAGGGAGAGAAAGGGGTATAGGCTGGGGATGAGGAGCAGCACAGCCCTTGGGATAATCTGGAGGCCATCGGAGGCAGAAGGACATCAGCGGTGTCTGACCTGACCCATACCCGAACAGGTATCCCCTCTGTAATCTCCCTCACAGCATCATAAAGACCTCCAGGGATGGCTGATCCTCAGGAAATGCACAGCCAGGCTCCCCGAGTAAGATGGAGTGCCCCTGCCTCTAGGGCTCCCAGGTCGGCCCAGAGGTTCTGCTCTGGAAAAAGGCTCTCACTTTCAGAGTCTGCCCCTTCCCAGATGGGGGAAAGCTGACACTTCTACGAGGCTGCCAAGTTTGCAAAGCTTTTTCTTCATATAGCTGATCTCATTTAAGTCTTAACATCCTAATAGGGGTAATGCCACAGCCATGATTGTGCCCATTTTACACATGTGGAAACTGAGGCTCCAAGAGGTCCAAGGTCATTTTTCTCAGAAATGAGAGCTGTCTCAGGTCTTCCTGACTCTAGGACCAGTGTTAGGTCTCCAGAGAACTTCCCTCATCTTTGGTCCAGGTGAAGGAGAAGGGCCCTTTTTTAGTCACAGACCTCAGGACTCTACTCCCCCTTTCTGAAAGTGGATAGGGTCTTGGGAGTCTGAAAGTCCTGGATTCAAATCCAGTCTCAGATCCTTACTTAGCTGTGTGGCTCATCTACTAATTGAGAGGGTAGGACTCAGTAACCCTCTATGCTCTATGATCTCTCTGAGCTGTAATTCTATGACTGTAGAAAAGGGCCAGTGATCCCTCACCCCTCACGCTTGTGACCCCTATGGGTCCCTTTCCTTGACTGGAATCTTGGAACAAACACACACACACACACACACACACACACACACACACACACACACACACACACACCCCTCAGACTTTCTAAATCACAGGCCCCCCACCCCCATTTCCAGCTCAAGAGGCCATCAGCAGGCAGGAGTTCACATGGTGGGACGACTCATCTAAAGGCACTAAGTGGGAGAGGGGATTCCCCACCCAAGAAGTACAAAGATGGCAAAACAGAATGAAGAGCTGGGGAACAGCTGAGCCCCACCTTCTTGAGAAGGTCTCGAGCATCTGGAGTGAGGTAGGGTGGCAGAGCCAGCTTCGCCCTGAGGATCTTGTCAATGGTTTTTTTTCGATTCTCTGCAGTAAAGGGTGGCTGGAGAAAGCAAATGATGAACAGAAATATTTGTTGCTGCCCTCCCTGCCCTGCCCCACTCTCTCCTCTGTATCTACCTGCCCTCCTGAGAAGGAGGAACTTACCGTTCCTGTAAGCATGTCGTACATCAGGGCTCCCAGGCTCCACCAGTCCACCGCCCGGTTGTGGCCACTGCGTGTGAGGATCTCAGGGGCCCTGGAGTGGAAAAGCCATCCATCAAGCTCCTGCCCCCGACCCTTCACCCAATCCCAGCCTCCCTTGGGCCCTAGCTCCTTACATGTACTCGATGGTGCCGCAGAATGTGTGAGTGACTGAGCCCTCGTGGATAGACTCCTTACACAGGCCGAAATCTGTCAACTTGATGTGGCCTGGGGAAGAGAAGGCAGGCAGTCAGTCAACAAACATTTATTAAGCATACTGTGGGCTGATGCTGGGGATGCCAAGACAAAAAACGAAATGTCCCTGCCTTCAAAAAGCTTCTGTTCTACACAGCATGTGCCCAAAGAAGGAGACCAAGGCAATGCCACCAACAGCATGCCTGGGATGGGAGGAAGAAGGAGCTGTAGCCATCTGGAACCTCAAGCTACATGAGATGGAGCCCCTCTTTAGAAACATCAAAAGGTCAGCAGCAGTGTAGCGGTTCTCTTCCAAGGGATGGCTCTCAGGAGATCCCAAGCAAGGCAAGTCTCACTGCTGACAAACTGTGAGCTCCTTCAGCACACAGATTCAAATTCTGCTTTCTTTGCATTAGCCTAAGGATGGCTGAGCAATAATCAGAGAACTACGAATCAAAGCAGCTCTAAAGCACCACTTTGGTTGGAGTCTGCTGCTGGTATCAGGGGGGCCCCTTGAGCCCTCTCCCAGGAGGAGCCTGGGCTCGCCCTTTCCCTAGCTGTCCCACCCTTCCACCCACACCTGCATACCCATACACACCCTTACAAATATATCAACCCCTACACACACACACACACACACACCCCACCTTGGCTGCTCAACATGATGTTTTCAGGCTTAAGGTCCCGGTAGATGATGCCCTGGGAGTGGAGGTGGCCCAAGGCCAGTGTGATCTCACCCAGATAGAAACTGCAGAGACAAGACAGGTCAAGGGTGGCGGGGGGGTGGCACTAGGACTCCCCTATCCCTCATCTACCCAGCTGTGCACAGCAGCGATGTCCAGCACCCACCAGGCTGTGTCCTCCATAAAGATGCCCTCACGCTCCAGCTGCATGAAGAGTTCTCCTCCTAGAACACAAAGATGCCTCGCTGTGCAACCCTGAGTGAATCAATCCCTCCCTGAGCCTCAGTTCACTTATGCCAAAAAGTACGGTCACCCCTTCTGGTCCTGCTTTTTTCAGGGCTGTTGTGAAGATAGAACAAACACTTCAGGCAAAGCCTGTGCTCTGAATTACGTGCCATTCCCTCCCAACGGCCTGCTCCTGACTGCAGGGTGAGGGCCTCGTGGGGATGGGGAAAGGCAGGTGCCACTCTGGGAGCTATGCCCTAAGGATGCCCCATGGTGAGCTAGAACCCCACAACTGGGCCACTCCTCAATGAGCTAGAGACCCGCCACTGGGGCGCTCCAGGATGAGCTAGAGCCCCACCACTGGGCCGCTCCTGGATGAGCTAGAGCCCCACCACTGGGACGCTCCAGAATGAACTAGAGCCCTACCACTGAGGCACTCCAGAATGAGATAGAGCTTGCCACCAGTCTGGAAGGCATACACCAGCTCCACGATGAAGGGATGCCTCACAGCTTCCAGGATGCTCCGCTCAGCCCGTGTATGGGCTGTGTCCTTAGCGTTGCGCATAATTTTTGCCTGACAGGATCGGGGGTAAGGGAAGGAAAGATGAAAAGATGGTGAGTCAGCCCCTGTGGGGGGCAGGCTCCTCACCCAGATTAGAGGCCTGGGCTCCAGCCCCTCCCATCTGGGACAGGCTGACTGGTCCCCAGCTCACAGGCTCCACCCCAATCCCTACTTTCAAGAGGCCAGCTGTCCCTAACTACAGGACCTTAAACAAATCCTTTCAGTCTCTTCAAGCTCAGTGTGCGCTTTTCCTCAAGGGAAAGAAGTTTTGTACATTGAAAGGGCTTCTACCACCATAACCTGGGCAGCTGACTTGGTTTCTCCCAGCCTGTTCTCCCCTCTATGAAAGGAAGAGGTTGGTTCATAGATGTAGGCCTGGAAAGGACTGTGGAGGCCCACCCTTTCATTTTACATATGAAGAAAGATGAGAAAGGTGGAAAAGGTGGCTGTCATGAAGTCCCTTCCCCCTACCTCTGACTCACCACTCCCAAAGGCCCACCCCAGTCAGTCAGTGGCCTCCACTCTCAGAGATGGCACTCACTTTTCTCAACACTTTCATGGCAAATATTTTCCCCGAGTTGGTGCCTTGCACTTTCCGGACCTGGAATACCTGAAAGAGCAGGGCAGGGTGAGAGTTTGGAAGCAGGTGCCACTTGTCAGGGACCCCAGCTTCCTGGGACTGCATGAGGGGGCTCTGTCCAGGGGAAAAGACACAGGCAGCCAGCACCCTAAGGCCCTGGTTGCCTTGGGGAAGGGGCCCAGGTGCTGCTAGAAGGGCCCCACTCTCCAAGGAGATACCCTTCACCCAGGAGCTACCCCCATACCTTGCCATAGCCTCCTTTGCCCAGGACTCGAAGGAGTTCAAAAGAGTGGGGGCCGATGCGTTCGGAACCAGGGTTCACACAGGTCTCTGACAATTCTACCTCTTCATAGTGCCCCACGGGCCTGTGGGCATACTGTCAGAGGAACGAAACCTCCAGGCCGCCCACCTCCCCTTCAGTAACCCAGGAAAAGTCCACCCCACTGCCCCTTCCCTTCCCCAACCCAGCCTCAGTCTCTGTCCTACTCACTCCAAACCGGCTGTTCTCAAATCCAGATCAACATCCTAGGAGAAAAATTCAAGGTCAGTGAATTACTACAAGTGGATATAATTCCGGATTCTGCCAGCTCTGTCATCCCTGATCCCAGACACTCAGGCCATGGCCCCCAGGCCTCTCAGAGCAAGGTGACAGGATGGAAACTAGGAAGCAGGTTGGCATCCTGCCAGACTCAGGACATTCAAATTCAACCTCAGACACTTCCTAGCTGTGGAACTCTGGGCAAGCCTATCAGCCTCAGTTTCCTCATTAATAAAATGAGATGACTGAACTCAAGGACTTCTTTTCAGCTCTAAACCAAGGATGCCATAATCTCCTAAGAAGGTTCAGAGGGACCTAAGTCCAACAAAGAACTGGAAGAAGAGAGGCTATCCGAGGTACTAGGCAAGGGAGGTAGGAGTACTAAAAGGCAGAGTCGAGGAGGTAAAGCTGGCCGGGGCAGGGTGCAAGGCCTGGGGAGGTGAGATAACTCAGGGAAGACAGGGCTATAGATAGGGCCAGAGAGGGGGGTGGAGTAGCATCTATGGACTAAGAAGGAAAAGGAACCCCAGAATCTTGGGGTAGGGATGAAGGAGGCCATTCGTACAGGAGGGCAGGAAAGATGCTAGAGAGACAGGAGGATGCTGTCCCTACAATCAACCTCCTGCCTGGAGAAAGATGGAGGAAGAGCCTCATTTGTGGACCAAGGGAGGGAGGAGGGGAAGACACCATCAGAGGGGACTCAGAACCACAGGACACTGGGCCTGATGGAGAACTCAGAACTGATAAAGCAGACTATCAGTCAGACAGACAGACCTTATGCTTTGAACATGAGCGTCTGAGCAGACCTTTCAGAATGTTGACGGTCAGAGCAGGGACCTCAGAATTTAGAAAGTTACATGTCAGAGCAAAGAAGGGTCCCATTACTTAGAAGGCAGAGCATCAAAAGAGGGAAGGACCTTAGAATTTAGAATGTTGTCAGAGGAGGGGAGACTTCGGATATTAGAAAGTTGAGGATCGGAGTAGGAGGAACCTCAGAACTCCAAGTGTCAGGACAGAGAGCCCCCAGATCAGGAAGGAACTTTAGAATTTAGAATGTAGAGCATTGGAGCAGAGAGACCTCAGAACGTGGAGTAACCAAGGAGGGAGGGGCCTTAGAATTCAGAACTGGCAGGGTCAGAGCAGGGGCACCCGAAAACGCAGACTGTCAACGCAGACTCCGCCCCCTCCCCTAGGGACTGCGGACTAGAGGGTCCGACCAGGAGGACAGGGAGCAGGGAGCGTCTCAAGTCCGGCGCCCTCGCTTTACAAACGGGTAAACTGAGGCCCAGAGAGCAGCCTTACCGCGGGGCTGAGCTCCGGCTCGCCGTCGCCCTCGCTGCCCTCTTCGGTCTCCAAGTCGATATCGAACACAGCCGCCATGGCGGCCCCGGGCCGGGCGCCCGCACCCCGCGTCCCGCGTCCCCCCCGCCCGCCGGGTCCGGCTGAGCGCGTGCGTCTGTGCGTGAGGGCGTCACGGTCACCCCGGGCCGGGCCAGCTCCGCCACCTCCCCCCGCCTACACGGCCCGGAAGGGAGGTGGCGTCCTTCCCGGGGGCTTGTGGGAGGTAGAGTTCGGCCTGGCCCAGTGGACTGGCCGGGGGTCACCCTTCCCCCCGCCCCTCCAAACCCATCACCGCTCAGATCGCGTCAATTCCGAGTAATTGAGTTCTTTTCAGCCCAGTGGTTTACTCGAATTCAGTTCGATTCACTTCTACTTGGTTCTACTTAATCCAATCTCCACGAGTTCCGTTCGGCTCGCTGCCCTCGGGCGGGGGCAGGCCCGGGTGAGTTCACCTGGACGAGCCTTTATGGGAAGCGTTTGACCGCGTCTCCCTGGCGAGGGTGTCTTCTTAGTCAGAGGACCAGAGACAGCTTGCAATGAAGTCTCCGGGATCGCAGAGGGTCTGGACTCGGGAGAGGACAGACTCTAAATCCATCAATCCACCCTTCAATCAATCCATCAATCCATCAACGCGGACGTGCTGTCACAACGGGAGGGGAACCTTCACGCCCTAAGCCTCCTCCACCCTCTCGGAATGCTGCCCTCCTGCCCTTCTTTCTGAACCCGAGGAGAGGACAGGCTTGGGACATGTCAGTTTTCTAGCACACTGACTTGTTCACATTACACAACTTGAGTTAGTAATTGACAGGAAATTGTGAAATTACGAAATGGGGGCGGGCACGCCCGGTTCTTTGGGTACTCGCTGGGAAAGCCCAGGATGGCTGCGGGAGGTGGGGGTGCCATCACACGTTAACCGCAAAGATTATAGAAAATCGCGCGCCTTTGGGGGTATGAAGGGAGAAGGGGGCAGCGGGGGTGGGGGATGGGGAGGGAGCCACTGCCCCTAAACCGGGATTAGAACTGGGAGCAGTGAGCAGCAGCGACCCGTGGAGATGGAGGAGGTCTCCGGCCTTTTGCTAGGGTATTCGTGGGGAAGGTCTTGACTCCTCTCTCTGCCACATGATCAGATCACCTCAAAGCTAGTAGCACCTTTCGATGTTCTGCTGGTCTGTCTGGAATTCAACGAGGAATTCACCTATCCTCGGACCACGAACTGAGTCGGCACACGTTACCAGGATGTGAACTTTGGTTACTATAGAAGATACAACTTGTAATTAGGCTCCTTTCGGGCTTTGGAAGTCTCCTTTTTATTTCCAGTTATTGCGCCCTCTGCTGGCTACTTATACACTTACTGTACTGACTAGAAGGGGAGGGAGAATAGGGGGAACCAGAGCAATACAATTTTAATACACTATCACTGTACCAAAAGTACTTTGTAAACCTAAGGCACTACAGGGTCGCTGTTGAGTCCTGTCCAACTTGTCATGCCCCTGTTTGGGGTTTTCTGAGCAAAGATACTGAATTGGTTTGCTATCTTCTTCTCCAGATCATTTTATAGATGAGGAAATGGGGGCAAACAGGGTTAGGTGACTTGCCCAAGGTCACACAGCTAGTAAGTGTGGGAATCCAGATTTGAGCTCAGCTCTTTCTGACTGCACACCTGACACTTCTTCCACTGCCCTGTGGGAATACAAATAAAAAAGCAGAAATAGTTCGCCCTCAACTGCCTTATAGTCTAAGAGGAGCTTGTGGTGGTCCAGGTTACTTTGTTTTGAACGTTATAGAGGCCCCAGTGGAGCAGAGCAGAGTGATGCCTTCTTCCATAGAGAATAGGGCTAGAGAAGAAAGCAAAGCAAAACACAGCTGGAGTAATCTTAGAAATGGTGGGCCAAATCCAGCAAGGAACTGAGCTGGAAGTCAGGCTATAGAAATAGTCCGGTTCTCCCTCCCCTTTTCAGCTAGGAACCCTACTCCCCTTTCACCATCCCACCCCACCCCCAAATGGAAGCTATCAGTCATTAGCCCCCTCTTCTCATCTTGTGATCTCTTGTCTACCTCGAGGCACTTTCTCCTCCTTCACTCCTATCCCTACCAGGGCTAACCCTCTCTACCTGTTCAATGGATTCCATTCCATACCCTGTCCTCCCCACTCTATTATTTTACTCTCTCCCTGACCACTGGCTCCTTCTCTACTGCCTACAAATATGCCCACATCTCCTCCATCTTCAAAAAGCCATCACTTGATCCTTCCATCCCCCATAACTATTGTCCTATATCTCTTCTGTCCTTTGAGGCTAAACTAGAAAAGCCATCTACAAAAGGGGCCTCCACTTTTTCTTCCTCTTCTTTTTTTTTTAGCCCCCTACATTCTGGCTTCCAACCTGTCAACCCACAGAAACTCCAAAGTCACAAATGTCTCTTAGTGTCAATGCTCGTTCTCCTTGACCTCTCTACACTACTGATTACCTCTTCTCTTTAATCTTATCTTCTGTTTTTTCAGGACACCACCTTCTCCTGGTTTTCCTCCTACCTGTCATCTCTTTTGCTGAATCCTCATCTAGATCATGCCCTCTAACCACAGACATCCCTCAGGGCTCTGACCTGGGCTCTCTTCTCCCACTAGACTTGGGCATTTGGTGATCTTATCCGTTTCCATGGATTTAATGATGTCTCTCTGCTGTTGATTCTCAAATCTACCTTTCCTGGCCCAATCTCTTCCAATGACTGTAGCACAAGCACCCAGACATATCCAGGGTGGCCTGCTAGCACAGGTTCTTAGATCGGCTTTTCTAAAAGGAAAGCAACTTCTTTAATCACATATACCAACAGAGAAAATATCAGAAGAGAAATAAGGACCAAGACAGGGCTTCTAACTGTCTGGCCATAAGCAATACATATATCACAGATCAACAGACAGATCCAACTGTCTGACCATTACATACATACATGGTTACCAGAGACAGAAGCGCCAACATCTGGGCTTTCAAAAAGGGGGGGATCCTCCCTAACAGCTACCCAGAGTCTCATCTGGCGCATGAACCTTCTTCCAAGTCCCCAAAGGAAAACCTCATCTCAAGAGTATATATACACTTTTCAGAGCCAGAGGGTGACTCTCCAGACCCAGTGACTCATTAGCAATTAACCAAGGGTGTGGGCTTTCCTCCAAAACAAGCCTCGCCTAATCAAGCTTCCCTTAATGGGCTTCACCTGAGGCCTCTTTATGGGTAGAGGAAGATCTTTAACTGGAATTACAATGACCTCCAACCTCCCATCTGCAGTGGCTTTTCTCCACATGGATGTTCAATAAATGCCTTAAACTCAACATGTCCAAAATTGAGCCTATGATGTTTCCCCCATCCCTTCCCCCTTCTAACTCTCCTACTACGGTCAAGGCCACAACCATGCTCTCAGACTGGCAACCTCAGTGTTATCCTCAAGGTCTTGCTATCTCTCAGCCCCCATATACAGTTTGTTGCCAAAATCTGCCAATTGCACCTTTGTATCCTCTCTCAAGTAGCCCTCCTTCTCTTGGTGAAGTTTTCACCCTGTTGCAGACCCTCATCCCCTTACCCCTGGACTGTAGCAGCTATAGCAATAACTGCTAGGGAGTCTGTCGGCTTCGGGTCTCCCCCCACCCTGATCCACCCTCCATTCAGCCACGTAAGTGATTTTCCTAGTACAGGTCAGATCACTTCAACCTGTTCCCCCACACCCTGCCCCCACTCAGTAAACTCAGTGGCTTCCCATCACTTCCAGGCTCAAATCCTGTTTGCCATTCTCAGGCCTTCATCATTTGCTCCCATCGACCTTTGTAAGTCTTCTCACCCTTACTCCCCAACTTTTTGATCCAGTGACATGGTATTCCTGGCTGTTCCCTAAACAAAATTACCTAGCTCTAAGAATTTTCCTGGGTCTTCCTCCAAGTCTGGAATGCTCTCCTCCCTAAATCCCTGGCTTTCTTCTAATTCCCATATTTGCCAGGAAGCCTTTCCCAACTTCTCTTAATTCTAGTGCCTTATCTCTTGATTTAGTACTCATTTAGCCTGTAAATAACGTGTTTATACCTAGTTATTTTCTTGATGTCTCCCCGTTAGACCTTGAGCTTTCTGCAGGTATGTTCTGTCTGTAGCCTCTTTGTATTCCCAGTTCTTGGCACACAGTGTGTGGCGTACAGTAGGTGCTTAATAAATGTTTCTGCCTGTTGACTAGGAGGTCCAGAGCTAGAAGGGCTAAGTTCACCTCTAAGGCTTAAGATACAATTTTGTCCCCAGCAAACAGACAGCTGCTGGGCCATTGAGAGACAATGTTGCTTGCTAATTCTTGGAGTGAGCCTTGAAGCACCTCCTTGAGCCACCAGATGGCGCTCATCTTCATATCCCAGTTGACTTCCACTGAGCATGTGCAGGTAACCTCCAGCCCTCTCAAAATTTGGAGGTATGTAATTATTTCAGTAGTAACTCAAAATCCTCTCTTGACTCATGCCCCAACCCACTTGGACCCCACTCTCCTTTTCCCTCCTGAGCATAACTGCCAAAGCATTCAATCAGTGTAAGAGTCAAGAGGAGCTGGGTTCACATCCTGTCATAAATATAGCCTCAGTTTCCTCATCTACAAATTAAGGGGCTGGGACTCCATGATCTTGTAAAGTACAACCCTGTCAACATCCCAGCTGCAGGAGTAGCTCCAGTTGGTAAAGTCTAAGAGATCAACACCCCACCCTCTTCTGCATCTGACCTCTTGGGTCTTGTAGAAAATGAAGAGACAGAAACACTCAAAGATCTTTGCAGAGAAATGCAAGCATGCCTTTTCAGTCTCAAAGTCAGAAGGAACTGGAACTCACAAATTACCACAATGGCCTCATCTCATCCCCTTCTGCAGGTGGAGCCGCAACCCATCAAACTGCTGTCCATTTCTTTAGCAGGCACCCTGAGGTCTCCTCCATGCTCCATGCCTCTGTCCAGTGTCCTGCAGACAGTAAAAACAAACACCAAAAGAGGAGGCCAGCAAGGTCGATGCCATAAAGTTCTGTGCTGTGCAAATAGATATTAACATCTTTTGTTTTTATATTGCCTAGATTTTTCCCCTAAATCCCTCCCCACTCTCGGTAGACCATCTTCTATGACAATTTTTTTGAAAGAGAGAAAGAAGAGAAAAAAATATTTGACGAAACCAATCAACATACAGAAAAAAAGAATATTATATGCAATATTCCAACCCCAGGGAGAAAAGGAGTTGGGGGACATGTTTCTTCCTAAGTCTTCTTTAAGGCAAAGCTTGTTCATAATTGTTGCCCAATATTGGTTTCAATTGTTTGGTGTGGTTGTTCTCCCCATTTCCATGTTCTCATGAGTGTGTTTATGGTTTTTCCGTCTATTTCTCTCTGCATCAGTTTATGTAAGTCTTCCTCTGCTCCACAATGAGCTCATTGTTCATTGTTTCTTACAATAAAGTCATATTTTACTACATTTGAGTGCTAGAGTTTGTTTTCAAAGGAAATGGGCATCAACTTTGTTTCCAAGTCTCTGCCACCATGAAAAAGTCCTGCTAAAAATATTTTGGTGTCTATGTGTAGGGGGCCAGTACTGATGGAGTCCAGAATGTGAAGTTCTGTCCAGGTTTTACTTGAGATTTGTACTCCTGATATGCAAGGATGAGAACATCCTGTCTCACCAGAGGAAGTAGATTAGAAAGTATTAGAAGTAAACTAAAAATGTTCTCATGGGAAATAATCTTGCTTGCTTGAATGTTCACATAGGAATAGCCTTGCTTGCTTGAAGAAAATCCATACAAACCCTCACCTTCAGTTTAATAAGTGGACTGCTCTCTTGCATCCTGTCTGCCCTGGTCTTTCTTATCAACCGCACACTGAAGCACTCCGCAGACACAGGCTGCCCACAGCATCTATGGAACCCTACTTTGTGTTAATGACCTCCTCTGGATATATTATGTATCTTAAAAAGTCTCACCAGGAGTGGCAATTGAACATGATCCTGAAAGGACCTGAGTATTCATGATTTTCTCTTCTTCACATCCATCTTCCAAGAGCTGTGGAAATGCTGGGTTATGGAAGACAGAAACAATGACAAGTCCCATATGTCACCTCTGTAAGTCATAGCCCAGGACTCCTCACCCTGAATCTGTACAGCCTGGTTCTATCCTGACTTTTTCTCAAAAAATCACCCTCTTTGACTCATTCTGCTGTCTCCATGGTTTTTCTGGGCATCTCAGAATATAGCTCCTTAATAATCTAAGCCTCCACAGCCACAGGTCAAAGGGCCTCAGCTCCTAGGTGACCACCCAACTCTCAGTGGCATGTCACCCCACAAAAAAATGAGAATACTCTACAGGATGCAGAGTAGCCCATAACCAGTCCATAGAATTCTCCTCTCTTCTTTGATGACTTCTACCTTCCCCCAGTGCTCTACAATCCTCTCTCAGACTCATAAAACTATCTTGTGCTTACATACACACACACACACACACACACACACACACACACCCACTGAGAGAAACAAACATAGATGGAAATGTTAAAGTCACCAGTGGTAACACCCAGTCCACAATGGATAAATGATCAAAGGATACTAACAACTAGCCAAAGGAAAAACACAAATGATTAAGAATCACTTTAAAATGGTTAGCCACATTAAAAATCAGAAATGAAAATTCTTCTAACTTTGAAGTAGCTCCTTATCCCCACCAAAGTGGCCAAAATAATAACTCAATACTATGAGGTTATGGAGCAATAGTTGACTTTTTCCTTATGTATATTATATATAAAGCAAATATATTCAAGGGCAGCTAGGTGGTGCAGTGGATAGAGCACCAGTGCAGGAGTCAGGAGGACCTAAGTTCAAATGTCACCTCAGACACTTGACACTGACTAGCTGTGTGACCTTGGGCAAGTCATTTAACCCCAACTGCCTCATCCTGGATCATCTCCAGTCATCCTGATAAATATCTGGTCACTGGATTCAGACGGCACTGGAGGAGAAGTGAGGCTGGTGACCTGCACAGCCCTCCCTCACTCAAAACAAAGTCAAGTGCAAGTCATGTCATCATTTCTCTGAAGGATGGTCTTCTTTGGCAATGAAGGATGAACACACATAAAGCAAATAGAAAAGGAGGGAGGGGAGAAGACACTGAATTGTCCATAAGGATCCCTGCTTCTGCATTGACTTAGTTTCAAAA
>CM053770.1:255568535-255627219 GCA_028658325.1 Potorous gilbertii
CCGCTCCGAGAGGCAAACACAGGTTGGTTCCAGCAGGATGATGTTGGTTGGTGGATTCTGGAGGGACCAGGAGGGGAGGGGAGGTAATTGGGGTCTGAACTGGACCCTCAGAGATTGATACCTCTGAGGACCATGAACAGGAATCAAAAGCCTGGGTGGAGAAGGGACGCAGGGAGACCCTCTCCCCCAAGAGGAAAGTGGAATTCAGACCCATGCCTTCCACATTCTGATTGGAAGAGACCTTGGAGAGGACCAGCCCCAACCATGTCACATTACACTGGAGGGAGTCCAGAGAAGGGAAGGGCGTGGCCAAGGCTAGAGGAAGGAGTCAGGATGCTCCCCAGCTCCTCCAAAGCTTCCCGGGGCCCCAGGGAGGCCTCTCAGAATCGCGTGTCCAGGAAGGAAGAGGAGGCCCTGTGGGCCCTCGAGGGGCCTTCCGTCTGGGGGCCCCGAGATCGAGTCAGCATCCCGTGGAAAGTCTTGCCCCGCGTCTGTGGCTTCTTTCGGGGCCGCGGCTCCTCCGGGGGGTGCACCACAATGCGGGGGACCTCCGGGTCTGGGGGCTTGGCGGCGGCCAGCTGCTGGGCCTCGAAGATGGCCGAGGCCCCGGGCAAGCGGTCTTTGGGCCTCAGTTGTAGTTCCGGGGAAGCCTTCTGGAGCTTGGCTAGCTGGGTGACGCTCTCTCGCTGCAAGTCGCGTTCCGAGATGGCCACAGCGTGAACCTGTGGGCACAGCTGGCTGAGGGGCATGCGGCCGGGGCCCGGGGGGCTGGGATGCAGGACACGGCCCCGCCTGCAGGGCGGGGCTCAGGGCTACCACCCACCTGGGCCATGAACGGTTCCTCCTGCAGCTGGGCTGGCGGGATGGACCGCAGCGTCTCCAGCGTCTCCAGAAGACCGGGGCAGGCCTTGCGCTGCTCGGCTGTGCCCAGGGCCAGGCGGACTAGGGTCAGACCCACCCGGAACAGGACCTTCACCCCTGGAGAGACAGGGTACCTCAGAAGAAGCTCCTCTTCCCTGAAGGGGAAGCCCGCCCCGTGTGGCCGGGAAGCCATCCAGGGAAGGGGAGCTCAGGACTCCCCCACGAACAGTCCGGGTGGGGTGACCTCATTCCTAGTACTTGCACACAGCTCCCACGTCCTCCAAGGCTCCCTCCTCTTCTCCAGCCCAAACATCTCCCAGCTCTCCTACCAGGCCCATGCTGAGTGCTCTCCTCTGGACACTCCAGTTTGCCAATGGGCTTCCTAAACTGGGACCAACAGAACTGAACACAGCACCCTGAGCTTGCTCTGATGGGGGCAGAAGGGGGGGACTTGGACCCACTTCTGCTTCTCAGTGCAGCCCAAGGTCACATTCACTTTTGTGACTGCCAAATGATGACATGTTAAACTTGTGATCCACTAAGACCCCCCCACACCATTTCCAGACAAACTGCTGTCTAACTGTGCCTCCCCACTCTGGTGCTGGGGAGGTTAGAGGTTTGGACCCAAGTGTCCGATGTTACATTTATCCCGAACCATCATTCTTGCCTGCTGGTGGATTTTTTTTGGATCCTGAACATCACTGGGCACTTTAGCTCTTCCTCCACAAATGTGATGAGCCTGCTATCTATGCTTTTCTGGAAGTCACTGATAAATGTGCAAACCTTAAGGGCTGGGGACAGATCTGTGGGGCACTCCACTGGAGACCTCCCTTCAAGCCTCATCTCTCTGACTTCATCACCAACCTATCTGCGATGTTGCAACCAGGGTGCTTCAGTTTCCCCTGCATCCATCAAGCTCATTCCTGCCTCCCTGCCTTGTCTATGCCTCTTGCCTGGCACACTTTCCCATTTTTCTAGAACCCCACATATCCTTCAAGAGCCAGCTTGCGAGCTCCTGCCTTCAGAAAGCCTTCCTCAACACCTCCCAATGTCTGCCAAAGGACACAGTCAGGAGTAAGGCTAAGTAGATGACAGCCTGGGAGGCATCTACAGAGCTACTTGGTTTCCTACAAGCCTGAGCTCCATGACACACCAGGACCTCGCCAAGGGTCAGGAATAAGGCCATAGGGGCCTTATGGCAGAAGGGCCTGAGTGTTGGAAACCTGAGTCCTTCTTCAAGCCTCCTTTCCACTCCCCCCACTCAAGTCCTTTTTCAACTCCCTTTCATCTATCAATCACTAAATACTTATGAAGCACCTATTGTGTACCAAGCCTTGTGCAAAGCAATGGGGGATACAAAGAAAGGCAGAAGGCAGTCCCTGCCCTCAAGGAGCTCCCAGTGTAATGGGGTAGACCGAGGCAAACAAGAAGATCCAAGCAAGCACCACAGAAGCACTTCCAGGACAGGGAGACTATTCATTTTTGTTCCTTCTAACCTCAGGGCCAGCAGGTACTGACTGAAGAGATGCTTGGTGTTGGAGTGCTGAAACAGAGATCAAATACTAGGCTGAGGCTGAGGAAGCCAGAGCTGTAGGAGCATTGGGGGAGGGGAGAGAGAGGGAGAGGAGAAGAGAGAGGATGGGAGGGAAAGAGAGGAGGGAGAGGGGGAGGGAGGGAGAGAAGAGAGGAGAAAAGGGGGAGGGGATGGGAGGGAGAGGGGGGAAAGGGGGAAGGGGAGGGAGGGGTCCTGCCACAAGGACAAACGCTTCACCACTATCTCAGGTTGGACTTGCCCACTCTGCCTCACTAACCATATTCTGGACAAGGTGGTCCCTCACATTTGGTGCATCCCTCCCCACTACTCCTCTGAACCCTATTCTCACCTTCCTTGACTCCTGGCAATCTCCTCTTCCTCCTCCAGGTTCCTCCATCCCAAAGTGTCTGAGCCACCTTGGACCCACCCTCCCCTAGCCCTCCCATCCAGTTGGGTCCCAAACCTAGTCACTCTCCGCCCACAATATATCCCCCTTGGATCCCTTCTCTCCAGCCCAGTTCCAGCCCTCTCTCTCCCCAGGCTCTCTGCCTCCAGCCCTCTCAAGCCCAGGTCTGGTCGCATCACTGCTTCCCGCTTCCACTCAGGTAAAATCTCCACTTGGTGCTTGGCATTCAGGCTCTCTGTGGTGCCCTCCGACCTGTCACATTTCTCCAGCCCAGCTGGCCTCCCAGCCTGGTGTCAATCACAAGCTGCTGCTGGGCTTAGCATCAGAAATCCACTTTGGGCCCCAGTTGGGTTTCTTCCTACCTGGGCAATGTTGGACAGATGGCTCCCCCGCTCTGCATCATGAAGCTGTTGGGCTAGACAACCCCAAAGGCCTCTTCTGGCTCTGAATCCAGGCTCTCTTTGCCTCTACTTCCCCATTCTGATCTACACTGCTTCTCCCAGGAAGCCCTCACTGACTGCCTCCTTCAGGAAGGAGCCCTGGTGGGGCTTTTGTCTTTGTCCCCAGAACTGCCTGGCCTGCCTGTTGCACAAGGCGCCTGTGCTGTACTCTCTCCCTTGCCCCCCTCCCTTCTTTATTAGATTAGAAGCCCCTGAGGTTAAGGATGCTGTTCCCCGTGTTTTTTTAAACCTCCATGAAGTTTTCTTGTTCAAATCAATTACTTAACCAATGCCTGCCTTAGGTCCTGAGGACAGTATTTTAGAGCTGGGAAGGTCCTTAAAAGCATCCCTTGCCTTTCATGGATTTCCACAGGTCTAGACAGTGGAGCCAGCAGGTGGGAAGGCTCAGGGCAGGGAGGAGGGTAGAGCTGCTAGAGAACCAAGCCCAGCCACACATGAACAGGGCATGGCCATGCTGGAAGGCCAAGGGCACTGGGGATGGTAGCCCTGGCAGAGAGAAGGCTCAAGGCCACCAGCTGACTGTCCTCACCTGAAGTAGGAATCAGCCTTGCTCTGCTAGGCCCCACAGGCAGAACCAGGAGCCCTGGGTGCAAGGGTTCAGTGGGATCATCTGCTGTCACTGTCCTAAGGAAAGGGTTGCCTGTCTAGAGATGTGAGCTCCCCATCCATGAACATCTTTAGTGAAGGTAGGGTGGGGTCACTTGTTCTGAGGACCCACTGGGAGAGGCCTCCATGCTTTGTCCCATTCAGGCCCACTCACCTTCACTGAAGAAGGCATCCCAGATGCGCAGAACGGTGGCGAAGGGCAGGGAGCGGGCAAAGAGGCAGAGGAACCACTCAGGCAGGTAGAGTAGGGGCCCCACGCCTTGCTGCTGTAGGTGCTTGTGGATCCGGGGACACAGCTTGCCCAGCAGGGCTGAGAAAACCTCAGCATCCAGCCTTATGGCCTCCTTGGGGTGGCCCAGGAAGGGACATTGAGCCTCAGGGCTGCAACCTTGGCCCCTCAACACATACCCTTCCCCTCCCCTTCACCACAGGCTTGTCCTCAGTCCCATCACTGACAATCCCCATAGCACCCCAACAGCCCAGAGCCCACAGGGGCCCCTGGGGCATAGGGGTCACTCACCATGTGGGGTCCATAGTATCCTGGCAGGTAGAACTCACAGATCTGCACCAAACACCAGAAAGCCTCCTGTGGAGGCAGGAGATGAAGTAGGGAGGGCCAGAAATATGAGGGAAAGTAGGAGCCTTCTCCAAAGAAGCAAAGAAAGCTGACTCCTGGGACCCTTCCCAAGATCATTTCTGGTGGTAAGGCTTCCTTTCTTGGTGTGTAGCAGGGGGGAGTGAGTTCCCTGGGGACTCGGGTAGGGACATAGCTCATGGGAGGGGGGGCAGGGGGACAAATGACTCACTTGGTGGAGAGGGGTGAATGATGAGCTTAGTGAAGAGGGCTCATCAGGGCTGGGGTAGGGGAACCAATCAGGGCTGGAGAGATGGGCTCACTGAGGGGAGGGGAGCTCATCAGGGCTTGGAGGGGATGGGCCCATTGAGGGGGCAGATGATGAGCTAACTTGGGAGGGGTCATCCTGGCTAGGTGATGGCAGAGGCTCTCAAGGATGGCAGAGAGAGAGTAAGGGAGGTTCCCTGGGGTCAGAGGCTCACCTCAGGGGGCATCTGCATGAGCAGCACAGCAGCCACAGGCCCCTGGGCCTGGCAGTAGCCCTGTTCAGGCCGGTATAGGGTATAGGCCTTAAGCACATTCAGAAGCCCTTGCTGCCTGCGTCAAGAGACCCCATTAGGGATCCAGCACAGACCCCACAGGTCACTGCCCCTCCTCTCTGATCCCAAGGCCAGTTCAGTCCTGAGAGGACTCCAGCCCTGACCTTTTATGTGTCCCAAACAGAGACTGAGGGCTGGAGGCAGAGGGCAGCACCAGGCCTCCAAAGAATCTGATCTCTGTGTTTAGTGACCTTGACAGTCCCTGCCTTCATCTACAAAATGGGTGTGGGACTGGCCAGCCTCTGGGATCCCACCCCACTAGGATAGACATCTCCTAGTCTAAAAGCCCTGCCCCCACTCTCAGCCCCACCCCTGGCACACCAGCCCTGACAAGGGCAGGTGGGTGGGGTTCAAGTCTCTCTTACCCATGACCCTGGGGGGACAGGAACATTTCATGTAGGGGGAACTGCCGGTGAAGGTCTCTCCCAATCGCCTCCAGCCACTGAGGGTCTCCTGGGGCTGAGACCAGTTCCTGGGGTTAATCAAGGAAAGGCAAATGGGAAGAAAGGCTGGAGCAGAAGCCAGGTAATGGAGGTTTTGAACCTGCCCTCCCTAGTTCGTGGGGCTCCTCAGAGAGGTTCTGGCCCCCCACCCCATTCCGGGCTCAGATTCTCCTAGGAGATTGAATGAGGGGGATGGGGGGGGACTTCCCCCCATCCAGGCTCCCCCTTCCCCTGTCCTGCTCGCCCCCAGTTAACTCTGGGTTGGCGAGCCCCTGAGAAGTGAGAGAAAAAGGGGAGAAACAGACCCCCTGTACCCTTACCTGGTAGGTGCTAGGGTTTTGGGCCTGTTGGCCTTGGGCCCCACATAGCAGGGGCCAGCAGCGGGCACGAAGGGCAGATGGGATCCCTTTGCGACACTGTATCTTCACCTATAGGTGATGATACCACTGTCAGCATGAGCTGCTTATCTAGCTGTCCCCTTCCCCATCCCCAGGAGGCCTGATTCAGCCTCTCTATTCCCTCACCCACCAAAGAAGCATCAGGCTCAAACCCTGGGTAGGGATGGCTGGGCACTGGACACATGCCTAGCTCTGCGAATAAAGAGGACCAGACCCCCCCAAAAAAATTCCTGGCTGTTCTAGAGTCCACATCTGTCTTCTTTGGGGTGAAATCTCTGCCCCCCTCGTTAAAATGAACACCAGCACCGTGTCTATACCACTTAGGCTTATTTCTGAAAAGCCGGGTATTAGCGCTCTCTCTATCTTGACTGGGGGCTCTCTGACCTCAGGGACCCTGTCTACCCCAGCGTAGAGTTCCACACAGAGTACATGCTGTTAGGGTGTAAAGGTCTAGAAACTGATGTTGAGGACTTCCAGGTCAAGGAAGGGTTAGAGGTAGAGTCCCTGAGGTCCCGCCAGTGAGTAGATTTCTGGCCTGGGATTGTTGAACTGAATGGAATTGGGTAGTTGCAGGGAATCCCACCTGCCCCAGGGATAAAGCCCAGGCAGGGACTGGCCCTAAGCCTTCCTCACCAGCCCAAGTCTTGCCCTCATACTGGGGAATTCAGTACCCATGTGGATGTCCCCTGAAACAGCCCCTGCCGCACCCTTATCAGTCTCCTCATCTCTCAGTTCCAGAGACTCTGCTGGTCCTTGCCATGGGCCCTGGTGCAATTCCCACTCAACACATGCCTTCCCTGTGAAAGGCACTGAAGGAAGTTGCACAGTTCTGCTGCCTGGACCCACGACAGTTTCATCCTTTGTCCCCTCAGTTGGGCCAGTTGGGCTCTCACTGTTACACGGTAATCCTTTCATTTTGTCCGACTGACAACTCACTTGCCATACGAGTTTCTTTCTTTCAGCCCATATCACCCAGGGCTCCCAGGCTTTTTGGGTCACTGGAGCCCTTGACTTTCAGGAAAACTTCCCACATCTCCAATTCTACAGTCTCTCCTTTCACTCTTTTCTTAACTCCTCACAGTCCAGCTTCTGCTTTCTCATTCCGCGGAAATTGCCCTCTCCAAAGTGACCAATGATCTCCTAACTGCCAAATCCTGGGCCTTTTCTCCATCCTGATTTTCCTTGGCCTTTGCAGCTACTGGCACCGTTGCTCACCATCTCCTCCTTGATTGTCTTTCTCTCTAAGTTTCTTGGACACCCTTCTCTCCTTCTCCTCCTCCCTCTCCTCCTCCCTTCTCTGTCTCCTTCCCTGGATCTTCCTCTAGATCCCACCCTCTAACCATGGGGGCTCCCTCTGGCCTCTGCCCTGGGCCCTCTTCCCTTCTGCCTCTGGACTGCTCCACTTGAGGATGTCGTCAGCTCCCATGGATATAAAGACCATCTTGATGTGATGATTCCCAAATCTACCCATCCTGGGTATCTCAATCTCTCAGCTGACCTCTAATCTCCCAGCTCCAGCTGCCTTTCAGGAATTTTAAACGTCTTAAATACAACATGCATAGAACAGAGTTCATCTTTCCCCCTGAACTTTCTCAACAGAGTAGAGTATTTCCTTTGTGACTTTACTGAAACACCATCGACCTGGGAATTCCGTCTACCAATAAAATCTCTGGTCCCTCTTTCTATTCCCAGGGTTCAGCACATAGTGGGCACCTAAAAAATGTTCGCTGAATGAAATGGAGGCCCCAAGTGAGGCCCTCACCTTCTTGGCCCGCCTGGACATGGTCTTCTCCCAGTGAGTCGTCATCTCCACCCACTTCATTTCTCGTTGCCGGATCAGCTCCAGTGGGGGTTGCCCTGGGCTACGGGGTCAGACAGGACAGGGTCCCCAATGGTCACTGTCACCTCCCTTCTATCTACAGACCCTGGCAGGGGGAGGGGAGCAGCTAACCTCAGTCTCTTGTTGTCACAGTAATGGGAAGGATGTGGCTTGGAGTGTGGTCGGAAGAGGGAGGGGGTATGGCCTAGTTCCCCCTCCCTGCTGGGCCAGCTCAGAACAGAAGCCAAGAGAGCTCAGAATTGGGCAGCCCAAGGCAGCAAAGAGTAAGTGTGTGTGGGGGAGGTGGGGGGTGGGGGGCAGGTAGGTGCTAGGGAGCTGCTTGTCTGTTTCTGGCCCACTCCAGGCCTGACTGTACCCATTCCACAGATGAGTCTCTCTGGTTCATGGACTTTGCCAAGCACAGAGAGGGGGCTGTGCTCTCTGCTCCTAGGTGGCATGGTTTTTCCCCAAGACCCCTTCACCTGTCTCATCACTGGGCCCAGCACACACACCCACTCCTAAGCCCATCTCCTTTAAACACCCAGACCCATTAGGCTTTGCCCAACTCTTGCCTATCGATGCCCTTACCCAATAACCTCTGCCACACTTCCCAAAGAGGGGCAGATTTGAGTAGGTCAAGTGTTTATGTTTGCCCATTTTACAGATGAGGAGATTGAGGCCCAGAGAAGTCCTCTCCTCTCTCTAGTCCTTGGTCACCTCCTCACCGGCAGGACCTTTGAATGTCCCTTCCTACTCTAAATCAGGGGTCCTGTGATCTTCTGACTTCCAATCTCTAGCCCCCTCCCTTCCCAGCTCAACTATCTTGTTTTATCTAGACTTTCTCTACACCCCTCCCCCAGCCTCTAATCCTAACCCACTAGACTCTGCCTACTCTGGATCAAAAGAAACACTGAATTACATGCAACCCCTGAGAGTCAAATGATGATTACATACAACCTGACCTCACCTGGATCCCCAGGGTGTCCCCTTTCCCAGATATGTGACTGAGCTAGGCTTCAGCCCTCCCACTCCCCAGCTCACCCTGCCTCTGAGGGCTTGGCACTGCCCCCAATGAAGCCATAGCGGTCAGCCCTGCGGTAGGGTCCCGGACCATTGAGCTCTGAGTCTGAGCCAAGGGAGCTGGAGTCATCCTGGATATCAGGGGCCTGGGCCAGGTCCTCCCCGAGGACGGCAGCCATGGATGGCCTGCCCCCTGCTTCTGCAAAGAATCAGAAGCCAGCATCCCCTGTTTATCAAGAGGTCGCTGGCAGCCCCCAGGCCAGGTTCAACCCAGCTGTGCCCATCCTCCTCCTCACCCCCAGGCCCAGCCCTGAGCTCCCCTTCCTCAGCTTACACCTGACTCACCTCAGACCGCTGCTACTTTACTCAGCCCCTCGTCTCACCTCTGGGGCGCTGGCGCTCTCTCACTTCCTCCCCAGAATCATTTCCTCCTTAGCCGGGTAGCCCCTGGGGTGGGGGTGGGGGACCCACTCTGCCCCTCGCTTTTTCCTGTCCTGACCCAGCCTCCTGTCCCCCACCTGCCTTTGCCTCTTGCGCACCAGGGATAGCTGGGCTCTCCCCTGCCCCATCACTCTTATATCCAGAGGGCCGACGCCCCCCCAATCTTGTCTAAACTGCTTCTGCGGGGTCTCTCCTCCCTCCTCACGTAAGGCAGCCCTAGGTTTGCAGTCAGAAGCCTCCGACTCTCTAGGACTCAGTCTCTCCCTTTGTGGTTCTGAATCTGACAAATCTCATGGCGCGGCCCCCAGTCCAGGATGGACACGGGTGGGCTTCCTCGGACTTCCAGTTCTTGCTGGGCGCTAGTCCTGCGTGCTGGCCCACAGCTAAGCAGGAGCCTGGGGGGCAGGGAGGGCGTCACTGTCCAGGGTCCTGGACAGCCCGAGGGCTCAGCAGGCGGCTGAGCATTCCCCGGGTGGGGTCCCATGCGGGGAGGGTCCCCTCCCAGGCCTCCCTTCCTTCCAGCTCCACTTCCCTGCTCTTCCTTTGAACTCCAGCCCCTCCCCCCCATCATCATCATCACCACCACCAAGGAGAACATCTCTGTAGCGCTCTAGGGCTTATAAAGTCCTGACAGCCCCATTTTAAAGACTGGGAAACGGAAGCAGGCAGAGGCTGGGAGAGCAGCCAGAGGTCTAGGGCTAGGGAGGAATGGTCTGCAGGCACATTCGAAGCCACAGCTTGAGGGATCACTTTGGGCAAAGCGCCACCTCGCGGCCCGTTTCCCTCTTCTTTCTCCGCCTCCTCTAAGCCCCGCCCCTCTCCCACCACAGGCCCCGCCCACTCCCCCTTCCAGTTGCCACTTCATTTCCTGGTCCTGTCCCTGTATTCGGCCTCTTTTCCGGCTCTGGCTGGAGCCCCTCCCTATCCCTCCTCCTGCTTCTTTTCCTCCTCCTGTCGGGGCCGGCTCTTGACTCGTCGGTCCCGCCCCTCCCCTCGTCCTATCCAGGCCGCTGGCTCTCTCGCCGGTCCCACCCCTCATCTCCTCCTCCTCCTATAAGGGCCCTCCTATCGCTCACTGGTCCCGCCTTCCTCCGCCATCGCCGCGGCTGCTCTCCTCCCGCCCGGAGGGCGGCGCTGTGGCGCACGGCTCGGGGCGGGGCCTGGGCGGGGGCTGAGGACGCGGGCAGAGGGCGGAGGGCGCGGCGGCGGAGGCGGCGGCGGCGTGAGCGGGCGGCGGGAGCGGCGGCGGGCACGGGCCGGAGGGACGGAGCCGGGGCCCTCGGGGCGGTGCCGCCATGGCCGACAGCGAGAAGCTCAACCTGGACTCCATCATCGGGCGGCTGCTGGAAGGTACCGGGCGGGGGCCGGGGGCCCGGACGGGGGCAGCCGGAAGCGGGGCCGGGGTTTCGCCGGAAGTGCCCGCGGCAAAGGGGGTGGGGGCCGGGCGGAAGTGCGGCGGGGGCGGGGGGCGCCCGGGGACTTGGGGGGGAGGGGGCGGGCGGTCTCTGAGGCCTGTGTCCAGTGCAGGGCTCCCGACCCGGCAAGAACGTGCAGCTGACGGAGAACGAGATCCGCGGCCTGTGCCTCAAGTCCCGGGAGATCTTCCTGAGCCAGCCCATCCTCCTCGAGCTCGAGGCGCCCCTCAAGATCTGCGGTGAGACCCTCGGACGGGGGGCGGCCAGAAATGCCGGCACGCCGGGCACGGCCTCTACAAAGGCCTGGAGGTGGGAGATGAGTCTGAGCCAGGGCGCCCTCCCACCTCGCGGCCAACCCGTTGGAGGGTTTGGGCCAAGCCTAGGCTGGGCTTTGCATCCCACCCCCCCCCAGGGTCTAACAGCGATTGGCTGCAGAGGGAGCTGGGCACCCATGTCCCACCCTCTGAGCCCAGGGCAGTTGCCTTCCTAAGGGGGATTTTGGACGGACTGGAGGTCCTTCCTTTCCTGGTCTTCATGAGTCCAGGGGGTCATTGGCCCACCCTGTTTACAGGCTCCTCTCCTTACACAGGTGACATCCACGGCCAGTACTATGACCTGCTCAGACTGTTCGAGTACGGGGGCTTTCCCCCCGAGAGCAACTACCTCTTCCTGGGGGACTATGTGGACCGGGGCAAACAGTCCCTGGAGACCATCTGCCTGCTGCTGGCCTACAAGATCAAATACCCAGAGAATTTCTTCCTCCTTCGAGGGAACCACGAGTGCGCCAGCATCAACCGCATCTACGGCTTCTATGACGAGTGTGAGTGGGGGGTAAGGGCAGGGTCCGGACTGGTTGTTGAGCAGAGGTCTGCACCCTTCCCTTCTCAGGGTTAAGTGGGGCAGGGTCAGCCCCCAGGGCTCATTAGCAGCCTGTTTTCATTGAGCTCCCTCCCCTTCCCCCACAGGCAAGAGACGCTATAACATAAAGCTCTGGAAAACCTTCACAGACTGCTTCAACTGCCTGCCTATTGCAGCCATTGTAGACGAGAAGATTTTCTGTTGTCATGGGGGTGAGGCTTGGAGTATGGGGTGCTGTGACCCTGGGGCTACCTCCCACTTCTTCCAGAGGGTGGGAGGGTCTTAGATCTGGGGTAGGGGAGTGGTCCCACAAGCACTGGTGACCCACCAGGCCAGTCAGGGCTGAGGGGCTCAGAGCAGGCCGCCTTCTCCAGGACTGTCCCCAGACCTACAGTCCATGGAGCAGATCCGGCGCATTATGAGGCCCACAGACGTGCCAGACCAAGGGCTGCTGTGTGACCTCCTGTGGTCAGACCCTGACAAAGACGTGCAAGGCTGGGGGGAGAATGACCGTGGCGTCTCCTTTACTTTTGGAGCTGAAGTGGTGGCCAAGTTCCTTCATAAACATGACCTGGACCTCATCTGCAGAGCACACCAGGTCTGGGATTGGGGCTAGGGGCAGGATGACCCAGCCCAGCCCAGAGGGAGGGATGCTGACCAGGCTTTGCTTCGGCCCAGGTGGTAGAAGATGGTTATGAGTTCTTTGCCAAGCGGCAACTGGTGACCCTCTTCTCTGCCCCCAACTACTGTGGTGAGTTTGACAATGCAGGCGCCATGATGAGTGTGGATGAAACCCTCATGTGCTCTTTCCAGGTGCGTGAGCCCAGGGCTGGAGAGGGAAACTTTCTGGTACCAGACTCTCCCCAGGGCAGCCCATCTGACCAGCCCTATCCTCTCTGCAGATCCTTAAGCCAGCTGACAAGAACAAAGGCAAATATGGGCAGTTCAGCGGCCTGAATCCTGGCGGCCGCCCCATCACCCCACCCCGTAACTCTGCCAAGGCCAAGAAATAGCCATCGTGGGCATGACTGATTGTACAGAAATCCTGGCTCCTCTTGGGGTCTGACACCCAGGAGAGTCTCTAGTTGCAGGGAGCACCAAACCTTGGTGTAATTTTCTTTTATAAAACAAAATCAAATAGTCTAATTCCCTCTGGCCTTGCCCTGTTCTCCTTCTAGCCCCCCATCCTGGGAGCTGGATCCTGGGTGGAGCTGGGGAAGGAAAGGGAGGCCCCTCGGAGCAGGGAAGAAAGCTTGAGTCCCATCTGGGCTCAGCTGCTCTGTTGCTCTGTGCCCTTATCTGGTCTTTTTTGAATAAATGTCAAAGCTGGATTCTCACTGACCTATTAGCCTGCCTTTTGTCCAGAATGACGCATGTCTGCTTCAGGATTGGGAGTCTTTATTGAAGGAGGGGTTGGCTGTGGTGGCCACAGCAGAATCAGAGCCAGCCCAGCTGTGTGTCCCCTCCAGGCCCAGGATGGGAAATGACCAGGTTCTTTCATCTCCATGGAGACCCCCATCCGCCCCAAGCACAGTTCAAGTCTTTTCTGACACAAAGCAGGCAAAGGAGCAGACTCGCCAGATGCTGCTCCTGAGAATGTGAGGTGGCACAGCTGCTGGTGTCCCTGAGAGCCAATCAGCCCTCCCCCTCACTGTCTTCTGCTAGTACTGGGTTGGGCTCAGAGAGAGGTTCTGTTGGGGCCAATACTGAGCCAAAGAACAAGGAACGGAACTACAAGCAGAGAGAAAAGCAGCACTGAGTACAGGCCGCCACCAAGCCAGTCCACAAACCCAGGGTGGAACGCCCCATCTTCCCACACCCTACAGGGAGCAGACAAGGGACCATCTGTTAACCTTTTTTAGGGGAGGGGTCCCAGGCACCACATTGGACTCTGCTTCCTCTTCCTCCGACACAGGGGAAGGGGTCCGGGGGGCCACCAGTGCCCCATCACACACAGCAGTCTCCACAGCGATCATGTAAGAGTCAATGTCGTCATTGGCAAAGTCATCCAGGTGTGTCGTGCTGAGGGAGAAAGGCCCAGAGCTGGGGATGGTGGCCAGCTTTCCAGCACAAGAGCTAGAAAGGCACCCCATCCCCAACATCACCAAGCCTTCACTGAACTCAGGAGGAGGGCAAGACCTGGAGGCAGGAGGCCTTGGGGAAGGTGGGGGGGAGGAGCTGAACCAGAAGGGCAAGAGAAGAGGGAAGGAAATGCCATGGAGCGCCCCCTCACCTGTGAGCCCCCTCCTGGGGTGGACAAGGCTCCTGAGGGCAGAGGTCAGGTTCAGAGAGGGTAGCCAGGACAAAGTGGCCTTCCAGCAGTGAATCCTCAATGGTGAAGATGGCTGGCCTGGTGGGGAGGGACAAGGACCACCCCTGGCCACTTGGCAAGAGTGGGAGGGGGCAGAGTCCCCAGAGCAGGTCCCACTTCCTGCCTATCTGATACCTTCCAGGAAGATCAAAGTGGATGTTGAGGGGTAGGTTGGCAGACTCTGCAAAACTCAGGAAACCCTGAAAGAGCAGATCCGGATGTGAGCGGGGCTAGGGCAGGGCCGCTCAGGCTGGGGTCACAGCACTGGGGAGAGCCGCCTCACCCGGAACTCCTTGAGGCAGAAGGTAATGGACGCTCCCTCCTGTGCCTGCAGCTGCTGGAACTCGTCCTCGCTGAGGCTCATCTCGGTCATCATGGCCCTGGCAGCATCTGGGGGAGGAAGCGGGCCTCTATCCCAGCCCCCCCCCAACCCCCGGAGGACCCCCACGCCTCTCCCGCCCCACCTCTCCCCCAGACCCCCCTCACCTGTGTCCTCCTCCAGGTAGCTCCGGAAGACAACCCTGCGGCCCCGGCTCACGCCCAGCGTCACCTCCGAGAGCGCTGGGGAGAAGGGCGCCACGGCCTCCACCAACACCCTGCCCAGAGCATGAGGGGCGAGGCCACTCAGCACAGCCCAAGGACTCTGCTCAGCCCACCCGTGTACTAACGGAAACGTGACAGGGGGTGGGGGGGAAGGGGTCTGTGCCCACGAGCAGCCACGCACGTCCCCAGCTCACCGGGCAGGGGCGCGCAGCACATGTGGACACCTGGCGGGGTCGAAGATGGCCTGGAGGGACTCGCACTCCTGGAAGGACAGGTTGTGGGTCTTGGTCACACCTGGGGGGGGCGCAGGAACGCACGGGGTGAGTGGGGCGGGGACACGGCGCCCCCCAGGCCCTGCCCCTCCCGGCCCCGCCCCCACCGTGCTTGCAGTGCAGCTGGATGACCAGGCGGCTGCTCTCCGGGCTCAGGGCGATGCAGCAGCGCTCCACAGTCTTCTCCAGCGCCGCCAGCGAGCGGAACACGGACAGGAAGGACTGGCGGGGGGGAGGGGGAGGGGGGGGCATAGCGCGGCCATCAGCGCGGCAGCGGGCGCGCCCTGCCCCCGCCCCGGCCTCCCGGCCCGCCCCGCGCCCCCACCTTCATGAGGACCTTGCAGCGTGGTGGCTGCGCCTGCGGGGGCCGGGCCGCCTGGTAGTGCTGGAAGAAGAGCGGAGCAAAGAGGAAGCACGCGAAGGCCGAGCGCGATGCGTTCACCGTGCGCAGCGACAGCTGGGGGCGGAGGTCAGAGGGCGGAGGTCAGAGGGCGGCGGCCAGCGCGCCCAGCCCACCCCCACCCCGCCGCTTGGCCCTCGCCGTCTCACCCCATCCTCCAGCGGCTCCATGTACAGCTCGTCTCCGATGCGCGACAGCGAGTGCGCGGCCTTACCCAGCACTGTGTTAGGGGCGGGAGGTCAGAGGGCAGAGGCCGTGACCTCCAGCCCCTGGCCCCGGCCTTCGCCCCGCACTCACCCCGCACATTTCCCCCCGTCACGAGGCACTTCATGTCTCCCGGCCCGGCCCAGCCCCGCCTTCCCCCGCCACCCGCTCTCGGCCGGCGGGTCCCAGCACCCAGGGTCGGCTTCTTTCCCGCTCGCAGGGCCCCGGTGCCGGCCCGGCCCGCCTCGCCCTCTCATTGGACCTAGAGTCATCGACGTAAGGCACCTCCGTCACGTGGGCGGAAAGCCAGCCTATCCGCGCCGCGGCCTGCACCAGGTGACAGCACCCCGGCCCGCCCCTGCGTGTCACGTGACGAAACAGCCCTGGCCCCTCCCGCTTGGGGGTGTGACCGGAGGACAGCCCCGCCCCGGAATGCGCGTGCGCAGACGCCTCCGGTCCCTTCGGAGGTCTATGCCTACTCTTTCAAATGCCAGATCCCCAGGCCCGTGCCCGTTGTGCAGATTCAGAAACTGAGGCTGTAACGTGGAAAGAGACCAGCCCGGGCCCTGGGAAAGGCTGTGATCGGAGTTCCCGTGCCTTTCTGAGCGCTTTTTCGCAAAAAAGTTTTCCTTGCTCGTCGTAGATCGTCCTCCTTTGCGGGGAGCGCCTGCGTGCAGTAGGTGCTCCATAAATGAACACTTGGGCAAAGAATGAGCGAGTGAACGCAGGGCGATCGCCGCTCGGGGAAGGCCGCTTATTTGTTCCTGCCAATAGTGCCCTTTGCGGACAGCAGGGCATCCTTGATGGACATCTCTGTCTCTCCAGCAAGGGGGACTCCCACTCCCCGGGGAGCGGGGCGCGGCGGCCCCAGTGCGTGAGGAATCAATCAAGGGCCGATGGGAGGGGGCTGGGGAGAGAAGACGACCCCCCGCTGGGGGCTCCTTGGCTGATTTTGTCCAGTCAAGCTCCGCAGCCCAGGGGTGGGATGGCTCTGGTGGAGCAGGAGGGGAGCCGGGATCCAGAGAATTCCATTTCAGCCACCTGCTCACCTGAGGCGAAGGAGGAAGGTAGAACCGGAACAGGGAGGGAAGGACCAGAAGGTACTTAGGTAGGAGGCACCATCCAGAGCAGCGATCCCTCCAGGTCGAGCCGAGTTGGGTCTATAAGCACTCCTGAAGACCTATTAGCCAGGTCTTGTGCCGGGATGCAGAGAAAGCCCGAGGCAACCAGTTCTGCTCAGGAGAGGCACTCCCACAGGGGAGGAGCCATTCACCTGAAGACTACGCAGGATAAACTGGGGGACGACCTTCGAGAGATAAGCCAAGAGAAAAGGCCAAGGACTCTTCGAAGAAGCTAAACCTCTTTTAAGGCTGTGCCCTGCTTAGACTTCAACAAAGTCAGAAACAAGGCAAGGTAACCTTTGAAGACCTTTCCTTGTACTTGAAGCATTCCATATCTGGGAAAGGATTCTGAGGCCTCAGTAAATCCATCAAACATGAAAAAGCCAGCACAGACAATGATCTTGCCCCCAGGGCACAGACTTCCAGTACCTGGTCCCGGCTCCTCAATTTTCCTAAGACCCAATAGGAAATTTGGGAAATGTTACTGTCCAGTAGCATAAATTCTGGTAAGAACCCATTTCGGAGCCAGGAAGAAATGTTGTGCATCACCTCTCCCCAGAGCTGACAAACCTCAAGGCGGAAGCCCGAGGCTTCTGTCAGTCTCCAGATAAGGGTCTCTACTGGTCTGAAAGAGCCCAGTATCACTCAGTCAAGCTTGAGCTGGAGACAGTGGAGGCTGGGGTTGCCCATGGTGGGGTCCACTGGAATGGTGCTCCCCTGAGCAGACCTGCCCAACACTGCCTAGCAGCAGATGGACCCCCTCCAGTGGAGGTACCACACCCTTCATTGAAATGCCCTGTCCCGCAGTGATCTTGTCCATCACTGCCTAATCCTGGAAGGTTGCATAGGCCTTTCCACTCTGGAGTTGTGAGTTCCCATAGCCACATGTGTTCCCTACACAAGCATCAATCTACATTGTGCCTTGTCTGTGATCACTCTGCCATAAGGAAGAACACTAGTGGGGGCTCCTGAACTGCAATATTAGAATTCACCCTTAGAGTCAATGAGAAAAAGGGGGAAGGAAGTCTCATCCCCAATCCCTGCCTAGTAGTAGCAGATCTCACACTATACTACAATATGGCAATCATCAGAACAATCTGGTCCTAGGTGAGAAATAGAGAAGATGGAAGAAACAGGTCAGGTGCACAATACACACATCATACTAGTGTTTGATAAGCCTGAAGATCCCAGCTATTGGGGCAAGAACAAGTTATTTTCAGAAAAAAGAAATCCAGGCTATCAATAGCCATTTAAAACAAAGCTCTAAATCACTAATAAATAGAGAAATGCAAATTATAAATTAAAACAACTCTGAGATACCACCTCATACTCATCAGCTTGGCTAAGCTGATAAAAAAGAAGTAAGATGGCAAATGCTGATTAGAAGCAGGTGTTGTGAACCAAACCAATCAATCAGGAAAGCAATTTGGAACTGTAAAACTATGCCTACTTTTGACCTAGCAATACTGATAATAGGGAGGACTACATCCCAAAGAGATCAAAGAAAGAGGAAAAGGACCCTCATGAACAAGAATGTTTCTAGCAGGAATTGGGAATTGAAGGCATGCTCATCCAATGGGGAATGGTTGAAAAAGCTATGGTATATGACTGGAGGGATAGTACTGTGCTGTAAGAAATGACAAAGGGAATGAATTCAAAAAAACCTGGGAAGACTTGAATGAACTGATGCAGAAAGAAGTGAGCCGACCAAGAAGAATAACTATATAGTAAAAAACAATATTATGAAGATAATTAACTTTGAAAGACTTTAAGAATTCTGATCAACACAGTGACCAACTAGAATTCCAGAGGACTCATGATGAAACATGCTATCCACAAGCAGATGGAGTCTGAGTGAAGATTAAAGCATACTTTAATAGGGGGAAGAGAGAGCATTCGAAACTGAAAGTAAAATAAAATTTGATTAGGAAAAAATATACTTGTTTCTTAAAAAAAGGCAGCAATTGAATTACTTCTAGAACTACTAGACTACTTCTAGCAGTCACCCCCTCTGAAGAACTAGCCTGCCCTGTGAGTGCCAGTTGGGGCAGAGAGTCAAGAGGGGGAGCTATACTATATGTACTTGACATTTACTAGCTGTGTGACCCTGGGCAAGTCACTTCACCATGTTTGCCTCAGGTTCCTCATCTGTTAAATGAGCTAGAGAAGAAAATGGTAAACCATTCCAGTATCTTTTATAAGTAAGCCCCAAATAGTGTCAGGAAGAGTCAGTTACGACTGAAAAATGGACAGAATAAGAAATTGTGGGCACTTTGATTATATCTTTGTATCTCCAGCACCTAGGATAGTACCTGGCATGCAACAGTTGCTTAATAAATGTTCAGTTGGTTATAATCAAAGCGAGTAATTTCAGAATCAAAGCTCATAGTTTGGAGAAATGGTGAGGTTTAAAGTAAGGGTACCCATCCTTCCCTCCTTCAGTGTACCCCTGCCATGGCCTTGTCACTGTGGGACAGTATTTCCTGGCTCCTTCCTCATCTTTTAGAGAAAACAAAGGCATCCATCTCTAAAGTGGTGTGCTTAGAGATCCTTCCAGAAAGGCTGGCTTTGAAGGTGACATGAGAACTCCCATTCTTGGACTTTGCCTGACCTCCACTGAGTCACCACCCCCAAGCCCAGAATGACCTGATGCCTCATGGCCTGGGAAGTCCAACAAAGGGGACTTTTGAACCAGTGATGATGCTGCCACCCTCCTTTTGCTCCCCTTGTTCCCAAAGACTTTCCGCACAGCCTCTGGGCACCCTATTCTGGGAATGTCTCTTGTCTGACATTGTTGTTGAATGATCTGAGAAGCTTGTTCACCAGGGATGTTTTTTCTTTGGTCTCAGTAACTGACAATGGCTATCTATGAATAAGCATGTGGAGGGGTTGCCATTGACCTGAGTAAGGGGAAAATATACACTCCAATGGGACATTGATCTGCAAGAAGAGAGGGCTGACTCCATGCTGACCCCACAGAGAAAACTCTGAAGTGTCAGAAAGGCAGTGGCACCGATGAGTTTCTTGGCCTTGGAAAGTCGCTTGGTTTCCACCCAATTCAACCAACATTTATTAATATACAGTACTTGCTGTGTCCAAGTGGCTTCCAAAGGAATTACCCCAATGCTCGACAAGGTTCTCCTCCCCAGCTCTGACATTTGACATTCTAGGGTCTCTCTAGCTTTTGACATTCTATCCCCAAATTTGAGAATTAAAAAGGGCCTCAGTAGTCATAGTCCAACCCAAAAGGAATCTGCACTGACACACACAGGCGCTGCTCATAAATGTTTAATGACTACCTGTCTAAAAAGGCCTCACACACTTTTTAGTGTAATTTGAATTATTATTTTCTACATCCCTCTCTTTTTTCTTTTTTTATTTAATTAATTTATTTGTTTTCAGTTTTCTAACTTCCATAAGTTTTAAATTTTCTCCCCCCCTCCTTCTTCCCTCCCTGAGATAGCATGCAATCTTATATGGGATCTACACATACATTCTTATTAATTAGTTATGTTGCATAGAAGAATTAAAATGAATGGGAGAAACCATGAGAAAAATCAAACCAAAACATACCAAAAGAGAAAATAGTGTGCTTCATTCTTCATTCTGATTCCATAGTTCTTTCTCTGGATGTGGATGGCATTTTGCATCAAGTCCTTTGGGAATGTTTTAGGTCCTTGCATTGCTGTGAAGGGCTAAGTCTGTCAGGAGCAGTCCTTGAACACTGTGGTTGTTACTGTGTACAATGTTCTTCTGATTCTGCTCATTTCACTCAGCATCAGTTCATATGTGTCTTTCCAGGTTCTTCTGAAGTTTTCCTGTTCATCATTTCTTACAGTGCAATAGTATTCCATTACATTCATATACCATAATTTATTCAGCCATTCCCCAATGGGTGGGCATCCCCTTGATTTCCGGTTTTTGGCCACCTTAAAGGGAGCTGCTATAAATATTCTTGTACATGTGGGACCTTTTCCCATTTTTATGATCTCTTGGGGATACAGTCCTACAAGTGATATTACTGGGTCAAAGGGTATGCACATTTTTATAGCCCTTTAGGCATAGTTCCAAATTGCTCTCCAGAATGGTTGGACCAGCTCACAGCTCTACCAACAATGAATTAGTGTTCCAACTCTCCCACATCTTCTCCAACATTTATCATCTTTCTGTTTTGTCATGTTAGCCAATCTGATAGGTGTGAGGTGGGACCTCAGAGTTGTTTTGATTTGCATCTCTCTAATCAGTAGTGATTTAGAGCATTTTTTTCATATGACTATAGCTAGCTTTAATTTCTTCCTCTGGAAACTGCCTACTCATATCCTTTGACCACTTATCAATTGGGGAATGACTTGTATTCCTGTAAATTTGACTCAGTTCTCTATATATTTTCAAAATGAGGCCTTTATCGCCATCACTAGTTGTAAAAATTCTTGCCCAGTTTTCTGCTTTCCTCCTAATCTTGGTTGCATTGGCTTTGTTTGTGCAAAACCTTTTCAATTTAATGTAATCAAAATGATCCCCTTTGCATTCATAATGTTCTCTTTCTCTTCTTTGGTCATAAATTTCTCCATTTTCCATAAATCTGACAAATAAACTATCTCTTACTCCCCTAATTTGATTATAGTGTCAGCCTTTATACCTACATCACGTACCCATTTGGACTTTATTCTTGTGTACAGTGACAGGCATTGGTCTATGCCCCGTTTCGGCCACGTTATTATCCGGTTTTCCCAGCAGTTTTTGTCAAACAGTGAGTTCTTATCCCAGAAGCTAGGGTCCTTTTCCCATCATTTTCTTAAGACTAGGCAACTAATAAAACACTTAAGTCCCAATTTGTAGCGTTTGCCCATTTCTGAGGTGTAAATGCTCACACTTGAAATATAACAATTGACTTGAGAGCCATTAAGTAACCTCTGCCTAATGACCTCCAAGGAGGAGGAGGAGGGGGAGAGCACCCATCATTTCCTTAAAGATCAAGTCCAAAGTTGCCTCTTTGTGTCTTCCCCACACTGCTCCTAGTTCTGCCTCCCAGGGCCCTCTGCCACACCTGAGCCACTCCAGTCCACAAGAGAGCTGTCTTCTTTTCTCCATGCTTCACCATCCCTACTTCTTTCACTCAGTCCTCCCAGGACAGAGACTCAAGGTCCTTCCCCACCATGGCTGCTCCCCAAACAGTGGTTCCCAGAACTAAACACGAATCTTTTTTGATGCCAGATGAAGCTCGCTTGGGGCTGCCCCACCAAATGCCTTCCTGAACCTGAGTGTAAGACTCGGCATTTACCCCTCCTGAATTTCATCTGATTAGATTCGGCTCATCACTCTGGCCGATGAATCTTTTTTGAGTCCCTACTCTGACATCCAGTATACTTGTGAAGGTCTCTCCCGGGTCTGACAGCCTGTTGTTTTGTGATTTTAGAAGATCCCAAGATAGGTCACGCCAATGGGAGGAACTTCAGTGCTCTGGAGGGCATGGGACCTGGGGTGTGAAAAGGAGTGGAGGGGGCTTTTCCAGGGGAAAGCACCAGGATAGTCAAGAGGGATGGGGTCCTGTCTGAAGAGAGGCACATGGATTCACTCACTGAAACCTAGATCACCACGACTGTGGGGGCCTCCTTGGAACTGGAAAGAGGTAAGTTTAGGACAAATTAAAGGCAGTTCTACTTCCCACAGCAGGGGAGGAAACTGATGGAACTCATTACCCCAAGATGTGGTCCAGGCTGGAAATAGAAATAGTTTCACAAAAGGTTTAGATAAATCCATGGATGACAGCCCCATTAAAACGAGGTTGGGGCCCATGTCTCTCAGGGGACAGCAACCTTGGCCTGGCCTGCCCCAGCCCTTGGGGCACCAGCAGAGGAAGGCTTCACTAGCGCTCCGTGCTGGCCTGACACTTTTTTGCTGCTAGTGGCCCCACTGGATGCTCTGAGGGAAGCAGAACACACCTATTCTCTTCATTTTACAGAGAAGGAAAGTGAGTTTCAGGGAGAGAAGGAGCCTCGACCAGCAGGCACAGCCCTGGCATGACAGATTTCAGGGCTCTTACTTAGACTTCCAGGCTCCACCTTGAGTTCACTAGAACAGACAGCCCCACAAGGACTTGCGGTGATGAAAATGATAACGGAAATGCCCGTGGTGCTCTGACGTGTGGAATACTTCATTCTAGGGGAGCTCCTTGAGTCACAAAGGCCCGTGAAGTAGGAAATGCAAGTTTCAGTGATGTGGAAACAGTCTCGGAAAAAAAATAAATGTCAAAGCCAGAATTTAAACTCAGGTCTTTCTAATTCTAAGTATCTCACGGGCTATCTCTCTACATTTACCTCATTGCTGCTTTGAGCAATGCCAGGGGACAAAGACGAAGCTTGGACGCAGACCTGGTTGGGGCTATCCTCCACAAGGCCAGAAGAGGGCAATAGACACCATCCCTCAAAGTTTGGCACTCAATACAGGCATCCATCCCTGGTTCAAGGCAACCAGTCATAGATGAGGAAGCTTCTGCTGTGTGGTCAGACCTGTGTGAAATCCTGTGATGAGGAGAGCATAAAATCCCCTCCACTCACGCTCTTAGAAGGATAAAAGCACGCCGTCCGTGGGTTCTTTGCTCCACTCATCCAACAGCGTCAAAGCTGTATGAGCAGGAGCCCCCGTCCCCCCTCCCAAATACTCCAGCACTGGAAGTATCCAAAGATCCCACACAAACACAGGTAATAAACAGGAAGCTTGGCATCCAATGAGAAGGCGGATTTGTAACCAGCTCATCCTGGGGGGCCCTGTCGACTCCAAACATCACCAGAATCTCCAAAACCTTCTGTGGACAATATGGTGTGAGGTAGACCCTCAAATAGCGAGGTCCCTATCCAAGAATATCCTTCCACACGAGTTCGGCCCCTGATGTGAGGAGAACATAGAATGAGGGGAGGCTTAAGAACCAGAGCCCTGGGCTGACCCCCTCACTCAGCAGGATGGGGGCTCCCTTCTAAGCTCAACCCTTTCTTGGCTTCCACAGTCGCCACACTGCCTCTCTGATTCCCTCCAGCTCCAGCCCTGCCTCCTCCAGGAAGTTCTCCCTGATAGTTCAGCCTTTAGGGACTTCTCCCTCCAAACTCCTCAGAGCTTCCCTTGCTACCATCAGGTGATGTTTGCAGAGTGCTTATGTGTCCCATGATTCCATGCTCAAGGCTCAAGGCCTGGGAACCCTACCTCTCTCTATTGTAGCTGAGCCTCCAGTGGGTACCTAGTGGAGACTGGGTGATGAGTCGATTTTCTGTCTCTTCCCCTTTCAGGATGCTACCACCCCTCCCATAACCTCAGGAAGGCTGTACCTGGTCCTGGCCCCCCCTTCCTGGGGCCCCTGGTCCCTAAAGAGGCCCAGGCAATGTGCAGGTTGGCAAGAGAAACCTAGGGAGGGAGGGAAAGAGGAGAAGATCGAGTGGCAGCCAATGACTCAGCACTTCAGGATAAGGATCTCCCACCCCTGGGAACCCCCACCCCCTACCAGGGGAGACCGAGTCATGAGGCCTGGGGGGTAGGCTGGCTGGGTAGAGGAGAATGGATTTGGACCTGGCACAGGTGGCAGGGGGAAGGGGAGTGTTCCTACATTCCTGCATTCAGGACCCACCCACCCAAAGAGATGGAACCCAAAAGAGAAGGGAAAGGGGGAGGAGGGAGTCTTCCATCTCAGATTCTTTTACTAAACCAGGGAGAGGTCAAGGAGGGCCTGGGTTGGTCCAGGTGTTAGTGTCAGGGCCAGGGGGGACACGGGGCAGAGCCAGGCAGGGCAGAAGGTGAGCTAAGCAGAGGCCCTGCTGCCTGCCCCCTGGGGTTTCCGGTGACATCACAGTCCGCCCAGGGCAAGGCAGGGCTGGCAGGCCTCAGCTCCTGGCTCCTTCCCTCCTTGGGAAAAGGGAAAGTGTGTCAGGGCTGGCAGCCGCAGGAACACATTCCTGATGGGTTTCCTTCCCCTCCCAGGCTCCCCACCCTCCTGCCCTCAGCTGCCTCAGTCACTACCGGCACGCCACCACAAATGCCAACAGTCTCATGAGCTGGAACCTTCAGGGAGGGAGAAGGTCAACTGGGGGAGGGGGGAGCTGAAGGAGACTCTTGCAGCAGCATCTCTAGGGGCTTCTAGGTTTGGGTCCTTTAAGAGATAACCTCCCCACCTCAGAAACCCCAGTCTTCCAGGGATGGGCAAGGCCTTATAGCCACCTTGCCAAGAATCCTTCTTTCCCCCAGCCCTCCTCACACACTTCCTTGTTCTGCATTTGTCATAGACCTGGACTGAGACACTTTCCAGCCCCCAGGTTAGGACCTTAGACTTAGAGACACCAAGTATCATCAGAAGTGATCTCAGGCTCATTGACTGCGGATCATTAGCCATGCTCATATCTTTTTCTAATGGGAGGGGGCACCTCCAGGTATTTGAGAAGCCAGATCAGGAGACCCAAACCCAGAGCATGACTCTGCAAGGACAGAGCTGGTTCCCAAGGGGGAGAGGGAGGGAGGGTGGACAGGACCTGGCTGTTCTGAGGCTGTCAGGGGAGAAGATGCAGACCTCTGGGGCAGGGCGGGAAGGAGACTGGTGGGCAGACTGGGGAGGAGCTGAGAGGGGGAAGTACAGTGTTCATATGGTCCTCAGGAGAGGCTACAGACCACACCTGGGCAAAAAGGGGAGCTGAGCAAGTTCAAGAAACAGAGGCCACCTTATCTGCCACAGGGAACCAGGGAGAGTGATTAACAGGATGAGCTGGGCCTCTCCCTTTCTCTCTCTCCTTCCTCTATGTCTCTGTCTCTCTTCCTCCCTCTCTCTTCTCTTTCTTCTTTCTCCCTCTCCTTGTCTCTCCTATTTCTCTCTCCTCCCTTTCTTTCCCTCTCCCTCCTCTTTCTCTCCTCTATCTCCTTCTCCTAGTCTTTCCCTCTCCCTCTCTCCTCTCTGACCCAAACAATAAGTTAACTATTTCTTGTCTTGTCTTAATGATAATTTCATCTTTCAAAAAGTGGCAGAACCAATAACAGGAGCTTCTTCACTCCAGATCTGCTTCTCACAAAGAAGAATTGGCTACAGGACAGAAGTGATGGGGACCTTCCAAGGAGGAGAGGAAACCTGAGCATGGGCTGACATGAAGATGCCCTAGGTTATGGGAGAGCAAATTTCTAAGGTCTCAGAGAAAGGGTAGGGAGGATCGCATGGTGTAAAGGTCTACATGGGAAGTTAGCCGAGGAGTGGGAAGTTCCCAACAATGAAATTCTGGAGACACAAAACGAAAGTTCTAATGAGGAAAAGAAATTGTGGATGCACAGGGTGCTCACCTACCATCTTGGATTTTCAGCAGCTTCATGTGACAGATAGAAGCAAGAACATGTACAACAAGAGAAGATAAATAAATTCATCATGGCACACGGAGACGAGAGCAGCGTCAGGTGCTAAGAGTGAAAGCAAATTGAGGTTTGAGAAGAAACCAAGGCTCGTGAAAAAGCGGTTTTAAGGCATATTGGGAGAAGAAGAAGTTTAAAAAACGGATACAGCTGTAAAGAGGAGGTTCTGGGGTGTGGGAAGTGAGAGCCACCATTGCTGCTCAAGTCGCTTTTTTGCTTTCTGTTTCCTCTACAAAGAAGAATGATCCTTGACCCAGGAAAGAGAGAATCAAAATGTCTTTTAGAGCATGGAGACCCAGACTGAGTAAAGAGATGAGAGGAGAGCTCCTGGAACATACACATCCTGGCTCTCATGAGCCACACCCTCCATCTACAGGATGACCAAGAGATGTCCCTGAAAAATACTGGAGAACAGGAGATATTAGAGAAAAACCCTGCTCATCTAGTTGTCATCTGCCCTGACCAGAGCACACCTGGAGGCCTGGCTTCCATTCTGGAGACCAACATTTTAGGAAGAACATTGATCCAGTGGAAAGTTTTCAGCAGATGGCAACCTAGATGAGGAAGATCCTCCAGACTGTGCCACACGAAGATGTAAGAAATGAGAACATCTGACCTGGAGGAAAAGAAAGAGAGGCAAGGATTGGACTGGTTCTGCTGGGCAGAGCTAGAATTAATACAAATGGATCAACGGGGGCTGATGAAAGGAAAACAGAGTTGTCCCAAAGTCCCCAGAATGGGCTATTGTTGCCTCCAAAACCTCCCCTGTAATGGAGGTCCACAAGTAAAGTCTGGGTGACCATTTAAAAATGGAACAGAAAGTACATGAATTTAATGGGATATTATTACTGTGCTGTAAGAAATTATAGATGTGATATGTATAGAGAAGCATGGAGAGATCTACATGAACAGATGCAGAGTAGTCAGGAGAACCAAGAAAACAATTCACACAACAATTACAACAGAAAAGGAAAGAACTACAAATCCCAGCCCCCCCCCAAAAATCCATAAAAGTTGAATATAACAAAATAATAAAGACCAAGTGGGACTTGTATGGAGAGATAGGAAAAGATACCCTCTGCTCCCCAAGCCACTATGCATAGAGATCCTTAGAGGTTACACATTATACAAGTTTCCAGTCTTTTTCATTGTTAGTTATGCTGATTTTTTCCTCTTTAAAAATACTTTTTGTTTTATAGGATGGCTCTCTGGGAAGAGGAAGGGATATTTGGAATAATATGATGATGCAAGAAAAAGAAGACATCAATAAAAACGTTTCTCAAAAAGAAAAAAGGAAAAAAGTGTAACAAGGAATTTGGGTTGGGTGAAATGATCCTTCAAGTTGCATCCAACTGTGAGATTCTGTGATTTTGTGTGGCTATTATAGGCATGACTCCATAAAGACAGGAACTTGGGGTGGGGGGAGACCCTGCAGGGAGGTATGTTCAGAGTTACTGCAAAAAGGACATGTCATCAGATAGCTTGGCACAATAAACAGGTGGGCATCCTCAATACTTCCTCCTCTTTGTCCCTCCATGTCCAATCAATGTTTAAGTCTTAGAGATTTTATCTCTACAATATATCTTGCATTCATTCCCTTCTCTACACTCACAGCCAAAACTCTACTCTACTCCATGTCTCGTGTAAATCATTGCAATAGTTGCTACTTAAAAAAATTATTGTATCAATATCTTCTATTTCTTTCATCATCATAGTTATCTCACACATTCTTCTGCCTTCCCCTCTAAGAGAATCATCCCATAGAACAAATAGTATTGTTTAAAGAGGAAGAGAAGCCAACACAACTGATGGATAGATTGAAAAAGTCTGAAAACTTAGTCAGTGTGTAAGTAACTCCTCTGGACCTCCCAGGTGCTCCACATCTCCCATCCCCACGAAGGGCTGGGTCGGAAGCTTTTCTCCTCTTTCTGCAGTCCTGCTGGATCTTTATCACTTTATTCCATTCACTTCTGATTTTTGGTGCATGGTTCTTCTTTCCCTTTCCAATGTTGTAGTCACTGTGTATACTGTTTTCTAAGTTCTACTGATTTCACTCCACATCAGTTCAGAGAGCATTAACTTCTGGACTGGTCTTCCTTCACCAATACATGTTCTACACAGCCTCTCAAGAGATAGAAGCACAGTCTGACCACATCACAGCCCTGTTCAAAAAACTCACAGAGCTTCCTATTGTCTTGAGAATAAGACGCAGAGTCCTCTGGCATTTAATGCCCTTCACAATCTAGCACCATCTGATTTTTTGGACACATCCATTGCCTGTACACACTCTAGATTCTGGTCAAATTGCCCTCCTTGCCAAGTCCTTTCATCTCACATCTCCATACCTATGCCCAATATCCTCTAACTACCTCAAAGAATCTCTCCCTTTCTTCCCTCCTGTGTGAGACTTCTCCCGGTGCCCCAGCTGTGAATTTTTCCTTTGTACATACTTTGTCTTTATTTACATGTCTACTTTTCCCCTCCATTGGAATGTGAGCTTTTTGAAGGCAAAGCATTTCATTCTGATCTCTGCCTCTCCAACACCTACATTTGGCACAGAGCAGGCACGAAATAAATGCTTGCTGAATGAATGAATCTTTCCCACCCCCTGGCATCTATTACAGGACTCTCACTAAAGAGTTGTTGAATGAGTTTGTTGGTATTAGAAACATCCCTGCCTCAATGATGCCATGACCCAAGATTTCCTGGGCAGAGAGGCAGCCGCTATTTCTCTAAATAGGCTTCTGAATAAATGTCAACGTGAAGGAAACTGAAAGGAGGACTTAAGTCATCTGCACCCAGGGTTGTATCTGATAATTATAGCTGGCATTCATAGAGTGCTTTTTTAAAGGTTTGCAAAGAGCTTTAGCGTTTTCTCATCTAAACCTCACCACAATATGAGAAGTTAAGTGATATTATCATTATTCCCATTTTATAGATGAGGAAACTGAAGCAGGTAGAGGTTAAGTGACTTGCCCAGAGTCACACTGTCAGTGAATGTCTGAGATCAGATTTGAACCCATGTCTTCTTATCCCTAGATCTCTCCCTGCTGTGTGACATAGGATATGATGTGTCTTGGTCTATTTTAGGCATTCCCAGGGGCATCTACCTCAGAGACATGGACAATCTTCAGCAAAAAAAGAGGGGGGGTATATTTGAAATTGGCCTTTGTTTTCCTTTCTCCTCTTCCATCCTCCTGGCATGAAGGATCCTGCCCACCTCTTCCCCATGGGCTAACACGTGTCCTATTTTTTCAGCATATCATCAATAGATTTCCACCTGGTGTCACAGAAGGACCCCCCCCCCTTGGACATGTGAACCTTAAGGGGGGATATTGAGAGCATGTGAACCTTTACCTATAAGAATAGCACTTTAATGGAGGAATTTCAGGCAATGTGTTAGACTGTTTAGGGACAGGTTTCTGGGTGTCAGGTTCTAAATAGTTGTCAGATCATACCAAATGGACAGCTAACTCTTCTGCCAATTCTAAAGGTCAACTCAGCTCCCAAACATCTGTCAAATGAAGTCTGGGGGATTGATGACCTAAGGCCCCTTTCAGCTCTGACGTGGGAGCAATCCTCTAGGGTGAGCCATCACTGCTATGAGTGGAAAATGATCGAGGGATTTTTGGTTTACCGGGGATGAGAGAGAAAATGGGGTCAAAACTAGAAAACTGGAATGGGAGGAAGAGGGAGAAGCTGCTGTTCTAGATGCCAGTGGCCCAGAGCAATAATTATTGGAGAATGGGAAAAAGACCTTCTGCAGAGGGGCCAGGCACAGGGGCCAGGGGACCTGCACACAGATATAGACACATAGAATCCCGGAGTGGGAAGAGAAGCTGAGGCAACTTGGCTAGGCTGTCCCCAGAGACAAAACCCTGCTCCAATATCTCCTCAAGGTGCCTGTCCAGACTTTCCTTGGCCCCCCTCCACTAAATTATTAAGGTTAGTTAATACTGTCATTATCTGCAGTCTCTCTCCCCATCACACTCCATGAACCTGTCCCAAGAGACTGAGGAGAGAAGGAAGAAAAACAATTTTTTAAAATGCCTGGACATTTCCACATGTTATTTCATTGGCTCCTTCTAGCGGAAGGGGGAAAGAAATATGTATTTATTGAGCAGCTACTCTATGCCAGGCAGTATCCCAAGCACTTTCTAAATATTATCTCATTTGGTAATTTTATTATGCCATCTTACAGATGATAAACCTGTAACCGAGAAAGATTAGTTGACTTGCCTTCCCAGGGTCACACAACTGATCAGTATCTGTGGCTGGATTTAAACTCAAGTCCTTTTGACTCCAGGCCCAGTGCTCTATCCATTATGCTACCTAGCTGCTTTAATAATAATAGATAGATAGCATTGTAAAGGCTTTACAATTATTACCTAACTTTCTCCTCACAACAGCCCTAGGAGATAGATATTATTTATTTATTACAAATGAGGGAACTGAGGTAGAAGGAGGTTAAGTGACTTTTCCAGGGTCACTCAGCTAATAAGATCTGAGGCAGGATTTGAAATTAGGGCTTCCTGATTCTAAGTTCATTGTTCTGTTACCTAGCTTCCAACATCCTTGCAGTCAGAGAATCCTAGATTTAGGGCTGAAAGGGATTCCATAGTTCATTGTAGTCTCATTTTACAGACAAGGTAACTGAAGCCCAAAGAGGGTTGGGACTGTCTTGATTTTTCTATTGGTATCCTCAAATGCTTAGGGCAGTGAGGTAACTCTGGAAAGGAATCTCTTCTTCATGAGTTCAAATCCTGCCTCAGATATTTCCTAGCTGTGTGGCCCTGGGCAAATCACTTCACCCTGTTTACCTCAGTTTCCTCATCTGTAAAATGAGCTGAAGAAGGAAATGGCAAACCACTCTGGCACTTTTGCCCAGAAAACCCCCAGTGGGATCCCAGGGAATTGGACATGACTGAATAACAAATCCCCAAATGCTTGGTACACAGTGAGAGCTCAATAAACGCTTTTTCCTTCTTTCATTTGCACTCATTCCTTCACCAAGATCACAAAGGTAGAACTGATTCAGCTAGGGGTGAGATATGCCTATCAGTTTACAGACACAGAAACAGAAGCATGGAATAATGAAGGGGCCAGCTGAAGAGGACAAAAGCAGCCCAAAGGCCAAGATTCTAAGCTCCTCACTCCCACCCAAACCTGTGCTCTTTCTACAGAGTACCCAGGCTTCGGGGTGGGACGTGGGGTGGACTGGGGCCTGGGGCTAACTCAAAATGTGCCCTGGAAGCAGCTTGGCAAGTTGAGCTGTGAAAGGAACGTAGGAGGAAATTAAGATGAATTCTAGTGAGTTGGAGGGGAGAGCCTGGGAAGCCTGCCCCGTGTGGAGGGACCCAGAGAGCCCAGACTACCTTAAGGCCAATGTTGGCTAAGCTGCCACCAGGAGGGAGTCAGCCTGGTAGCGTCCAATTTTAAGCAATTATTTTTGCTAACTGGGATTTCAGCTCGGTTGGTTTGCTGAAGAAATTCAAATGTCAAAGTGCAAGTGTAGCAACTTTTAAAATTGTGAAATCTTTAAAAATTATTCTTTTAATATTTTCCCCCTCTCCACTCCAGTGTCTTGGAACAAAGCCCCATGGCCCCACCCTAGTTACAGATCGGGTCTCTTCACTACTGCACACACCTACATCTCGCCAACACAAAAACGGGGGCCTTTCCTGCCCTCTATCCTCTCTGTCATCTATAGAGAATGCCTCCTCCTTTCCACTCAGCTTGTCTGCATTCCATCCTACCCCCCCCTCCAAGGCCAGTCCAAATTCCTCCTCCCCTGTGATGCCTTCCATGACCACCAGAGACCACAGAGATATTGTCTTTCTCTAAGACTTAATCCCTGACGTCATACACTTGGCCCTGGCCACACACTGTCTAACATAACTCTTTCGGTCTAGACTGGTAAGCCCCCTGCAGGTAGGGACCTTTCCCTGGGAAAGGCAGGAAGCATTCAGGGAGTAAGGAGAAAAGTAACACATGTGAAGTAGGATAAGAGGTGGCCAGAGTTGGGCTTGGCCATGCTGGGTATGAGGTTGGGCCTTGAAAGGTTGAGATTGCCATAGGAGACTGGCTGTGCCCTTGCCAAGGGAGAAGGTCAGATGCTCACACACATCACACTCCCAGTCTTTTCCAGGGTGATGTCCCACACTTCCTGAGCACAAATGACTTTCTGGGGACCCCCACTGAGGGAAAATGCCACCATCCCCTTTTCAGGATCCTCCCATTGTCTCACTCCTTCCTTCTCTCTCTTCTCCCTCCACGACATCTGCTTCCTTGTCTTCTCCCCTCCTGTCTTGATCATCTCCTCTCCCTCCCTCCCTTTTCTCTCTCCTTTTCTCTCCCCTCTTCTCTCTCCCTTTCTCTTTTTCTCTCTATCTGTATCTGTCTCTTCTCTGCCCTGTTCTTCCTCTCATTCTCTCTCCTCCCTCTTCCTCCTATTCCCCTTTTCTTTCTTCCCTCTTCCTCCCTTTCTTCCTTTCTCTTTCCCTTTCTCACCACCCCCCTCTTCTCCTCTTCTGGGGCTGCTTTCTCCCTGACTCAGCAAGGTGCTTTATAAGGTGCTGAGGGGCTTAGGCAAATCCAAACCACATTGTCCACAAACTCCCAGAATGAGAAGAAAGCCTGCAAACTGGGCAGAGGAGGGGGGCTGAATGAGGAGAGCTGAGCATGTCCTCTGCCTTCTCTGTCCCCCTGCTCCCACACCATGGGCAGTTCTCAGGGTTTCTTCCTGGCCAGCCAGGACCCAAGGTTAGGGCAACAGCGTCGATCAGCCCTCCTGGCATTTGTGTCCTTGGCCCCAGCAAGGACAACAGGAGGCCGCCCAGGATGGCTGATACACAGGATGGAAGGGTGGGTACTGGGGGCGCTTTCCATTCTCCCTCAGAGACAAGTTTAATCCCAGCAGCTAATTGGTGGCCCTGGAAAGCTCGCTGCCCCCAGCCCCAGGCCAGCCCTTTCTCTCCTTGTTTAGAAAAAGACAGCAAAAAATCCAACAACAAAATCTGTCCCACTCCAGTGAGGTAATTGAAAACAAACTTCCCCCCTCCCCAGCTCTTACCCTGCAAAAAAGGGAAGTGTCCTGAGAAAACAGCAGTGGCCTGCACACAGCTCCTCTCCACAGCCCTGACTGGCCTGGGCATGGGAGGCCAGGGGACTTCTGGCCTCAGGCCCCTCTGGGAGGAGATCATCTGACTCTGTGCCCGAGGGGGGGGGGTCCTCTTTCCCCAAGTTGGCCTCCAGCTGCTTCTTTGCTATCCCACACTTCCTCCCCCCAGCTCAGAACAAAACAACTTCCTAGACCCTTCCTAGGAGTAGCACCTGGGGACCAGGATCTGTGGAGCTTTGGTAGCCTTTGGAAAGAGGGGGACAGAGAGAAAGAGAGAGACAGACACACAGAAAACTGACAGAGACAGAGAAGAAGAGACACAGAGACAGAGAAACTGAAAGACAAAGAGGGAGAGACACAGAGACAGAGACAGAGAAGGAAAGACAGAGAAACTGAAAGACAAAGAGGGAGAGATAGAGACAAAGAGGGAGAGCGACAGAGACACACAGAGACTGAGAGACTGACAGACACAGAGAGACACACAGAGACAGAAAAACTGACAGAGATAGAGACAGAGACAGAGAGACTGACAGATAGAGACAGAGGGGGAGAGACACAGAGACAGGCTCTAAACTCTAGACTCATGGATCCCCTCCTGCCTACAGAAGGAAGGGGGCTGGCGGTGAAAGCAACTCCTCTTTCCCCCCCACCCCCCACCCCAAAGGAAGGGGACCGCCAAAGGTCTTTATACGTTATGGGAAAGCATTTCTCCAAAGGGGAAGTCCTTTCAGTCGGTCTGTCCTCCTGTCTTGAATGGGGAGAGTTACCGCTGACTCACCCACAGAAACCTCTTGTGTTGAAACTGGTCCTGTGCCTCGTGCTGATTAATGAATTACAAATCTCCCTGCCCGCCCCCCCCCCCCCCACTCAGGCTGACATTAAGAACAAAAATGACAAACTTCGTGAACTTGCGGGGGAAAGGCCAGCGCCAAGTGCTCTCGTCTCTGAGCTGGTGCCCTGGTACGCCGTTCTGTGACCTTCCTGAGAGGTTGAAGAGGGGGGCCCTAAGTCACTTAGTCACCTGCTGCACTGAACGCCCCAGCCCGAGCTGGGAGAGTGGGGAAAGGGGCCGGGACAATGGGGAGGCGCGGGGACGGGAGGGGGGCTGCCCAGACAAAGGGAGGCAGGAAAAATCCCATCACTCGTTGGGAGCCCAGCTCACTGGCACTGGGGAAATGTGTCACTACATTGATTTGAGGGAGGCGCTCAGAGATGCAGGCATGGGCTAGGGACGGGACGGAGTGATGGGGGCTAGCTCACGAGCGCTTTAAGGTGGGGACAGGCAGTGGGGCAGGGGTCTGGCATCCAGCAAACGCTTTAGGGAGGGAGCCCAAGAGAGAAAGGGACCTAGTCAGCACCCCCTCCCTTCTCTTTCGTTAGTGTTTGCAGACTGTCTATTGCCCTCCCTCCTCCAACTCCCCCTCCCCCCGGAGGCCCAGGGTGGTACCGCAGCCTCGCCTCACCTCACCCACCCACCGCCCCCCCCACACACTCGATGCTGTGGGAGAGAGAGAAGCCCTCCCCTCCCTCCCTCTCCCCCCTCCTCCCCCCACCCCCGGGGAGGGCCGCTACAATTTGTGGTTACAGCCTTACACGTCAGAAAAGAAAAAAAAAGTTTGCAGAATGTCCCACACCGAAAAAAAAATCCGAAACCCAGAGAAAAAAACCTGCGAGTGGGCTTGGCGGATGGGATTAGTAAGGCTTCGCCAGAGCTGCGGCTCTCCCTCCCACTCCGCCAGCCTCCGGGAGAGGAGCCGCGCCCGGCCCCTGCCCGGCCCCCAGCCCCATGGACCTCCGAGCAGGTAGGAAGGAGCCGGGCCCCTCCATCTCCTCCGCCAGCGCCCCCCCCGCCCTCTCCTCGAGATCCGCTTTCCCGTTCTCTCCCCGGGGGACCCCGAGGCCAGGGCCAAGACCCCCACCTCCTCTGCTCCCCCCCTCCGCCTCGAGATCCGCTTCCCTTCACTCCCCCCAGGGGACTCCGAGGCTGGGGCTGGCCTCCGAGAGCTGCCCCCCATCAGCTCCGGCGGGGACCGTGGCATTCCGAGTCCGCGTCTCGGACGGGCGGGGAAGTGGGAAGAGGGAGAGAGCCCAGGACAGACAGACGGACGGACGGACGACGGACGGACGGACGGCTGACGGACTGACGGCCAGAGTCGGAGGAAAGAAGCAACCACCCGCACAAAGGAGACAGGAGCGGAGCCCGAGCCAGGGAGCCCGCGTTAGACACGCAGAGAGCCCCGGACGGAGCAGGAGGAGCCCGAGCAAGCCGAGGGCGGGGAGACACCGCCACCCTCGGAGACCCAAACCGAGAGCCAGGCAGAGACAGAGACAGAGACCGAGAACCAGGCAGAGACACAGACGGAGACAGAGACCGAGAGCCAGGCAGAGCCAGAGACTCGCAAGAGACGCAAGCGAGAGAGCGAGCGGGAGGGAGAGAGAAGGGGAGAGAAGGGAAGAGGGGGGGCTGGAAAGAGGAAGAGGGAGGGGAAGGGGAGAGGGGGGAGCCCGACACAGGGCCGGAGGGAGGGAGGGAAGAGAGGGGGAGGCCAACACCTCGCTCGGACTCAGCCGCTCTCCCTCGTCCCCCCGCCGCTGCGCCCACCCTGGCGAGCCGGGTTGGGCTGGGCCGGGCCGGGTCGGGCCGCTAGGACTCGGCGCCTCTTCTCTTGGCAAGGGCGCGCGCGGAGCTGAGGGCAGCCCCGGCTGGACCCCACGATGCTCCCCGTGTCCGGGGAGCCGGCAGGTAAGGGGGAGCCGGGCCCGGCCGGCCCCGCCAAGGGGGCCGGAGCGGATGCTGACTGAACGGACTGCCCGGCGGTCCCCGCCCCCGGCCCCAGCCGGCCCAGGCGGACTCAGGCCGGCCCGGCCCGGCCCAGCTCCGTCTTGGCCTGGGAGTGATTAGTGGAGGGGGCGGGGGCGGCCCAGCCGGACCCGGGCAGGAAAAAGCCCGTCACGGGCCGGGGGAGCGGCCGGCGGGAGACTTTCCGCTTTGCGGCCAAGGGAGTTAGTTAGTCCTCAGCCCCGGGGGAGGGCAGGGGAGGAGAGGGGAGGGAACCGCTCCGTCTCGGCCGCGCCTGGAGGTGGGAACTCGCCACGGGAGGGGGAAAGGGCATCTCTCGCTCGAGAGACTCCGTCTGTACCCCTGACCCCGCCCCCGCCGCTGGGAAGGGAGAAACTCCCAGGAGTAAGTGGGGGGGAGTGGGGGCGGGGCCGGGGGCTTAGGGGCCACACAGGGGGAAGGAGGCGCAGCGGGGGGAGGGAGCAAGGTCACTGCTTTGGGGGTTCGGGAGGAGAAAGTAGGACCTTCATAAGCCCCCTCCACATACGTCCTTTCCCCATCCTCGAGTACTCCTCTAAACCACACCCCAGGGACTCCCAAAAAACTTTCCCCAAGAACTCCCTCATGAATGCATATAAGTATCTCCCTGACCTTCCCCGAACTCCCAACCCCCTCCCCAGTCTTACTGCCTCCCACACAGTTAACCTCCACCCCGGCTCCTGAGTGTCGTTCCTCTCCCTGCCTATAGACCCCCGAGTGATTCCCCAACTTCCCCAGGTCAGACAACCTCTCTCCCTCTGGCTCTCCCCAAGCCAGCACTCCATCACTGCCTGATTCCCACGGAGGTCCCTCCCCTTCGCTGGCCCCCCCTCCCCCCCGCCCCATCACAGTCTCAACAGTCCCGCCGAAGCCGGCCTTCTCCTACCGACTCTTAGTTTCTCTCTGGTGGGAAAGGGAAGGTGAAAGGGGAGTGAATAGCTGAGGCTAGCCGTGGGCTAGAAACAAGGGACCAGCTGGGCCACCCACAGAAGGCAGGCATTGCCCTGGCCGTGCCCCGCGACAGCCGACCGTCCATCCTCTCAGTTCTCTAAGACAGCCGGCTGGCCGAGCTAACAGTGGAGATGTACAGCGAGTCCGAGGCCCTCCCTGGACACCCCAGGTCATCCCCATCCATGGCTTCCTCCTGGGCCTAGCTCAATGGCTCGGGCTGCAGGTCCAAGCCGTGGAGCTGAGCCTACCACCCCGCCCCTAATTCTTGCCATTCACGAGCAGCTCTCCCACACACCAGCTTCCTTCCCATTCACTCTCCTTCCCATTCCTTTGCATAACCCCGCTGTACTATTCACACTTTCCCTCTCCCCCTCTTCATTCTTGTTTCCCACCGTCATCTTTGAGATGGCACCACCTTGGAACTTTCCCAGTCCCTGCCTCGTCTAGAATCCTTTCCTTGGGCCCCCCTCCCCCTCTTTCCTGCCCCTTCCCTGGAGCTGACCCTCCCTACATACACCATACATACATCACAGAGACAAGTCTCACAAACTGCTTCATACCAAATGCAGCTAGAAAGTGGCCTTGTTAGTTTCCTGTCCACCACTCATTTTCCTGGGCCACGGACTTGTCCACCTTCCTTGTGGACCTTAGTTTCCCCTCGGAAGCAGAGACCCAGTGACCTCTTTACTCAAGACCAAGGAAAAAGAAGGGCAAGAAGGGAGAGCTTCAGCGGAGGGATGTGGGGGAGCGATCTCTGAGGAAAAAGAGAGAAGAGAGGTAAGGTAATGCCAGAAGGAAGGGGCAGGGGCTGTCAGTCAATCTGGGGCCATGAGGCACACAAAGGTGGTGGATGGAGGGGGATCATCGCAGTATTTGCAATCAGATGGTCTGCATTCAAATCTAGTTTTTCTGTTCACCAAGGAGATCATAGGATCTCTCTGGGGCTGTTTCTTCCTCTGTAAAATGAGGGGGTGGGGACTAGGTAACTTTTTCCATCCTTTTTCCTGCTCTCCATGAATTCGGAACAGCCACATCCTTAAAAGAGCCTCTCTTCAGTCACCTCCAGTCACTTGATTATGCCCAACACTTGTCTGGGAGCCCCCAAATAAGGTCCTTTCCTTAGAGCCCAGATTTGTAACAGAGCCAAGGACTCCTCCAGCCCACCTAACTGCTTTATGTTGGAGGCCTCTCTTGATGTCCCGTTCGATGAGCAGCTCCATCCTACAGATTCCTGGTGGTGTAGAGGCCCCAATTGGGGCTTTTCTCCCCATCCCTGACCTCCATGGTCCCCCCCACTCCAGACACACTGAGTGAGGTCAGGCTGAGGGCTGCAGGCCAGGGACTGTGGGGGCTGCTGGCCCAAGGCTTGTGTACACGTGTGTGCCTGCGTATGCAGTAGTGTGGGGTGGCCGTGCGCTTGCGTGGGCTGTGTGGATGTGCTCGGGGGCCCTCCATTCCCAGGGCCCAGGAATCTGGATGGAATTAGGGGTCTGGTCGGGTGGGGGCCAGGGTGGGGGGCTGAGGGAGGGGGTGCTCAAGCAGGAAACCTGAGCTGGCTCATTAGTTCCTCACGTGCTCAGCTGGATTTATAAACACAGGGAGGAGATGGGATGTAAACAATCAGGCCGGCGGCAGCCAGCGGCAGGGCTGGGGAGGGGAACCAGTGTTGGGGGGAGGGGAGGGGGCACCCCATCTAGATGGCCAAGCCCCCTCTGACCCCAGAGAGGAGGGGCTTCTCTCACTTTCCCTCTTCTTGGAGGGGCAGGCTCAGGATGCTCGATAGAGAGTCCCAGGGCCAACTGCTAGACTCTGGGCTCCATCCTACTCGTAGTGGAACGTCCAGGGGCCAGCCGCAAGAAGGTTCTGTTCTGGGGAGGAAGGCTTCCCGCTTTCTATCCTTCCCCTGCACATCACAGGTGTTGTAAGCCCCTCCCAACATCCAGCTTCCTGTCTTTGAGATGGAGAGAAGAGGTCAAGTTCAGAGCCCATCCCCAGAACTGGGGGAGGTGGGGGAGGGCCAAGACCCCTTCCCGTTCCCTCTCTTTCTCTCCCTCTAGATTCCCAAGCTTCCCCCCTCCTCCCCAGCAGTGACACAGTTACCTCAGAACTGAAATATTCCTGGAAACACCGGCCTCGTCTGCTTAGTTTCATGAGCTGTTTTCTGCCCAGATGAGGAGGTTTATTCAAAGGCAGCTCCCCTTGTGAGAGGGCGGGTGGTTCCCTGAGGGATGCCCTGGGACAGTCAGGCCTCCAAGATCTTGAGTAGCTGCGTGATCACCACCTTGAAGCTAGGGGACCCTGGGGAACAGTGTTGTCACCCCTTTAGGAGAGCAAGCCCCGCTTGAGAGGGGGGAATAGGGACAGAGAAGGCCTGTGCTTTTCCGTTTTCAAAGAAGGAAATGCTGAAAATCCTCTTACTTTACAAATAGAGAAACTGAGACCTGAGAAGTTACATGACTTCGCTAAGCCCATGATGCTAGTCATGAGCCAGGTCCGACTTCTAGGCCCAACCTTCTGACTCCAAGGCCAGAGTTCCTTTCATTATATTGCGCTGTTTCCTAACATATAAAGAAATATTTTTAAACAGTGGGAACAGGAAGCAGGAGGGAGGTCCATCTGGGCAGGCTGGGATGCCTCTTGGGGATACTATAGAGGGATGGGGCTCAAGGTCCCTTCCAGCTGTGGAATTTAGCAGAGAGAGAGGGAAGGTGATGTGAATGGCGGCTGTACGAACGAGGAGCAGAGAGGATGAAGGGAAATATGAGTGGGCCCCATGCTCCAGTCTGCATGAGCCTGTGGACATGGTCCTGAGAGTGTCACTGGAGTCTCTGCCCTACAGTGTGCACCATCCCCTCCAAAGCAAGACTCCTCCTCCGAGGGCAAGACTTAGCCAAGCCCACCTCATCCACAAGTTATTGTAACCAAGGACTTTGCCCCCTCCCACCCCCCCTAACCCCCCCCCCCCGCCCCTCACCCCGGGGCTACAAAGTCTGGGTAGAAGTGACTCCATCTCCACATACCAACAGCCTTCCAAAGGCAGGGCAGGTGTAGGCTGTGCAAGTATAGCTATTGACATTTCCAAAAGAGAAAACTGAAGCTAAGAGAAAGAGAAGTTACTTATCCATGGTTTTGCAAATTTAAGAGGCAAAGGGGCCTGAGAGGCCAGCCTTCTAGAAACAAGTCCAGAGCTCTGGCCATTCCATCCTGAGTCTCTAAACACAGCCCAGCCTAACCCGAAGACCAGCCTGCTTCAAACCAGTTCAGCCAACACTGCCCACAGCTCCATACTTGGCTCTGACCCAGTCCTCACCACAAACCCACCCCAAGGACTGTGCCCTAAACCCACCCCAACCACTGACTCTGATTCACTTTCATCCTTCTCCTAACCCTAAACCTTAAAAGAAATCCGAGCCACTACCAGGTCTAACCTTACCCACTCCTAAGCCTGACCCAACCACCAGTTTTAATCCCATTTCAACACCAACCCTAAACCCAAACCAAAGCTAATCCAGTCTGAACACATGAGAGCCCTACTCTTCTTGGGCTACTTCACCCTTGTTCTTGGATATGACTCAGCCCAGTAAAAATAGGTTAGTCGATCATGTGTCCTGATTAGAGCATGCTCCTAGGAAACCCAAGCTCATCTCCCAGAGCCTCCAACCCTTGGGGAGAACACCAAGGACTTGAGCCAGTATCACCACTAGTCCCCATACTGACAAGCACTCGGCAGTGATCACTGGAGAGCACCTCTGACTCAGACCTATTGGGCACCCCAAAACCCAACAGCCCCCTGATGTGCTCGACAATGTTCTTTAGCCCACCCCATCCCATAACCTAGATGATGCCAACCAGGTTCCAGAACCAGAGCCCATGCTCCCTATAAGGGTTCCACATCTACATCCCACTTCCTATAACCTCATTTTCCCTTCTGTAGCCAAACCCTTGGCAACCAAAAGTCAAAAAACTTGATCTGTTTGGCTGCTTTCACTTTCTCTCCTGGGTTCAGGTCTCCTTGCAGGCTGACTCTCTTACTCAGCCCCAGAGCAGATCTATGAGAGTCTCTAAAGCCAAGGCCACAAAATCAGACTCTCTCTCCTACCCCTCAAGACCAAATTCACATATTTTTCCCACATGATACGGAAAGGGAAACTGAGAAACAGACAGGGTCCAGACAACAGTGAGGACAGAAATGGAATCCAGGAACTCTGACTCCCAGACTGCAGAGATAAGAGTTCCTCCTTCATCCTGCCCTTAGGGTCTGCCGCCTCTTATCCATGTTAATGCAGAGACACTGACACACGGGACAAATGCACTTTTCAGCTAACACATGGTCATGAAGTTACAAACCTAAGTCACAAATACAAATGTTCACATGCATATGCATACACACACACACACACACACACACAGACACACACACTCTGACATGCGCCAGAAACCCTTCCCATCCTCCATCCCTCTCGGTTTCCCATCTGGTACCCCCTCCTCTTCCCAACCAGAGGTAGGGACAGACACCTAAGGGGCTGCCAACTACCTCGCCCCCACACTTCAGGCTGTGTCTCAGTCCCTCTCTTGCCCACAGGGGACTCGTGGGGGATGCTGGCTTGTCTGTGCACCGTGCTCTGGCACCTTCCTGCAGTTCCAGCTCTTAACCGAACAGGGGATCCAGGGCCTGGCCCCTCCATCCAGAAAACCTATGACCTCACTCGATACCTGGAACACCAACTTCGCAGCCTGGCTGGGACCTATGTGAGTATCTGGGGAAACCTTGGCCCTGGTGGGGAGAAGAGATGATGGGAAAGGTTTCTCTAGCCCCCAGCATCATCTTGCCTGGCCTTTCTCCTTCTCCCCTTGGCTTCCCCCTCCCTTCCCCATTCCCGGCCCCAGGACTAGGCATGTGGGCAGGACTGCCCCACTGGCTGCCAGCCCAGCCGCCCGCCCTCCTCCCCCTGGGGGCTGGGGAAGTCTCTTCTGTTTACACCGTGTTGTGGTGTCTCTTGCACGGGTGGGGCCCAGGGTGGGGGCGGCCCCCACCTCACACGCCTGTGTCCTGGCTCGCCCTGGCCTCTGAACACAGGGCCCCTGCAGTCTAGGCCTCCCCTCTGTCTGACCTTCCCCCATCCCTTCTGGGCCTCTTGGGGGGTCACATGATGAGGGGACCAGTAGGTAACCCAGATTGCTGGTGGACACACCAGGAATTCTTTTGGAGGAGGCAGCTGGAGGGGCCTGAGGAGAAGGTGGTGCTGTAGGGAACTGGCCCCCTTCCCCCACACCCCAAGCCCTGCTCCAGAGCCAGGGAAGGGAAGAGGAGGAGGGCGGAGGGGGAGCTGGCTCAGGCCCCAGGATACACCGAGGAAATTAGTTTGTCTCTGAGCTTGTCAGCGTGTGAACCTCCCCCCGGGCCCTTGCCTGTCCCAACCCTGGCCCCCCTTCTCAGCTCTCCCAGCTGAACACCGCTTCCCCACCCCCTTCCCCTGGGCCCCTGGACCTACCCCACAGTTGGCAAATGCTCGGGTCACATCTCATCTCTCCTTTGCCCCCACCCTCTCCCCTTCTCTCCCTCCCCTGGCATTGGCTTTGGGAGTTGGTTAAAGGTGCTGGAAAAGCCAGAGACGTTGGGGTGGGGGAACCGGGGGTCTCCCTCCTTGTTCTTTCTTCCAGCAGGCCCTACTGGCCTCTTCTGACAACCCTTTGCTTGATTTGCCACCCTTTCTGCTCCCAGTCCATTTCTGCCTCGCTGCCAAGGCTTCTCTATGGAATGAGTGGTCTATACCCCTTGCCTCTGCTTCCTCTCCACCCACTCACTCCTTAACCTCCTTCGATCTGACTTCCCCTCTCCTGACTACATTCTCTCTGAGGTCAGCCAGGAGCGACTTCTTGCCCAGGCAGCTCTCTTTTCTCAGATTCCGTCTGCCTCGATCCTGCGTATGCGGCCTGGGTGCCTCCAGGTCCATTCTGGAAGCTTCTCCCTGGGCTCCCGCACTCTCCTGGGCCTTCTCCCTCTACTACTGCTCCTCCTGTGGCTTTCTGTGGTTGATCTTCCTTCCTCCCCACATCTGTGGGCTTTTCCCCAAGACTCAGCCAATCACTGGACAAATATTTACTGAGCATCTACCATGTGTAAATCCCTCTGCTTTCTGTTCTGTGCACATGCCTCCCCGGAGAGCTCCCCCAGTGCTAATGTTTTGACTATGGCCCCGATATGGAGGACATGGAGGGGCCCTCCCTTCCCTAGCAGCATAGAAAGTGTCTCATTGTGGGGGACACTCGCCCAGGGTCACAGGGGGCAGGCAGTTGCCGGGGGGGTCCCCTCTGAGAGCTGGCCCTATCGCCCTCTCCCTCCCACAGCTAAACTACCTGGGTCCCCCTTTCAACGAGCCCGACTTCAACCCGCCCAGGCTGAGTGCCGAGGCCCTGCCCAGTGCCACGGTGGACTTTGATGTGTGGCGGAGTCTCAATGACCACCTGCGCCTGGCTCAGAACTACCAGGCCTACAGCCACCTGCTCTGCTATCTGAGGGGCCTGGATCGCCACGCAGCCACAGCCGAGCTGCGCCGAAGCCTGGCCCACTTCTGCACCAGTCTGCAGGGCCTACTGGGCAGCATTGCTGGGGTCATGGCTGCCTTGGGCTATCCGCTGCCCCCGCAAGGGGCCGAGCCTGCCTGGGCCCCGGGCCCTTCCCACAGTGACTTCCTCCAGAAGATGGATGACTTCTGGCTGCTGAAGGAGCTGCAGACCTGGCTCTGGCGCTCGGCCAAAGACTTCAATTGGCTCAAGAAGAAGATGCACTCCTCAGCTGCAGCGGTCACTCTTCGCCTGGAGGCCCCTGCTTCTGACCTCTGACCTCTAATCTCCCTTCTCTGCCTTTGCAATGAGCTTCCCGCCATGCTAGGGAGGATCCCCCATAGGGAGCCCAGGGCCAGGTGGGGAGGGGATGATCCTCAGGCTCTGGGCTCACTACCTCCCCAACCTGGCTGCCAGGAAGCCGCAGTCAGACAAGGAAAGGTGGGGCTCACTGCAGGAAGTGCCTTGTGGGGTGAAGCCTCCTGGCCAGACCCACTCACCCATCTCCTCACCTTAAGCCACCCCACACTTCCAATTCAGGGGGGAAGATGTGGTGACCCTGGGGACCAAAGCAGGGAGAGGCAGAAATTCAAAAAGAGAATGGGTGGGACAAGGCAGGCCCCTGGGGATACCCTCTCACCAAAAACCAAGGAGGTGCCAAACACAGCAAGTGCCAATAACTTTGCCTCACATCTCTCCTTAACATCACGGTGGCTCTCCCATCTCCGGGCACCCTGCCCGGCCCCAGTGGGACAGCCACAGTTACAGGATTTCCTAAAAGTTTACATTGTTGAGGACGGTAGCATTTTGGGGAGGAGGAGAGGGCGGCTCCCTCAGGGGCCCCTCCCCCCGCCCAGCCCCATCCACTCACGACTCTCAGTTTGTTTGTATTAATATTTATTTATTTGGAGACGTTATTTATTAGATGGTATTTATTGCAGAATTTCTATTCTTGTATTAACAAATAAAATGCTTTCCCCAGAACCTTCCTCTGCTCCCTGCCTCACCTCATCTCTCCTTTGCGCCAACCATCCCCCCTCTTCATTCCTGGTTATTTGTTCAGTCATTTCAGACTCTTTCTGACATTATTTGGGGTTTTCTTGACAGAGATCCTGCAGTGGTTTGCCATTTCCTTCTCCAGCTCATTTTATAGATGAGGAAACTGAGGCAAAAAGGGTGAAATGACTTGCCCAGGGTCACACAACTAGGAACTGTCTGAGGCCAGATTTGAACTCAGAAAGATGAGACTAGCTGACTACAGGTCCGGCACCACCTAGGTGCCTTCTTGGTCCTCTAGGTCTGTCTGCAAGTGTTGGAAACCATCTGGGGCTCAAGAAACTTGGGGTGGCAAGGGAAGGCAAGAAGAGAAATCATAAGGTGAGATTTCGGAAATGTTGGGGGAGTGAGGCTAGAATTCCCTTCCTCTGTCTGTGAGATTAAATGTATCTTAATTAAGCTTCACCTTGTGCAGAGCACTGTTCTAGGTGCTAGCTGAGAGGGAAGACTTCTGGTATAAGTCACAGTTACTTCCCCCAGCATGGACCTTACAAGAAAAATGAGGGACAAGACACACAAAACACATGACATGACATGACATCAGAGGTGGCAATCTGGGAGGAGGTGACCAAGGGGGCTGCTCTGGCCTGGAGAATGACAGAAGGACACAGAGGGAAGAGAGCCCAGGGGGTGCTCAGAGGAAGGAGACACAGGAGAAGATCAAGTAGAAACTCATTTGTTACTATTTGACTTTGAGGAAGTCTCCTCGGTTTTTCTGTGCCTCAGTTTCCTCAACTGTAAAGCACAGGATTTGGATAGATGGCGACTCAGGGACCTCCCAGCTCTAGCACTTACCCACAAAGTAAGATGATGCCAGATTAGGGAGGTATCTGGATGCCAGACAAAGGAGTCTGAATTTTCTTCCGGAGGGAGCCACGAGGGATTTGGAAGCAGACAAGTCGAGTGAGCAAACTTATATTAGGAGGATTACTCTGGCAATTGTAGAAAAGATGGCTTGGAGGTATACATGGAAATAGGAAGACATTATCCAGAAGGATGGTTGTGGGAGCCTCATAGACCAAGGTGGTAGCAATGAGGAACAACTTCCAGGGATGAACAGAGATAGCACTGGCAAGTCTTGGTTCCTAGACAGGAAATGTGAGGGATGGGAGGTGGGGAAAGGAGCCCAGAATAGTACCAAGGGGAGAAATGAGAGGTCCAGAGAAGAAGCAGGTCAAGGGCAATGCTGAGTCCAGGTTGGGCCATGGTGAAATGGAGGAAGCAGGGGGCCATTGGAGGGAAAGTGTCCCCTGGGCAGGAGGAGATCCACCTCTCCAGCTTGGAGAGAAGTCAAGCAGAGAGCTTTAGATTGGGGAGACATCTGTACAGAGGCAGTAGTTGATGATAAGGGAGGGAAAGAGGTTGCCAAGGGTAAAAAAAGAATGTAGAAAGAGAAGGGAAGAAGGCCAAGGCCAAAACTTTGGGGAACACCCATCTACAGGGATTGGGAAGAAGGGGAGGAGCCAGCAACCAGCCTGAGAAGTGGTTACCATGGCAGAAGAGAAAAAGCAAGGGAATGTGGTGTCTCTGAACCTGAGGCAGGAGAGGAGAGCCCGAAGGTGGAGGAAAGAGTAGGCGCTGGCAGAGGCCTTTGAGGGGGCAAGGAGAGTGAGCACTGCCAAAAAGATGGCTGGAATTGGCAGGCACAAGGTCACAAATAGAAAACTGAGTACAGACTCAGGATAGGGAGAAGGTAGACAGGCACCAGGTAAAGACAAAGGAGGTGAGCCGTGGAGGAGAGACTAGTCGTTGTCCCCAATTTTACTGCCTTGTGTCTCCTACTATGTGCTTCTGCAGGGTTTGGGACCTGCCCATTGGTGGCCTCTGTGGTTCATGGACCTGGCCAGAGGCTAGAGGCAGAGGAATGGAGCAGTAGCGGTGGGAAAGGAATACTGGTGTCTGGAGCCAAGCCCCCAGTGGGCCTCAAGTCTCTCCTTCCCAAGTAGAGACATGGAGGAGCTGAAATCGGTGGTGGAGGCGTGTTCTTGATCACGCCCTATATCTTCATAGCATGGGGTATTTTTTCAAAGCATTTTCTCATCTGTTATCACATGTCATCCTAGTAACTGCCCCTGCCAGGTAGTCTAGGCAGACATGAGACCAAAAAAGCGGAAGTGATTTGTCTACGGTCACACACCATATTAAGAAGCAAATCTAGAAAGGTTAAGAGTCCTGGGGAAGGCAGGGATGGTGATAGAGCTGGGGTCAGAAGCCCACCTTTGAGCTCTGACTTCTGCCTCATTCATCTCCGGCTGCTGTCCAGAGTTACTGATGAGCTCTTAGTGTCTGCTTCTCAGTCCTCAACTTTACTATCTGTCACTTCTTTTCCCAGACATTCCTCTGCCTTTAGGTTTCTGTACCATTCTCCTGGCTCACCCCCCTACCTCTCTACCTATCCCTTCTGGCTTCTTTGAAGTAGCTTCTGTAGGTGATGCCCTCTGGCCAGCCCTTCTCCCAACATCTTGGGCATACAGGTCTCCTCACCTTGTGCAGCCAGCCTTGAACAGGCCCTCACCACCGTACGAACCTTCTGATTGGTCTTTGCTCCCTGTTGATTCCCCCTTCAATCCAGCCTCCATCTGGCTCCCCAAGGGAGCATCCTGAAATGCAGGCAGGGGTGTCATTCTCCTATTCAGTAAATTCTAGAGGTTCCCCATTCCCCATAGAAGTCACTCTTGAAACCTGCTTGGCACCAAAAGCCCTTCCGAACCTGTCCCCTGCCTAACCTGCCAGACTTCTCAACACTGAAGTCCTCTCTTGGAACCCTAGAGGTCGAAGTTCTCCCTCATACACAACATACCTCCATGTGCCCTGCACCATCATTCTCCCCCTCCTCACCTCCAGGCTTCCTTTAGAACAACCCAGATTCTGCCTTCTTGACTCCCCAGTCCACTTGACCTCCAATACCCCTGGCGCCTGCCTCTGACACACCTGCCACTTGCCTTGTCCACATCTCTGCTGTATCTGTGCTGTCTCTTCTGTTAGACCGTGAGCCCCTGGAGAGCAGGGCCTGAGCTTTGACCTTTCTTTGTATCCTCAACACTTAGAACCATGACAAGCATACAGTAAGTGCTTAATAAATGCTTGTTGACCACTGACCTCAGACAAGTCACTTCCCTTCCTCTAAGACTCAGTTTCTTAATCGGCAAAATGAGAGGGCTGGCTTAAATGCCCTATGGCTACCCTGATATGCATACTTTGATTCCATGATGAATTTAACCTCTAGTTTTGGTTCCATTGGATAATGGCAGGCATAGTGCCAGATTCAGATGGCAGGGCCAATTGTAGACAAAGGAGGGATGGGCTAGCAAAAGAGACAGAACAGCTTCTTTTGCACACAGTTGGTACTTCATAAATGTAGAACCGAACTCTCAACCTGACCTTGAACTCCATTCTCAAATGACCATCCTTGCCTCATCCTCTAGGAATGAAGGAGCTCCAGACAGCTAGAAGAGGAGAAAGGCCAGTTTGGAGTAAAAATAAGTGGTCTTTTCCACCTCCAAGTCCCTAAATATTCCAGCCATCTTAGCTGACTCCTACATCCAGTCAATCTCTATTTTGGGGGGCCTTCCTTCTAATCTCCCCAATGTACCTGCTCTTTTCCCTTCTCACAGTCCTAGCCTGGCCTCCCTTCAGCTTCTATGGGTGGTTTTCATCTTCCAGAAAGCTGGAAAGTTGTGTTCTTTCAGTCTCTAGGCTGGCTGGGCTGCAGCCATCCCTACACCTGATCCCAAGTAATACTAAAACAAGATTTTCATCCCATCCCGAGTAGGGCTCGCACAACCGTGAACCCCACTGCCCACAAGATCAAGTTACAAGGCCTTCGCTTGACATTCAGAGAGGCCCTTGACCACCTGGAACCAACCTCCCTTTTCAGCCAATTCTTCATTTTAACCGTGCCCCCAAAGAAGGCTTCCTTATTCCTTCTACCAGCCTTTGTCTGTTTGCCTTCCACCTACCCTCTCCTTCCACCCTTTCTCTGACTAGGCCAGTCCGTGAGGCTTCCTCCTTTAGCCTGGAGGAATCTGGACCATCTTCCACATACTGCATCATATGCTACTTTGCACAATTATTTACTCTCAAGTGTTGGAGAAAGGGAAGGGCTAAGAAATTATGGTTAAGCCTGACTGTGGGCCTATTCTTATATGGGCTGAGGTCAGCACAGGAGAGTCAAATGAAGTTTCTCAAGAATCTGGGAGACCTGTTTATGTCTGGTCAATAGATGCAGACGATGGGAAGGTGGGTGGAAAGGAGAGAGAGTGAGTCCTTGGGTGCTTGAGTACTCATCATGTACCTCTTGGCTGTTGTGGTCTGGATGTGAGTCCTCTTAAGGGCCCACCTGGCCCCTGAATGCTGAGCTTTCTCTCTTGCTAGAAGCTCCTCACTGGTTTTTCTTTCCTTGTTCTCTTTCCACCTGCCTGAGGTCTTCAGCTAGATTATCATCCAGGGCCTGCCAGCTCCAGGAGTTCTTAGAAGTTCTGCCCCTTCCAACTCCCATGCACACAATTGGCATCTCTGTGCCAGTGATATCCAGAGCTCTGTTTGCAGCCCTGGGGTCACACTTCTGATAAACGATTCACATCTCCAACTGCTTACTTACTCCAAAGGCAGGGTGAGACAAGCACTGGATCTCCAGTCAAATTGTACCCGGATCACCTAGTGTCGATGTGACCTTAGACCAGTCACTTCCCCTCTCTGACCCTGAAAATGGGGGGGGGGGGAAGATAATCTAGATGGCCCCTGAGGTGTGCCCCCTGGGGAGGGGATATTAATGAATGAAAAGATGTTATACTTATGCCCAGAGCCGACAATATTAGACCACTCAATTTGCTAACTGTTTACTAGGTGACTTGGATGTATAAGGTGAAAGGTAGTAGGTAAAAGGCTAGCCTTGGAGTCTGGCCTCAGCAGCCCTCTGGCTTTGAGACCCTGGACAGGCCTCTTACTCCCTCACTGGCCCAAGCAGCCTTCTAAGAGCAGAATAGCAGACAAGCTGCAAATCTGCATGGAGGGTGGGAGTCTCACTAACCAACCGCTGCACTGTTTTTCACAGTCCTTGACCCCTCCCCCCCCAAAAAGTACAAGGGACTGGAAATACAAGGATAATGAAAATCAGTGCCTGCTTTCAAGGAGTATACTACTTTTCCAAGGATGTCATTAAATAAATTAGAATATAACCTGAGGAGGAAGAGAGAAACTCATTCCCTGTGAAAATGAGTTACCTGAAAGGGGTAGAGATGATAGGATGAGAGAATTTTATAGCTAGAAGGTCTTTAGGAATTTTCTAACCCTATCTCCTTTCAGAGGAGGAAATTGAGGTCCAGAGAGGGTTGCCATGACTTGCTCAAGGTCTTACGGTTTCTACCCAGTCATACCACAAGTAGAAGAGGGCCACTTGAAGAAGCAGCTCTTCCATCTAGGTTTTCCCCTTACATGCTTGGAAAGGCAATGAGAAACGTAGGGGACAATACAGGGAATCTGCAAGAGGCAGGTAGTAGTAGTTGGGCCACCTTGGTGGGGGGAGTGCAGTGCCCACTTGGCATGCTTAACAATTTCCATGAAGGCTGACACTGACCATTTCCTAAGCCTAGACCAGCAGAGGCCGAGGGAGACTGCTGGCCTTATTCTCTCATTTGGGGCCTAAAGTTCTACACTAGTAAGGGAGAGGACAGAGTCCCATGAGCTTTCCCTGGCCTATGAGGCAAGGGTCAGAGAGTGACTCAGGCTTGGCGGGATTGGGATGCTGGGTGCTGGCCATTCTCCTAAGCCACCTTTCTTTCCAGCCTTTGTCCCCCCAGCCCCTCCTGCTCCTTGACTCAGCCTAGTCCCCAACTTCCTGGCAGAGAACAAAGACTTTTATAGATGGAGAAGGGGGGAACCAGAGGACATTGGAGACAGGGGCATGGCCTCAGCTGTTAGAGCCACTGGCTGAATCAGTTCCCTGGGGACAATCCCAGGGACCATACAACTCGTTCCCTAGACCCTCTATCAGAGGAAGCAGGTCACTGGGAGGGAAAGAGTTAAGCAGGACTCTCCCATCAGCTGGACAATGGCTGACACCTGGCGGCCAAGGTGGGGAATGGTCAGGAGGGTTCCGAACTCTCCTTGGTTGAGGCAGGTCAGGCAGGGAGATGTTGGGAAGGGGACAGGCTGGAAGGAGCCTTCTGCCTAGGGCCAGGGCAGAGGGTGAGCTTGGGGAGGGGAAGGAAGCAGGCCCAGGATGGTAGGGCCTGCAGGACTGGGGGTGTTGAGGGAGGGGAAAAGAGAGGATGCTCCCAGTCCTTCATGCCCAGTGGCAGCCAATTTGTTCCCTCCACACTTCTTGCCCTCTAGCTGTTTGGCTTTCCCCAAAGGGTGGGTTTACCAGGGTGCATGCGCAGTGGCAGGGGGTCCCCAGCCTGCTGCATTGTCTGAGCTAAACCCAGTCTAGTTCCCCCTTCCCCTGAAGATGGTTGGGCTGAGCGCTCAGCGGGGTGTGAGGATTCCTATCTTCTCTCCTGGCAGACCAGGGCTCTGGACTCAGCCAATGCCCCTGGGCCCCAGCCCCAAGCCCAGAAGGTGCAGGGGAAGCCAAGGACAGTCCTCAGGGCTCCCCCTCCATGGCCTCCAGGTGTCCTTAACCCCAGAGAAGATATAAAGTGGAAAGTGGGATCCAGCGTTCTACCTGCCCACCCCACTGTCCCATCCCTGGAGCCTGGGGCCTGAGTTCTCCCTAGCCTGGGCAGAGACACTGAGATGAGGGCAGGGGGTGACAGAGGGACTCTGGCCCCGGGTCTGTGAGCCACAGAGACAGAACAGTGATCACTATTGCTCTTATTACCAGGACGATGGTTCTCCTCCTCCTCCACCAAAGTGCTCCTGCAGAGCCCTCCTGTGGTGACAAGGTGATGGCCTCAACCCTGCACATGCTCCCCAGCAGCCACCGACAGGCTGTGTTGCACCTGCCCCCACTCCCCACCTTTGTTTGGCAACCAGGTGAGGGTGACGACATGTCTGGAAAGAAGGGATTTCCACTTCTACTGGATCCTTGTTCTGTGGCCCCAGCAGCAAGCACTTAGCCTCACCATTGGTAAAACTGGGTTAATAACAGCCCCTGCCTCAGGAGCCTTGCATGCATGTGAGCCACCATTATTACTGCCAGATTATATCTCACAGTTGGACCAGGGAGGTGGGTTGGCAAAGGCCTCTGGGAGGTCTGGCTACTTCTCAGAGCCTAAATGAGGCCACTAACAAGCCCAGGACAGAGAAATGAGGCCTAGAGCTTCCTTGGGCTCTGGGAGAAGCTGAGGTCCCAAGGGAGAAGACCCCTAAACTTCTGACTAATTGAAGCAAAGCCCTATTGAGTGGATACTAGTGAGCCGGTGGCAGCCACAATCTCGGAGACCCCAGGGACACTGGCAGAGTTCTGGTGAGTTACATGTTCAAGGCTGGGCCTTCTGAGTGGGTTTAGGTGCCAGAGGCATCAGAGAGAAAGGAGGGGATGGGCCCAGGCGGGATCAGGAGTGGCTGCGCCTGTGGCTGCCCAGAGGCACACCCCATTTCATGCTCCCTGGGCGGTGGCAGGGGCCCCACGGCTATCAGCTTTCAGAGGGGGAGGAGCCTGGAATGGGGAGGGGGCTGACCCACCCATGTTTCCCTATGTCCTCAGGGTACAGTGGGCTTAAGAGGCTGGTGATAGCTACAGCCTGAACCGCTGTGAGCCACAAACTCTTGGGCACATGGCCAGATTTGGACTCCCCTAGAGGAAAGGGGTGCTCAAAGCTTGGGAAGCCATTCCAGGCATAAGTTTACTGCCCAAGCTGGGCCACTCACCTGGGCCCACCTTCCCTTCCTGCTTCTAGGGAGAGAGGGATCCCTCAGATGCCCCCCTTACTTGTGAGTTGGGCTCCACCCAACCCAGAGGGGAGGGGGGATTAGATAAGGTTTAGCCCAGACAATAAGACAAGAATAGCTCCCCGACGATGAATAATCTCCCCAAAACCCCCCACCTCTTTCCCAGCCTCTCTGGGGCCCCCAGCCGGGAGAGTCAGTCACAACCAGGAATGTAGAAACTTTGGCACTTCCTTCACTTTAATGATTTTTTCAGTGACTCCAGAGTAGCTTTGGCTGGGAAGGGAGACCTTGAGGGCTGTGAACCTTAGTATCTCTCACCTTCAGCTCAAGCTCAGCGATTCAGACTCAGACCCTGGGCCAAGGCACGACTTGGGACAGGGTGTGGAAAGGAGTGAGCAATGAGATGGGATTTCTAGGAAGGAGGTTAAGGTTGGCCTCCTAATGCCAACAAGCACAGTCCAGCCTAAGCTTGGACGATGCCAGGATGAGGGCCATGAAGTGCTCAAAGTGCCCAGGGCCAACAGTCAAAACCTATCCTCAATGCCAAAGATGCTGTCCTGTGGCCCAGGCCACCATCTCCACAAGGCAGGGCAACCAAGAAGCTGGCAAGGGGAAGGCCCTCATTGATGACAGAGCCCAAGGAATCCAAGGACGACTAGACGGCTGCCCGCCCCTTCAAACCCTGTCTGCCCCGCCTGCCTCATTCTCCTCCCAGCTGTCCGGTTAGGGAGCAGGAGCATCCTCACACTGACCATTCCCAACTGGCAGTCCTTCCCGTTGGACCCGAGGCCGGCCCCTGTGCACACCTCCCCCCCTCCCTTGCATGTCCCTTCGTAGTCCCCAGTCTTGACGTTCATTGCTTCATCTGTCCATCATACCCCGTGAGGCCAGCAGGGCAGGGAGCGATTACCCCATTTTACAGACCAGGAAAGTAAGACCACCCACCCACCCAAGGCATGGATCGCCTCGGCCTCCTTTGCCAACGATGAGCCGCTTTTCCTGGGCCTCCCAGCCCCACCCGATCAGAAGCCTCAGGGGAAGCTGGAGATGTAGATGGGGGGGGGGGGTGTCGCCTGGTTCCCCCGCCCATCTAGAAGCCGCTGGGGATGTAGATGAGGGGGTTGCTTGGTTCTCCCCCACCCGCCCGCCTCTTAGCTCCACGGGACAAGAAGAGGAATGCGCAAGCCTGGATCCTTCAGTCACAGGGATTAAGGGGACGGAGACCGCATCTGCCCGGGGGCGGGGCTGGCACGGACCTAGTCCAGGGGGGCCGGCGGGGCCCGACGGGGGCAGCCTCTGGCTGGGGGTTCAGACCTCACTCTCCCTCCGGGTCTCAACTGCGTCCCCGCCCCCTGGGCCTGCGCCGCCCCCTATTGGTCGCCACTAGGTTCCCGCCCCCCGTCCGTGGCGTGCCATTGGCCGGGCCCTCTTGGCATGTTTGGGGGCGGGGGCGGCGGGCGGCCCCTGCCTGGAAGCAGCTGGACTTCCTCCCTCCAGCCGCCTGTCTGGGTCATCGCGTCTGTCCGTCCCTGGCCCCGTCCTCCGCCCAGCAGCTGTCTCTCCCTTCGCCTCTCGCCCCCCTGGGTGGCTGCCATGGGCCGGAAGAGAAGGCTCATCACCGACTCCTTCCCCAAAGTGAAGAGGAGGAAGGGCGGAAAGGGGCCTGGCAAAGAGGACGGGGCGCCCGAGCCAGGGCTGCGAGGTGGAGGCGGGGGGCTGAGGACAGCAGGATAACGGGGGGAGGGGACAGGGGACGGAGGATCGAGGTATGGGAGAAGAGGGGAAAGGGATGCGGAGCGCTGGGGAAGGGGGATTCAGGGCAGGGGTCCAAGGAGCTGGGAACTGGGAGTGAAGGACAGCCTCTCTTGTTAGGGGAGGAGCCGCTGGCAGCCCACAGGGACGAAATCCATTTAGAGATACTGAGGCAGTTTGACCTGAACCGGCACTTCGGACCCTGCACAGGTAAGAGCTTCCAGGAGCCCTGTCTGCCCCGTCCCTGATTCTGAAGCCCTCACCTCTCCAGGGGTGCCCTCTAGACTACAGCACAGGAGGCAGAGAGTCTCCTCTTCCACCCTCACCCGGGCAATGCCCCACTTTCAGGGATCACTCGACTCCAGCGATGGGAACGAGCAGAGCTGCTGGGCTTAGACCCTCCCACTGAGGTGCTCAATGTGCTGTGGGCGCACCCTGAAGACCCCCAGTATCAGTGCAGGTGAGAGAAGCCTCTGGGGCGGGCGCTCCTGGGAATCAGGGTGCCAGGGTTCAGGGAAGGGAGAGTTCAAACTGGGACAGTGACTCCTCCCCACAGTGTCTGCCCCTCCGTGATGGGCATGAGCCTCCCCTAGTGGACAGGGGATGGCAAGGTCAGAAAGAAATTTCCTGAGAAATCTCCTGGTGGATCCCAGGGCACTGATGACTACTTTACCTCGAGTTGGGGACAAGGGGGAAGGGAAGAGGGGGTCTCCATTTCTGGCTCCATTTCCCTCCCAGATGAACCCTGCAAAGCCTAGGTCACTAGGCTACTCTGCCTGGGCCGATCCGCACTACTTTTCCCCCCTGCAGCCTCTGGCACCTGTACCCCATCTAAAGGAGTCAGCGACGAAGTCATACCGAGTGCATCCCCGCCGCTTTCCCAGGGCCTTCCCAACGCACAGGGGAACCCACTGCTGTTTCTTCAAACAAGCCCGTACTCGAGGGGGTGGAGGCTGGGGGACGCGGGACAAGGATCTTCCTGGGGAGAGGAAGAAACCAAAGTCTCAGGACTCCAGGTGGGGGGACTCCTCTGACCTGCCAGCAGTCACAGTGACCTCTACAAGCAAGCAAGCTCAGCTAACCAGCCGAGGCTGGCTCATCTGGAGGCTTTTAAAAAACCCAATAGCTAGGCTTCCTGTCCCCCAAGTAAAACTAGTCCTTGTACCTCCTGACATCTGGTACATCCATCCCTGACTAGGCTCCCCGACTCCGTGTAAACCACAGGAGTTCTACAGGGCAACCCCTCCCCCTCAGTGCCTAAGAAATAGATCCTGGGCTCAGCCTGCTAGGTAGGTGGGGCTTCAATGAGATGTACTAATAAAAGGTAACTACTCTGGCAGCCCGCCTTCCTTAATGTGACTGCCGCCGCCTCTTTTGGCTCCTTCCTGGACAATGGCCCTAATGCCCGGCTCGGTGACGAGCTTTCTACAGGTGCCCAGCCAGGCTCAGCCCTGGCTCTGGTCGCCCCTCTCACCACCTTCAAGAGGGGAACCCCGGCTCCTTGGAAAACCTCCAGCCCTTAGTCCTCAAGTCACACTGGCTTTGGGTGCCCTCTAGCGGCTCCTGCTTCTCCACTGAGCCGGCGGAAGCCTGGCTGTGTTCTACAGCTCCTTCAGATACCTCTATGCACCAAATGCCTACTCTAAAGGGGTGGTGATCCACACCTGTGATCTCTGCTATTGGCTGTGGGATCCTCTGAGTTCCAGAGATCAGGTGTCTGCACTAAGGCGAACATCAATGCAGGGAGCCCCTGGGAGCAGGCGACTACCGGCTCCCCAGGGAGGGATGAATTAGCCCATGGGCAAACGGAGTGGAGCAAAGTTTCCACAATCTCAGCAGTGAGCGTCCACCATACCTCAGGCCTGGGCAAGATAAAGACCAGTCCCCAAATAAAGAAAAGGTTGCACCTCTACTTTTCTAGACTCTTAGGGTTGGTATCCAATGTGCTCTCTCCCTGGACAAGCACCTCGCCTCTAACATAACTCCAGTGTTCTGGCCCAATTCAGTCTCTGGGAAGAGGGGGGCAGAAAGGAAGACTCCCAGGAGCCCAGAATCCCTTCCAAGGTTCTTGAGATCTCCAGTCTTTGGAGGAAGTGGACACTGGGGCAGGCTCCAGGGGGAGGGGAGGGTCAGGGTGGGTAGAGCAGGGCTGGAGTTTGCCAGGGCTGCTCCAGGATGGCACATGAATAACCTGGAAGGGCTCAGGCAATGCCAAGGAGAGGAGAATCAGCAGTTTCCCCAGAAGAGGAATCAGAGCTAAGACAGGAGGCATGGAGGATTAATCATTTCTTGCATTTGCATATGGTTCTTATACTTTTTCAAAGAACTTTGAAACTCACTTTTCATCTGACATCCCAAAAGTCCTGTAAGGGCTGGTACTCACAGACGAGCAAACTGAGGCTCAGGGAGGCTACATAAATTGTCCTTTAGTTCACCCACTGCTTTAAGTGCCTGTGTTGTATGGGAAAAGTAGCTATCTGCCCGTCTGCCTGACACACACATGTGATTTTGTCTGATGGTGAGGGGGCGCCAATCTGCATGGGAAGAGAGTCCAGTTTATCTCTCCAGCACAGCCATCTGCTTCAGGCGGGAGAGCCCACCACCACTCCAGGCAGCTGGTTCTGTGCCGGGATAGCCCACCTTCACAGGGAGCTTTTCTTTACACCAAGATATCACTGCAAAAATGGCTGAGAAAATGGCCTAGCATGAAATGCCATTCAATAAGAAATCAAGATGATTCAGGGTCAAATGGCATCACTTGGCATTCACTGTTGGTAAGTTTTTACATAACAGCTGTATACTTAATGCCCAACTTAACACAAATCTTCCTTTGGGGACCCAGAAAGGAATATGTTATCTGCCTCCAGAGAACTGACAAACAGAAGTACTTAGATCACGGGTTTACACACACACACACACACACACACACACACACCTTTGTGTCTCATGGAAGCCATCTCTAGGGTGGAAGGAAAAAATATAAAAAGTGCATAGCAAAGAATAAAAGAAAATGAAGAAGGAAGCAGAGAAGCTTTGAAAATGATAAGTACTTACTATATAGTTTTTCAAAACAAAGCAAATAGTGTGAAATGTAAATTCATGGTTTTATAATGAATCCTCTTTTTAGGTTGTGCTGTGTACATGGAAATGTTCTTTTTCTGTCTTTATGTATGTAAGTTCAAAATGAATAAAAAAAATTTTAAAGAAAAAATAAATGTTCCTTTGGTGCTGTCAGTTGGCCTTGGTTTTTTCATAAATTAAAACTTGTGTCCAAGTAAGATGTTTATCCCTGAATCTGACCAGCAGAATTATGTCACAGAAATGGCCATGATTTTGGAAAGAGTGCTGTTATCAGGAGGCTAAGAATGGAATTCAACATCTTTTGGTGGATATTTTATTGGGTAGAAGGTCATGAACCCTCCTTAGTGTCATTTCTATTGATAAAAACCATTTCTGAACCATCTGAGGATGCCAAGGCCTTTGTCGGTCCACTGTGAACATTTTCTTCAGTAACTGAGGCTGCAACGTGTTAAGGTAATGACCAAACCTCTTCTCCATCAGGGCTGAGGACACCATGTTGGAAGCAGGCCAGTGGGCATGGTCAGGAAAGGGGAGAGAGATGGCTTAGAGAAATTATTTGACTTTTCTGGGCTTCATTTTCCTGATCTAAAAAATGAGAGTACAGGACTAGGTGATTCCCATGGTCTTTAGAAGAAGGGAGGTGATGTGGTCATGGCTGGGCATGGAGTCAGGAAGATCAACCTGTGCTCCAATCCCACCTCAGATGCCTAGCTTCCATTTGCCTCAGTTTCCTCATCTGTTGTTCTGAGGATTTCTTGAGATATTTGTAAAGCATTCAGCACCATGCCTGCACATAGTAGCTGCTTAGTAATGCTTGTTTTCTTCCTTTCTCCTAGTTCTAAATCCTGTGAAATACTATTGAGTCTAAATCTGCCTTTCTGCAATTCTTTTTTTATGTTTATTTGTAGTTTTCAACATTCATTTCCACAAAATTTTGAGTTCCAAATTTTCTCCCCATCTCTCCCCTCCCCCCACCCAAAACTCTCTATTTTCTTGTAGGGCAAGATTGATTTCTATACCCCATTATCTATATTTCTTATTTCCAAATTGCCTGCAAAAACAATTCCCAACATTCATTCCTTAAACTTTGAGTTCCAACTTCTCTTCCTTCCTCCCTCCCCACACATCCCCACTGAGAAGGTAAGCAATTTAACATAGGCTATATATGTGTAGTTTTGCAAAACACTTCCATAATAGTCATGTTGTGTAAGACTAACTATATTTCCCTCATCCTTTTCTGCCCCCCCCATTTATTCTATTCTCTCTTTTGACCTTATCCCAAAAGGGTTTACTTCTAATTACTCCCTCCTCCCATTTGCCCTCCCTTCTATCATCTCCCCCCGACAGCCCACTTACCCCCTTCTCCCCTACTTTCCTGTAGTACAAGATAGATTTTCATACCAAATTGAGTGTGCATTTTATTCTCTCTTTAAGCCAAATATGATGAGAGTAAGCTTCACTTTTTCCTTCTCACCTCCCCCCTTTCCCCTCCACTGAAAAAACTTTTTCTTGCCTCTTTTATGAGAGATAATTTGCCCCATTCCATTTCTCCCTTTCTCCTCCCAATATATTCCTCTCTTGCCCCTCAATTTTATTTTTTTAGATATTATCCCTTCCTATTCAACTCATCCTTTGCTCTCTGTCTATGTATGTGTGTGTGTGTGTGTGTGTGTGTGTGTGTGTGTGTGTGTGTGTGTGTATAATCCCTCCAACCACCCAAATACTGAGAAAAGTTTCAGGAGTTATAGATTTTATCTTTCCTTGTAGGAATGTAAACAGTTCAACTTTAGAAAGTCCCTTATGATTTCACTTTCCTGTTTACCTTTTCATGCTTCTCTTGATTCTTGTGTTTGA
>CM053770.1:255627719-255648728 GCA_028658325.1 Potorous gilbertii
GTGTGTGTGTGTGTGTGTGTGTGTATAATCCCTCCAACCACCCAAATACTGAGAAAAGTTTCAGGAGTTATAGATTTTATCTTTCCTTGTAGGAATGTAAACAGTTCAACTTTAGAAAGTCCCTTATGATTTCACTTTCCTGTTTACCTTTTCATGCTTCTCTTGATTCTTGTGTTTGAAAATCAAATTTTCTATTCAGCTCTGGTCTTTTCATCAAGAATGTTTGAAAGTCCTCTATTTCATTGAATGACCATTTTTTCCCCCTGAAGTATTATACTGGGTTGGTGATCCTTGGTTTTAATCCTAGTTCCTTTGACTTCTGGAATATCATATTCCAAATCTTTTAATTCCTTAATGTAGAAGCTGTTAGATCTCATGTTATCCTGACTGTATTTCCACAATACTCGAATTGTTTCTTCCTAACTGCTTGCAATATTTTCTCCTTGATCTGGGAACTCTGGAATTTGGCTACAATATTCCTAGGAGTTTCTCTTTTCAGATCTCTTTCAGAAGGTGATCAATGGATTCTTGCAATATTTATTTTACCCTCTGGTTCTAGAATACCAGGGCAGTTTTCCTTCATAATTTTATGAAAGATGATATCTAGGCTTTTTATTTTATCATGGCTTTCAGGTAGTCCCCTAATGTCTAAATTGTCTCTCCTGGATCTATTTTCCAGGTCAGTTGTTTTTCCAATGAGATATTTCACATTATCTTCCATTTTTTCATTCTTGCTTTTGTTTTGTAATTTCTTGGTTTCTCATAAAGTCATTAGCTTTCATCTTCTCCATTCTAAATTTTAAAGAACTATTTACCTCAGTGAGCTTTTGAACCTCCTTTTCCATTTGGCTAATTCTGCTTTTTAAAGCATTCTTCTCCTCACTGGCTTTTTGGACTTCTTTTGCCAACTGAGCTAGCCTGTTTTTAAAGGTGTGTCTCCTTTAGCAAGCTGTTGATTCATTTTTCATGATTTTCTTATATTGCTCTCATTTCTCTTCCCAATTTTTCCTCCACCTTTCTTATTTGATTTTCAAAATCCTTTTTGAGCTCTTCCATGGCCTGGGACCACTGCATTTTTTTTTTGGAGGTTTGGGATGCAGAAGCCTTGACTTTTTTGTCTTTCCCTGATGGTATGCATTGTTCTTCCTCATCTGAAAGGATGGAAGAAAATACCTGCTCACCAAGAAAGTAGCCTTCTATAGTCTTAGGGGGTTTTTTTCCCCTTTTTTTGAGCATTTTCCCAGCCAGTTACTTGACTTTTGAGTCTTTTGTCAAGAGGAGGGTATTATACTCTGGGGATATGTAAGTTCTCAGTCCCTCCAAGGTGACACAATCAAAGGAGAGGAGTTTACTCCTCTCTTGGCCTGCACTCTGGTCTGGGAGCAACCACAAGCACCCATCTGCCCAGGATCTGCGAGTAGAATTCCCTCTCGAGAGCCTCTACCAGTTCCACCAGCCAGGGCTCCTTCTCACCCCAGAGCCACCACTCGGGGCTGAGACCCAGATCAGCAGCTCAATTCCCCCAGTCTTTAAGCCAAGGACTCCAAAAATGGATGCCGCTGCTGCAGTGACTGCTGCCAGTGGGGCCAGACCATGTTCCTTTCTCACCCAGGTGAAAGAGCTTTCTCACTGACCTTTGAAGCTGTCTTTGGTGTTTGTGGGTTGAGCAATCTGGGAACTGCTGCTGCCAGTGGAGCCTTGAAGGTTGGTCTGGTCCTGTCCCTGCCATACTGCATGGCCCATGCTGGGCTGCACTCTGCTCAGCACCCAGTGTGACAGACCTCTCCTGTTGGCCTTCCAGGCTGTCTTGGGCTGGAAATTTCTTTCACTCTGTTGTTTTGTGGCTTCTGCTGCTCTAGAATTTGTTTAGAGTAATTTTTTACAGGTATTTTATGGACTATGGGGGGGCGGAGCTTCTATAGGTCTGTCCTTCTACTCCACCATCTTGGCTCTGTCCCCTATCTGCAATTCTTAACTTACTACAGGCTAAGAGTAAATTTGCTTTTTGGGTTTCCATATTGTAGTCTTAGCCTGTAATGAACTGTTGCCCACTAAACTCCTCCTATTCCTTCCAGAGGGCCCAGTGTCTTGCCATGCCTTTCCCATTTTTTAAACCCAGGTATACCATCGATGCCTATCATGACTGGAGAAATCCCATGAAAGAAGAACCAACAGTACTTTGAGGTGAGAGGCTGGAGATGAGGGAACTGGGTTTCAAACTTGAGTGAATGAAAGAAAGATGGCACCAGCAGTAAAACAGAGGAAAGCTAGAATGGGATGCTAGTTCTAGAAGGGCAGATGATGAGTCTGAAGGGGTAAGAGAATATCAAGGCAAATCTGTCAGGCAAATCTGCGACAAGAGATCTGGACATGTTGACTTGTAGAGACCTTCAAGTCGGAATAGAACGACCACTTCTCTAGGGTTCCTCATATAGAAACTGGGCGAGATGACTTTCCAGGTCCCTTCCACCCTCACATTCTATGGTTCTTCAGCTCTATGATGGCTTCCTCCTTCCTCTTGCATGTTCATTATTACCCTCCCACCAGGATGTGAGCAGTGCGATCCTAAAAGGCTGCTGAGAAACCCCTAGGACTTCAAGGATGCCTCCACTGTCCATCTCTGTAAAGGGAAAGGGAATAGGCTGCCCTGGGACAATCATGGGGGAGGGGGGTCTCTCTCTTGGGCATTGCTAACAAAATTCTTGCTAGAGTCCTCCTTAATAGGCTGATCCTTCACCCAGAAGATGGGCATATACCTGAGAGACAGTGTAACTTCAGAAAGGGCCGAGGAATGGTCAATATGGTGTTTGCTGCCCGACAAGTCCAGGAGAAATGCCAGGAGCAGAACAGAGGTCTTTACGCATTTGTAGATCTGACCAAGGCCTCTGACACTGTTAGTCATGATGGCTAATGGAAAATTATGTCAAAATTTGGCTACCCAGAGTTTATTAGAATTGTATGTCAATTGCCTGAGTTTTGGATAGTGGATGATGTTCTCATGACTTCCTAGTCACTAATGGAGTGAAACAGGGCTGTGTGCTTGCTCCCATGCTTTTTACCATGATGTTTTCAGTCATATTGTCAAATGCTTTCAATGTGGATGAACACGGCATCAAGATCAACTACCTTACTGATGGTAAGTTCTTCAATTTGAAAAGGCTACAAGCCAAGACCAAAGTGGAGGGAGTGTTGGTGCATGATTTTCAGTTTGCAGATGATTGTGCACTCAGTGCAGCCTCTGAAGTTGAGATGCAACTAAGTATGGATCAATTCTCTGCTGCCTGTGCTAATTTTGGCCTAATAATTAACAAGAAGAAAACACAGGTGCTCCATCAGCCACCACAACATCCATACATGGAACCATCTATAACAACAAATGGAGAAGTTTTGAATGCTGTGGATAAGTTCACTTACCTTGGTAATGTACTTTCCAGGGGTGTACACATTGATAATGAGGTTGATACACGTGTTGCCAGAGCTAGCTGAGTGTTTGGGAGGCTCTGAAGAAAAGTTTGGGAGAGAAGAGCTATTAGACTGACTACCAAATTGAAGGTCTACAGAGCTGTTGTGTTGACCTCATTGTTGTATGCCTGTGAAACATGGACAGTCTACCAGTGCCACGCCAGGAAACTGAATCACTTCCATTTCATCTGTCTTACGAAGATTCTGAGGATCATCTGACAGGATAAGGTACCAGACACTGAAGTCCTTACTCAAGCTTAACTGCCAAGCATTCAAACTATGCTTCAGAGAGTGCAACTCCAATGGGCTGGTCACATTGTTTGAATGCAAAATATACACTTGCCAAAAAGACTATTTTATGGAGAACTCACATGGGGCAGGCAATTACATAGGGGTCAGAAGAAGTGATACAAGGACATTCCCAAGGTCTCTCTCAAGAACTTTGGATTTGACTGCACAACATGGAGACACTGGCACAGGACCGCTCACTGTGGTATGCCTACATGAGAAAGAGTGCCATGCTCTATGAGCAAAGCAGAATTGAGACAGCACAAATTAAATGGAGCATGCGCAAATTTGGAATATCCACCCCTGAAATTCATATAGACTACCTGTGCCCAACCTGTAGTAGAGCATTCTGAGCTCATAATGGTCTGATCAGCCACAGTCAGACACACTGAAACTTCACTTTATCATGGAGATGTCATTTTTATCCTTAGAAAATGAAGGACAACAACCAACCAATCATTATCACCCTGTGGAGAAAAGGCTTGCCATCCCCACAACTAGCAATATTAACTGCTGGCCAACTGACCCCAAGAGCCCCAGGAACAGTGGTCTCTTTCCTCCTTTCCTGACCACAACCATTGGCCTGCTTCCAACATGGTGTCCTTAGCCATTGTGCCAAATGGCGAAGCACCTTGGCCACCAACTCCACAAGTTACTGCTACAGCCTCGGTTACTGAAGAATGGAAAAGAAAGGCCCTGCCAACCAAGGCCTTGGCATTCTCCAATGGTTCAGATCAATGTGAAGCACACTCAGGACTGCTCATGGCCATCTGCTTTGTGACTGCACCTTACCAGTGGACTTTTCCCCCTGACTCGAGGCTGAAGTTGTTTTCCCCATGAGGATGTGAGCTCCTTGAGAGGAAAGTCTCTTACTTTCTCACTTTATCCACTCAGCTCATAGAAGACACTTAAGAAATCCTTCTTATTAATTCATTCAAAGCTCAAAATGGCCATTGAATAAAGGGGGCTCTGGATGTTCTTTGCAGTTCTGTTCTGTTTCAGGAATACTTCTGCCTTTGACACACTTCAGGAATGATAACAAAAGTATCAACAAGAGCCAATGGGGAATCAAGACCCAACATATTTTTGATTAACTGAACCATTCATTGGTTCCAACCACCACCTGTGACTAGGTACAACTTTCTTAACACATAATCATATAATGTTCAGGTGAAAAGAGATCTTAGACTATAAGTTGGAAATTAAGTACAAAAAGCAATAGCTGAAGCTTCAGAATTGATGTGTTCTAAGTTCTCTTTCTAAGAAGAAAGGGAAGGGGAGTTGAGGGTCCATGACTAAGCCTTGGAGAATTTCTGAAATCAAGGTGATAGAAGAAAGAGAAGACAGAGAAGAGAATATAGGCTGGGTGTGGTAGGGAAACCAGGATAGAACAAGTGCTTTGCACATAGTAAGTGCTTAATAAATGTTCAGTTTGAACTAAATACAGCCATAGCATGGTGATCAGTGGAGGAGTTTCAAGAGTACTTGGCACATACATAGAAAATGCTTAATAAATGATTTTTTCACTCATTCATTCATTCATTCAATAAGGACAATTAGTAATGTTGAATTCTTCAGACTTCAAGGAACATGAGGGTAGCAAGGTGGGAAGGCACACACCCAGGTAGCCCCAAATCTATGCTTCCCAGATCTCCTGTCACTATTCAGACACTCTCCTCATAGGACCTAGCACCACCATCACCTCAGCCAATATGACCACAGCAACTTATTAAAACTTTAATTAAGGATATTAATACAGCATTGACCCAGCATGGAAACAACTCACCAAATTTTCACTTTGGCTGCTCAGCTTTCTTTGTTATGAGGGAGAGTCCATGGGTAAGGGATGATAGGAATAAATGTGGCATAAAACCCCCCCAAATTATCAGTAAAACTTTTTTTAAATGACCTCCTTGGAATCTCATTTCACCAAAGCTCACCTCCAACATCACTCCTCAAATGTTTTTGAGGGTGGGCTCCTAGAGGAAGGACCTCCTGGTCCTCCTGCAAGAGCCCACCCTCAAAAACATTTGAGTATTTATCTCATATATGCTTTTAATATACTAATTTCTGGATATGTTGCTTCCTTCAATAGAAGGTTAGCTCCTTGAGGGATCCCAGCATGATACCCAGTCCATGATAGGCATTTCTGACGTGTTTTCAAATCCAGCCTCAGACATTTATGAGCTCTCTGGTCACAGACTCTGACCACTTTGCCACTTTCTGCCTCAGTTTCCTCATCTGTAAAATCTTAAAGTGCCGTATATATCACTTGTTCAATGCTTGTTGATTGATCTAGGGGAACATCATCCAAATTTCTGGCTTAAAGGGTGTCATTGATTTTGCAGTCTCCTCTCATTCAACTGCTCCCAGTGATGCAGAGGTGTGCCAAAGCCTCATGGCACATCCCTAACAACCTAGCCAAGCTTTAGGCATGGATGATATGCCTGCCTTCCCAGGACAGATAAGCAGGCTGACTGCAGGAGAGGAATCTTTCAACTGTAGTGCTGAATTAAAGACAACTGACAGAGTTATAGAGGCCTAGGTCAGTGGAGTGACTGCTCTCTTCAAGGAAATACCAGATCCTTGAAGTCTTGAGGTTTCACATCTTGCCAGACTATCCTCCAAAAGGATCCCACAAGTTTATACCTCTATCAACATTCTGGTACCTGGGAAACACCTACTTTCTCTTTGACAAGCTCATAAGTGGCTTAAAGGCTTAAGGGAATAATCTACTGGGAAACTAAGGTAAACAAAGCAAAGCAACCAGCGGCTGCCCAAGGAAACAGGAAGCAAGCCAGGCTGAAGGCTGCCAAGGGAAGGCTTCTCCTCGCTGGAGGTAACTTGGTCAGGGCTACTTCCAGGCATGGTGGAATTTCCCTCTCCCACCCCCAAACTCCAAGAGACGGCTTCTTTCAGCCCTGTTCAATCACCTCTAAGGTGACTCAGGCCCCTGCTGTTGCTCTGACCCTGACCTTGCAGTGACCTCCTTCCCCCATCTGGGAGTTCTTCTCTCCTCTGGGTCACAACGGCTTGCCAGGCCCCTGCTCTAGTCCGACCAGTCCAGTTCTATCTGAGATATATTTAACACTAAAATGTTTGAGCTGGCTCAACTTCATAGGGTCTTTGAGAGAACCAAAAGATGCCACACATAAAACACTTTGTCAGCTTTCTTGTTCCGAAGCAGCTGGGTGGCACAGTGGGGCAGCAATGAAGACCTGAGTTCAAATTCAGGTTCTACACTTACTGACTGGGGGAGCCTAGCAAGTCACCACCACTGTCTACCTCAGTTTCCTCATCTGTAAAAGGAGGCTAACAGCACTTTCCTCCCAGGGTTATAGTGAGGATCAAAGGAGATATCTGTAAAGTGCCTCACCAACCATAAAGTGTTCTCTAAATCCTGTCATGATGACAATGATGGATGCACCCACCTTTGGTGGAGCTGGCCTTCTTCTTCCCCCACTGTTCTAGCTAAGCATCAAACCAGGGCCCTGCAGAGCACAGGTCCAGTCATAGAAGTGGCCTTGCCCAGCACCCTCATTTTACAAGCATTTTCTCTTTTCTGAGGCCTGCAGAGATTAGGGACTTAGCCAGGAGCAGAGGTGTGGTGGGAACCCAAAGCCTCTGAGTCAGGTTCAGGGTCCTCTCCACTACACCCTCTCCTTCCCTCTCATGATCATATGTCTGTCCTGTCTTTACCAGAATATTCCAAAATGGTGTCAGGCAAGAGGTCTCTTAAAGAGTTCAAAGACTTTCCTTTCCTCTGGTGCATGATGATCTCCAAATTCTCTCAGTCCTTTCATCTCTCTGCCTCCCACTCTGTCTCTGTCCTCACATTCAGGTATGGGGGTAGCCCAAATGCCTCAATCCTCTGGGGTGTAGGCCCTGGGTGTAATCCCAGGCCCAGGAAGGGGGTGTGCCCTGACCTGGGGCCATGCTGATCACAGGCCAGCAGCTACCACTGGTACTCACTCCCTGGAGGGAGGGAGGGGGGACGGAAGAGATGACTGAGCAAGGACTGAAAGAGAGGGTGAGGTTGAGGCAGGCTGGTAGGTGGGGTGGGGCGGTGCCCACTCCATGGCTGCCTACAGCACCTCCACCTCAGCCGGCAGCTGCTGTACCAACTCCTGCCCACATGGCTGCTCTTGCTGAAGCTGGGCCATGCCACGTAGGCCCTACTCCATGCCAACACCCATTCTGTTCAATTAAAGGTGAAGACAAGTCAACCTTCACCACCAAACAGGCTACCTCTGCCCACTCTCCAAGGTACATCTGTCCACTGACCTAAGGAATGCCACTGTGTCAAGGCAACTCCCTCCCATGAAATGTCTATGGCATAAGAAATGGTTTAAGGTTGGTAGAGGGCAAAGGGGTGGGGATGGGGTAGGTGGAGGACTGATTACTGGAGAAGGAAAGGATTTGGGAAACAGTTTCATGCACTGTGGGAGAGGAGGAACAGTCAGGCTTCCACAGTCACTGAGAGGCTGGCAAAATGGTAGAAAAGAAGATCCAGAAGTCTTTCGTGGAATGAGAAGCAAACAGGAAGCATCCTCCTCCTGTACTAGAAGGAGCTATGTGGCAGGGCTGGGTTGCCTGGAGAGACAGACAGCTGTCCTTCTGGCCAAGCCAAGCAAGCTCAGCTCTTTGCCTTTCATGCTGTCTGCAGGCTGATCATACAGGAGGTGTGAACTCTCCCCAGCCCTCAGAGACAACTTTTTTCACCTACACACCCCCCCACTCCCCCGCCAATATCTCTGGCCTGAAGTAGGCCATCACTTGAGACATGGCCCCCACCCCCCAACTCCCTCAGTTCCACCTCAGAGTTACTAGAGTTCTTGCTAGGGGTACCAGTGGCTGTGGTAGGGCACTGCTGGCTACAAGATGCTTACCTGAGATGGGTTTGCAAGAGGCTGGCCTCCTCCAGTGGCCTTATCCTCCCTATATAGTCCATCGGAGGTTCGTCTCATCCTCCAACCCAGAGACTGTACTTGGAATACACCTTGGATGGACCTGTCAAGAGTGAGGTCTGGCAGCTTGTACAGGGTTCATCATTGGCTCTCCGGAGCAGAAACCACTCTGAGGTACACTGCCTTCCCCATCATTTTCATTTATGTGACTGTCCTGATTCTATCTCTTGTACCCTTGGTTCCATTTTCCTGACTTTACATCAGCTTTCCCATGTGTACCTAAGTTCCTCATGTTTATTTTCTCTGCAGTACAATGCACCAATGTTTGGCACATTGTGAGACTGTTCCCCAGTTTATCGCCATAGAGGCAGTGATGGCATCTAAGTCTTTCCTGTATCTCCAACAATGCTTGGCACAGTGCCAAGCTTATAGTGGGTCTGCAATAAATATTAGTTGAATAAACTAATAATGAAAACCCTCCATCTCATAACCATACTGTGGTAATTTTGTATATAGGAACTCCAAAGAAGAAGTGGACAGGATGTCACTGAGGAACTATATGACAGAAAGAGAAGTTGGGCTGGTCACCTGGTGAGAGTAAAGGATGATGGGTGAACAGACAAAGATTTGCCCTGTCACCTTCATGATGTTGAGGAAAGGAACCCAGCATGTTGATCATATCCTATGATCACCTATGGAAAGTCATAGACAGGAGTTACATGGGATGGGCAGACATAGGTGGGTTGGGATCTGTACATTCAGAGGGACAGTGATCCCACTGTAGATAAACTGATCTAATAATCAATTTAAAATCATTTACGAAGAGCTCACTGTGTACAGCACTGTGTTAGGCAATGCATGATGCATATACACAAATATGTCTTTAAGGAGCTAACATGGGAGTGAGGGGAGAAACAATATCTATCCATGGGTATATTTAGTATCTTTCCATGGGTATATATAGTATCCAACTACCCACAAATATATACAGGATCCACCCATCCATAGATATATTTAGTATCTTTCCATGGGTATATATAGTATCCATCTACCCATAGGCATATACAGTATCCATTCACTCATGGGTATATACAACAACCATACATAGCAGATACAAAGTCACCTATCAGGCCATCCCATCAGATACCTTGTATCTGTTTTGTATGAGGGTGGAGATGGGGAAATCAGGAAGTTTTGTGGAGAAGGTGGAGTCTGATTCCAAGACATGGAGGAGAAATCTGGAGATGGAGAATGGTGTATGAGGAAGAGCCAGAACAGTTTAGCTGGTCAGTAGAGTACATGGAGAGGTGTAAAATGTGCTTAGACTGAAACGGTTGGATGGGGCCAGGTGGTGAAGTACTTTAAAAGTCAAGCAGATGAGCTTTGTTCTAGAGGTAATAGGTAGCTATGGGTGTTTATTGAGTAGAGGAGTGGTGGGTCCTTTGGTTACTACATGGAGGCTTGAAGGGAGGAACATGGCAATGGTCCAGGGGAGAGGTGCTATGGGCCTGAGCACTCACTGCTGTCTGAAGGGAAATGTCATGGAAGGAGAAGATCTGGAGACTGCGGGGATCGGGGGGGGGGGGGAAGGGGGGGTAGGGGAGGTGGGGGGAGGGGGTGGGCAGCATAGTAAGGGCAGGATTTAAGGATGATAACATCAAGGTTGAGTAACAGGCATAATGGTTATTGCGACCTACTCATTTCCTCAACAATTTAACTTTGTAAATCTCTCAGGCAATCTAAGATAGTGTTCTTGTTCCAAGGGGCACCAAAAGCATTCTGCTGCCATGTGGAGCCTGCTGCAGACAGAAGTCACATCCTTGACTTGCCTCTCAGTTTACAATCCTCTTCTATCATGTTATTCAGGATGCTGGATGCTCTAAACTGGAAGAGTGCCAAGTCCTAGTCTCCAGGAAGCTAGGCCTTGCACAGGGAACAGATGACTGCTCCTTCTTGTTCGTGGATGTCCTCACAAGAGAAATGAAAGTATCCCTGATTTAAAGAACAAGTGGGGAAAGACCAGCACTTTATACACAAAGCAGAGCCTCATGGGAGCATAAAAAGCACATAAAAATGCTTTTTCATTCATTTGTTCATTCCTTCATTCATGAGAAGATCCAGGAAGCAGAGATGGTAAGCACAGAATGGGGAAGAAGATCCAGAGATGCTGAAACAGCCACAAAGCAGTCATTGGAGAATCCCACAGACATTTGGACAGAAGTCGGAAAGGAAAGAGAAGTTTGAGAACCATCACAAACCTGACCCAGAGCTAGGAATCAGCAGCAAGAGGGAACTTCATATCTGTGTGTCTCATCCTTTGCTTACATGCCTTAATTCAGAAGGCAAAAGAGCCCATAAGAAGGAATTCTACTCTGGATCTCATTCTCTCCAACCAAAAGGAGCAGAGAGAACGGGAACCATGAAGTGACATGACTGCTCATTGGAGGTCCTGACAGAGAAGGACATGGAGGATGGGCAGAATCTAATCTATCCCCTAAATATGGGGGAAGTAGATTTCAGAGAGTTCAGAGAAAGGAGAAGTCAGCTTCCACAGATTCAGATTGTATAGGGGAAGTCAGCCCAGGAAGGATGAGAAGCAATACTAAAGAATCAGAAAGAAATGAGGAAGAAGGAAAAATGCCACAGTTTCCCCACCTCTGGAAGACAATGACAATGCTCTGCATATGATTCTACAACCAGCTTGGATTTTTAAAAAAATACATGCACAGAAGATGGGAATAAAGGAAGATAACAGAAGATAAAGGCAAAATTTCATCAGGAGAAGCAAAAGAAAAAACTCATGGGCTGTAAGAATATTGTCAGAAATGCTAAAGTGAAGATGAGCTAAGACTGGAGAAGAAAACAACCCAAGAGAGGTGGTTGCTCTTGAGTGACATCAGGGGAAAGAAAAGACTCAGAAAGGGTAGGTGCGGCTGCCACCAAGTGTGGCTACGAGAAAAATGAGTCACATGAGAAAGAGAGTTATTCATTTTACTCATTTATTCTCTACCCTAGAGAATGATCTCTGGACAGAGAAAGGTCAGAATCAAAGTGTCCAGTAGGGAGTTGGTACCCAGGAAAATAGAAGGCCCTCTGGCAGCTTAAGCTGCGTTCATGTCACCAAGCTCAGGTGAACTCGCTCTTTGGGTACTGAAAGAACTGGCAGGTGGTGTTATTGAGGCATGGAGAAATGAGAAAATCCTTTCAGATCTGTAATTGGGGAAGCATTCATACCAAAAAAACAACAGAGGAGATTTTTTTTAAAGGGGGCAACATTTAAACAACACAAAGAAAAAGCTTATACACAAACAAAATTAGTGCAACTATATTAAGTGGGAATTTTTAAAATAAAATATCTGAAAGACTCTGCTTGATGCCACATTGTGGTCTGGAGGTGCCCCTGGGTTCTGGGTTCTTTGGGAAGTTTGGGCATGCTGGAAAAGCTCTGATTATAGTCCCAGCAAAAGACTGTATTGCTCTCTGAGAACAAGCCTCACTAGGGAGAGGCTCACTGCCAACAGGCATCACCTTTTGGCAATGGCCTCAGCCACAGCAACCCATGAGAAAGAAATATACATGTGACCTTCTATTCTATCCTTCTGCAGTGACATGACTAAGGGACAGAAAACAACAAACCTAACCCACTTTCTAGAGTGGCTCTAACAAGAACTCAGCTCCTTGGCCTCAGAATGTAAGGTCACCATCTAGTGATCACAGCACACATCTGCTGATAAACCACAAGGACCCAAAGGAAGCTGCAGTTAAGTGAGAGCACACCTCACATGTTCTCCTTGAAGAGGAAAATAAAGGAGCTGGCAGAGCCGGAATATGGTGCATCACAAAGCAACAAGAGAAAACATTTCACAGCAAATCTGCCCTTCTTGAATGGTGGTCATGATGCACATCTGTAGAAGTACCATGATGAAAATAACTGCAGTTTGGTCCCAACATATGTTGCTGAGGAAGAAGATGAATAGAAAACAGAAAGACTCTAAATTCAGTGAACATATACTTGGATGGTCAATGCCTTGGGTGTCAAGGTGGCATTGGTAAAGACAGTGAAAAACGTTAAGCTGAGGCAGCAGAGAAAATGGAGCATTTCTGCTGAGTTCTCCCAACTGAACCCCCTAAATGGTTTAAAAAGAAAAACCTCACATCAAATTCTGAATAGGATACCCAAACAAGACACAGTTTCTCATTTTCCCAGCCCAGAACAGTTTAAGGGAAATGAAAGAGAAGCCCACCTGTGGACACCGGAGTGGAGATTGGCTGGGATTTTGCAGTAGTAGATGTGGGGTGTACAGGCAATGGCAGCAACAGCAGGAGCAGTGGTGGCATGGAGAGTTGTAAGGGAACCAAACTCCTGGTCAGAAAGATAATTCAGAGGACCCCTGTACTAACACTGGGCACAAGCCCAGGTACCACTTGGCAGCCCCTTTGCCCATTACCAAGAGTGAGACACAGGGGTGGAGAAGAGTGGTTATGGCTTGTAGTTGTGAGGGAGCAGAGGACCCACCTGGGTAAAGAGCAGAATACAGACCAGGATGGAGTGACCAGAACTCTCCCTGTAACACACCACCTTGGAAGAACCAAAAACATACAGGTCCCCATATTTAGCCACAGAAATTCTGACTACTCATTCCTTCTAGAGGTGAACAGAGTCCAACATTAACATAAAGTCCAAAGTCAAGAAATAAGCTAGAAAAATGAGCACACAACAAGAAAAGAACCTGACCACAAACATCTTCTATGGAGACAGAGAAGCTGAAGATTGACTTAAAAACATCTACAAGCAAAGCCTCAAAAAAAATTTCAGGTTGACACAGTCCCAACAAAAATTCCTAGAAGTGCTAAAGGAAGAGGTTTTTTTAAGAGTGGAAATAAGGATTTTTTAAAATCAAAAGTGGTTGAGAAAAAGTTGTGGAAAGAGAACAATGCAAGAAAATTATGAAAAAAGTAACAGCTTGGAAAAAGAGAAACAAAACTTCACCGAGGAAAATAACTCCTTAAAAATCTGAAGTGGTCAAGTGGAAGCTAGTAGCTCCACGAGACATCAAGAAACAGAGTAAAAAAACTGGAAAAAACAGAACATGTGAAATATCTCATCAGAAAAACAATTAACTTGGAAAATAAATCAAGGAGAGATAATTTAGGAATTATGTGACTACCAGAAAGTTGTGATCAAATAAAAAGTCTGTACATCATAGTTCAAGAAATTATAAAGGAAAACTGTCCAGATATCCTAGAACTAAAGGGTAAAGCAAGAACTGAAAAAATTCACTCTACTCTCAGGAATATTATAGTCAAATTACAAATTACAAGAGAAATACTGAAAGCAGTCAGAAAGAAACCATTCAAATACCATGAAGCCTCAATCAGGATCACACAACATTTAGTATCTATAACTATAAAGGAGTACATAATCTTACTGGGAGGAAAATTGTAAATTTAATGAAATAGAAAGATTTTCAAGAAGACCAAAAGACCAGAGCTAAATAGAAAATTAGACATTCAAACACAAAACTCAAGAGAAGCATAAAAAGAAAAACATGAAACAGAAGTAATAAGGGACTTAATAAGTTTAAACCATTTATATTCCAATATGGTAAGATGATACACATAACTCCTAAGAACTTTATCATTATTAGGGCAGTTATAAGAAATCTACATGGATAGAGAATATGAATGTGAATCTGTTATGTTATGATGACCTTGAAAGAAGAACAGAAGGGTGATAAAGTGGGATGTACTGGGAAATGAGGGAAGGAAGAAAAAATGGCGAAAATGATCTCACATAAAAAAGGAATACAAAGAACAGTTTTTTACAGTGGGGAGGAAAATAAGGGGAGTGAGCAGGGAACACCTGAACCTTTTCCTCATCTGAACTGGTTCAAAGAGGAATATATGTATGTGTGTGTGCATGTATCCATAGGCATACACACACATACGCACATATATATACATACACAGTTGATTATAGAAATTAATCTTATCCAATGGGGAAGAAGGAGGAAAAGAGACTAAGAACAAAGGAGGGGATAAATTAAGAGAGGCAGTGATCAAAAGCTAAACAGATTTTTGAGGGGAAGCAGGGTAAAAAAAGAGAAAAATAAATAGAAGAGAAGGGGATGGGAGGAAATACACAATTAGCAATCATAACTGTGAATGCAAATGATATGAACTCACCTATAAAATGAAAGTGGATAGCAGAATGGATTGGAAACTAGAATCTAAAAATATGTTGTTTACAAAAGATACACTTGAAACAGAAAGAAACAGAGAGTTAAAAAAAAGGGGGCTGCAATATTAGGCATCAGCTGAAGTAAAAAAAAAAAGACAGTAGAAGCAATCATGATCTCAAACAAAGATAAAACAAAAACAGACCTAATTAGTCAATCAATAAATCAATATATTAAGCACCTACTATGTGTCAGGAAATATGCTACGTGCTGAAGATGCAAAGAGAAACAAAAGGCAATTCCTATCTTCAGGGAACTTACAATATAATGGGGGAGATAATATACAAATACATACAATGCAGCTATTAAAATAAGTCAAGTGCGAAGTGATGAGGATCTATACCAGAGGGTAGCAGAGTTAGAGATGAGAAAGGGGTGTATTTGAGAGATGCTACAAAGGTGAAACTGACAGGCCTTGGCAAGAATGTGGATATGGGGGTGGGGGTGGGGTGAGACAGTGAGGAGTCCAGGATAACTCCAAGGTTGCCAGCCTGAAGGACTGGGAGAATGATGTTGCTCACTACAGTAACAGAGATGGTAGGAAAAGGGGAGGGTCTAGGGGCAAAAAATAATGAATTCCGTATTGTACATTCAAAGTGTCTGAAAAGGCAGTTGGAGAAGTGAGATTGGAGGTTACAGAGAGATTGGGGCAGGAATGGTAGATTTGAGAATCATCAGCATAGAAATGGTAATTAAATCCACGGGAGCAAATGAGATCACCTAGTGAAGTAGTATTAATTAAAAGAGAGTGGAAAACCACATTTTGCTAAAAGGCACAATAGACAAGAAGTAATATTAATACTAAATGAACATATATACACTAAATGGCATAGTATCCAAATTCTTAAAAGGAAAAATTAAATGAGCTACAGGAGGAAATAGTAAAACTGTACTAGCAGTGGACCTCAATTTGCCCCTCGTGGCACTAGATTAATTTAAGCATTAAATAAACAAGAAAGAAGCTAAGGAGAGGAATAGAATTCTAGAAAAAAATTAGAGATGACAGATCTCTGAAGAATACTGAATGGGAAATAAAAAGGAGTATGCCTTTTTTTTTTCCCAGCTGTACATGGCACTTTTTACAAAAACTGACCATGTATCAAGACATAAAAACCTTACAAACAAATGCTGAAAGTCAGAAATATCAAATACACCCTTTTTAGACCACAATACAATAAAATTACATTCAATAAAGGACCTTTGAAGCAAAGATTTAAAATTAATTGAAAACTAAATAATTAAATCCCAAAGAATGAGTAGGTCAAAGAACAAATCATAGAAACAATAATTCCATTAAAGACAATGACAACAATGAGACAATCTACCAAAATTTGTGGGATGTAGCAAAAAAACAGTACTCAGGGGAAATTTTACATGCTTATATAAATACAAGAAAGAAAGAGCAGATCAACAAATTGGGCATGCAACTAAAAAACTAGAAAAAGAACATACTAAAAATCTCCAGTTACACACTAAATTAGAAATACTGAAAATCAAAAGGAGAAATTAATAAAATCAAAAGTTTAAAAGAAATAACAACATTGAACTAATAAATGAAACTAGGAACTGGTTTATGAAAGAAAAAAACAAAATAGATAAACCATTTGCTCACTTGTTTAAAAGAAAGAAGAAAATCAAATTAACAGATTCAAAAATAAAAAAAGTAAATGCACAACCAATAAAGGTGAAATTAAAGCAATTATTAGGAGTCATTTTGTCCCAACTACATACCAATAAAACTGACAATCTAAATGAAATGAATATTTACAAAAATATAAATTATCCAAATTGGTAGAAGAAGAAATAGAAAACTTAAATAACCTTGTCTTAGAAAAAGAAGTTGAACAAGCCACAAATGGGCTTCCTTAAGAAAAACTCTGGGATCAGATGGATTTGCAAGTGAATTCTATGAAACATTTAAAAAGCACTTAATTCTCACACTATATAAACTGTTTGGAAAAATTGGTAAAGAAGGACTCCTACCAAATTCCTTCTATGACAGAAATATGGCTTTGATACCAAAACCAGGGAGAGCAAAAACAGAGAAAGAAAACTACAGAAAATTACAGAAAATAATTTCACTTATGAATATTGATGCAAAATTTTTAAAATAAAATACTAGCAAAGAGATTACAGCCATGCATCATAAAGATCATACACTATTGCCAGCTTGAATTTATACCCGGAATGGAGAATTGGTTCAATATCAGGAAACCTCTAAGCGTAATTGACCACATCAATAACAGAAACCACAAAAATCGTATGATTATATCAACAGATGCAGAAGAAAAGCTTTTGACAAAATACAATGTCCATTCTTCTTAAAAGCATTAGAGAGCACAGAAATAGAGTTTTTCTTAAAATGATAAGTAGTATCTATCTAAAACCAAGAGCTAGCCTTATCTATAATATGGATAAAATAGAACCCTTCTCAATAAGATCAAAGGTGAGCAAGGAAGTCTGTTAAATCCATTACTATTCAATATTGTATTAAAAATTGTACTAGCTGTAGCCATGACAATAAAAAGAAATTGAATAAGCATAGGCAATAAGAAACAAAACTGTCACTTTTTGCAGATGAGATCATGGTATACATAAAGAACTCTAGTAAGTCAACTAAAAAGCTAAATGAAACAATTAAAAACTTGAGCAAAGTTGTAAGATATAAACCAAACCCGAATAAATCATCTGTCTTTCTGTATATTACCAATAAAATCCAGCAGGAAGAGATAGAAAGAAAAATTCCATTTAAAATAATGGTGGGCAATATAAAATATTTGAGTATGTACCTACCAAGAGACACACAGGAACTAAATGAACACAATCACAAAATACTCTTTACATAAGTAAAGACAAATGTAAATAGTTGGACAAATATTAATTGCTCATGGTAAGCCAAGCCCATATGATAAAAACAACAATCCTACCTAAATTAATCTACTCATTCAGTGCCATACAAGTTAAACTACAGGAGAATTCTTTTATAGAACTAGAAAAAATAATAACAAAATTCATCTAGCGGAACAAAAGGTCAAAAATACTGAAGGAAATCAACGGAGGAAAAAGGTGAAGCAGGGTAGCCTAGCAGAACCAGTTTTCACACTATACCATAAAGGTGTAATCTTCAAAACCATCTGGTACTGGATAAGAGATAAAGAAGTCAATCAACAGAACAGGTTAGCTACACAATGCACAAAAGTAAATGATCACAGTAACCTATTACTTTATAAATCCAAAGATTCATGCTCACTATTTGGGCAAGAGCTCAATATTTGATAAAAACTACTGGAAAAAAAAAAACCTGTAACATGGTCTGGCAGAAACTAGGCAGAGACTGACATCTCACACTACTTATATTTATTTACACTTATTTATAAGATAAGCTCAAAATGGGTACACGATTTAGACATAGAGGATTATATCATAGCAAATTAGGGGAGCATGGAAAACATTACTTGTCAGATCTGTGGATAAGGGGAGAGTTCATGACCAAACAAGAGACAGAGAGGATTATGGGACATAAAATGGATAATTTTGATTATATTAGGTTTAAAAGATTTTACACAAACAAAACTAATGCAGTCAAAACTAGAAGGAAAGCAGGAAACTGGGGGGAAAAATTTATAGCAAGTTGCTCTAATAAAGGTCTTATTTCTTAGGTATATAGGGAAATGAGTCATTATGTAGTATAATATATAGTATATTTATAATTATATTAATAATTATATATAACATATATAATTTATATTACATAATTATAATTAATTATAAAAACAAGAGCCATTTCACAATTGATAAATGGTCAAAGGATATGAACAGGCAGTTTTCAGAGGAAAAAAAAATCAAAGCTATCAAGTCACATAAAAAATTATGTAATAATTAGAGAAATGCAAATTAAAACAACTCTGAGATGCCTCCTCATCCCTATCAGATTGGTTAACATGTCAGAAAAGGCAAATAACAAATGTTGGAGGGGATGTAGAAAAATAGGTATGCCCTTTTGGTAGAGTTGTGAATTAGTCCAAATATTTTGAGCAACACTTTTGGACTGTTTGACCAAGAACTGGAAAACAAGGGGATACCCATCAATTGGGGAATGGCTGAACAAGTTGTGGTATATGAATGTAATGGAACACTATTGTGCTATAAGAAATGATGAACAGGAAGACTTCAGAGAAGCCTGGAAGAACTTTTATGAACTAATGCTGAGTGAAAGGAGCAGAACCAGGAGAACTTTGTACACAGTAACAACCACAGTATTTGAGGAATTTTTCTGGTAGACTTAGCCCTTCACAGCAATGTAAGGACCTAAAAAATTCCCAATGGACTCCTGAGGCAAAATGCCTTCCACATGCAGAGAAAGAACTATGGAATTGGATCGCTGAATGAGGCAGACTATTTTCTCTTGTGTTATTTTGTTTTGTTTTCATGGTTTCTCCCATTTATTTTAATTCTTCTATGCAACATGACTGATGTGAAAATGTATTTAATAAGAATGTATATGTAGAACCTATATAAGATTGCATGCCATCTCAGGGAGGGAGCAGGGAAAGAAGGGGAAGGGAGGAGGGAGAAAATCTAACATATTTGAAAGTGATTGTAGGAAACTGAAAACAAATTAATTTAAAAAAAACTTGGAACTGTGACAAAAAGACTATATAATATAAAACTATGCATAACCTTTGAAATAGCAATACCATTACTAGATCTGTACCCCAAAAAGATAAAAGGAAAAGAACTTTTTTGTATAAAAATGTAGACAGGCATTCTTTTTGTAGTGGCAAACAACTGGAAACTGAAGGGATGTCCATCAATTGGGTAATGACCAAACAAGTTATGGCATATGATTGTGATGGAATACTATTGTGCTATAAGAAATGATGGGCAGGATGGTTTCAGAAAAACCTAGTAAGACTAATATGAACTGATGCAAAGTGAAGTGAGTAGAAATAGGAGAACATGGTACATACTAACAGCAATACTGTAATGACAACTAACTGTGAAAGACTTATCTTCTCTGATCAATACAATGGTCCACAACAATTCCAAAGGACTCATGATAAAAAATGCTCTCCACCTCCAGAGAGAGATGATGAACTGAGCTAATTTTCTTTCACTTTTAAAATTTTTTCTTGCCTCTTTTTTCTTTTGTATCATGGCTAATATGGAAATGTGTTTTGTATGACTTCATATGTACAATGAGTATTGTATATTTTGCTTTTCTCAATGGGTGGAGAGTGGTAGAAGGGAAAGAGAGAACTTAAAAAAAATTTTGTATATGTTGGAAAACATGATTCAGGAATAACAAGTGACAGATGCCTCTGATTTGTAGACCTCACAAGTCTTGTGCTTTTTTTTTTATTTTGTTTGGTTTTTTTTCTTTTTTTCTTATGGTCTACAAACACTTCCTTAAAATTAAGATTTTATCCCCCTCACACCTTCCCCCCACAATCCCCCTCCCTCTCCACAACAGCATACAATTTTGTATAGCTTCTACATATACTTTCCTAGTGAGCACATTTTCACTATACTCATGCTAGGTAGTCGCATTAAAATAAATGGAAGAAATCATATAACATATCAAAACATAATACACTAAAACCCACAGACACACATTCATGATCTGCTACATTCTGTGAATGACTTCCACATTTCTTTCTCTGAGTGTGAAAGGCATTTTGCCTTAGAAAACCATCATTGGGATTTTTTTTTTCAGTAAGTTCTTGTGTTTATTACGAAGTTCCAAGTCTACCAGAAAAAACTCTTGCACACTGTGGTCGTTGCTGTGCACAAAGTTCTCCTGGTTCTGCTCCTTTCGCTCAGCATCAGATTATATAAGTCCTTCCAGGCCTCCAAAAGTCTTCCTGTTCATCATTTCTTATGGTGCAATAGTACTCCATTACATTCATATACCATAATGTATTAAGCCATTCCCCAATTGATGGGCATCTCCTTGATTTCCAGTTCTTGGCTACCACAAAGAATACTGCTATAAATATTTGTGTACATGTGGGTCCCTTTCCCATTTTTATAATCTCTTGGGGATACAGTCCTAGTAGCGATATTGCTGGGTCAAAGGGTATGCATATTTTTGTAGCCCTTTGGGCATAGTT
>CM053770.1:255649228-255676492 GCA_028658325.1 Potorous gilbertii
TCTGTAACATGAGTTAAAGAAGTAAATGGCAAATCATTACCACCCAAATGGCAAACCAAAGATACCATCCAGTATCTTTGCGAAGAAAACCCCAAATGGGCTCTTGAGGAATTGGATACAACTGAAAACAACTGAACAACCATAAATTTCAAACCCCACTATAGATTCTAACAACAAAGAAGCCAAAACACTATCGGAGCATTGCAGTATGGTAAAACAGAATTTGAAAGTCCAAAGACAGATCATCAAAAAAGCAGCTATTAAGCATTGTGTGCAGATACTCGCTGATACACCTGTGTTTGAATCCTTGGTCTATGTGACCTGGAGTAAGTCATTTCCCCTTTCTGAGCCTCAGTTTTACCATCTATAAAATGAAAATCAAAACAGTTACCTCCCTCCCAGAGTTGTTTTGAGGATCAAATGAGATAATGTATGAGAAATGTTTTGCAAACCTTAAAGTGTTATGTTTTAATTATTACTTATGTTCCCCACTTTACAGAGTTGTTGTCAGTAAAGCCTTTTTGTAGCAATCATGCTGAATCTAGAGTCAGACTTGGGTTCAGATCCCAAAACAACAACCTCAGCTGTCCCCACCTGTGACCTTGGACTTTAAAGCTCTCTAGGCTTTCGTTGATTTAATTTAATTTAAAACGTGTTTTCATCTTTAAAAATGTGTGTGTGTGCGTGTGTGTGTGTGTGTATTGTGTGTTTGGGGGGGGTTGGGAAGGTTATGGCATCTAAGGTCCCTTTTAGGACTTAAGAATTCTGATCTTATGATCTCAGATTTCACTTAGACTAACTCTCATTTTAAAGATGAAGTAAAGACCTATAAAAGGGTAAATCTACTCTGAGTATAAACGTATTAATTAAGCACTTACTGTGTACTAGGCATTGTCCTAAGCAAAAAGGATAGAAATACAAGCAAGCAAGACAGTCTTTGCCCTCAAGGAACTAAGGACAGACACAAGGATAGACATGAATTGCTAGAATTGGAAAGGAGAGGAAAGGGAGAAAGGGAAAAACAATAGCATAGCAGAGAGATGGCGAGAAAGTGGTGAGCTGGGCCTGTGACAAGGCCTAGATCAAGTGAAAGTTCACCAAACACAGCCCTGGGTCATGGGATAAGAGAGGTGAAGGAGGCTGGAGTGCTGGGGCATAGTAGGGAGATGGAAGAAAAATGGCATGAACTCTGCCAATAGAAATCACTAGATTTGAAGGAAGAGAGCCCAGGTTTGAATCCAGTCTCCCCCACTTATTATTTGTGGGGTTTTCCTCAAGTCAGTCTCCATCTCTGTGACTCAAATGGCCATTAAGATAATTTCCAGTTATTACAGTTGTGGTTTTTCATAATAATGGTTATGGGGAGGCAGAGTACAAAGAAGGCAGAAAGACCTGAGTTCTGAGACAATTTGGTTGTAGGTCTCTGGGCAAGTCACTTAGTAAGTCTCTACGAATCAACGTTGCAGAGAAAGTGCTGGCCTGTATTGATGGAGAGGAGTTTCCTCCTCTGCTAATGAAATTCCAGGGTCAGCCCGCCCTTGGACCCAACAATGCAGTTGACACTTCTTGGAGCACCACCAAGCTCCTCACACAGGTCCTTACCTCATTTACTCCTGCTCCCCAGGGAGAGGGAGTCCTGGCTAGCTTTGGGCCCCCTCCCCACCGTCTGGGCAATGGGCTTGAGCACACTCACTCGCCCGCTCGCCTGGACACTAATCCTCCGGTCCACATGGGGCGCAATACCATCCCTGAAAGGGCTCGGGGATGTGCCGCCGCCTCCTGCTCCTCGTCCCTGGCCTCTGAGGAGAGCCTGGCTCCGGTTTGCTCGCTCGCTCGCTCGCTCTCGAAACAGCCTCCCCTCGAAGGCCTGGTCCAAGCCCAGGCTCCCCAGCATCTCAGCAAGTCTGTTGTGGTAACGAGGCGGGCACCCTTTGCGCCTGCGCCTACGTCTTCCCTGAGGATCAGGAGCATGCTGGGAAATGAAGTTTGTGGGACTGTCCGCCGCGTAGTTCTGACACAAGATGGCGCTCGCGGGCTGTGGAAGGCGCCGAGGCCAAAGGCGGGGCCGGGGGGTGGGGTTTAGTGGAGCCCAACCCATCCAGGGCAGAGCTTGGGGCTTGTCTCGTCCAAGAACCCGCGAGGAGGGCACCGGGCGGGGCGAAGTACCTGGTCACCCATGTTAGGGTGGACACTGTTACAAGACAAATGCTTCGCTGCCCTCATTTTACAGGAGAGAGAAACTGAGGCCCAGAGAAGTTAGTGATGCGCCCAGGATCACGGAGTGTCCTAAGCAGCACCATTCATGAACGGCGCGTTATCTCAATTTGACAGAAGGGGAAACCGAGGCTCGGGAGAACAGTGTTGCCTCTGGAAACCCTGTGGCACTGCCAACCCTTGAACCCGGCCTCCGGGCTCCTAGTCTCATGCTTCCTCCCCAACCCCTGCCCAGTGCCGCCCATCTCCAAACACACAAAGAGGTCAGTGAGGCTGGGCAGTCACTGGACAAAGCTCCAGTCTCTGAGAGCTGTCCCAGAGCGTCGTGGACGCCCTGGTGACGGGTCACGGCTGTCCTGGTGGGCAGCACTTGTCACGGAGCTCTCTCTAAGTCTGGGCTTTGAAAGAGGTGTTGGGGTTTCAAGGGGAGTGGGGCAGAGGCAAGACTTCACTGGCAGCTGGAGATGGTGACAGCACCGGCGGAGGAGGAGAGACCGTGGTTTGGAGGAAGTTGCTTCTTTCACTTGAAATAGTTGGGGTGCCCCAACACATCCAGGAGGAGAGACGGGGAGACACAGAGACTTCGGAGTCAGCACCGAAGGCAGGATGAGCTCGGAGTACGGAGAGGTAAACCAAGGATGGAGCCTTGGAGGGGCGTGGCAAGGAAAGCATAGGACAAGAAGGGAGGTCACGGGCCCTAAGGGGGCTGTGTTCTGGAAGCCTAGAGAAGAGGAAGACTGAGGAGGGAGAGATGGGTAGGGTCAGATCCTAGAACAAGAGAGCCAAGCTCTTCTGTCTCTCCTCTTCTACCTGGAGGCCTATTCCTTGAAGATCCCTGACCTCTCCCACGTACTCCCCAGGATGTCCACACACACCTGGGCCTCACTCTTAGCATCTCTCCCTATTCCCATCAAAAGGCATAGCACCATGTTCCACCTACTAGGGCTCAATTCTCTCCTAAAGACCAATGGGAAGTGAAGGGTTAATTAGAAAAATCCATGGGTTGGCCTGCTCAGACTAACTCCCACTTATATTTGCTTTCCTTACACCTCAGGTAGAAAATACTGCAAATAGCCCCATTTTGCAGAGGACAAAACTGAGACTTTGTGAGGTCCTCCAGAGGTTAAGTCTCCAGAGTAGCGACACAAATCAAGTCTTTTGGCTTCAGCCAAGTGATCATCCCACACTTCTCTACCTCCCAGGTAACATCAGGCCTTAAGGTACTGAAGTCTTTCTCTTCAATGCCTGGTCCTGGTGGCCTGAGTTCACCAGGCTGTGCCTGCTGAGGAAGCGTGCCAAGTAGGAGAACAGCAGGGGGCTGTGCTTGACACCTCAATACCTACCTGAGGGTACCTGGGACAGGCTCGTTGCTCCGCCCCCCCCAGGGAATAATTTTTTGCCATTACAGGTCATAGAGCCCATCTGCTAGGGCTTGGTGGAGTTCAAAAAGTGCTCTCTTTGTCGGGGTACCACAGATTATATCAAGGCAGTTGAGAAGTGCAAAACTGGATAATTGGAGTGAATGGTCTTTAGAAAATCCTCTACAAATGCAAGTTCAGGGGATCCCAGATCTAGAACTGCAAGGGGCCACCTAGGCCAATGCCCTTATCCTACAGAGGAGCTGGTGTCACACAGGTAATTAGCTGCAGTCCGCATTCGAATCCAGGCCCTCTGATTGAACATACAACCACAGCCCATTCCATTATGCTGGGCTGCCTTGCCAAATCCTGTAAGCTGTTACCATTATTGCTGGTAATCATTAACCAGAAGAGCTCTACGTACCTTGTAAAGTCTCCTACAGATTGACATAGTCTAATTCTGATAAAAGAGAATTTGAAGAGCCACTGGCTGTACTTAAAAGAGCACATGTATGCTCTCAACCAGTTTCAACGTGCATTTCTCTTGAAAGTCCTAAAGTGGGGGATCCTGTTAGAGAGGAGACTTTCAGGCCTTCTTGGGCTCTCAGGCAAGTCACTTACTATTTCTGGAGCCTTGGCTTCCTCAGGTGCAAAATAATAGTATAATTACCACAGGATCATGGATCTAGAGCTGAAAGAGATCTTAGAGATCATCTAGTCCAAGTCCCTCATTTTACAGATGAGGAAACTAAGGCCCAGAGAGGAGAAGTAATTTTCTAAAGTATTACGATAGGATTTGAACTGAGATTCTTGGAGTCCAAATCCAGGCTCTTCTCACTATAGCATATTGTTTGCTTCAAAGGTCCTTTCTTGGAAAATGAAAAAGATGCCATCTTTATCCTAAAAGAAAGAGAATACTGCCCTTTTGGTCTGTTGCCATAGCCCAGGATATGTGGGACACCCCCCCAACACTTTACCCATATTTGCTACTTCTAGATCCGTGTGTATTGTATCTCCCAATAGAATCTAAGCTCGTGCAGCGCAGGGCCTGTTATTTTTCTGGTTCTGTATTCTCCCTGAGCCCAGCATGATGCCTGGTACGCTTAATAAATGCTTACCAAATGAATGAATGAGGAATGATGCAAATGGAGATGGGGAGGAGCCAAGAGAGCCATGGCCTCGAGGCCATATATAGCCTTCTAGGTCCTCAAGTTCAGCCCTCTGACTGAATCCAAACTTCACTCCTCTTGATACAAGGATTTGTCCTGTAAAACTTGGACTCAATCAAAAGGCTGCATCCGAAGACCTAGAAGGCCACGGGTTCCCCACTCTTGACCCAGAATCATCCAAAAAATTAATATTTCACTTGTAAACTAAATATAAACATTTGATTATGAAACATTGTACCATAAAATGAAAAATAATTTAATATGAAACCTCATTTTTTTTTATTCCTCAATAAAAAGCCATAAAATTAAAAGACCATAGAAAATACTGGCTAGCTAATGAGCAAGGGGGGAGGGGAGGAATGTGTGTGTGTGCACATGTGTACTAACATGTTTGCTCTGGCTTTCCTTGATCACTGTCTGTGACTTGTCGCAGCAGCCCAGAGGTGAGAGGAAGGCCCCGAGAGTCCAAGGGGACAGCAGCCCCTATCCCAGCTGACTTCAACAGGCTTCTCCATCTGGCCTTGAGCTACCTGCCCCTCTAGGGATGGAGAATCCACAGGCTTCAGCCTCAGCAAAGGAAGGGAAGCAGACCACCACAGCTGGGCTATGTATGACCTTAGCCCTGAAATGCCTCCATCTGGTAATAACAAAAAGTGTCCTAGGTCCTCACAGGTGCTCCTTTGGGGGCTAGGAGATAAGACCCCCTGACCCTTCAAGATTCTACCAGATGACCCTGGCTAAATTCTGGGGAACTACAGCTTGGGGAGGAAGGGGTAATTTCCTCCCCTTAGGAAGGAGGGGAAACCACAGAGCACTAGAGGCTTGGGGGCCTGGGCAGGTGGTCTTTGAGATCTCAACTGCAGACAAAAATACTACAGAATCCTCTGTCCTAGCTTCCCTTTGCCTAGGTCAGGGGTAGGCAACCTGGGGCCTTCTAGGTCCTTGACTGCGGCCTTTTGACTGAGTCCAAGTTTTACAGAACAAATCCTCTTATTAAGGGGTGAAGTTTGGATGCCTGCACTTGAAGACCTAGAAGGCTCCAGGTGGCCTCAAGGCCCCAGGATCCCCACCCGTGGCCTAGATAAACAGTGGAGAAAAGCACAAGGCCTAGGACCTGGGGAAGATGTCAGTATACTCTCAGTGGGGGTGATGGCTGAAGAGCAGGGGCCAAGGTGGTGACGTGGGAGGGTGGGAGGTGGTGGGGGGGGTTCGAGGTCCCTCTGTTTGGTGACCTGGTGCTAGTGTTTTGAAGGGCTCAGGGCCCCCCCTCTTCTCCACTGCTATCCACGCTGGCCTGTCTCATCACCCTTCGGGCCCTGGGCTTAGGTTCCTCCACAGGCTCCTCCCCCTGGCCCTGGTTCTGGAAGGCCCGGCTCCGGCTGGCCACAAGGGCAGCACTGTGCAAGGCGGCCACGGACTTTCGGGAGAACAGGGCAGGCCGTGGCTCCCTTTGGTCTCTTGAAGCCTGGGAAAGAGCCTCACCTGAGGACTCATTTGGAGAAGATGAAAAGACCTGGAAAGATGAAGAAAAGGAGTTGTGTTGGTGTGGCTCCAACTGGGCTGGCTGGCCTCCTCGCCTCCCAGGAGCTTGGCCTCCTGGCATTCAAGATCTAACCACCCTGTTGGGCCACACTCAACTTGGACCTCAGTAAGGACATTCTGGCCCAGTTGCCCATTCAGCACGTCAAACTGTTCTCAAGGGGTTTTGCGTGGGTGTGTTGTGCAGTAGCACCTTATGCTTGTACCCCTGGCTCAGAAAGAAAGCACGGACACCCTTGGCAAGTCTGGTTTTCCTCCTTTTGGACCCAACCTCTGACTTCACTGACCTAGAGAACTCCCAGTAAGAAAACTCCCTCTCCCAACATAAGTGTGAGACACTGTAACTGACACAGGGTGATTTGGAAGTGGGACATTGACTGAGGCTTCTTATGACTCACCACACCCCAATGCCTCTAGCTGGACGACTGGCTGAATGAGTGTATCCCGATATCTGGCAGGTGACTCACTCTCCTCACCTCTGGAAGATCACCAGCTTCGGGGTGACTCCCCAGGTCTGGGGGCTCCAGCAGACTGATGGACCTCATGATCCCCCGGAGGTCCATCCGGAGCCGGGGACTCAGGCCCCCAAGGCTGGGCCCCTCTCTCAGCATTGTCTGTTGCTCCTCCCCTTCTGTGGCCTTCCAGTCCCCACTGTCCCCGGGTTTCATGGCAGATGAGGGAGGTGACCAGGAGACATCTTGAGCCAGAGGCTCCTCTGGGGGGACCCCCCCGCCAGCCTTCTGCTCCCAAACATGGCTTTGGCGGCTAGGAGGGAAAGAACATGGTGGTCAGGCCCTCCCTTCCTGGCTCCCTCTGCTCTCCAGTCGCCTCCCCAAACCACCCCATGGCTGGTACCTGGCTGTGAGGATGCCTTGGTAGGTGTGCAGCTGCCGAAGGAAGCCAGGGTTGGGCCGGGCAATAGGACGCAGCTCTTGCACGTGTCGGAGGGCCTGCTCCAGGCCCCAGTTGTACTGTTTCATGGCGTAGGCAGTGACAGTGGCAGCTGAGCGGCTCACCCCCATCTTGCAATGTACCAGCACACGGGAGCCTTGGGTCCTGTGCAAGAAGGGGTCCTCTTGGTCAGTCACCCTAGTCTGACCTGGCTGCCTGGCTTCTAGGGACACTGACCGCCAGAGGTCAGAAAGGTACATAGGGGCAGCAGGCCATGCTGTCAACCCTATACAGAGAAAGGATGTTGGTGCTGAGAAAAGAGGGGCACCATGGAAGGGACAGGGAGGACCAGAGGACGTGGAGGGCTGAAGGGGGGCAGGGAGAGGAGTGTAGACATCTGGGTGGGGCCAGGTCTAGCAGAGGCTGGATTGGGAAGGAATGGGGAGGAGGAACCTGACCCACCGGGCAGCCTCAATGAAGCGATGAGTTTCCTTCCAGTGAGGCAGGAGCTGCTCTGTCTCTTCGTCCCAGAGCCGGACATTGTGATAGGTAAAGAGCTCTGGATAGAAGTTGTCAATCTCTCTGGCCACGTTCAGAATGTGGCTGACCCTGCCAAGGAGAAGTCAGGTCATGTTGGGCTGTGTCCGAGGGAGCGTGGGCCAGGGTAGGCCCGAGGCCTGGCTAGACCAGGCCTGGTGGGACAGCTCCCCTGGAGGTTGCAGAGCTCAGCTGGAAAACAGGAATTTTCTGCTGAAAATGCCCATGAGAAGATTCAGTGTGGCAAAGATGTCAGAAACAAAGGGCATCCATCAAACCTTAACAGACAAGTCAAGGGAAGTCACTGCTCAAAATGCTAAGTGAGCTGACCTGGGAGGTAGAGCCCCAAGCTCCAGTCACTGACCGCAGGTTCTTGTGCCAGGGCTGGATGGGCCCTCTGGGGCCAACTGGTCTAACTCCCTCCTTTCACAAAGGAGGAAACTGAGGCCTCAGGAGGGGAAAGGATTTCCCCAAAATCACCCCACATAGTGTCAGAGGCAAAATTGGAACCCAGGTCCTCTGACACCCCAGCCAGTATTCTTTCCTTTGGGCTACACTCTGTGACCTTGGACAAGTGCCTTCCCTTTCCGGGGCTTCTCTGGAGTCTCCTCCAGCTCCAATACTCATCACTGGTTCTGAAAGAGATGCTGGCATTTTTTAGAAAGTCACCTCTACGTGGGCATTTTTGTTCACTCTGCTCTGTAACTGGGGCTTCAAGGATGCCTTTTAACTGGTAAAGAGGTGATTAGTGGCTAGGTTCCGGCTGGAAAGGTGCCACCTCCTTTGGAGAGGGGGCATTAAGAGAAATCTTTATCTGGTTCAAAAAAGCAGTGTCAGGGGCCATGACCCTGGGGTCTGCAGGGAGTGCCTAGGAATTGTGAGCTCGGCTGTTCTTTCTTCACCTTGGGAATAGAAATAAGACAGGATGGCAAGAGGCCTGGAGGGATATAGAGGCTAGCCCTTTGATTAGCCCCAGCCTTGGCAATATGGATGATGGAAGAGGAACAGATTTAGGGGTTAGACCTGGGCAGGGGAGGCGGGGGCAAATCCAAGTGGGGAGAGACTTCAGGCCTCAGTTCCCCAAATTGAGGGCATGGATCCTGATGACTACCAAGGCACCGCACAGCTCTTCAGTCCTTACCGGTTTCTCTGCAGTTCATCCAGGTTGGCTGCATTCCACTCAGAGCCCTGTGGAAAAGGGAGTGGTAGGTGGTTGCCTCCCTCCCCATTTCCCCACCCAACCCCAACATCCCTCACCAGTCCCAGTCAGTGGCAAGCTCACCAGATACAGGTGGGGGAAGATGTGCGAAGCCCGATCTCGCTGGGCCATGAGCACCAACATCTGGTTGTCAATGAAATCTCGGTACTGCTGAAGGGGGCAGCCCAGGCGGCCTTCAAGGACTTGGCGAATCTGGGTAAAGGGGCCGAGGGAGAGACAAAAAGCTGCAGGTGGGTAGGTGTACCCTGCCTACCACATAGACCTGTCCAGGATGGGAGCAGGCTGGGCCCAAGGTCGGGGAGAGGCCAACAGGACTCAAGCTCTCAGCCCTCCATAAGGGCCAGGGGCAAAGGCCAAGACCAAGACACAGAAGGGAATGCTTGCTGTGCAGGAGTGGGATTGAGGCCTTTGGGTAAAGGCATCTGAGGGGAGTTGTTACAACATCTGCAGTCTGTCTCTGGTTCCCCCCCTACCTCTTTGGAGGTGACACTTTCCAGGTCACTGGTGTCCAGTACTTCCCCCAGCTCAGCCTGGATGAGTTGTTCCATTCGTTGTTGCTCGGAGTGCCTAAGGGTGGGGCCCATCAGACCCGTGACCCCACAACCCCTGCCCACTGGCCTTTAGCCCTGGGACCCCACCACCTCTCTCCCCATTCATCCTCACCACTTCCCTTTTGCCCACCTTCCTTCCCGCCCCAAGAGCACTGACCCACTACAATCAGCACTGGGCAGCTGAGACCGGAGGGACTCCAGGTCAGCCATGGCCATCCATTCATTGAGGCAGCTCTGGTCCGAGGTGATTCGGTTCTGGTAGTAGCCAGTCCAGGCCAGGGCACTGCCTCCGGGTACCAAGCCATTGCCCACAGCCATCTCGCAGGCTTGGTGTAGCACTTGGAGGGTGGCCCTGAGTGGGAGAAACAGCAAGGGCAGGAGTCACTCATCATGGTTAAACACCTACTATGTGCCAGAAACCCTGATAAACACTAGGGATATAAAGAAAGGCCAAAGGCAATCTCTGCTGTCAGGGAGCTCACCATCTAAGGGAAGAAAATAAGCAAACAACTAAGTACAAAGAAGCTATTCAGGAAAAACAGGAAACAATTAAGAGAGGGAAAGTACCAGAATAGAGGGAGCATGGGGAAGGCTTCCATAGAAGGGCCCATGTGAGAGGGAACTTGAAGGAACTGGGGAGGTCAGTGGTCAGAGCCTTGCAGCCAAGGGAGACAGAAAAGTCCCAGAGAAGGGGGATGGAGAGGCTCGCCTGTGGAACAACCTGGAGGTTGATCCCAGACCCCAGAGTTCATGTCAGGGAGGGAGGTGTGAGGAAACTGGAAAAGGAGGAGGGGGCAGGTTGTAAAGGGCTTCAAATGCCATGCAGATATTTGGTATTTGACCCTGGGGACACAGGAAGCCTTTGAGTTTACTGAGTAGGAAGGGACATGACTGAAAGCAGGCAGACCCCCCAGCAGCTATTGCAATAGTCTAGGGCTGAAAGGCTGAGACAATTCCCACTTCTCCTGCTCTCTGTGGACATCTCTGGGCTTTTATGACTCACTCCAGGGAATTTCCAAGGACGCTGGGGTTGCTGTGACCACTAGGCCAGGCCTCCCTTCCCCAATCCCACCTCTTTCCCATACCCCAACTTGCTTCTCACCTCCCCACCCCCCAATTCTCATTCTCACTCACCACATGGTCTGTATGGAAATAGGCTTAAAGATTCTGGTTTGACCCCCAGATGTCACTGAGAAGCCCCTAGAACAAGAGGGGAGAGACCAAGCCCTCAGGAGTGGGCAGTGCAAGCTGGGAGATTCCCAGGCCCCCAGGGTCACAGCAACCTCAATGCACAAAGCCCTTCCCCTCCTGGGGCCTCAGTTTCCTCAATAAAATCAGGGGGTTGGGTTAGGTCCCAGTGTACAAGTATGAGTCATTCATTAGTACATTCCTCAAAGGTTTCAGACTTTCCTACAGTCACCTTTCTATCCATGATCTCACCTGCTCTTATCACAACTGCCCTCTGAGATGGGCAGGGCAGATGGTTATCTCCACCCAACAGATGGGGAAACTGAGGTCCAGAGAACTCCAAGGCTTTTCCCAGAAGACCTAATCACCCAGATCCCCAAAGTAGCCTTCTTCCCCTCCCCCTAATATCCCCTTCCTCTAATATCCCCTCCCTAATATCACCTCCCCTCCCATATCAAGTTGCTTCCTCTCACCCATCACCATCCAGGTATACTTGTGTGTCACTCCACAGGGGTAGGACCAGGCCCAAGGTGCAGCTGGGGGAACTGGAGGGACAGAGGGAAAGACAGCTGGGTGCTCCTGGCCCTTCCTGTCTGCCCAGCCTCCCCATTTCCAGCAGTACTCTTACCTGCTCTGGGAGAAGTCTACTCCCAGGAGGACAGTCTCATCCTGGCTCAGTAGCTCGGAAGTGGACACCACAAGCAGGTACCTAAGCCATTGAGGCCGTGAAGTCTCCAACTGTACTGCCTGGGGGTGGGGGTGGGGGCAGGGGAGAAGCACATGATTCAGAGATATCAGCCCACATGAAATCACTAAACACAAGTCCTGGGGATGGGAGGTTGAGGTAGAGATGGGGTGGGGGGGGAGGTAGGGATTGCATGCACCTAATGGACCTCCCAGATATAGGCAACTCTCTCTATCAATGCATGTGGGTGCCTTCTCTGTACTTAGTCTTAGAGGTGCCTGGAATGCTAAGTGAAATGACTTGCCCAGGGTCATACCACCTGTGTGTTACAGGAAGGACTTTAACCCAGGTTTTTCTGGCTCTGAGGACAGTTCTCTACACCTCTCAAACACATCAGTTCACCATTATAAGACCTCTTCATCATCCTCCTCTCCCAGTTGAGTACAGGAAACATTTCCTGAGCTCACACTGAGGATATGGTGGGTAGGGTGGGAGAGAGTAAGGGAGTGGCACATTTGATGGTGGGATGCCTGCTCTCACTGAGCACTGTCTCAGTGGGAGCACACGACAGACAGAGATATAACAAGACCATTAGACAGAATGTGGAAAGTACTAAGAGAGAGGAAGACAGGGAGAATTCCTATCTTGCTGGGAAATCAGGCTTCCTGGAGGAGGTAACATTTGAGCCAGGCCTTCAGAGATGAGGAGAATTTTAATAGAGGGGAGAGCTTTTCCAATACATAGAGTAGGCTTCATGGGACAATGAAAAGTCTAGGAATCATGGCTTTTACACTGGAAAAGACCCCAGAGAATATCTAGTCTGACCCTCCTCATACAGCAGAGGAGGAAACAAGCCCAGAGATATTAAGGAACTTACAGAAAGGTAGGAGCACAGATTTAGAGATGACAGTAATTTTAAAGGCTGTCCAGTGTAACCCCTTTATTTTAAAAATGAGGAAACTGAGGCCCAGGGAGGCTAAGGGGCTTGCTCCAGATCACACTGTTTATAATAGCATTGAGGCAGCATTTGAACCCAGGTTCTCTAGCTGGAAAGGTAAGTTAGGCTAATTTGTCTAGGACCCTGAATGCCAAGCTGAGCTTTCTTAAAACTGGCAGTTAGTGAGGGGGTTATTGGGGTTGGCCAGATGGGAGGAGGCGAGATAAACTGGGGAGAGCTATTAGCTTATGGATTTGAACTATGGAGATGGCCGAGGAAATGGAAAGGAGGAAATAAGTCCTATGGATGATCCAGGCCTGATGGGACTTAGTGCCTGGCTGGTCAAGGGTGAAGGCCTGAGGTTTGGAATGTCAGGGATAGGGAGAAAGTCAGTGTAGAAATCACAGGATCAGAAGGAGTGGATGTCGGTGGAAAGATGCTGAATTCAGTTTGAGACATGGTGCATTAGTGATGGTGTCAGGGCATCCTGGTAGAGATGGCTCTGAGACAGGCAGGTGACAGAGGGAGGTCGGGTCCTCCTCCTGAGGGTGAGAGCTGAAACCCTGTAAGGAGATGGACTTGCCGGAGGGAGAGAGTATGGAGAGAGGAGGGAAGAGGGATGAGGACACAGCCCTTGGGGGAGGCAGGAGAAGGAGAGACAGAGAAGGCACAATCAGCGAAGTGGGAGAACCAAAAAGTGCTATCTTTCCCTTCTCTCTCCCTCAGGCCCCACCTCTTACCAGCTGGATATTGTCCTGGGCCCTGAGCAGCCCCACCATGAGGTGTAGATGCCTCCTCTGCGCTTGCTTCCCAGAGCTCAAGGGCTCTCCAGTCCCCTGGCCATTGCCATCAGGCTGGTCTGAGGGAGGCTCCTCATCTTCTGGGTCATTCTCATCATCTGACTTGTCCTGATCCCCAGTGGTGGGCTCCCCTCTGTCTTGGAGTCCCAGGACCGCTCCCCGGAGCACTGCAAAGCTTTGCCTGGCCAGGAACAGAGCATCATTGGAGGCAGACTCCTTACTCTCTGAAGATCTCAAAGCACTTAAGCCTACCATTTCCCTTAGAAGAGCCATCCTACCCTCCCTTCCTACCCACTGGGCCAAGGAACTGGAGAAAGAGAAAGACTGGGTCCTAAAATGGGACAAAGGACCTAAGTGTCCCACAACTCAGCTACAGTCTCCCTATTGCCCTCTGATCTCCCCAAAGGCATCCAGGTGGCCAGGGGAGACAAAGCTAGGGTAACCTGTGCCCCTTGTGGGAAAGGGGGCTTCCTCACCTTCGCTGCAGCTGGTTCCTCCTGCTCAGCCCTTCATCCTGCCAGGGAAGTAGCCCCATGGGGGCAGAGTGAGGCGTTTCTGTCAGTCCCTCCCTCCCTTTTTCTGACCCCCAAGGCCTACCAGGTTGCTCCTTCTTGGGATCCAAGCCTAGAGCAGTGGGGCCAGGCCTTCTACCAATGAGAAGGATCTGAAGCTAAACTTGAGAGGACCTTAGAGACTATTTGAATCAACCCCTTCTTTTTCCTGGGTCCACACAGCCCTGGGAGCCCTGGGTTCTAATTTTCCCCCTTCAACTCCCCTCCCACCCTAGACTGCGGTGGCCAGAGGAGGATTCCTGCCTCAAAACAGCGAACCAATTCCTTCCTGGACACCCCCGAAGGCTCCCAGGAGTTCTGCCCCCTAACCAGGCCATCAGCTGTCTGCAAGATGGGTACCGCGAAGGCATGCCCAGGGGTCACTTCTCAGGCGGACTGGAGAAGGTCCAGCGGCCTTGCCAGACCTCTGCTTGGCTAGGGGTGCTCGAGGAAATGGGCACTGCCCAGTGCTCGATCCAACAGGCCCAGCGGGAGAGACGGAGGACTGTCTGCGTGGGCAGGGCCGAGACAGAGGCGGACTCACCGCGGGGCCCACGGGGGTGGAGTGGCCGCTGCCCGAAGGAGATCGGCTCACTGTGACCAAGGCCATGCACGCGCACGCGGCTGGACGGAGGGCTCCAGGCGCAGCCCCCTCCCACAGACCCAATCCGACCCGACCAGCCCAGCCCAGCCCAGGCCTGGCCAGGCCAGACCAGACCAGGAAGAAGAGTAACAAGGAGAGCCCGGCCGAGCCACCTCGGCCTGGCACCTCCTTGGGGGCGGGCCTTAAAGGGCCAGCCACCCGCCCGCTCGGCCTCCCTGGGCTCTCAACGCAGCCAGCGCCGCAGCCGCTCCTCCCCTCCCGCTCGGGCGCTCTCCAGGCAAAGCCCTGCCCCCTGAGGCGGGGCCACCCGAAGCCAGCCTCCTCCCTCCCATTTCCAGGTGATTGAAGCCAGGGCTGCCAGGTTCGACTCCTGCAGGCGCTCTGTCGTGCTGCACGCGCAACTTCGGACGGAGCCCGATGAAGACAGTCGGGCCCTACCTCAGCTTCCTCACCCCTGACACTCATGGCAGCTGGGGACCATGGAAAGGGAGGGCCAGGGGCTGCTGACCCTGGGCCGGTTGCAAGCTTTCTGGGCCTCAGTTTCCTAATCTGTAAAATGAGGGCAGTCGCCCTCGATGATCTCTAAGGTGCCTTTCAGCTCTACATCTAGGAACCCCTAGTTGCACTTTAATGGAAGTCAGGGCATCGCGGGGGGGTGAGGCTGGCCAGCCCACCCCACCCATCCTCTCCCGATCTGAGTGAGAATGCAGTGTCAGGTCTTGGAGGTGACTTTCAGTGCTTAGTAATTCAATGACACCTGTTTGAAGGCCAGGCTCATAGAGGGCTGGGGTTGGGTCATTGAAATCTTGTGCACCATTCACCTGGCCCTGCACACAGTAGGCACTTGTGAATAGGGGAGAGAAGAGGGACATTGTGGAGGGGTGGTCATGAAGAACAGGAGGCCTCCCTGCCCTCTCCAGGTCTCACAGAGCAGAGCTGAGCCACAGGCTGGTTTCTAATTTATTTCCTTCTCCCATCTCCCTCTTGGGCAACCCCCGACCCCTGACCTCTCCCCCACAGTGGGTTAGCAGTTTATAAATAAATAAATTATAAAAGCCAGGAGTGAGGCCTGGCCTGGGCAGTGTCCCTCCATCCTGACTGGGCAGTTCAGTGGTCAGTGAGGGAAAGTCGCAGAATCCGCTGTAGCTCCTCTTCTTCCTGCTGGCCCCTCCTCTCTCTCTCCTCCTGCTCACGAGAGGACAGTTCCAGGGCCAGGCGGAGCTGTTCATCGAAGCTGGGGGGACTCAGGGAAGGAGGGGTCAGGTGAGGGGACCCTGGGCCCCCAGGTTCTGAAGGTGGCAGCAGGCTCTCCTGGAGTGCCCTACCAAGGTGTGGAAAGGAGCAGATGCTAACAGACTGGGTAGCATAGGAACATCTCCCTGCCTCCCGGCAGTGAGGGGCTCCAGGGCCCAGAAGCACACAAGAAGTCTTGAGGTCCCCACTGAACCAACTCAGGAGACACTGAGCTGAGAAGGGGGAAAGCAGAGGTAGAGCTAGAGAAAGATTGGCAGCTGCCTAGATGGTACCATTTATACCCTTTATAAATGTCCTGGGTTCTACTTTTAATGCCCAAACTACTGAAGTTCCCTGGCACTAAGGGGTTCACAGGGGACTAAATCAAGGTACTTATGTGAAAGATAAAGTCCAAAGTCCCTGATGAACATTAACACCCATAAGGGGAAGAGACAGTTTACCTTTACCCAGAGGCACAGATGTCTGATTCCACCTCTGGTCTCTCCAGATAGCCTTAGCCCACCCCTTCCTTACCATTCTCCTTCCCCCAAGTTCCCAAATCCCAGAGACAGAGAGGTGACTGTGAGAGGATGAGGGGCAGTGTCCCTATGGGCCCGCCCCCAGCACTGACCCACAACATTCCCCCCAGGAGAGTTATAGGCCCCCCAAAAACCTCTCAGGAATGGGGAGGCTCACCGCTCCAGCTGCAACTGCTCTTCATAGGCTGGTGGGGGAGAGTGGAGGTCTGGGCCTGGCCGGGTGTTGGTCAGGGCTTCCCAGATGGTTACCTGCAAGATGTAGGGAAGGGGAAAGGAAAGGGGAACAGAAGGGAAGGAGAAAGGGGAAGGGAAAAGGGAAAGGGAAGGGGAAAGGAAGGGAAGGGAAGAAGAGCAAAGGGGAAGGGGAAGGGAAGAGGGGAAAGGGGGAAGGGAAGGAGAAATGAAGGGCAACAGTTCTCGGTCGGGGATCTGCCCCCTGCTTCACTTTGACCCCACATCCAAGACCCTCCATCCTACTCACACCCTGGGCTCCTGAGTGCTGGGATGGCCAGACTTTGGACTGGCCCCCATGTTCACCCCGCTCCAGGCCCTTAGAACAGAAAGAGTCCCTTAGCTGATGACTACAGCACTCCTCCTGCACCCTCCAGAATACAGAGATCCCCACCATACCTTTCTGCACTTGGGTGTCAGACCCCACCCTGTCTTTTACCTGCTCTGTCTCCGTTCCAGCCTCTAACAGGCTCTGCTGGATAGCAAACTGCAGGAGATCATCATCTTCATCCCTCAGGGGCTCATTATGTCCAGCACCCAGCACACTGTACCCCTCAGGTACCTCAAACACAGCCGGATCCACCTCACAGGGAAAGGGACTCCCTGAGGAAGGGAGAGACAAAAATCTCAATCCTTATCACTCTCTCTGCCACCTAACAGGGTCCTCCCCACCAGGTACCCTTCCCTCCTCCCTTGCAGGCTATACCAACAGCAGGGCAGGTGGATTCTGTGGACCTCGGGCTGGGAGATGGCACCCACACAGAGCTCAGAGGCTCATCACAGCCACACAGGTTGCTGAAGGTGATCCGGGCGTTGAGCACATGGAATAAGGGGATCTCTGAGGGGACAGTAGGGCCAGATCCTGAGCCAAAAGAAGCCCAGCCCCATCACCCTTGGGGGCTCACCCTCAGCCCAGGCACAGGTGTGGACAGCCTTCATTTTGTAGATGAGTTTTCCCCTCCCACTACTAAAGCCTCTCCCTTTGAGATTACCTTCCATCTACTCTATCTCTGTCTTGTATGAATCTTGTTATTTACATGCAGTACCCCCGAGTAGAATGTTTGAGGGCTGCCATGTTTGCCAGCTCCTGAGAGCTCTTCTGAACACCAGCCATTATCTTGCATCCATTTTGTGTGCAGCTTTTATATGCCCATATATGTACACATTGTCTCCCCTAGACAGACTAAACTCTTGGGGAACAGGGAGAGTTTCCCTTTGTTTCCACATTCCCAAGCCCTTGTAAAATACCAGGCAAACAGTATGTACTTAATAATTAACTGAGGGTCTATGTCACACAGGTGACAGTAGTTGGGATGGTCAGGACTCCCACACAGACAGAAACCCCATCCCCTGCAGCCCTTCCTTCCCACCCCACCTTTCTACATCCCTCCTCACCAATCTTGACAGGGAAGCCTGGTGGGAGGCGCAAAGTGATGAAGTCCCGAAGTTTGGCAAAATGGGCATTGCTGATGGCCATGAGGTCGATGATGGGTGTCACCTGGTCACCCAGAGACAGGGGGTGCTCCTCACTCAGCCAGAGGGTGGCCTTGAACCTGCCAGATCAGCCTTGGCCTATCAGACTTGCCTAGACCCTGCACCCTAGACCCCAGCCAGTTGCAGACCTGAGGGGAGCTGCAGGGATAGATCTTCCCGGAATGGCCAGGGCCACTGACCCAGCAAGGCTTGGCTCTCAGCCCTGTTCTCCTGTCTCAGGGCTTCTGTCCTTCACAGAGCTGAGTACCAGGCTAGACCTAGAGCAGTACTCCAGACAGACTTGTGGAAATGGGGGGCCATGCAAAGGAAAAGGAGGAGAGAGTCTGGGGCCAGGAGGGGCTGGGGTTATGTAAGGACGAGCCTACCGCTGCACTTTGCTGGACATCTCGATAGGGCGGCCAATGTTCCGTGCCTCCAGACTGAAGTTAGGATCGAAGTACTCCTCCGGGGAGATGGCCGTGGGGTTGGTGGGACTGGCTGACTGCAGCACGGGGGCCTGCCCCAGCCCACCCCAGGAATAGTACTCAGCCTTTGCAACCCCAACACCCGACCCTCTGACCCAAGGGCTGGCCCAGAGCTCCTCAGGACCAAGACTGGCTCCCCTGACCACCCATGGACCAACGTGTCATGGGCTTGTCCAGCCCTTGCTCACCCCATTGTGAGCTGAGTGCTGCTGGGCCATTCCCAGGAAGGACTGGAAAGGTGTCTTTCCCCCTGTATGAACAGAAGAGCCCATGACAGCAGCCTTACTTCAGCCCCTGCCCCACCCTCTCCCTCTCTCCAGTCAGGGCCTCCTGCCCTGCATGGAATTGGTAGGTAGACAGTGGGGAATGCCATGGAGTTTCCCCAACCAGTAGAACTAAAACTCACTGGAGGCAGGAACTCAGTGTCTATAGGGTCTGCAGGTATACAATAGGTGCTTAATAAATACACATTGAATAAACCAGTGAGTGACACGATGGAGGTGTGGCAGGTATATAATACCACCCAGATTCTGATATGAAACTGAACATCCAGCTGCATTTTGGAAAACAAGTCTGTGATTTCCTGCCAGTTTCATTCCTTCAGCAGAAGCAGTGTCATGAAGGGCCATGAGGGGGCCCCATGGTACACACAGTACTGTGCCTGGACTCAGGAAGGCTTGAGTTCAAATTGTGATGAGCTTTGGGACCTTGGGCAAGTTCCATAAATGTTGCTTGCCCTGTTTCCTCATCTGTAAAATGGGTATAACAATAGCCTCTACTTCCCAGGATCAAGTAAGATATTTGTAAAGTGCTTCGCACACTGCTTGGCCTTCTATTGTTTGCTCTGTTCATCAGATGAGGCAAGTGAAGCCTCAAGAAAGGAAGCCCTTCAACCAACATCCCACTGGGCCTGAGAGCCCCAACCCAGGGTCCTTCCTGCTCCGGGCAGGTAGAGGGCAGGTGGGCGCACCTGGGTTTACCTTTGGTCCTGGCCTTGTCCTGATCAGAGAGATGTTCTGTCCGGGTCCTCGTCACAAGCTCTACATTATTGGCACTGTATACCTGGGAGGAGGGCGGAACGGGGTGGACAGACCCTCACATGAGCAAGGGCTGAGCGAGTCGGGGGCAGTGCTCCTCCCCCTATTCCCAGGCCAAAGTAAATCTGAGCTACTACTGGGGTGGTCATATGAAGGAGACAGGAGGTAGGAGGTGGCAGGCATTCCCACAAAAGGTCAGGCCTCAGGGTTGAGGCCCTGTCATAGAGTAACCAATTTAGAGTTGGAGAAGGCATCTAGTCCTGCTTTGATTTTACAGATGAAGAAACTGAGGTCAAAAGATTAAATGACTTGCCACTCCTCCCATCAATCATCTCAGGGGGGTCCTTACACCAGGCCTGAGAGGAAGACAGGACAGGATTTTTACTTCAGGAAGGCCAGTCTATCCAGGGTCACATGAAGCTACCTGGTGTTAGCTCTGGGATTAAAGTAGTGACGAGGGTCAGAGCAGAAAAAAGCAGAGCTCTTTGGCCAGATCTGCCCCCATCCCCCCACCCCAGGGTCCCTCTCTGGCCAGATCTGCCCCCACCTCCCACCCCCCAGTTTCTCTCCCCACTCCCTGCCTTGGCCTCATAGCCGCTGACAACTTCCAGCTTCTCTGACCGCCAGCCCCAGATTCCGCATTTGTTCCTGTAAGAGACCAAGGTGTTTCAGTGGAGATCCTCTCCCTGGGCCCTCAAGTCCATCCTTTCTCCACTCCTTCCTGATTTCCACACTTTCCTACAGAAACAATGTTATAGGAGGTGAGGTTTCCAGGCTACCCCAACTAGTTTGGGCTAGCCTCAAGCTCATTGCTAGAAAATAGTCTATGGAGAAATGAATGTAGGCTAGAATATAGAAGGCCAGGAGCTTGCCCACCCCTCTCCCCTAAGCCTCAGTCAGGCCCAACCTCAATCACAGGGACAGCAACTGAACTCTACCTGGTAGAAAGGTCCAGGGAACCCTGCTCCCTCTTGGGGAAGCCCCTTTCCTCACCCTCTGCTAGCACTGGCCAGCTCTATGGGATCCCAAGATGAGAAACCCAGGGCTGGAAGCAATCTCAGGGGCCATTGTGTATAATCCTCTGGCTTTTACAGATAGGGAAACTGAGGCCATGGGATGTAAAGTGGAGGGTCAAAGACAGAACTGGAAGGGAATGGAGAGTCCCCTTGTTCAATCCCTTTATTCTACAGATGGGGAAACTGATCTTTTTCTCAGTTATTCCTTTATCTCATCAATCACTTTTTTCACCTTTTTAGAGCACTTTCTGGTTAAAAAAGTTCACAACCCTGTAAGGTAGGCAGGGCAAGGTTTTCTGTTTTTTTGGTGACCTTTTTACTCCTCATTTTACAGCTGAGGCAACCGAGTTATAGAAAAGTAAAATCACTCGGTCAGGGTGACCCAGCTCATGCCGCAGCCAGGCCTCTGGGTGCCACTGCCCATAGCCAGCTAAGCCAGGCACTCTCTGACAACCAGGTCTGTGATACCGTCCCTCTCTCCTAGTTTTGGGCTGACCTCTCAAAGGCAACATTTCGGGTATCCAGGTGGGTAGACACGATGGGGGAGGTGAGCCGGCTGGCCACGTGCTCTTCACTGGGCTGCATGGCTGCCAGCAGAGCCTCGGGCTCATGCAGTGCCAGTGCCAGGGTCTCTGTGCGTACCACCTGCTGGTCATGGTCCACTTCCATCACCAGGGCGCCAGCATCTGGAGGGAGCTTGAGTCAGTGACCTTGACCAATGAGCCCAGCGTAGGCTCCAAGGGGTTAGAAATGGGACCCAGCCCATTCTGGGACCAGATACCAGGTCTGAGTTATCTACCTCAGTCTCCCCTTTTCTCTCACCCTGGCCCTTGAAGATATAGCTCCGTCGGCCCCGCTGCCAAGTCATATGCTCGAAGCCCAGGAGGCTGGTGTCTACACGCAGGCTCTGGCCACGCTTCCACACGCGGTATACATCACTTGGGCACATCTTTGATACGAGGGGCACTGTGGGCATGGGGTCAGGGGCTAGAGAGGGCCCAGTTTGGCAAGTGGCACAAGGCTGGGCCCTTACATTGGCCAACTGGCCCCATATGCTTTGGGGCAGGGATTCCTACTCCACTCCAGTCCTCCCCCTTCAGTATCCACTTACCCCAGCTGGTGAATTCCCACTTCATCTCTACATAGAAATCAGGTGCCTGGGATAGACAGAAGGCACCCACCTGTCAGGGATTGATTCCCTGAGGCAACTCAGAGGAGGTGACTTCCTAGGCCCCTTTCTCCACAGTCCCAAGCTGGTCTCACCAGAAAACTGCAAAGTGGCAGAATATCTCTCCCACCAAGCTGTCTCACCCCTCAGTTCCATGGCCTTTCCCCAATCTTGCCCCATCCAGGAAATATCTAGCCCCTTCTCATCCTGCAGGGCAGTGGGATACAGCAGGACAAACTTGGGGCCTCATCCTACCTCACCACACTTTGGTTAAAGGACAATTTCTATAAGCCTCAGTGTCCCCATATATAAAATGGGAAAACAATTTTTGCACTACCTGATGCAATGGGCTATAAGGAAAGTGCTTTTTAACTCCTGAGCCTATAGAAATGGAAGTGCAGAGGTGTGTGTGTGTGTGTGTGTGTGTGTGTGTGTGTGTGTGTGTGTGTGTGTGCTCGTACATGCAATTAATAATCTCTCTCTTCTCCCAGCAAAACCTGTTCTCAGGAAAAAGTCCAATCAGGACCAGACACCTAAAAACTCTGTGGCTTTAGGGGACTTAACTTCCTTCTGAACCTCAGTTTCCCCATCTGTAAAATGGGGAAATGAGCTTTGCCTGGCCTCCCTGTCAGGATTGCTGCTGTATGAAAAGGGTCCTATTACTGTCCATGTCCATGTTTACTAGGCACACCCCCTCCCAGCCCAAACTCCCCCTTGTCTGCCCAGCTTGCACCCCTGTACCTGGCAAAGCTTGTTGAGGAGTTCAGGGATGCCTGCCAGCCTCTGGGTGGCCCGCTGGTAATCCCGGTATTGCAACACCAGTTGGACTATCTCAGGATCCCCGGTACTGACAGCCTCCTGTAGGACTACATGGCAGGCCCATCACCTGGCATCTGCCACCTCCCCCCAAGTGCCATCCCCACCCTCATCTGGCCCATGCTGCCTGGGGCCTTCCCAGCCACCCAACCATGCACTCCTAATGTCCTGAGTGCAGGCTCCTGGGTTGGCTGTCACAAGGGCCTTTGAAGGGACTATGAGGAAGGGAAAAATCACTGGAATCTGAGTTGTGCCATGAAAGTCTCAAGGGATAGACACAGGGAAGGAGAAAGTCCCCAAAAGGGACAGTGAACTCCCAGAACTGCTAGACTTGGAAGGGCTTTCAAAAGTGCCTGGTTCAATCCTTTCCCTTAGAGAACCAAGCAGGCCTGGGGGAAGGGAGTTGGCTTGTTGAAGGCTGGAAGGCAATTGGGTGGAAGAGCATGCTGGGTGAGACGCTGGGTCTCCTGACTCTCAGGCCAGCACTCACAAGATCATGGTTTCACAGCAGGACAGGACCTCAAGGATTATTATGTCCAATGCCCTCATCTTACAGCTAAGGTAAATGAGACCCAGAGAGATCAAGGCACTAGCCCAGGGTCACATAGCTAGCAAGTATCCGAGGATCCAAACCCACATCTTCCTGATTCCAAGGTCAACCCACTGCCTCACTTGGCTGGGGGTGATGTCAAGGGAAGAAGCAGTAGGTGAGATTGGAGAGCTCAGCTGGGTCAGGCTGGAAGGCCCCTGGGACACGTGGCTGCCCCATCAGGTACCTGCCCACCCCTGGCGGTTCTCCTTGCCCACGTTGGCATTGTGCCGGAGCAGCACTCGCACGGACTCCAAGTTCCCCAGGGACACAGCTAGCTCCAGTGGGGTCCGACCCCGAGGATCCACTGACTCGATGTCATGCTGCAGAGAGGAAGGCAGTGCCTTGGTGAGGAGGTGGCTCAGCCAGAGGTTGGCAGAGTCGGACAAGGGGGCAGCACTGTGGGGCCAGCAGAGGAAGTCAAAAGCCTAACCTAGTAATCATGGAGCCTGGCTGGCTGCAGGGAGGGGGAGGGTACAGGGTGGCCTGGTACCAACGCCCGACCTGGAATGGGGAGGAATGGGATGGAGAGCTGGGCCCCGAGGACCCAGAGGAGCTCGGTGGTGCTGGTGGTGAGCCAGGGTACGGGGGCCTGCAGGGGCCCGCCCTCCGGGATGGAAAGTTTAGAGAGGGGTCCCAGAGCCTTGCCCTTCGGGTCCAGCTGTCAGTGGGCTGGGGGGAGGCCCAGGGCGGGGGCACAGGTGGGCGAGATCGGGGCTGGGGCCTCCCTCACCTGGCGGCTGTGCAGCGCGGCCTCCAGCTCCCGGTGCCGGTTGGCCCAGACGAGCCGGTGGAGCGGGTAGGTCGGGCCGGGGCCGGCCATGCTTGGCCTCAGAGCCGCGGCCTCCGCCTCCGCCTCCGCCTCCGCCGCATCCCCGGCGGGGCCGCCGGGTGGGCGGGCGGGCGGAGCCAGACGGGGCGGGGGCGCGGCGGGGCGGCTCTGGCCCTGCCCTTGACCGTGCCCCTGGACGGGCGGGGGTACCGGGGAGCGGAGCCCCCGCGGCAGCTCCGCAGTCCCCCGGCCCCCGCAGCCGCAGCGGCCCCGCAGAGACAACGCGGCTCAGGCTGCCAGGGCGAGCGCAAGGAAGGAGGCAGGAGGGGGAGGGGCCGCGGGGAGGCGGGAAGGGCCCCCCCCCGTCCTGCCCCTGTCCGCCGCCGGGGGGCGAGCTCTGCCGCGGGTTCCCCCGACCGTCAGGCTGGCATTCCGCCCTTTGCTGGGGGGAGGGGACACTCGGAGGGTGGGGTCTTCAGTCCACCGAGCCCAGACCGACCAGAGGATGCTCTCGTCCCACCCAGGAACCCCGAGCCGGCTGCAGAGCCCCGCCCTGGGCTCTGGGAGAGCCAGAAGATTGAGGGGTTCCTCCTTGCCTCCAGCAGGCGGCGGCATGAGTCTGCTTCTGGTCCCCCAGATTTGGGGGAGGAGAAGGAAAAGGCTGCCAGAGGCGGGCTAGGGCGGTTTGGCTGTGCCCGCCCCCTCTCAGCTCCCAGCGCCCAGCGCCCAGCGAGGCTCACTCAGCTGCCTCTGGGAAGGGCCAGGCTGGAGCTGGAACCCGGGGCACCCTTGCTTCCCTCCCTCCTGAGATGCCTAGAGTCCCAGAAGCGTCCTCAGCCTGGGCCTGATCCACGGCTGGGGCGAGGACCAGGAGGAGGACAGTAACTGGGCAAGGCCCCAGGGCTGCTGGGGCGGTGCTCAGGCTGGAGTGGAAGCCCAGGACATCGAACATCGGCCGCAGCATCTGCACGGGTAGGGCCGTGGTCTTTGGAAGATGGAGGGTGAGCCTAAGAGCTGAGGACAGAGGTCCTCACGTCCTGGAGATGGGACACAGAAAGAACGTTTTTTATCTGGTTTGGTTTGTTTTGCCAAGAAGGAAGGCCCTTTGCTGCTCAGCCCCAGAGGAAGGAGATGGTCAAAATCAGTGCCTGCGTGTGGCCCGAGCCCGGTCTCCTTGAGGCCCAGGTCTCACTGGGGCCAAGTGATAGAGTAGACAGAGCTCAAGGCGTGGCATCAGAGATCCTGCTCAGTTACCTTGGGCATGCCTTCCCACCTCTCAGCCTCAGTTTCCTCATCCGCAAATGAGGGTATTGGACTTGCTCCTCCAGCTCCAGACATAGGATGCTATGCCCTCAGGATCCAAGGACCAGAGTCAGGCTGCCTAGCCAAGCCTAACACATGGCCCTGCGGTCACAGTCAGAAGGGCCTTGGGCCTTGCTGTAGTTCATTTTATCTATGTTATATACCTATATTAGGCCCTGGGCTGCAAAGTTGGGAAATGACACAGTCCCTGCCCTTGGGAGTTTCAGATCTGATGCAAATAAGGAAGATGCCAGAAGAAAATGCTTAGGTGTACAGCAGAGGACAGACAGAGAGGCCTAAGCAGTCTGAGGACAGAAGTCTCTAATAGCTGGGGATGAACACTCAGGGCGGCCTGGAGGAGGCTCAGCAGGGGGATAGCCCTGCCTTTCCCAGGTGGGCTATTCAAAGCCTGTTACAAGCAGGTCTCCAGCCTTATCACACATTACTCCCTTTTTTGCACTCCACTGTCCAGTTAGACCAGCTTTCTTGGAACTGTGTGTCTAGTTTGTACATGGCCATGTTCCATACCTGGAATGCACTGTCCCCCTCTCCCAGCTCTACAGTCTGTTGGAACCCCATCATCCTTCCAGGCTCAGCTCCATTCCCCCCCTCTTCCATGAGGCTCTGCCTGATTCCCCCTCTGTCAGTGCCTATAGTACCTCCCTACAAATTACCTTGAATTGATTTTTGCATATATCATATATGTATATGTGTGTGTACATGGTTTCCCCTTGATGGAATGTAAGTTCTCCAGGGAAGGAATGGTCCCAGGTACATGGTTGGTGCTTAATAAGTGTTGATTAGGGAGTTCACAGAATTGGGCTTTGAAAAGAACACTGGATTGGTAGAGGACCTGGATTCATATCTTGGTTCCAGGACTCAATTTCCTTTTCTATAAAACAAAGGAGTTGAACAGAATAACAGCCAGGGCCCCTGAAGCTATGATTGAGTCATTGATTAGGGTAGGAGGTTTTCAGGCTGCTCCCTTTCCCCATCCCCACTCCCTAGATGGAGGGGCTAAATGGGGCTAGATCAGGAGGGTCAGGAGAATAGAGTGGAGGTCATCTAGTCCTATTCCTAACCAAAAGGCTCCCCTTCCCCCACCACAGGCCCTCAGGAGAGGGGAGATTCCTGAAGCCTTGCTGCCAGGCTCTCCAGGAATCCCCCTCAGCTGTCAACAAAATCTCCCTGAACTCATACAGGGGCCTGGAGGTACAAAGGGGTCTGAGATGTGGGGTTTGGGGGAGGGCTGCTAGACAGAGGCATAAACACACACACACACACACACACACACATCAAGGAATTCTTCCTATTCACGGCCCCTCCACCTTCAACTTCGGATAATCCTCCTTGTAAGGAAGCTCTCCCTTAGAGGGAACTGAAACTTACATCTTCTGTAAACGAGTTCTAGGTCAGCCAGAGTCAAGGGATAGATCTAGTCCTTCTGCATGAGGTATCTGAAGGCAGTTATTGCTTTAGGTTCTGTAATCTCATAGTAAATACTTCCTGAGTGGGTTTGGAAGGGACTCAGCCATCTCACTCAACCTGAGTTTCAGAACCTAAAATTTGGGGGTGGCTGCAAGCAGGGAGCCTTGCTTGGGGAAGCAGGTGGGCACAAAGCCCCTTGTATTTATTTTTTATAGACTTATTTGTGTGCATATGGTCTCTTCTCCATCGAAGAGACTCTTGGAGAGGACAGAAGGCTTTTGTCTTTGCTTTCCAGTGTCTAGCCCATGTAGATTCTTAATCAATGCTTAAAAGAGTGGGACTGGGAGTTGGGGGTTCCACGTTTGAATCTGACCTCTATCCCTTTGTGCCAGTGCCAAGTCACCAACTCTTTGGGCTTCTATGAAACCTGAAAAATGAAGAGGTTAGATTATAGACAGTGGAAAGGTGGCTGGATTTAGCGTGGGAAGATTCTGGGTTCTAATTCTACCTCAGTTCCTTGCATTATCTTGGAAAAAGTGCTTTAGGGGCAACCAGGTGATGCCACAATGAAGAGAGTGCTGATCCTGGAGTCAGGAAGACAGACCTGAGTTCAAATTCATCCTCAGATACTGACTGTGTGACCCTGGGCAAGTCACTTTGCCTCTGTTTTCCTGTTTCCTCAACTGTAAAATGAGAATAACTGTACCTACCTCACAAGGTTGTTGTGAGGACCAAACAAGATAATTGTCAAGTGTCTGGCACATAGTAGGTGCTTAATAAATGCTTGTTTCTCTCTTTCTTTATTGCCTCAGTTTTGTCATCTGTGAAAGGAGGGTAAGATTAGACTAGGTAACCTCCAAATTTTCTTCTGAAATGGACTGAATTAATAAGTCACAGACAAAATTAATTGAGAATTTCGAGAGCGTCATTTA
>CM053770.1:255676592-255726867 GCA_028658325.1 Potorous gilbertii
CCCCAAACTGAGGTGGGTGAGTGCATTTTAAGCATTTTGGCGCTACTTGGTACAGCCTTATGGTTTCCACAACAAACAGGGTTCTGACAGAGTAAGAGGGGCTGGCTACTAGGCAAGAACCCCCAAACAGAAAACAGGTGCCAGGAGAGGTACCCAATGAAAGACTGGTTGTCATTCAACATAGAGTAGTTGTCAGAAAGGGGAGGGGGGGTTACCTGGCAATGAGGATCTAACATTGGGGGCGGGGCACAGGTGATCACCATGCAAATGGACTAAACAAGAAATGACTGTTAACAATTTATCAGATATTAAACCAAAGGGGAATAACATTTTGACAGAGGCTTAACAACAGAAGGAAACTGTTGCTAGGCAAGCTATTCTGCCCAGTAACCTAACAGATATCTCTTGGCTTAGAGGCCCAGGGAGAAATAATGTCCATTTTACTTATAGTCCTAAGTCTAAGAGCCTACGACTAAGGGATATTTTAGGTCCCTTATGGCTCTAAATCTGTGTTCCTATGCACAAGGAGCCTGTGTGTGACCCTATGCTCAGTGACAGGGATAAAAGACAAAGACAAAAAATGACGAAGCTCCTCCCCGACAAGAAGCTTACAGCTCTTCTCTCAGAACTATATTCCCTTCCGTCCTCTCAACCTAATTCTCCCCCATCCTAAAGTCATCTTCCTTCTCTCCTGGACTCCCTAAAGTGATGGTTGAATTCTTTCCCACCCTTTCCTATGTGAGGACACGATTTAGAATCAGTGTGGCTTGATATAGTTATGGAATAAGAAATATCTCAATAGTTCACTAGGTATGAAGGGAACAGAAATATGACTTCATAAGCACGAGGGGAAGTTTGCTCAGCTTAATTTAAGGCTCCATCGCTGTCTCTGGAACTTGTATGTCCCCATGGAGCTAGCTAGAATTGGGGATTCCACTGAATGGTGAGGAGGTAGGGAACACTCTAGAGAAACCTCTGAGAAGGAAGCCCTTCAAGGGCTTGTCTCAACCTCCCTTCCTTCCACTTTGACTGAAGAAAGAACTTGGGAACTTTAAGGGTCTGGAGGATGTGGGACTTCCTGCTTTCCTCTCAGCTGAGAGCAGTGTCTGTACCAGGAGACAAGTTCAGTAAAGAGCCCAGCAGGAAAAAAACAAAGATCCCATAACAAAAACTGCATCATACTCAAAGCAAACATTTTGAGAACTCCCGAAAACAGCACTTCTAGCAGCTATGGATTGTCCTTTTACCAAATGCTTCCAAATCCTGAGCCCACTTTCCCCTCAACTTTGAATGAACTGGTGAGAGAATGTGTTATTTACTTGGAGGGAGGAGGGAGGTTTTATACCAACTACACCACAGTAGTATACAACACACACAAGGAGCCTGTGTGTGACCCTATGCTCAGTGACAGGGATAAAAGACAAAGACAAAAAATGACGAATCTCCTCTCCGCAAGAAGCTTACAGCTCTTCTCTCAGAGCTATATTTCCTTCCGTCCTTTCAACCTAACTCTCCCCCATCCTGAAGTCATCTTCCTTCTCTCCTGGACTCCCTAAAGTGATGGTTGAATTCTTTCCCATCCTTTCCTATGTGACAGTATACAACAGTATACAACAGTAAATACGTTTTTAAAAAGCTAATTAAATCTGACTACTTTGTATCACTTGGAATCAAGAGGGGGAAGCACACTGGTGGAGGCTTACAATGACAGTGAAAAGATATCCTGCCCCTCCCCCAGCACCCTGACATTACCCTTAGATGCCTAAGGGGAGACATAGTAACCATACTCTGGGGAATGCATTCATCAGTGTATAGTTGTTCCAGAACATGTGCTATTCTTGTAAAACTCTTATAAAGAGTGGTTTATATTCTCTCCCTCCACTCCACTCCCTCACCTCCCACTCATTCCCTGACCCCTTTCAATTTGGGCTTACTCTGATAGATGTCTATCAGTCAATCAACAAGCATTTATTAGGCACCTACCTGGATAGGGCATAGCACTCATATTGGGGATTACATTCCATGTGAGCTTGAAGTTGGTGGTCAAAAGAAATTGAAGACAACATCTGAGAACTCACTCTAACACTATGTGACTTTGGCCAAGTCCCTTCACCTTTCTGGGCCTCAGTTTCCTCATCTATAAAATGGGATTGGGCTAAATAGTTCTAGATCTATGATCCTGTAAGTTTATATACAATACATATATAGGAATATTGTGTGTGTGTGTGTGTGTGTGTGTGTGTGTGTGTGTGTAATGTATCTCTAATTACAAGGTGATGGAGGGGGTTGCTAATAGCTGGAGTGGAGGAATAAAGGCAAGGGTTCACTTGGCATTTCACACGGAGAATGGGGCACTGAGTCTTGTTCTGATTACTAAAGACTGGAAGAGGCAGAGGTTAGGATGGAGGGCGTTCCAAGCAAATGGTTAAAGCAAAAGGCAGAGATGGGAAGTGAAGTGTTATGTATGTGGAACTCTAAGAACAGTTTGACCAGATCAATGGGTATTGTGAAATAATTTGGGAAACATGGGTTGGGACCAGAGTGTGATGGGTTTCCAATTCTAGAGTTTAGATTTCATGCTAGATTTTCACGAGCAGGGGAGTGACATGGTTGGACCTGTGTCTGATTTAATTTTAATGAGTTTTTTTTCCAAATAAAGAGCCCCATTTTCTCCCTCCTACCTTCCCTTTCCTTATTGAGAAAGAAATAAAAGTGAAATCCTTGCTATGAACATGTATGATCGAGCAAAATAAATTCCCCATTGGACATCTTTAAAAACGTATGTTACAGTCTGCGTTCTGAGTGTATCTCCTGTCTCAGAGGGCAGGTAGTATGTTTTATCATGAGTTCCTAGAGTTCTGGTTGGTCAGAGTTGATTATCTTTGCAACATTGTTGTTATATAAATTGTTCTAGTTCTGCTCACTTTGCTTCTCAGCTTTCTTTGAAATCAACCCCTTCCTCATTTCTTATAGCACAATAGTATTCCATCACATATACCACAACTTGTTCAGCCACTCCCTAACTGATGGGCATCCCCTCAAATTCCAACTCTGCCATCTAAAAGAGCTGCTACATTGTAAATTTACAAAACACATGTAGAAATACATACCCTTCCCTTTTGCTTTGATCTCTTCAGGATATAGATCTAGTGGCAGAATTACTACAACAAAGGCCATGAACAGTTTAATAGCGTTTGGACGTAGCTCCAAATCGCTCTCCAGAACGGTTAGTTCACAGCTCCACCAGCCCTGCATTAGTACGCTGATGTACTTAGGTAAACACTAGCACCATGCCCAGCACTGCTGTTGTCTGTCCTTAGTTTTCAAAGAAGACCAATGACCTCATGGGGTGATGTCTTGACATGCTTGGGGTAGACACCACCCCTCCCCCCAAATTCACCGATGGGTTTGATGCCCTCAAGCTGGTTTAGCTGTCTGCTGAGACGGTGATTGGCGTGTGGCCACTGCACGAACCACAGCTTCTTGGAGCCACAGGTGAGAGCCAAGTGCCAGGCAGACATCAAAGGAGAGTGAGCAATCCCTCCACCAGAGACCCCACATGACTGACAGATTCAATTCAACATATTAATCCTCTATCTATCATGTGCCCTGCCCTTGTTAGTTACTGGGGATACAGGCAGAACTGAAACAAACCTGCCTTCAAGTAGGAAGATTCAACATGGGTCTGAGTAAACCTGATACATGTTGCATCCAAGAAAGCTTGATGTAACATATATCCAAGAGAACAAACTCAAAATGAAGGCAAAACAAGATAAAGTCATTTCAAATAGGGAGGATGCAACCGGTGCCTGAGCTGTGCTTTGAAAGAAGCTGGGATCTCTACCAGGTAGAAGGAGGGAGAAGGCAATCCAGGCAGGACAGATGGAGAACTGTGGAACAGAAACCTCTGGTAGGCAGGATCATCTGCATAGCAGTTCCCAAAGAACACTCTGACAGGGAGCTGGCCAAAGGATCAGTAGAATAGCCTGCACCTCTCTGTTAGACAGCAGATGCTTAGGAATCATTTGTAGGATGAATTCTCCAGAGCTCAAGAAATGCTTAAGAGCAAGCACCACACAGGAGATGTTGAGCTAGGTGAGAAGGGAAAGAGGATGACGTGATACTCTCTGCCCTCAGTGAGTTGAGTCTCCCAAGCAAGGATAGAGCTCTGGAGAAGGTTTGGCAGGGAGAAAGTTGACCAATAAGCCATTGGAGGTGGGGTGGGGGAGAGGAGAGGAGCTCTGGCCTGGGGATTTCCCCTGGGTCTCACAGTCCGTGAGTTCAAAGCTTGTGTGTGAACACTGCCCAACCAGGTGTTCTTTGAGGTTGGCAGAGCCACAGAGGCCTGGGAAAGTCCCCCCTAGGGCCTTCATTCTCTCTCAAGGGGCCCAACCTCAGCACTTCCGAAAAAAGGTCCAGCTTGTACTGAACATGGCAGCCAGGGGCAGGGGCAGGCTCTCAGGTCTGGAGGATGGAGCCTGTAGAAGCCTTCCAGGGCCCTGGTTGAGGAGCAGGCCTCAGTGATGGTTGGCAGTGTCACGTGCAAAAACCAAGGGGCTTGACAGCCAAGGGCCATAGAGCTGCCTGGACCAGACTTCCCATGCTAATTAGGCAGCACACAAAGGATTTGCTAGGCTTACTAAATTAGGATCAATTAAATGACTCTATCTCCTGGTTTGGCCCAAGGGTAGGTTGAAACAGGGTTTAGACACCAAGATTTTATGAGCCCATGATATTGAGTTCAAAGCTACTTAAGAGATCATCTGGCTCAACTCATTTTACAAAAGAGGAAACTGAGGTAGAGACAACATGAGCCAATTGAGGGGATTAGGACAGAAGGCAGTTAAGTATGGGAAGTAAAACCACATGGACTCCACCTTGTTGACTCAATTCTGAGCAAACTCAGTTCCTTTTCTATTCCATTATGATTCTAACTCAAATTTGGTCCTGTAAGAAATCTGTGTTACTAGTGTTTGAACCTAGCCCTTCGTGGCTGGGAAGCTGAACCACCCCTACTTGCTGCTTAGAGACCCCTGAGGACCTAGTTATGCCAACCAGAAACCCATCAGGTCCAAAGATGATGCAAGGAGCTTTTCCCTAGTTACACATCTCAAGCAATCCTTATGTCTTACCTGAAAACTGGCCCATCCTGATTCATCCCCTGCAGGAATGGACTTCTGCCCGTTTGCTCCTCATCTACCCAACTCTGCCCCGTCTTGGGAAGTCCTTTTTTCTCCAATTAGAAATCAAATTACCTAATGTCCTACTGTTTCCTCTTAATTGGCCTCATTTGATTATTTTTAATGTATAAAATTCTGTATCCTCCTGTACCAGGGGTCCAGGCCCAAGCTGATTGGACAATTGGCATGCACTGCTTAATAAATCGATACTTCTGAAACATCAAACCTGCTTCCTCAGTCATTTCATCTTTCATCTGCTGCAGGAGGTATCTGCTCAAGGTCACATAGGCAGTCAACAGAAATCCTTCTCTGCCTCCAAACCAAACTCTTTTCCCAGTACCACATTCACACGTTTTGCAGCTGAGGAAACAGAGGCAAGAGAGGTGAAACTGGTTGCCCGTAGAGCCAGCTTACAGGTAGTGGAGCTAGGATTTGATCCCAGACCTTATGAGCATGCCGCCATCAGCACTGGATCCCTATTCTCTGAGCATCTCCTCCCTGAATGATGGGTAGATGAGGAAAAGTGGGTCGTGGTCCAGGGATGGGGAGCAGTCTGGCACCCAGCAGCGGGTCCTTGCCATGTCCTCTCCACACCACGGGCACCTTTTGAGGACACACTGGGTGCCACGGAGGAGTCACCAGTTCATCCTCTGTGATGACCCTGATCCTCCCGCTCAGCCCGAGTTAGGACAGAAATGAGTCACAAAGACCATGCACTCAGGCATTGTTTTTTTTGTTTTTTTTTTATAAAAACTCAATCTTTTTTTTTTTTCACTCTTTAAAATCACATTCAAAAATCGGCAAAGAAACGCACATGGAGTGTTGGTGGGTGGGGAGGTAGGCGCGATGGTAGCGGGGGCATCACACACAGACCCAGCCCCGGGTGTGAGGGGGAACATTACACACTGCGCAGCGGCGATGGCAGCAGCAGCGGCAGCAGCAGGACGGGTAGGAGGGAGGCTGGTAACATGCGGTGGGCACCCAGAGAGGGACTTCAGCACGGGGGCCAGGGCAGGGCCATGGGCACTGCCAGCCCCTGGGGAGACAATGACAGAGTAACACTAGCCCCGGCCAGGGAAATGACGGGACTCAACACTTAGCCATGGTCCCCACTGGGCACCGGGGCTCTTGCTGCCTCGATCCTAAATCCCGTAGGAGGGATAGTCAGGACATAAGGTTTTTTCCGGTCAGAAACCTGTGCTCACCAGTGACATGTGTGGCTAAGCCTGAGACCTGCTCCCCAAGATGAGCATGAGGCCTAGTCCATTTGGCACAATCTGGGAAAGCTTCCAAGTCCCCTGCCAAGCAGGGTGGAGGCCTCAGTAGGGCAGGGACTGGGAAGGGGGAAGGGGAAGTTGATACCATGGTGGTGCTTGGCAGAGACTGGTTAATCTTGCTCAGCTGCATGGCTCCTCCAGTTCAGGCTGGAGCCTGCCTTCCTGAATGATGCCAGAGCCGGGGAGTTGGCACATGGAAAAGCTGATGCCTTCGGCAGAGATGGCAAGCCAGGAAAGGACACATGGTGATCCCAAGGGCAAGGAAAGGGTGAGGGGGACAAAGGCAGATCTCCTGATTTTTTTTTTGTGGGGGCGCTTGGGCAGCAGTCCTATCAGGGCACTATGGTGGAGAGCTTCAGGTAGGACCCCGATCCTGCGAGTTCCCATGACTGAAGCCCTGAGTGGCACAGTTACGGGGCACCTTGACCCACCAGCTCTCTTAGCAAATACAACTGTAGGGATGTGATGGCTGGGGCAGTGCGGGCACATGCACGGCTCAGTCTGCTGGGGTGCCCAGGTGGCATCTGAGAGCATGTGGTCTTGTCTACTCCACAGGGAAAGGAGGAGACCTGCCCATGGGGGACAGGAGTGGGGAGAGCTGGTCTATCTTCTCCCTCTCCAGGAAAGGGGATAAGGCCTTTCCCAAGAGCAAACCCTGCCTGGTCCCTGCTAGAAAGACATAGAAGTGGCCACCTCACAGTCCCAGGGGTGAAGTCAGAGCAGTGGTACTAGATGGCCTTGGTACAAGGAGGTGTAGGGACAAGCAGACCCCTTCCACAGGGCCAGGCAGGGCCACAGGAAATCACAATAATTATAAAATAAAACCTTTTCCGCTTGGCGGGAAAAAAATAATAAAAATTCCACAAAATAAATTAGAGGTTTATAAAAGGTTGGGCATGGGCAGGGTGGCTAGACGGGGCCAGGGGTCAGAGGCCATTGGCACTACCCCGCTGCGTCAGCGGCATCTTGCTCAACTCCACCACGGGTGATCGAGGCTTGTTTTTCATCTTGGGGACCCGCTGCACCAGCTGCTGGGCCTCTCGGCAGGCATCCCGTAGCTCCTTCTTCCACTGAACCAGCTCCGGGTCACTCTATTCCCCACCCCACCCCAGCCCAAGTCAGTGAGGGTACCCAAGGCAGGGAGACCCTATGCCAGCATCTTGTCCCAAGCCAATGCCAGAGGGGCCCACAGCATGAAATGCTGCTTTCCGTGGTCCATGGAGCCCCGGGAAGGCACCCACCCCCTTCCCATCCCTTGTGTGAAGGGAGCTACCTCCCCATTCCTTTGTGTTAAGAACCAGGCCAAGAGGCTGAGCCAGCCCCAGGCTCAGCCTGGCCCTGCCCCAACTCACATCACACTGGAGGATGAACTGTTTGCCACCTCGGATCTTGAGCAGGATACACTTCCGCTCTTTGATCTGGGTCTCCTCCACAGACTGAATCTCCTCCATGGTCAAGAGGCTCTGCTGTGGAGGCCCCAGAGAGGGAATGGTGAGGCTGGTGGGCAGGGGCGGCACAGAGGCCTGCAGTTGGCCAGCCCAGCTCAGTTCAGCCCAGCTTGGTTCTCCTTCCTTACCGGTGCCTCTCCCTCAGCCCGCCACTCAAGCCGATTGGGGAACAGGTAGAAGTAACGCCGCTGCCACTGGGTGAGGAAGGGGTTGCCCATCTTGGACATGTAGCCGTGCATGATGCAGTCTTTGCCAAGGGCATAATCTAGGGGTGCAAGAGAGGGGAACCGGTGAAGAGCATGGGACTCAGGCTGTGAGGCAGGAGCATCATGGGCAGGGCAGGCGCTCACCATCCTCGTGGCCCAGCTGCTTGTTCTTGGCTTTCTTCCGGGCCTCCAGCCGGTCAGTCTCAGAGTTGACCGTGTCAAAGACTGTCTCAGCTACTTCCTGCTGCCAGCGCTCTGAGATCGTGAGGGGGAAGTTTCGATAGAGCTCCTGGTCGCTGTCCAGCAGCTGCAGGAAAAGGGGGGCATGTTTACTGGCTCAACCTCCTCCAACCACCCCACTCCTCCACCACCAGCCTGCCCCTGGCCATTCTCCGCACCTTGATTCCTTTTGTGTCCTCCTCATCAAAAGAGCCGATATCGAAGGCATCTGCAGCATTCACTTCACCTCGAGGTGGGATCAGGGGAGGTGGGTACTGTCACAAAGAGACTAGGTTGTGCAGTGGTCCCTCCCAGGAGAGCTGAGGCCCTGCCCATCCCCAGCCTTGCCCATACTTTTACCTTCTGCAGTAAAACCATTTGCCAGTCCACGCTCTTAAAGAAAGGGTCCTCCTTCACCTCCTGAGCCCTGTTGGTGATTTAGGAAAGGGAGGAAGGGCTTTTAGAATTCTGCCCCTTCGATGCCTCTCTGTCACCAGGCGCCAGCCTCGGCCCAAGCGGAGAGGCAGAAGCCTGGCACACTCACTCACCCGCGGCCGAGGCAGCCCAACCTCCTGTTGACATCCCTCTGAAGTAGCCCTTCCAGAAGGGAACGTAATTCTGGTGAGAAGGACTCTGGCAGCTCCACAGCCTGCAAGGAAATGGGTGGGAGGCCAAGTGGGTCCTCAACAGAGCAGCCATACAGTCCCTACAGTGCTTCCGGCTGCCTCTGCAGGATGCCCAGGTATGGCTGTGTGGAGCACATCCCAGGGTCTGGTTCAGCTTCTGCAGCCCATAAGCCCCCAAGAAGGTCTCCACAGGACTGATCCCCTCAAATGACCAGGCACTTCTTCAGTCTATGCTAATATGTATGAAGGTCCCCAGGGCCCAGCATACACCAAATTCTCAATAAATATACGACTAAGTGACCAGGAGCATGGGAATTGAAACCTTGAGGCCCTAATCAAACAGTCATCTTTTTATCTTCCTTGGCAGGTGAGTGGGAGAGCCAGGACAGCCAGATGTCACAGGACTGGGGCCCGAACATTGGGAAGGCCCCATCAGGGCTCCAGGCTCCAAGCTCAGGCCACCCATCTCCATAGGCTCCTTCAAGGGTCACAGAGGCGGCAGCACATCAGCCCCAGGGACACATGGCCTCCTGCCTGCCCTTCTTGCACTCACCATTGTTAGCGTCATGCGGTCGATTTCATGCTTGTCCTTGGTCTTGTGCTGGCGGAAGGGGCTGTGCCTAGATGGGGAAGGTGGCCGGCCACACCCAGGTTAGCAGGCTATTGTGAACCCCGTCATCTGCTATGGTCCCTCCTCTACCCCATTTCCCAGAGGCAGCTACAGCTCTGGTCAGTGATAAGATTCCTGGGCCTCACCCACAGAGAGCCCAGACCTGAACCGAGTGCTGTCCTGGCCACCCTGCCCTTGAGCCTTGGCTCCTCCATCTGTAGAACAAGCAGGCAGGTCCCCTCCTTGAACCCCGAGGTCATGTTTGTTCCCTGACTTAGCTGGGGGCCCCACAACCCAGGGCACAGAGGTAGGCAGCCATCCCCACTGCTTCTTCCTCCCAGTTTTTCTCTTTGACTCCAACACTGCTCTGGAGGATCATGGGTCCCACGGCACAGGGGCAGAGGCGGGACCCAGGAAACTGTGGCCTCTTCCTTGCTGACCACTTACCCTCTCAGTAGTTTGAAGAGCATGCAGCCCAGAGAGAACCAGTCAGCGCTGCTGTCATAGGCCACCCCCTTCTGTAGGACCTCGGGTGCCATGTAACCATGGGTACCTCTGGGGGGACACAGGACCCAGCGTGAGAGCCCAGGCTGGGTTGGAATGGCCTAGCAATAGCCTGGGGAACACGCTGACGGCCCCATACTCACACGCTGGCATGAGGCTTCTTCTTGGAGAAGTCACAGGCCAGGCCCAGGTCAGAGATGCGCACATGACCAAACTCATCCAACAGAATGTTAGCAGGCTGTAGGCAGGACACACAAAGCTGTTGGAAGGTTGAGTAGCAGGGGACCAGGAAGGCGAGGCTGGGGAAAACATGGGCCAGCGCTGATGCCCATATGCCATGGTGGGGCAGGGGGGGAAGGGGTGGGGCTCAGGGGCATCAGCGGTTCTCTGCAGTATGAGAACTGATTTAGACAAGGACAGAGGAAGGAAAGGGAGCCTGCCACGGTCACATGGGGTGGGAGGCAAGAGATGCTGCTCAGGGGCTGTTCTTGGAAGGGTCTTGGCTGAAGGTGTGTAAGGTGAAAGGGCTTCCCCCACCTTCAGGTCTCGGTAGACCACAAATCGACTATGCATGTGCTCCAGGCCCAGGATGATCTCAGCAGCGTAGAAGCGCATATCTGACTCCGAGAAGACCCCGTGCTGGGATAGATGGTAGTGCAGGTCCCCGCCTAGGGAAGGTCAGAACACAAGAGAGGATGGAGCCTGGGGCCCAGACAGCCAGGCCTGAGGAGAGACCCTGGGAAGGAGGGCTCACCATTCATGAGATCCAGGATAAAACTGAGCTTGTCTGGAGTGTGGAATGCATAGGACATGCAGACGATGAAGGGACAGTCCTGAGGGAGGCAGAGAAGAGGATGAGAGGTAGGCTCCCCATCCCTGAGGGGAAGGGTCCAGAGAGGGCCCGGTCCATGCCCAGCTCACCCCGGTGCTGACAAGGGAGAGCATGATCCGCTCATTTAGGGCCAGTGTTTCCCCTTGTTTCATCTTGATCCGCTTTTTATCCAGACATTTCATGGCATACCTAAGAGGTGGAGGGGCTCAGTCAGACTGGACCAGAGACAGGGGTACCATCCCACACTCACCCCCTCTCTCCTGGCCACGTGTCAGTCTAAAGATGGGGCCAACTCACATCTTGCCCGTATCAGCTTTTCGGCAGCCGTAGACCTCCCCGAAGCCACCACGGCCGATGATTCGATGCACACTGAAGTCATTCATGGTCAGCTGATGATGTGAAGGGAGCAGAGCCACAGTGAGTGCAACCCATGAGGCCCCCCACCCAACCATTATCCTGACTGCCTCCAAAATGCCAGGGCAGGGGAGAAAGGAAGTCTAGGCTAGAACCCATCTTCTCCCAAGGGAAGGACAAAGGCAACAGGTGCCCCTGAGTTCCAGGCAATGGTTCTAGAGACAGAAAATATGGGCTCAAATCCTGCCCCTGACAAGCACTGTTTGCTGACAAGCAAAGTGCCTTTGGGTAAGTCCCTTCACTTCTTCTGGGTCTCAGTTTCCTCATGTGTAAAATGAGGGGCTTGGCTTGAACCCTCTCAGTTCCAAGGCATGCAGAACCACAGGTTTATGACTCTCAGCACCTACTCACATGGATGTTAAGCTCCACATTCTTCCACTGGCAAAACCGAGTGAACTTCTCACTGAAACAGAGAGGGTGGCCATGGCCACAGTGAACCTGGCTGCTGGCCCTGCTTGGCCCACTTCCCACTGTCCTCCCTGCAAAAGAAGGCTGCCTCTTGTTTTAGCAGGGAGATGTGGAGGGCCAGAGCAACAGAGCCCATGTAGTTCCTGGGTCGTGGGTGGGATGCCCAACAGGTAGGGTTCAACCCCCTCCAGAGGCATCCCAAGGGAACAGGAGGCTGAGAAGTGAGGGTGAGGGCAAACGGACTAGGTGGTCCTTCTCCATTCTCATTTATATAGCCCAGGCCTGTGACCAATGACTGTGGCCAGAGCACAGCACAGTTTGGACACTCACAAGCTTCCTAGCCACAGAAGTGTCTGGGGAGGTCTGGCAAAACTTGGACAAGAGGAAGCCACTGGGCCTGCCTACCTCTGGGGCTCTACTCTCAGCCCAGTCTTTTCTTGCTATCCTGCCCTCTCTGACTTTCCACTTTCCCCTCTGTCTTTCCCCTTCCAACCTTCCAACTTACCTCTCAATGAATTTATGGAACACATCATCCCGAAGCCTCTGGCAAATCTCTTCAATGTATGGCTGAGAAAAAAGTCCCCAAGCCTGAGACTCAGGGCCTCAGGATAGGATGCAGGCCCCATGTCTTAAGATCCCCCAGGGTATTTGCTGGGGTGTGGCAGGGGCTCAGCCTGGGACTGCCCACCTCTAATCACAGTATAAAAGCATATGAACGAACCAGATGGGGGGGGGGTCGCTCGGGCCCACAAGGCTAGGATAGGATAGAACATACAGGACCTACCTGGAACAGGTCAGGGGGTACCTGCTTCTTTAGGAGCCGACTCTGTACATGCTCGGTGGCACTCTTTGAGAAAGGCTAAGAAAGGGAGAAAGGTGACTGTCAGTTCTGAGTCTAGGAGAGCCTGTGCCCCACTCCCTTCTTCCAGCTCAAAGCCCACCCCTTCCTAGCGAAGGATCACTCGTGAGAGTCTGGGAGATTCTGGGTGAGACTGGCCCAAGGCAACAAAGGCCTTTCTCCTAGCAGGCTGATACAAGTGTAAGTCAGAGTGAGAGGCTGGCTGGACACTCACATGAGAGCAGGACAGCAGCTCCTTCATGATGTACAAATCAAAGATCTCCCGACTTTTGACAGTGCGATCCTCCTCGGAGTCTAACTTCTCGTATTTCTTGATCTGATCAACAAATCACCGTGAGTCATATGGGGCCCTTGGCCCAATATCAGCCCATGCAAGAGGTTCCCTCAGTAACCTTCTCTAACATTAAAAGCTGTAGTGTTCTTTAGGGTCTGAATATATCTCCTCAGTGGCCATGGGCCCTCATATACCCTGGGGAGGGCCTTCTGCCAGGTGGAATGAACACAATGTGCAGCAGGTTCGCATCTGAGAGTCCAGGAGGTACCATCGGACACAGCCAGGATACTGCCCCTACCTCAGGAAGACCCCAAAGGAGGAGGTGGCTCTGCTGGGCCAGGCTCCCACCTACCTCATCATAGAATTCCACCAGTGGCTTGGCCTCCTCTGTGTGGTTCAGGCAGAAGTCTCTGAAGAGGAGGTAGCCTGAGAGTGAGTACAGGGTAGAAAAGGCACAGGTGAGAAAGATGCCCCACCTAATGGGAGTCAGGAGTATGTGTGTGTATGGTGAGTGTGAGTGTGTGATGTGTGTGGTACATATGAAATGTGTGTCTGAGTGTGAGGTATATCCATATGTGTGGTGTGTATGAGTCATAGATCCGAGAAGGTCTTCTAGTTGAACTGTCTTTCTTTCAGATGAGTAAACCAAGGCCCATAGAAAGAAAATGGTTTGCCCCAGAACACCAGTGGAGAACAGGGCAAGATCTGGGTCTATTCTTGGTATCAGGTCATAGAGCCACCATTTTTGCCTCCCCCCAATCCCACGCTGGAGGAGCTCTTCACATGGAAACCAGCCCTGTGGCCCTCTCTGCCAGCCACCCTGGGATGGAAAGGGAAGCTGGGGGGCCTCTGAAACCAGCCGTGAGTACCTTGGGAAGGGAATGACAATGACAAAGGTGAAGAACGGGGGGCCTGAAGAACGGGGGGCCTGGCAGGGGCCACCTTTTCATTTTACAGAGGAGGAAACTGAGGACCAAGGACAGAAGTGGCTTGCCCAGTGTCAATAGGAGGTTAAAGCACTAAAAGCAGAATGGGCTCTTGTCCGCACCCCAACTGGGGCTCACTTCAGGTTCCTTTGCTCAGGGGAATGGGGTAGAGTGGTTCTTACTGAGCAGCATGAGTAGAGGGGAGGCTGGCCCAGGCAAAGCCAGGGCCAAGAGTTCTTTGACCTCAGTCATCAGTCCCGAGGCACCATCATGGGTGGACCTCTACCTCCCGCCCATTGGCCACTGCGGGACCACACTCTTCAAGGAAGGTGGGCACTCTCCACAGGTCCCAACTGTCTACAAGGTCAGGTAGAAGGGAACCCCACCACCCTGTAAGGGACACAGGTGCTGGCTGGTTCTCCTGGACTCTACTTCATTTGTTCCCAGGAAATGGCAGGGAGGGAAGGGGAAGCTCAGTCAAGGTTGTTTCGGAGGGTCAGGTCTGGGGATAGCCCCAAGCCATCAGGGGAGGGGACCCTTCAGATCTCAAGCAATCCACGGCCCCACCCACAATGATGGGATGGAACTTAAAGGCCAGAGACAAGGCAGCAGGAGAGCAGCTGGTCTCTGCCGCCATCAGCAGTCAGCCAGCCGGGCCCCTTCCACAGGAAGGGCCCCGCCCCTTCCTGTCAGTCCCACCAACGGCCTTAGCACATCTGCAGCCTTGGCCAAGGGGAAGCTGCAAGTCAGAAAAACAAAAACCCCAAAGGAGGAACTTCCCCAGCCTCCAGCTTGGCCCGCCCCTACAGGGCTCCAAAGGCCAGGCTGGGCTCCTGGCAGGGGACCAAGAGCCAGGCCAAGAATGACCACTCCTCACACCCGCACTCACCAAGTTTCTGAGAGAATATCTTCTCAAAGGTCACCTCCCCTCGGTCTTCTAGATACTTCTGCATGACACTTCGGATGCTGTTGGGACATAGGGAAGATGGAAGCTGCTGAAGGGGAGGCCGGCAGCCACCTGCCTGCTTGCTGGAGATGAGGGCTAAGTGACTGGCTGGTTAGGGGCAGGGGCATCAGTACAGCCAATACGGCAAAGGCCCAGAGAGCCCACAACCATGCAGAAAGACTGGCAGAGTGTGTCATGTGTGTTGCTCATGATGGATTCTCAGAACCATTTCCCATGAGGCTACTCCGTGTTTATCTCTCTTTGCATCCCTAGCCCTCAGCACAGTGTGGTACGATGTAGGCGATTAATAGCTGTAAGCTGGCTGACCGCACTCCCAGGAAAATGTGAGTTCCTTGAGAACAGGGCTGCATTTTTGCCTCTTTCTGTATCTCCAGTGCTTGGTACATAGCTGGCACTTAACAGATGCTTGCTGACTGACAACATATTATTGACTCCATTTTATGTGTTTGGTGACTTGGCCAAGGTCATTCAGTTAGTCAGGGTCAGAAAAGGATTAGAACACAGCTCCTACCCATTCCAAAGTTATTTCTTATGTGGCAGGCACCGGGCAAAGTAGTTTCCCTCAGGGAGTTCCCATTCTCACGGGGGAGGGCACATGGGAACAGCCAAGTCCATACAGAGCTGAGGGAAGGCCATTTGGAGGGGAGGGCATCAGTAGTGGTGGTGACTGGGTTAGGAAGGAACTCCTGCAGAAAGTGAAGGTGAGAAGTAGAAATGGGGGCAAGGCCCTGGCATGGATGGCTCAGGGGAGGGAACGTAAGGCACATAGCCCAGGATCAAGCACATCAGAGGGTACCCAAAGACTTGGCCTGGCCAACGTCAGTGCCTTGTCTGGGCCTCCCAGCTCCTGCCCTCAGGGAGCTTATCCAGCAGAGAGCGAAGGCCCAAATCCAAACTCCTTGGTATAGTACCAATGCTTGGCAGTGGCACCCAGCTAGAGAACTCCAGGAGATAGGAGATTCACTCCCACCTGGGGAGCTCAGGGAAGGCCTCACAAAGATGATGCAGGGGAGTATTTTGAGGGGAGGGTGTCAAGGGTCAGGCTGGGTCATATGGAAAGTCAAGGGATGTAAGTACCAAAAGATAAGGCAAGGCCCCTTTGTGGAGGTGCTGGATTGCCAAGTCGAGAGGCCTGGACAGGAGGAAAGCACTGAATTGCGTCAGGGAAGAACATGATGGCTGAGAATCCATCAACTGCGCATGAGGCAGCCGGAGTCTGGGGCCAGTGGGGATAGAAAGTAAGGAATGGGGGAGAAAAGCCATGGGAGGAAAAAAGTGGCAGCAGGCTTTGGGGGCTGATGGCAGGTGAGGAGACAGCCCCATCAGCAGGAATGGGGAAGGACACTCTTCAGTCAGTTAAGGAGCACCTGAGGCAGTCTCTGAGCTGGGAGGGAGAGGCTCAGAGATGGAATTCAAGCAGGACCTGAGTAGAAATCCCTCTCTCAAGCCCCAGGCAAGCTGAAGCCCTCACCATTCCACATTTGGACAGCTCCAACATCAAAGATGCTCTCTACCCAACCATCCCAAGCTCCTAAGACTGTTTTCTACTTGTGGTGGCTCTGACTAGAATTCCAGGCCCTAAGAACTAGATCATAAGTACCTTAAAGTCAAGAACCATTATCCTCTCCCTCGTGCCTAGTACCCAATCATTGTTGACACCAAGCTAGAATGGCTGTTCACTCTTTTAACTGGGACAGCTGCTGCACTGGATAAACCTGGGAGGAGCCTAGGACTACCTCAACATCAGAACTAGAATATACCTTCCTGAGGCCCCTCAAATGACCATCCTTAGCTTGGAAAATGGCATTGTTCCATGAGATCACAGCCAACAGGGAGGAGCTGGCTGAAGGAGAAAGAAAGCCTAGAGCCTGGGTTTTCCTCCCAAGGCTACCATCATAAGCAGGCTGCCATGTTGGCAACCCAGGCATAGCGAGTCACAGCCTAGCAGTCTTGCTCCAACTTTTCCTCCCTCTTCCCCCAATCCTGATCCCAACAGGCAGCAGAAGGAGCAAGCTCTGGTGAGGAAAAGGGACCTCTCTCCAAAACCATTGGACAATTGTGACCAACAAGGCCTTCTGATGTCTAGTGCCAAGGGAAGGCCCTGGCCCTCGCCTCTGAAACCAGGTCTCCAACACTAGCCCCGACACTGGTGCCACTTGCTGCTGCCCACCTGGCAGGAGCAGGCTTGGCAAGGAGACTACAGAATTCCTCCTGTTCTTGCATCTCAGCTACCACAACTTCAGGAGTGACCAAGGCCTAGAACAGGGAGTCTATGCTTGCCTCCATGACTTCACCAGCCATGTAGATCACTCTTCTCATGAATAAATGCCAGGGTTTGGTGTGACCTCTAGGATCAGACATATCATCTTTTTCATAGATGATATAAGAAGTGGAAGGTCAAGGAGGGGGAACACTGCCTAGAATGGTGCAATAGATAGAGCATCGGGACTGAAATCAGGACGACTTGAGTTCCAATCCAGGCTCAGACACTTCCTAGCTGTGTGACCCTGAGCAACTCACTTCACCCTGTTGGCTTCAGTTTCTTTATCTGTAAAAGGAGCAGGAGAAGGAAATGGCAAATCACTCCAGTGTTTTTGCCAAGAAAACCCCAAATGGGGTCACAGAGAGTCAGACATGACTGGAACAACTCAACAATAGCCACAAATAGTTGTCTAGGAGAAAGAAGGTACTGTCATAGGAAATACAGAAAATGTTAAAACCAACCTCCATAAATTCTTTTGTAAACAGCTGTGTGATGGGTGGACTGGAAAGGAGGGAGACTGCAGGTGGGAAGCTACTGACTAGTCCAGGAAGAGCATAGGCGGGCAGTGGGTAGGGGACTGGTGAGGCTGTTCCCAGTCTGGCCCTCTCCTGCCCATCCCCGCCCATCTCCTTACTGCCTCATGTTGTGGGCTGGCACGTTCAGTCCACCCACTCCACACTCTGTCTCCAGTCCTTTTGTTACCCATCCCTCCTGCCTGGGATATTCCTCCTCCTCACCTTGGCCTCTGAAGTCCCTGATTTCTCTCCAGATTCATTCAAGCCACTGTAGAGATGAGGCCAGGTGCTTGTTCACACTTCCCAAACTGCCTTGGATTAATTTCATATAGACTTGCATGTACTGATGTTGTCCTTCCCTGAGAAGAGTAGAAGCTCCTATCGGGCAGGGCCATTTCACTTTTGTCTCTGGGTTCTCAGTGAGAGAAAACACTTACAAATGCTTGCTGAATGCCTGAGTAGCCCACCTCTCCTCCCTGGATCCCAAATCGAGCTCCCGAAACACATGATCATTTGGAGCTGGACCTGCTGGGTCTGCGCTGGACTCTGCTCCTCCCCCTCTAATTGCTGCTCATGCCATCTCAGGGTGCCTGTCCCTCCCAACACATCCCGCCTTCTGCTTCCACAGTCTTCTCTTCTTCAGTGACCTCACCCATTCCACTGTCAGCGTCACTATCCTTCCAGTTCCTACATATGATAAGCGGCTATGTCCTCTCCTCTCCTCCTCACTGCCCTCCGTGCCCATCACCCTGTCCTACTACTGTCTGGCCTGTGTCTTTTCTGATAGAACTGTCAAAAAAATCTTCCTAATGCACAGATCTCAACATACCCTTCTTGCTTAGTAAATCAAAGACTCTCGGGGATGGAAAGGCCTTCGGAAGCCACATATAAACAGGAATCTACAACACATGTGGTCACCAGCCCGGGAGTGGAGACCCACCACCAGCCACAGCTGACTTCTGCACAACTCTGAGCACAATGAAGTTGTTCCTTCCACATGGCTCAAATCTGACCTACTTTGTACCTTCCCCAAATCTTGGAACACAGGTTGCTCCCAGCCCCCACTCTTTTCATCAGCAGCTCCTGTAATTAATCCTCATCATCTTGGTTGCCCTTCTCAGGATCCATTTGGTCTGGTCAATGTGCTTTCTGAAAGTGGCGCCCAGAACTCAACCCAATCATCCGGTGTGGACTCAAGCGGCATCCAGAGGGCCTCTGGTCTTCTCTGCTGCCAGAATGGATCACCCTAGAAGATGGAACTAGCTCAGCAACCCCCTACTCAGGTCATCTCCAGTCTTGGCCACAGGATTCCAGCTTCCTCCATCACATGGTGAGCTTCCTGAGGCAAAGGGCTGCCTTTGGCCTTTCTCTATATCCCAGTACTCAGCTCAGTGCTTGGTACACAGCAGCCACTTAATCACAGTTTACTGACTCTGGACACTAGGAGTCAGGATTTCTGGACTCCCAGAAATCTTAAGTCCTTTTCCAAGCACAGTGTTGTTTGACTCTGTCTTCTTCATGCTGTATTCATGCTACTGATTTCTTAAATCCAAGTGGAGAATCTGATAGTCATCCCTATTAAATTCTGCCTTAGTAGATCCAGTCCTTTCTAGAGCAGCACAACTGAGCTCCAACTGCTTGGACAGATGATCTGCTAAGACCATTCACCACCCAGCTCTTTCCTTGCTTCTGCTTTGTTTTTTAAATTATTTTTTCAGTGAACAACTTTGGAATGATTTCAGTCTCCTCTGTCATAAACTTTCTTCATGTTGGTTCCTGATCCCATGCAAGTCTCATTTCCATGACTTTCTGGTTCCCCTGGGAGGGGGGCACACTCCCAGCTTCTCCACCTCTGCCCAGAAGCCTTCCTTGAGCCCTTCAGCCAGGCTCGCTCTCTTCTGCCTCAGATTTCTCAGGGCATTTTGTTCTTTATCCTTTTCCACACATATCACATGTATTCATGAATGTTTCTTATCCCACACAATCAGACTAGAAGTCACCTGAAGGCAAGGATAGCAAGACCTTTCATCCTTCTCTATCCCTTGCCTCAGCACATAGCTTTACTGGTACCACAGTAGGGCCTTCATCAAAGATGGCTGAATCTGGACAGCTCCATTTCTCTTCTAGACTTGGAAAGGACAAGCCCTGTGAGCCCTGGGTCATGCAGAGCACAAGGAAGCAGAGGTGGCCTACATGAGGTCTAGCCTAAGGTGCTCCCCTCACTTTACTGTGCAAGTCCTTTCTCTCCTCTGGGTCTTCGCAACACTGCTGCTCCTCCTCCCTCTCTGACAGGAGTGGCACCCACTCACACAGGTTCAACGCTCCCAACACGAGTCCCTCTCCTGAGCTTCAGCCCCAGAGAGTCAACAACCTAGGGGACATTTCAGATGAGATGTCCCATGGGCCTCCCCAAGCTCCCCGTCTTCCCCTGAGCTCTGCTCTTCCAGGCTCTCCTGGGTCAGGGCCCCCATCCTTCAGATCAGTAGGATTCAGCCTGGCCTCTCCCTTGCCCTCACTGCCAGGTGCCCACTCACACAGCCTGTCTGAGTGATGTTCCTTCCCGGAGCCCCTCATTCTGCTCTTCAGCCCACCCTCTACCTGCTGACAAGCCCAGGTGGGATACAATCCATCCTCACCTCAAGTTCACTCTTGCCCCCCTCAACCCCCACCAGCTACTTTCTCAGCAGATGCCCACTGAGCCACATTTTGTCTCCTGGGATAGAAAACAAGTTCCCTGAGAGAGGGCAGGAGCATTGAGCCTAAAACAATATGGGGCACACACAGTAGGTCCTTAAATTCTTAGTATATGGGGCAGGGGGTGGGGGTAGTGCTGCATTGAATGGTACTAAAGAGACCTGGTACTTTGAAGTTGGCCCCCTTGACTATGTGAGAGCTCTTCTGTCTGTGCTCCTGGGCCTTTAGCTGCCTATAAGGGTTCTTGGGGTTCCTTTTTCCCCTCCCCCAGATCCACGCATGTCACCATGTTTCGCCATACCCTTCTGGGGTATGAGGACATCTGCCACACATGATGGGGATGGAAATGCTTTGCATGACAGCACAACACAATCTATAGCAAACTGCTTGCCTTCTTAAGGAAGGAGGAGAAGCAGGGAGAGAGGGAGGAAGATAATGTGGAACTCAAAATTTAGGAAAAATTATGTTTAAAATTTTTTACATGAAATTAAGAAAAAAATAAAGGGGGACAGGGGAAGGTGTGAAGCAAGTGAAACAGAGAGAAGATTCATGAAATAATGACCTTCCCCCCAAATTCCCAGAAAGCACACAGTCTAACCTACATCCTGGCACATCCCTATCACACCCAAGCATGCTAGGGCCCTTCGGCAACCTGGAAAAACACTAATTTGGCTAGAGTTCTCACAAGCCCTGTTAGCATAACAGTCACCACCAGCTCTAGAGAGAAGTCAGGGGATCTTCCAATGCGGAGTTGGGGCAGAGCTGTCACAAAGGGCAAGGGAAGGGGCCACTGTCATTTTTCCCGCCTGACACATCATCCTTTCAAAGTCTGTCCTGAGGATGGCAATCAACAACAGATGAGTGAGAATCAGACCCTCAAACAGTCCTGCTGACTCCCAAGCTGGCCACTAGTGGAGAGTCCAGGGCATGACTCCATAATACGCATTTCTCTTTGGCCAGCTACTTCCCAGACGCGGCCATAGGACTTGGGACAAAAGGTGGGGCCTAAAGTGGATGAGATTCTGTGACCGCTCCCTCTCATACGCTGTACTCCTACAGGGGAGCCTGGTCTGAGTGACAGGTAGAGATCCCCTTTCCCTCACTGGACAGAAGCAAGGTCAGGCTCTCCTCCCTCAATAGCCTAGGATGAAACATCTCCCCATCCATGAAATGATCCCCAAAGTCCATCACAGACAGAGAATGGCCCATAGCTCAGAACTCTGCCCTGTGTGGGAAAAAACTACTTCCTCCCTCCCTAGCCAAGTGTGTGGTTGAAGTGCTTGGGGGAGGAGGGGGGTGGGGGACTATTGTGGGTTAGAGGAGGAGGAAGGGAGAGCAAGAGCAAGCACTTCCTGTCCCCGGTCTCAAAGAGGAAAAGAAGGCCTTCCCACTGAAGAAGCAGGTGGCCCCGGCAACTGAGAAGGGAATCCAGTAATCTAGAAGCCTTTCCAGTAAGACCAGAGGTGAAGCAAGGATCTCCATTATCCCCATTACTATTCAAAATGGTCCCAGAAATGCTATCTACAGCAATAAGACAAGAAAAAAAATGGAGGAAGAAACAAACTTATTGCTTTTTGATATTATCTGATGGTTCACTTAGAGAATCCTAGAGAGCCAACTAAAAAAAATGACTGAAACAATCAACAACTTTGGCAAAGTTGTGGGATATATAAAACAAACCCATGTCAATCATCAGCATTTCTGCACACTGCCAACAAAACCCAGCAGGGAGAAGCAGAAAGAGAAATTCCATTTAGAATAACTGGAGATGGTATAAAAGACTTGGGGTTCTACCTGCCAAGACACACACCGGAACAAGATGAACACAATTATAAAGCACTCTTCACACAAATAAAGGCAAATCCAAAGTGAGTGGAGAAATAATTGTGGCTTATGGATAGGCCAAGTCAACATAATAAAAATGACACTGTTACATAAATTAATCTAATTATTCAATGTCACACCAAAGAAACTACCAAAGGATCACTTTACAGAGCTAGGAAAAAACCATAAAATTCATCTGGAGTAACAAATGGTCAAAAATAAATGAGTCAGTTTTTTAAAAATGGGAAGGAAGGGGGCCTCGTATTACCCGATCTCAAACTGTACTACAGCTCAGTAGTCATCAAAACAATCTGCTTCTGTTAGAAATAGAGAAGTTGATCAATGGAAGAGGGTGATGTGCTCCAGAAGCAAATAAGCATAGCAATCTAGTGTTTGATTAACTCAAAGATCCCAGCTACTAAAGCAATAACTCACTATTTGACAAAAACTTTTGGGAAAACTGGGTGGCACTCTGGGAGAAAATAGGTGTAGACCAATATTTCCCACCATATACCAAGAGAAGCTCCAAGCTTAAGACAAATCAGAGTAGTGCATAGGAAATTGCCTGTTATATCTCTGAAGAGGGGACAAGTTCAAGACCAAACAAGTGAAAGAGATTCAAAGTAGGTAAAATGGATCATTTTGATTGTAAGAAATTAAAGTTTTTGCATAAAGAAAACCAATGCAGCTAAAATTAGGAGAAAAGCAGGAAACTGGGAGGGAAAACTTTGTAGCAAGTTTCTCTGAAAAAGGTCTCATTTCTAAGATATAAAAGGAACTGAGTCAAATTTCCAAGAAAAAGGGTCATTCTCTAATTGATAAATGATCCAAGAATATGAATAGATAGTTTTCAGAAGAAGAAAGTCAATCAACAGCTACATAAAAAGAAAAAAAGCTCTAAATCAGAGGTGTCAAACTTGCAGCCCAATGGCCACATAAGCCAAACTCTTGAGGTAGGAACCAGATTAAAACCTAACTGGGGAACATTTAACAAAGTAAATAAAAATATAATAAATAGATAATATGCATTGTGTTTTCTAAGTCAGTAAGTCACAGTAGGGAGTGGATTCTATATGAGTTTGATACTGCTGCTTTACATCACTAATTGTTAGAACCACGTCATAACCATCAGATTGGCTAAGATGACAAAAAAAAGGAACATGACAAATGTCGGAGAAGATACAGGAAAGCAGGTACACTGATATTACTGGTGGAGTTGGAACAAGTCTGCAAAGACATTTGGAACTGTGGCCAAAAAGCTAATAAACTACACATACCCTCTGTCCTAGCAATACTGCTACCAGGTCCATATGCCAGAGACCAAAGAGAAGGAAAAGAATCCATATGCACAACATTATCCACAGTAGCTCTTCTTGTGATGGTAAAAAATTGGAAAAGAATCCATATGCACAACATTATCCGCAGTAGCTCTTCTTACGATGGTAAAAAATTGGAAACTCACCACCCACTGAGAAATGGCTAAATAAGCTATGGTATAAGATTGTGATGACTGCTACTGTGCTACGGCAGGAGAGGCAGGGATATGAACTGATGCAAAGTGAAGTGAGCAGAACCAGAAAAATAATTTCCACAACCATACTGTAAAGATAATCAACTCCGAAAGGCTGAGTAACGCTTATCAGCACAATGACCTACCGCAGCCTCAAAGGACTCATGACAGAGCATGCCATCCACCTCCCAATGAGAGAAGTGATGGACTCAAGGACAGACTGAAGCACTTTCTCTTTTTCTTTTCTAATGTAGGAATATGTTTTACATGATTATACTTATTTGTGATTATTTTTCCTTGCCTTCTCAAGGGGAAGAGGGAAGAGACAAAACTTGGGGCTGAAAATAAAATAAAACCAAATTTTTCAATAAAGGTAGGGGACTGTTTCTGGTTGTCTCATCCTGCCGTGTGGCCCAGAAGGAGATGCATTGGCTGTGGCATCAAGGTGCAGCGAACAGACCCTCTTCTCAGCTTTGGGTTCAATACAAATTCTTGATTTGCTATTTCCCTCCCAAAGGCTGCGGTCCTTGCAGCAAGCCTCACGGTGCCATTGTGCCTGGCTCTGATGCCCACTGGGCTCCCAGCAGATCCTGGGCCAGGCTCCTCACATCTGGGCTGACTCTCTCCCTCAAGGGATTATGCCTGCAGAGCCGGAGAAAAGGCCAGGAGGCGGGGGAGCTCCAAGGCACTGCTGGCTCAGCACTGTGTTCTTCTGGGGCCTCTTATTAATATTTCTCGATGACTCTCCTCAGGACTGATGGTGCCGCCCCAAGGCACTGAGGAAGCCCTGACAGAATCCCCAAGGGGCCTTCCTTGGCTAGGAAGGAAGCAAAGGAAGGGAGAATGGTCCCAGCCCTGCAGACAATCTCAGTGGGATCATCCCTGAGACCCAGGGATGACTGTCCTGCTCCCTGTCCCCTTCTCCAGGATGACCCCACACCCCTTTAAGGCCTCACAAGCACCCTGGATCATCCCTATATTGGAGATCAGGGGATTTGGAACAAAAAGGAGTCTTGGGGGTCACCTCATCCATGCATCTCATTTTCCAGATGAGGAAACTGAGACTCTGAAGTGTAGAGAAGACTTAGGTTTCAATCCCACTCCTGAACTCCTAGGGCGGCCTTCCTGGGCCTCAAGTTTCCTGCTCTGTAAAATGACAGGGTTGGTCTTGATTGGCTGCAAATCAGCACAAAAGGGTAGTGGGTAAGGCCTAGAAGGCACCTCCTCGAGATGGCGGCTCACTCATTTCTGCAGACCCCTGAGAATCCCTCATCTCACTGCGGGCCTTCCTCTCCATCAAGGAAGATGGCCAGAAGAAACCTCAAGCTAGCCCCATTCCCAAACACCCTGTATTTCTACCTGAGGGGCAGCGCTGTCTCTATCCCTGGTGCTTTCACAAGCAAAGTTAGCCTCCGGGTGGCATCAATCAGGGAGTAATGTGCCAGCCATGGCCCACAACCACCAGGGAATGGAAATGGGCTACAAGCACCATGGAAGTGAAGACTGCGAGATGTGCAAAGAGTCTTGGGTAAACCAGAGATGCCAGGGCAGGTGGGCCAAGCTAGGAAAACAATGACATGAGGCCAACAATGACAACAACCTAAGCGGAAACAACCCAGAGAGGCCCCAAATCTAAGCTCACTCCCAGATCCAGGCTTTGCTAAGACTTTCAGGTGGGAAAAATCCACTTGTGGAAAGGAGAGATTTCTTGCTCCATGAAAGATCCTCAGGGATCAAAGCCTGACAGATGATATTACACTATCAGTGTCTCAGAATTCAGACACACCCCTTTCATCTCATGTTTAGGGCAGTGTGGGCTGAAAACAAATGAACAGTACATGAACACAGACAGTAAAGGAAAGGCAGACCTCTCCCTGACTACAGCAGGCCAACAAGCCAGGGCATGGTGGGGCTGGTGTCTTCCCCACCCAGGGGACAATGGGGGCTAGTGGACTGCCCTGGATTTGACCTGGAGGTCACAAGAGCCACACTCACTCCACCTGGAGCCTCTGCCTCCAGAACTGTCTCCCTGCTCAACCACCCAGAGATGACCGTGGGGAAGCATTAATGGTTAAGAGAGGGAGGGAACCTTCGGAGAGGGGCCACTTAAGGTTGTCCACTCCTCTTTCAGGTAAGGCGTGGAGAGCCAGATAGAAAAGGGCTCTCAGAGCCCATCTAGTCTGACTTCATTTTACAGATAAGGAAACTGAGGCTGAGAGCTGAAAGGTGCCTGAGAGATCTAGAGACAAGGAAGCAGAACATGAGAGGGTGCTACTGAAAGCCTCTAAGACGCCATGGGGTCAAACTCCTCATTTTACAGGAAAGGAAACAGACTGAAAGAGGGCATGAAAAGGGACTAATACACATCATCCAATCTGACTTCCTTAGAGAGGGATGAAAGAGGCCCAAAAGGCTCCTGAGAGGGAAACTGAGGCATGGCACCACAGGGATCTGAATCCTGGTCCAAGGCTCTTTCTATCACTGTTCCCCTCCCCTTCTCTGTGGGATCCCTTTCCCCCTCATGCAGAGCCCAACTTGTTGCACCAAAGCAGCACCTGCTCTCTTCTGCTCTGCTCCCTGTCTCCTCCCTCCCTCCCTTCTCTGTTCCTCTCGTTTCTATCCTGTGTCTCTGTACCTTTCTGCTGTCTTTCTCCACTCTCTGACCCACAATTCCTGTTCTAATCAATGTCTTGAAAGCAGGGCTCCAATGATGTGCCAGCTGCTCCCCAATGCCCTGGAAATCCATCTGCTGTGGGGCTGCAACCTTAACCAGCCCTGTGCCTCCTCCCAGGCAATGCCCCACTCTTTGCAGACTGCTGGTAAGCCCTGTCATGAGGCAAGGACCTGAGCTAGAACCTTCCACAGTACAGGCCCTTGGTCAACTAAAGTACAGTTCTGCTCACGTCAGGTGTATCCCTCACCAAATGCCTGGGGCTCCCTAGTACTTCTAGACCAAACACCACACCCTTTGCAACCAGGAGGCCCCCACCTGACTGGGCAGCCTTTTCCCACACTCCTCTCCTTCCCAATCAAACAGAGCCTTCCATGTCCCATCATTCCCTGTGCTGCCTCTCTCTTTACTGGCCCCTCTAAGGCCCCCAGCCTCCTTCAACCAACCAATCAACTTTTATTAAGTGCTTCTATGTGCCAAGCATCATGGCCACAAACCCAAGATGAAAGATAGCTCCTGCCCTCAGGGAGCTGATATTCTAATGTGGAAAACAGCAGAAACACATACATACACACATATGTAGATACAAAGGCATGCTTAGGAAGAGAAGGCAGCAACAGGGCAAGGGCTGTGTAGTAGATGACACAGTCTTGAAGGGAAAGTATGTTGGAGTAGGGCACAGCCAGTGCAAAGATATAGAGATGGAATAGGGAAAGGGAAAGCATAAGATTTGGAAGGTTGAACAGGCCAGGCTGGCAAACAGAGGAGCCCCATTTGCTGTTACTGGGGTTTTTGGCACTTGGGCCACTGGGTGGAGTGAGGAGACGAAGGAAGGACTGGGGCAGGAGTACAGAGAGAGGTGAAAAATCAGATACAGGAAACATGATGGATATTCCAAGGGAAGGGAATGAGGACAGCTGCCCCTGGGTTTGGGGAGCTGTGCCTCTCTACCAAAACACCTAGCTTTTATTTGGGTGTGCTAAGAGAGCAGGGTGACCTAATGGGAACGAAAAGGCTCCCGTTCACAACCTCTCCAGGACACAATGGCTGGGTAACCTGAAGGTATCAAACCTGATGTGGGAAGTCCTAAGTCTAGGCCCTCTCCCTAGTCTCCATATCCCTGACCAGGATTTCAGCCAGGCCTGGAAGCCCAGGAGCCTGTCAGGCATCCTCGACTCCCTGCAGGGGGGAGCCAAGACACCAACTTTCTAGAACTGTGGGCTGCCAAGCAGACCCCCCCCACAGACCTCAAGGCCGCCAGTGCCACCTCTCATGGGGGAGGCTGATTCCAGGGGATCCTGACTTAGGCAAGGAAGAGACAATGACTGGAAACATCTGGGCTTCTGCTGAAGAAACCTGAGGTGAGGATAAAGCTGGAAAGCACCCCAGCAAGGGTAGAGAACCCTCCCCGCAAAAGGAGAGAGGCAGAAGTTTGGGAGGCAAGGAAGAGTTAACACAGGAGAAGTCATTGAGGGAAAAGGGACAGGAAATACAGAAAAGGTCATCAAGAAGGAAATAAACAGGAGAGACCAGGAAGTGGGCAAGACGAAGGAAGGCCACAGAAGGCCCGACTTCTGCCTGTTGTGGCCAATGGCATAAGCATGAGTAGGGAAGGGAAGGAGGCAGCTCCTCAGTTCCAGAGCTGCTGGCTTTGCCCTTGGCCCCACCAGACAGGAAGGCATGGAGAGCAGACCTCCCATTCTCTGCCTCCTGAAGGCCCCTCTCTGGACACCTCTAGCAATATCTCGACCAGTATCTAATACACAAGTGTGAGCCTAAGGAGCTACCAGCAGTTGCTAAAGCAGGGATGAGGGAGAATGCTGCTTGGCTGCTGAGCCTCTAACTCCTCTGCCCTCATCCATGTCAACAAGGGGGAAAGGATCCCGTTTCAGGGCAGGCCCAGAGATCTGGGATCCCAGGGCAAAGCTGTCCCATCCAGGGGAAGAAAGGAGGAATGCAGCCAGCTCCCCTCAAGGCTGGAGCACCCAGCTTCACTGTCAGGATAGGGGCCACAAGCCCACCTGCCAGGTATAGGGAGGCCATAGAGTCTGATGGAAAGGGTCTTGAATCCCAGAAGAGCAGGACACTGGAGCTCTGCCACTACCTGTGGTCTTGGCTCCCCTGGACCTCAGCTTTTCTCACCTGTAAAACAGGCACAGGACGCTTGAGAAGCATTTCCTGAAGGACTAGCCCGTCTCTCTCCCATGGTTGTTTTAGGGGTAAGATGAGACAAGAGGCACAAAAGAAATATCCAGGAGAAGTTGTGCTTCTTGTCTCAGAATCCCAGATACTGAGCCAGACGGGGTCTCAAAGACCCTCAAAGCCAACCTCCTCCTCCAGAGAAGGAAAATGATTTGCCCAAGCCAGCCATGGGAAGTCTGGGCCTCTGCCTCCATGGCTCCACACTGGCCTTCTGTCCCTTCCCTGCCCCTAGTCTCAATTATCTCACTGGTGATATTAACAGGAGCATGGCTGGATGGGGCCTAAGGGATCATCAAGTCCCTGCTCATTTCACAGTTAAGAGATGTGACTTGCCCAAGGTCACACAGGTGACAAAAGCCAGGCTCTCCCACAGCACAGGAGGTCTTGCTTATTCCCGTCCCAGAAAAGGGAAGCCAGGAGAAGGGGAAGTGATCAGTCCCTCAGGTTCCCTACACCTGAGCAAGATCCAGCCAGATCCTGGTGCATTCTGGATCCCCTGGGGTCCCCACCCGAAGAGCTCCAAGTGCTGTGGGCTCCCCCAGCTTTCTCCTTCCCAAGCATAGCAATTTCTTAACTTGCTGGGCCCCATCTTGTCCTTGCTCTCTGGATAGCACCACGCACACAGTAAGCCCCAGTTCCTGTTTTGAGAAATCTGACTGCCAGAGTTAGAAAAGAAAGGGGCCCCCAAGGAAGGGCCTTTATGAGCAGCAGGCAAATTCCCCTCTCCTATCCCTCACACTCAGTCAATCTGAAACCTAGTGACTGGAGATGCCCTGAGAGCAAAGGAGAGTGAGTACTGCAGGCTAGCCTTGGGGGCTCGCTGTTCAGCACTGGACGACTCTGGCACCCACAACTCTCACTTTGACCCAGCCAGCCTGCTCAAGGGTCCAGGAAAACATAGTCACACCCAGAGTGAGCTCATGCCTCAGAATCCTGACCCAGACACATGCCATGTGCATGCAGGCTGTCCCCTTCCAGGGAACCTGCTGGGCCTGACACCCCATTATCTGGGATGGGCTCTCAAAGCACCAGGCCAAGCTCTCAGTTTACAAACAACAGAAAGGACCCGCCACCCCTCAGGTAACCCGTGTCCCAGTTGCTACATGGAATTATCAGGCCATAGCTGTCTTACTGTAAACATGGTCCAGGAGGGAGAGTGAGGCAGACATCAGGGCCTTCCAGGTACCTCAGGGGAGCCAAGCCAGAGGAGGTATATGGGAAGGCCTGCCGTCATGGGTGTTTCTCCCAAGTGTAATGAACAGATGGCACCTGGGTCCACACTAATGCATTTATACACTCCTGCTGGCACCCAAGTGGAAGGGGCTCTCCTTCCAGCAGGAGCTGGGGGCTGAGGGAGACAACAATGCTGTTTACCATTGGCCATATTCCATCCCCTACAGATTCCCCTTGGCTTTCACTTCTGGTTGAAAGACAGACACTCCTCAAAATCAACTCCAAGGGTATGATGGAAAGTACCCTGGGGAGGCCACTAAACATGTGCCTTCTCCCCTTAATGTCATCCCTCAGCAAAAGTACTGGCTGAAATTCCATCTCTGGCCAAAGGTTAGTGCGGAAGGGAGAGGGAGGAATTAGGAGAAAGTCCTAGTCAATGATGTGAGTGGTATTTCTGAGGAGGGTAGGAGAAGCATAGGAAGACAGGGAAACTGGACAGGTTCAGGGCCAAGGCAACAGAAAACTCTCTCTAGATGAGAAAGGAAACTCCCTGAGGGCAGAAACTGGTTTTATCTTTTGTCTTTGTATCACTAATGTTTAATCACAGTGCCAAACCAGAGTAAGTACTTATTACTGATAGTAAAAGGTGAGAGAGTATGTTACAGAGAGGGGTCTAAGAAGGAGAAATCACAGTTATAGTAGAAGAGAAAAAAGGTGATGAGCAGACAGAATAAGCATGGAGGGGATGAGAGGTAAGGAGCAGATTGGAGGGGCTGGTGTGGGGTTAGGTGAGTCTATGGGGTGAAACAAGGGCCTGAAAATGGGTGAGGGTTGCTAGGCAATGAGAAGTTTGAAGTGGACATGGGGGAGGTGTGAGAAGTAAAGGTGAGGCCTGAGAGCCGCTATGGGTTGGAGATAACCCTGTGGGCAGCGCAGAATGGCCAGTATGGGGAGGAGGGGTGGGAGGGATGGCAGGCATGAAGAAGAAAGGACTGCCGGAGAGGAGGAGACAAGTGTCCGGCCAAGGCCACTTGGGTGCCCAGGGTGACAGGGATGGAAGGAGAGGGGGCTGCCCACGTTTAGTGTCAGGGTCAGTCTTAAGCTTAGGGGCTGGGACGAAGTTCTGGGTCAGTTTCAGGTTGGGGAAGTTTCAGGGCCAATTTCTGGCAGGGTCAGTTTCAGGGTGGGTTTCAGAGTCAGTTTCAGGGTAGGTTTCAGGGTCAGTTTCGGGGGGTGGGGGTTCGGGGTCGGTTTCCGCGTGGGCTTCAGGGCCTCTCACCTGGGCTCGGGCAGCAGGATCTTCTTGCTGGCCCGCGCCGCCGGCGTGGCCTTGCTCTTCTCCATGGCCATCAGGTAGCTCACGTCGGCCAGCACGGCCTCCAGGTCCGCCATCTTGTAGCCCCCTTCGCCGCCCTGGCCGCCTTGGCCGTCGCTGCCCTGGCGCTCCTGGACCTCCACGCCCCGCACGGCGAGGCCCTCCGCCCGCCGCGGCCCGGCCCGGCCTCCCCGGCCCCGGCCTCGGCCCCGGCCCCGGCCCCGGCCCCGGCCTACACGCGGCGGCGCCGCCCCATGACGCCCGCGCCCGCTGCTCCGCCTCCTCCGGCTCCCGCTCCGGCCCCGCCGCGGCCCCGGCCCCTGCCCCGCTCCGGCTCCGGCCCCCGGCCCCGCCTGCGCAGCCGAGCACCACCCGCCCGTCAGGCCCGGCCGCCGCAGCAGCCACGGGGCGAGGGGGGGCGGCGACTGGGGGGGGGCCCCGATCCGCGCCAAGTACAAGGAGCGCACCGACGAGGAGCTGCGCCCCCTGCCGGCCGAGGTCGTGCGCCGCCGCGGCCCCCCGCTGGGCGCCGCCGCGCCCCCTGCCGGCGGGGTCCGCGGCGTCCGCCCTGGGGCGGCTGTGGAGGGGCGGGGGCGGGCAGAGCCAGAGTTGCGCCCCCTACCTAAAGAGATAGGTCTAACTCGCATCGCCCGCTACAGACTAAGCCCCGCCCCCAGCCCTCAGCCCCACGCCAAGGCGCCCTGCCCCACAGCGCCCCCTACAGTGCCTTGATCCCTCCCCCCAGTCCCCTCTTAAGGGTAAACCCCGCCCCCAGAACGCCTCTTCTTCCGCGCCCCGGCCCCGCCCACGTAGGCTCGTCCAATGACGCCCGGGGTGGAGGGGTGTCGTCAGAGTGCCTCCTTGTGCAGATATGACCCCCACATGCCAGGGGCTGCCCACCAGACCCCGCCCCCTCCCAGGAAACCCCCTGCACCCCCCCGCGCACCTCGGCACCTGCCCCCGGATCCGCACTACCCAGTGTCCACCTGCCCCTAACCGGGTCAGTCAGCTTTTAACTCCTTGCCCCCATGACTCCCCCCATTCTGACTTCGAATCTTCGAGACCTTGGCCCTGGCTGTCTGAGCCTTGTCACTGGAACTTAGCTCTGCCTGGCACATAGTAGGTGCTTCAGAGACGTTCCTTGGCAATGGACGGCCTGAGCTTGCCCTCCCCTCCCCCACCCGACTTCCTCCTTGGCCCGGGAGCCCCCCATCTTGCCCTGACCCTCCATGCCGGGCCCTGCCTTTAGCACGCCCTGGCCCCAGGTCTGCCCGTTCCAGTCCCACAAACCTGGGCTGAAGTCTCTCTGTGCTGGGAATCTGAAATACACAGGAGGAGAGTAACTTGGCCTCAATGAGCCTCCGTCCTCTTAGGGAGGGTGGGCCGCTTGCGCAGGCCCGTACACTGCACGGAGGGACTGAGGGGACAAGGCGGGGTTGGTATCCCTGTTCTTAGTTACCCTGCCGGACAACCCCTGATGAGTGTTCAGAGGAAGTCTAAAAACCTGTGCATCTTGGCACCCTCCGCCCCCAATCAATCACCTACTGTGTGCCAGGCACTAGGCTAAGCACTGGGGGATTCACAGAAAGGCAGAAGACAGAAGCCCATTGAGGAGGGAGTGTCAAGGGGGAGGGGAGACGGATAACCAGATATAAACAAGATAAACCGGAAATAATCATAATGGACTGAGGACTCCCAAGGGAGCCACCGCAGGCCTTTTTCAGCCTGTCAGACCTCGGAGAGCTCGTGGAGATGTTATCTTAAGCTAACACCTTCCAGAGTCACCTCCACACAAGATCAGGCCCCACAGTGGAACTCTTCCTGACAATGCATTCTGTAAAATGGGCCTCACCTGCCTTGAAGGATTGTTAGAAGAACAGAATGGCATATTTAGGCCAGTGTCTGGTACATAGAAGGTGCTTAATACATGCCTATTCCTTTCTTTTCCCTTTCCCTGACATCAAGCCTAAATCTGACTTCTCCACTTCCACTTAAGAGTCCTGCTTCCGCCTCCCGGAGCCAAGGAGAACAAGCATAATCCTTCTTCCCCAAGACAGGCCTTCAAGACAACCAGCCATCAGTGAACTAGAATGTAAGCCCTTGCCCTTTGAGGACTGAGGATGTTTCATTTGCTAGCTTTGCATCCTGGGACCTAGTCCATGGAGGGAGAAACTTAATAAATACTTGTTCATTCAACCATTACTAGACATCAGGAATACAAAGGCAGAAATAAAGAATTACTCCCCTCGGGGAGCTTCTGTTAGATCAGGAAAGATGATACAAAATAACTACAAAGTAGATTTTCTCAGCTGGAGATGGGGTTGGGGGTGGGGTGGGGTGGTGGCTGGATCCAGGTAGGCTTGATGTAAAAGGTCTTGCTTCAGCTGAGCTCTGAAGAAAACTCGAGATTCTGGGAAAAAGTGGTGAGGACGAGGAACATTCCAGGCATGGAAGTCAGCCCATGGAAAGGAACAGGCAGGAAAGAGAATGTCATTCATGAAAAATAGAAAGACAACGTGTTTGTCCAGATTAAGAATATGGAAAAGTAGGTTAAAATGAGGCTATGAGGGGTTTTAAATGTCAAACAGGAGTTTGAATTTGGTAATAAAAATACGCAGGATCCATTCATCTGCTTATCAACAAGCAGGAATGCTAAGTACTAGGGATCCAAAAAGGTCTCCCATTAGTATAGTTTTACTGTTTCCTCCTGTAACTTATTTAACTTTTCCTTCAAAAACCAAACCAAAAAATTAAAAAAAAATTGGATTCTTTGCTATTTAGTGCCTCTATGTTCAGTATTGTTATAATTCACTGTCTATGGTAACTTTTAACAAAATACAGTATCTCTGATTATCTCTTTAGATCTATTTAATTAGATTATTAGATATTGTCTATTATATAATATTAATATATATGGGATAGATTTAGATTCTCTAATTATCTACTTTTGCTTTTTCTTAAATCGTGATTGTTAACCTTGCCTTTTTTTATTCAACCAAAGCATAATAGATTCTGCTGTAGCCTCTAATTTTAAATCTGTGTTAAGTCTTTCTGTTTTAAGTGTGGTTTGTTTTTTTTTAACAACAAACATATTGTTGGATTCTGGTTTCTAATCCATTCTTTTCCATTTTATGAGTGAATTCATCCTATTCACATTCACAGTTATAATTGCTAACTGTATATTTTGCTCCATCCTATTTTCTTCTTTTTATTCTCTTTTTCCCCTTGCCCCTCATTAAAAGTCTGTTTTGCTTGAAGTCACTGCCTACCTTAATTGTACCCTCCTTCTTATTACCCGCCCCCATTTCTCTTAGCCCCATACACTCATACTTCCTTGTTGGTAAAAATGAATTTCTATGCCCAACTGTGAGTGTATAAAAATAAAGATGTGTGTGTGTGTGTGTGTGTGTGTGTGTGTGTGTGTGTGTGTATACATCTCTCTCCCCAATCCTTCCCTCCCTCCCTCTCTTTGAACCAGATCAGATGAGAATGACATTCAACCACAGTCCATTCCCCCACTCCCATTTTCCCCTCCATTGTAAAAACTCTTTTTGTATTCCTCTTTTATGTGAGATAATTTCTCCATTCTCCTCCCTCCCCCTTTCTCCCAGTTCATCCCTCTTTCTCACTTTTCCATTCTTCTTTTGAAGAATAGACTCACATTTATACCCTCTGTCAAAGTAGACTCCTAACTGCCCTACTCATGATGAACTTCTTAGAGGTTACATGTGTCATTCTCCCATATAGGAATGTAAACAGTTCAACCTTGTTAAGGGCCTTATGATTTTTCACTCATCTTTACCTTTTTATACTTCTCCTGAGTTTTCTGTTTGAATGTCAGATTTTCTGTTCAGCTCTTGTCTTTTCATTAGGAATGCTTGAAGGTACTCTATTTCATTAAATATCCCTTTTTTCAAACTCTGAAAGATTGCGTTATTCTTGGTTACAGTTCTAGCTCCTTTGCCTTCTGGAATATTATATTCCAATGTTTTATATATATATATATATATATATATATATATATATATATATATATCAGTATTTTATAGATATGGAATATATTCCAATATTATATTCCACTTCTTTAACATGGAAGCTGCTAAATCTTGTGTGATCCTGACTGTGGTTTCCTGATATTTAAATTGTTTCTTTCTGGCTGCTTTCAGTATTTTCTCTTTGAACTGGGAGTCTGAATTTGGCTATAACATTCCTGACTTTTCATTTGGGTATTTCTTTCAAGAGGTTAACAGTGAATTCTTTCAATTTCGTTTTGTCCTTTGTGATATCTGAACAGTTTTCCTTTATAATTCCTTCAAATATGATGTCTAGGCTCTCTCTCTCTCTCTCTCTCTCTCTCTCTCTCTCTCTCTCTCTCTCTCTCTCTCTCTCTCTGTGGATCATGGGCTTCATATGGGCTCCAATACTTCCTAAGTGATCTCTCCTTAGTCTGTTTTCTAAATCAGCTGTTTTTCCAATGATATAGCTCACACTTTTCTCTTTTTTTAATCTTTAATTTTGTTTTATTCTTTCTGGATGTCTTGTGGAGTCATTAACTGCCACTTGATTGATATTTTTTCAGGAGTTATTTTCTTCAGTGATGTTTTATACCTCTTTTATTTCATTTGATCAATTCTGATTTTTAAGGAGTTATTTTTCTCAGTATTTTTGTGCCTCTTTTATCATGCTGTTAATTCCCTCTTATTAATTTTCTTTCATTGCTCTCATTTCTTTTCCCAACTTTCCCTCTACCACTCTTATTTTATTTTTAAACAATTTTTACTCTTCTTTTAATCTCTTTAACTCTTCTATAAATTCTTATTGAGCTTGTGTCAAATCTGTATTTTTCTGTGAGATTTTGCTTGTAGCTGTTTTCACCCCCACTATCCTCTTCTGAGTTTGTCTCTTGAGATTTCTTTTCACATAATGGATTTTTATGATCAAGCTCTTTTGTTATGTTTGCTGATTTTTCTAATTTACTTGTTGACTTTGGACTCTTTATTAGAGTGGGGCTCTGCTGACCTATGGGGATGGGAGTATGTCTGTGTTAACATTCTGACTTTTATAGGTTTGATTTGATAGTCTGACTGTTACGTCCCTTTGCTGCATTCATAGCTTGGGTTGGAGGTCTACAAGTTCTTGTGCTTTCAGTGTGATATAGACTGAAGAAAGGTCTGCTTACTGCCTGCCCTTTGGCACTCTTGTCTTTACCCAGATAGGACCTCTGCTCCCTCACAACCATGATCACTCTTCTCCACCCTGGGACTGTGATCCAAATCTAGGTAATATGTGATAGAGTTGTCAAATGAGTCCTGCTGTCAGTGCAAGTCCAAGGATCCATCAGGCTTGCTTTCTGACCAGTCCTCTTATTGTCCCTGGGGGTTACTTTTAGCACCACTGCTGCCACCCCAGAACCCACAACTGATGCCACTTCCACACTGTCATGGCCCAGCCAGCTCTTACCTAGTGTCCACAGACTTCTTTCTGTCCTCCTTAGCTGCCCTGGGATGGAAAAATGACACACTGTGACTTTTTGTTGGTATGGTGCTTTCTGTGGTCATTTTACAGAAAAGGTTCTGGGGGAGATCTAGCAGTTATTACCTTTTACTCTGCCATATTGACTCCACTTTTTTTCTGGGGATACAAAGAAAGGCAAAGACTGTCTCTGACTTAAAGATGTGTTGTTATGGTTAGTGAGTGGTTTCTAGTGTGTCTGACCCTCAGTGACCCCATTTGGGCTTTACTTGGCAAAGATACTGGAGGGTTTGCCATTTTCTTCTCCTGCTTATTTTATAGATGAGGAACTGAGACAAAGGGAGTTAAGTGACTTACTCAGGGTCACATAGCTAGGAAGTGTCTGAGGCCAGATTTGAACACTCGGGTCCTCCTGACTCTAGGGCCAACTTCCTAACCCCTGTAGCACCACTTAGCTGCCTTGACCTCAAAGAGCTCACACACTAATGGAAGGTATTATTAGCTGCAGGGCCATGGGACTGGGAAAAGCCAGTGTCTCTCTAGAGCAAGTGGGTCTTGAAGGAAACCACAGAGGCTAAGAGGCAGAGGTGAAGAGGGAAAGCATTCCAGACATGGGGGATAGCCAGTGCAAAAGCATAGATTGTGGAGATGGGATGCCCTGTGAGAACAGCAAGAACACCAGTGTCACTGGATTTGCAAAGTGTCAGGAGACTGGAAAGGTGGGAAGTGATTTAAAAGCCAAAGGATTTTAGATCTGATCCTGAGGGTGATAGGAAGCCATTGGGCAAAAGTGTGAGTGTGGGACGGTGGTGTGGTCAGAGCTATGCTTTAAGAAGATCACTTTGATAGCTGAATGGAGGATAGATTGGAGTAGGGAAAATGTGAGGCAGGGAGACTCGCCATATTCTGAGTGAGAGATGAAAGTCTATACCAGGGTGGCATCTATGGGAACGAAGAGAAGGGAATGGATGCAGAAATGGGAAAGCAGAAACTTGGCAACAGATTGACTCCATGGATTGAAGGTGAATGTGGAGTTGAAGATGGCAAGTCTGGCTGATTAGGAGGAAAGCAATACCTTCAACAGTAATAAGAAAATTTGGGAGTGGCAAGGGTTTGGAGAGAGGTTGACTCTAGGGGGAAAGATAGTGAGTTCAGTTTTGGACATGTGGCATTTGAGATGCCTGTGTGACATCTTGCCTGAAATTTCCAATAGCCAGTTAGAGAGGACAAAAGCTAGGGCTGGGTGTGGAGATATTGGATTGTCCAGATAGAAATGATCATTGAGTCTAGGGATGCTGAAAACAGATTTATGAAGCAAGAGTTCTTAACCTTTGTGTGTCCTGGACCTCTTGGGCAGTAAGTCTCACAAAGCGTAAGGGCCCTTTCTTAAAATGTTTTTAAAATAATAAAATGCATAAGATTGCAAAGGAAACATTTTGACTGAAATACTATTACCAAAATATTTTTTTTTATTCACCAATTGTAGGTTTAGAACTCTTTGGTTAGAAATTAGTGGAAATGAAGATGTAATTTTTTTTCCATTCAAAACCATAAATCCCCTGAAATCTGTCCATCAGTCCCTGAATCTCAAGTTCAAAATTCCTGGTCCGGTAGAAGAGAAGAGAACCAAGATGTTAAAGAGTAGTGAGGAGATGGAGAAGAGGCAGAATTAAGGAGAATTGACAAATGTTGGGACATCTGGGATGAGATGGGGGAAGAATTGAGGATGACGTTGATGTAGGAAACCTGGATGGCTGGAAAGAAGAAAGTGTTATCCTCACCAAAAATAAGGAAGCTTGGGTGGTTTGGGAGGAAAAAGATAACGTACTGGACATGTTGAGTTTGAGATGCCTGTAGAACACACAGTTTGAAATGACCAACAGACAGTGAGTGATGCTGACCTAGGACTGGCTCAGGCGGGGGTGGGGCGGGAGGTGTTGTCATATGTGAGAATTGTCTATGTGAAGATGATGACTGAGCCCGTAGGGGGTGATGGAAGCACTGAGAGAGAAGAGAGGCAGACCTTGGGGCAAACCCAGCATTTGTAGGAGGCATGATTCTGATGGTGACCTAGCAAAGGGAACTTTGGCAAGAAGGGAGGGGGAGGGAGGGAGGAAGGGAGAGGGAGAGGGAGAGGGAGAGAGAGAGAGAGAGAGAGAGAGAGAGAGAGAGAGAGAGAGAGAGAGAGAGAGAGCAATGTCAGAGAAGCCCTGAGAGCCCTGAGAGGAGAAAAGATCCAAGAGATCCAAGATTCAACACCGTCAGAGGCTACAGAGAGGTCCACAAGGAGGAAGGACAAGGAACGGCCATTTTTTTTGGAAGAGATTGCTAAGATCAGAAGCTGGAGAACAAAGCTGTAAGAGGGAGGATGGTGGGGGCAAACAGTAGATCGCTTCCTCTAGGCTTTGACTGTGAAATGGAGAATGTTTGTCAAGATTAGGGGAGTCCTGGATCTGTTTTGAGGCATCAAGGAAGGAACTGGTAGATGGGGGAAGGGGGCGAAGGTGGGGACAGTTTACTAGAGGAAGTGGGAAGGGGTGGAAGAGGCCAAGGGCACACTATAGATAATAAGGCTGGAGAAGAGGATATTTAGAATAGCATTATGGGATTATACGTGTAGAGATGGGAAAGAGTATAGAGAGAGAAGAGAAGGGGGCCAGGAATGAGCCTTGGGAATACACTGAGTTGGACTCAGGAAAGAAAACTGAGGGGGAGTGTTCAGATAGGTGGGAGGAGGAAAGGGAGCAAAGGCTCCTGAAAAGTGAGATAGGGAGCGATCAACAGTGCAAAGGCTGTGAAAAGGTCAGGAGGTCAGCATGCATTTATTAGGTGCTTCCTCTGAGCTGGGCACCTTGCTGAGTGCTGGGGATACAGAGAAAGGCAAAAGGAAACCCTGCCTTCAAGGAGCTTCCAGTGTAATGAGGGATGCAGATAGCAGTGTAGACATGCTCTAGATAGGATCAACTGGAGATAAAGAGCAGAGGAAGGGATTGCATTAAAAGGGGTCAGGAAAATCTTATAAAAAGGAGAATTCTAGCTGGGACTTGAAGGAAGCAAAGAAAGCCAGGAGATGGGGAGGGAGAGCATTCCAGGCTTGGGAGACAGCCAGGGAAGAGTCTTCTTTGAGGAACAGCCAGGAGGCCAGTGTTGCTGTATCACAGAATATGTGGAGGGGGTTAAAGTAGAAGATTGGAAAGGTAGGAAGTGGTCAGGCTGTGGGGGGCTTTGAATGTCAAAGGATTTCCCATTTGAAACTCAAGAAGAGAAAGTCAGGATGAGAACTGAAGAAAAATCCAGTGAATCTGGCAATTAAAAGATCATTGGTAACTTTGGAGAGGGCAGCTTCACCTGAGCCAGAAGGTCAGATTGCAAAGGATTGAGAAGCCAATAGGAAGAAAGGTTGGAGTCCTGAAGGGAGACTGGTTTTTCAGAAGTTGGGCTATGATAGAATCAAATGAGGGGGCTTGGTTTTTTTTTTTTAAAGGATAGTCCTTCGTGTATTCATACCCATATTCATTCATATTCTTTCATATAGAGTCTACTATGTACCAGGCACTTTGTAAATATATTATCTCATTTGAGCCTGACAGCAACCCTGGCAGGTGGATGCTGTGATTCTTATTTTACAAATGAGGCCCCTAAGAGAGGCAAAGGTGAGATGACTATCCCCGGGGGTCACAGAGCTAGGAAATGTGAGGCCAGATCTGAACTAAGGCCTTCCTCACTCCAGGCCTGGTCCTCTATCCACTATACCACTTAGCTACCCCTAATGAACTAGTAGGAAGGGTGATATTTAAGTCTCAAGAGGAGGGAGGTAATTGTGGGGGGAATCTGTGTGAGTAGAGCTAGTCCTTCATGAGAACACAGAGTAAAGGAGAAGGATGTTGGGGGTGATGGCAAGAAGTTAAGGGGGGAAACAGGGACACTACACTTTGTGACAGCCATATTAGTCAATAGTTTTAGACCATATAAAATATAAATATATATATAGATATAATCTATGTCTATCTATCTATATCTATATATAAACATGAGAGTATGCCTGCCAAAATAGACACAGGAACTATGTGAATATAAACACAAAACACCTTTCAATACAAAGTTAGATCTAAATAATTGAAGTAATATGCATTGTGCATGGGTAGGTAAAGCTAATATAATTTTAAAATGACAATTTTATGTAACTAATCTATTTATGTAATGCCATCCCATTTAAATTCCTAAACAATTATTTGGGTTCATTTGGAAAAGCAGAGGGTCAGGAACTTCAAGGAAACCAAGGGGAAAAGATGTGAAGGAACTAGATTCAATATTATCAGACCTTAAACTATAGTATAAAGTGAAAGCAGTTTTAAAGCATAAAATGGATCATTTTTATTATTTTAAATTAAAAATTTCCCATATAAATAAAACCTATGTAGCCAAGAATAGAGGGAATGCAGAAAAATTAGGGGGAGAACTCTCATAGATAATCTCCCAGGTAGAATGGGATTGGATAGGAATATTATTGTGGTGTAGGAAATGATGAGCTGGTGGATTTAGAAAAATATGGAAAGATTTCAACTTAGAAAGAAAGATACTATGTAGAGAAATAGATGCCAAGTAGAAATAAGCATCATACGGTCTTTACATAGATACATTTGAGTGTATATGTATATTGATATCTAGGTATATGTAGACTTCTATGTGTATGTAAATATATCCACACTTTATTGTAGCCTTCTTGGCGGGGGAGGGGGGAGGGGGGAGGGAAGGGGGCAAGGAAAAAAAATAAAGCAAAGTATGCACAGCAGAGGACAAAAGAAAACTTAAAGGAAGCAAAGAAAAGGTGGGAAGTTTTGAAAATGAAGTGGAGTATTATATAAGTTTTCTTGAAATGGAAATGTATTGTTTTATATTGAATCCTCTCTTATGGTCTGCTGGGTACATGGCAACATTTTTCTTTTCTTATTTTGTATTTCAGTTTAAAATAAGTTCAAATATAATGAAAAAACGTTTTGAGTTAGAGAAGAGAGAAGATCCCATTGAATAGTCTCTGTTTTCTTGGTGAAATAGGAGTTAGGGTCCCCAGCTGAGGAGGGGGTGGGGAAGGAAGATATGGGAGGCTCAAAGGGTCACTTGCATGAAACTCTTCTTTTTGGTGGAAATTGAGTGCTTAATTTCCCATTGGAGAAAACTAGAGAGGAAAGAGCCTGGTCTTCTGGTTTTTGACCTGGGAGAAAAGACACAAGTTCCCACTGCTCATCTCCAATATTAGCTCTACCTTTAACCATGTCCCTGTTTCCAGCTGTCTATACCAGAGCTGGGGGCAGAATTTCCCCTTAGGTAATATGAGACTTTCTCTTGGTTGAACTGGGTTATCCTGCCCCTATGGGGGAGCACCTTCACTGTGCTTTCCTTATGAGAGAGTGCTCTCACTTTGGCATATTTCCTCAGATTTCTGTTTGCTGTCTGATTGGATAAATGACTTTATTTGCTATTTGCAGAGCTGGCATCTGGTTGGAATGGAGTCAAGCCTTGGATCCATAGCTTAGAGTGCCCCATTAAGTCCCCAGACTACTTATTTAAGGGAGCAAATAGATAAAGTTCTAGCACAGTCTCCCTCTTTCTGAGGAAAGCAGAGTGGCCATGCTGTGGCCTCAACCTCCTAGGAACAAAAGTCTCCCTTGGAGAAGAGGGTGGAGGGGGGAAGACTTTAGCAATAGCTGGCTCTTCTTGCCTCCTGGGAGGCAATCTCACATCTAGACATCCATAACCCATACAACATGAACACAAAAACCAAAACCACACCACATCTTGTCCAGGAGGTGTGGGGAGACTTGAAGAGATTTGGAGTAACCAGTGTGGGAAGCACAACAGTGAATCAGCTAGGGAGGAGTAAAAGCAGTACTTGGATGCAGTGAGCATGGAAGCTGAGATTAGGTTTCATGAATTTGAAATGGGCCCAGCTTGGGAGGACACCTTCTTCTAATTAAATTCAGGACCCCATGAGTCGAGTTGAGGAGGAAAGCATGAGACATGACGGGACAGTGGGGCAAGGATTGGAGACGAAAGATGGTGGAATGTAGAGCTGGTTGGAAGGGAAGAAAGGGGATCCCGAGCAGGGATCATGACAAATAGGTTTGGGAAGAGTAAGGAACAGGGAGACACTAGATGATGGGAGGTGACAGAATTCTTGATAAAAGTAATGGAATGTTGGGGTGAGAGGATCATCAATTTCAAGCTAGAACGGGCTTCAGATTTCTCCCAACTTCTGAGTTTTGCTGATAAGGACCTGAGGTTCAGGGAAGTTAGTTGACTGGGTCAAGGTAGCTCAGGTAGTTAAGTAGCAGAGCCATCATGTGAACCCAGGAGTCTGACTCCAAATCCAGCACTCTTTCTACTGGATGGACCTTGATCTATAAAGACAAAAGATATGCCTGTCCCTGTATGTAGGGGAGGTGGAATAAAGGAGTAGGTCATGGGAATGGAAGAGGCTAAGGAACTGGGAGGCCCAGGTATTGGGGGGTCACATTAACATGTGGGTTAATACCCAGATCTAACTTATACCTTCACCATCTTGTATTTGTTAAATTGATATTCTGAACCCATATGAAAGATTTTACATTTATTCCTATTTAATTTCACCATAATAGAGTTTGTCTAATGCTCTAGAACACAGAGGGCAGGTAGGTGATACAGTGGATACAGCATCAGGTCTAAAGTCTTCCTGAGTTCAAAACTGACCTCAGGTACTTATTAGCTGTGTGACCCTGGGCAAGTCACTTAACCCTGTTTGCCTCAGTTCCTCATCTATAAAGTGAGCTAAAGTAGGAAATGACAAACCTCTCCAGTGTCTTTGTCAAGGAAACTCCATACAAGATCACAAAGAGTCACACATAACTGAACAACAACACTTAGAACACTGAGATCACATCTATATCAGATTGGCTAAAATGCTAGAAAAGAAAGTAACAAATGTTGGAGTGAATATGGAAAAAATGGGATACTAATAAATACACTGTTGGCAGAATTGTGAACTGATCTTGAGAGTAACTGGGATTAAGCCCAAGAGTTGTAAAATTGTGTATGCCCTTTGACCCAACAATACCACTTGTAGGTCTGCCTCCCAGAGTGATATGGTGGGGGGGGGGGGCGGGAAAGAAAAGGACCCTTATGTTCTAAGGTATTGATAGCAACTCTCTTTGTGGTGGCAAAGAATTGGAAATTGAGGGGATGCCCATCCATTGGGGAATAGCTAAGCAAGTTGTGGCATACTTTTGTGATGGAAAACTACTGCTCCATAAGAAATGATGAGCTGGTTGACTTTAGAAAAACGTGAAAAGACTTGCATGAGATAATGAAAAGGGAAATAAGCAGAGCCAAGAAAACATTGTATACAGTATCAGAATATTGTTAGAAGAATAATTGTGAATAATCCAGTTATTCTGAGTATATAAATACTCAGATCCACTACAAAGGAGCCATGAAGTAAGATGCCATCCACCTCCAGAGAAAGGACTGATAAGTAGATGTGTGCATAGTGTGGTTTTACATATGTATATCTACATATACTTACATGTAAGTATATGATTTCTGTGTCAAATGGTGTTCTTCTCTAGTGTGTGGTGGGGAAGTAGGGAGAGAGACAAGTTAGAACTAAATGTAACAAAAAGTAAATTTAATTAAATGAACTCATAATCTTTTCCCTCAAGTTCACCTTCTTCTGAACTCCTCTCTTACTGTTAAGGGTGCCACCATTCCCCCGGGTGCCCCAAGCTTGAAATCTGCCTTTGTGACACGTTTCTATAGACTCCTCTGACACTGCCACCATTCTCATCCAGACCCTGCTCACCTCATGCTGGGACCATCTGTCACAATGGACTGCAGGTTGGTCTGCTTGTGTCAAGACTCTCTTTGCTCCGCTCTGTCCTCCACTCAGCTCATCTTCCTTGAGCACAGGTCGACCATGCTACCTCCCTGACTCGCTCTCCCCTCCTTTCAGGATCAAAGATAAAAATCTCAGTTGGCCTTTTAAAACCTTTCATGACCTAGCCAGACTTCACAGAACAAATCCCCTTAATAAAAGGAACTGTTCTGTAAGAACTGGACTCATCCAAAAGGCTGTGCTTGAGGACCTAGAGGGCCCCACCCCTGGCCCCTTCCTGTGTTTCCAGTCTTGGGCCTCACTCCTCTACTTTTCAGTCCAGTGACCCAGGCCTCCAAGCTCTTCCTCGAGCATAATACCCCAGTCTCCGAGCATTTCCAGGGGCTGTTCCTTGTACCTGGAGCTCTCTTTCCCATGCTTATCTTCTGGCTTCTCTGGTATCCTTCCATCTCAGCTAAAGCCCCACATTTCCTGGTCTTTCTTAATGTTTGTGCCTTCTCTGTCACATCATCTCCAACATATCCTGTATAATATGGTTTATTTGTACATGACTGCGTGTTGTCTCTGCCACTAGACTGTGATTTCCTCAAGACCAGCAACTGTCTTTTATTTTTGTTTTTTTGGTGACTTTCCCCCTATGGTCAGCACTTAGTCTAGTACTTCACACAGAGTAGGTGCTTAATAAATGCTTGTTGACTGACTGACTGGGAAGTGATGGGGGGGATAGTAGGGATGTTTTAGGGTTGAGAACATGCACCCTAGAAGGCCTGGGAGCAGGGAATTCAAACGGAGGGGACAGCACTTTACTGAAAAAGAGAGGGAAATGAGACCAGAACAGTGGTGGTACTAGAAGACATGGAGAAATGGAGATGTCAGGAGATTCAGTGGTTAGGAGGCAGACGAGATTGGGAAAAGTGAGACAGAAAGGGCTTGTGGGAGAGGCAATTTTAAGGATCAGGTCCTTTAGACGAGAAGGCTAGAATCCAAAGTGACCCTTAAGTAGAGATAGAAGTCTGGCAAGATGCGGCACGCGAGGCACTGGGGCACCAGGTGTTTGAGGAGCAGTGGGAGGGGTACTGAAAGTGAAGCATGAGGGAATTCATTGGCCGAAGAGCCAGTTCCTGGGAGCCTTGCGGGGGACGATACCAGACATAATGACAGCCAGGAGCCGCTGGGCTCCTCTGAATGGCGGCTGTGAATTGGAAGGAAGAGTGGTTGCTAAGTGATGATGGCACCAGGAGGCTTCCCAGTAGGGCTTTCTGCTGATCAGCAAGTCATTCTTTCTGCTGTTCTTGGGGAATGGATTTTGTGAGAGGGTTAGTTTGGGCCTTTATCAGGAAAGTCTACTGGGTGGGAACAAACTGGATCAATAGACATGAGCGGTGGAATGGTGGGGAGCAGAGTGCAAGGGGGAAAAGAGGCTGAAGACTGGGGAGGAGAAGGGTTCAACTGAGGTGGGATGAGAATTTGCGGGGAGGCTTCTGCTTAAGCAGTGGGAGTTCTGAGGCACAGGAATTAGAGAAATGGAAGTAGGGCCTTGCCAGCCATCTACCACAATAGCCTGTAGCCATAATGGACCCTGGTTTTTGATAAAAATGTTGGTGTAAAGGAGCCTGTGGTGATGGAGTTCTTCTCACTGCTCCGCCTTTATCTGGGTCCCTGAGATGTTCCCCCTCCCCACCCTGTCCTCATCTTACTCTAATCCCAAAGACCCTCCACCTGGAGACCCCTCCCCACTGCCCTGACTCCTTGATCTCACTGCAGCCCACTGTTAGGAGGCCTAACCTCCACACCCCACCATGCGTCCAAGACTTCCACCTCACCCTGATCCAGCTGGGCTAGGACTTCTCCCCCACCCCCAACACCACAGCCTGGGCCCTTGGACTCATCTCACCTCATTTGTTAGGATCCCTTAAGCTCACCCTTCCCTGACACCCTGATCTCACCTTGACCATGCCAGCTTTATTTCTGCCATCTGTACCTCAAATTCCACTTGACTTTGACTCATAAACCCCCTGGCTTCATTCTTCTTGGCTAGTTTAGGGCCCTGGGCCCCACCTGATAGTTCTCCCCTACCCTCCTGTGGAGCACGTGGATTCTTGCTCTGCTACTTACTCCTGTATGTCATTGGTTAAATCACCTCTTTTGGCTGCAGTGGTATCAGCTGTAAAATTCCCTGCACCCTCATGGTGACCCTGCATTCTCTGAGGCTATGTTGGTGGAGCACAGGCAAGTTCCTACATGCAGAAAAGGCTACAAATATGGTCCTGATGACAGACTGCATCAATTTTCTTTAGTGGGGAGTAAATGGAAGTTTTTACTACTATGAAAACAAAAATAAATTATAAGCTCCCAATGATTCTACTTTCTAAGAAGCAGATTCAGAAAGTAGAGAGACTGGCCATTTAGTGAGGAATCTTTGACCCTGGCATCCCATGAAACCAAGGAAAATACAAAATGGCCCTCGATCACATGCTGCCCTCTTGAGCTTCTGTAGTGATGTTGGTAGAGTAGTAGAAGGGAGGTGGGGTAAGAATCCTATGGTTTTTAGACCTTCTGAAAAGGAATTTAGCTGTTGGTATTTTAAATGTGAGATCTTGTCCAAGGGCTGAGTGAATCACATCAATGTTGACATTCTCTGTAAACAAAAGGAAAATAAAGGAAGTGTCAATTTAATGGTAGGATGGCTCTCTAGTTCTCCTTGGAAAGGCAAATAGAGGACCTGGCAGAATTGGCCTGATTGTGTGTTCAGAGATAACAAGAGATCATTTCATGAGCCACTTGATCATGTCATGATGCAGTGCTCATAATAAGTATTTGTAAAACAAAACAAAACACCAGGAATACGCTTGTAACTTAGGTACCAATATCTGTTGTGGAGGAGGAGGTAAAGAAATTCCATTTGCTAATAACCTCCAAATTAAATCAACACATAACGCTGATATTCAATGACTTCAATGTAAGGCAGATGTATATTAGCATGGCAAAAATGAAATGAAAAGAGACCAAGGATGTAGAGATGACAGAAAAACCTCCCATTTGTATACCATTAGTACCCTGGAAAATAGCATCAGAGGTATGGAACAGAATGAGCACCAAATAGCCGACAGGAAAGGATGAATTACCAATGATGTCTGCCTTCCTGAATCAGTTGCCATCAGATTGTAGAAGTGACTTAACCAATGACATACAAGAGAAAGTAGCAGAATAGGAATTCACCTGCTCCAGAGGAGGGTAAGGGAGAAGGTAGAGGAGAAGATCCAGGGCCCTAACCTAGTCAAGAAGATGAAGTTGGGGCTCCTGGACCAGGGTGATTATGAGTCAAGGTCTAGTGGAGTTTGAGGTGCAGATGGAAGAAATGAAGCTGGCATGGTTGGACGGAGGGATCAGGGCAGGGTAGGTTTAAGGGATCCTAACAAATTAAGTGAGAGGAGACCCAGGGGACAGGGCAAAGTAAAAAAATATCAGATTAGAAAAGTTAACTCCCAAAACAAGCTATTGAGGTTGAAAATAGGAAATGACTAAACAGAACAGACATCTACACAGACTTTATTCTATTTCCTAAGGAAATGTAAACAATGCAAATAGATTGTCTGGGCAACTTGAAGGGAGGGAAGCACATCAAGGCTCTCTTAGAACCATGAATTGATCTAGCTCTTCTGGAAAGCAATTTGAAACCATGGCTGAAAAGCTTCTCCACTGTGCCTACCCTTTGACCCAGTGATGCCCTTACTAGGTCTATACCCTCAGTGTGATCAAAGAAAGAAGACAAAGACCTGTGTGCACAAAAGTATTTATAGCAGTACTGCACAATGAAGGGGTGCCCATCAATTGGAGGATGACTGAACACATCATGGTACGTAAATGTAATAGAATCCTCTGGTGCCATAAGAAATGATGAACAGTTCCAGAGAATGACTTGTATGAACTGATATATGTAATAGTAAAGACAAACATATCTGATTGATGCCATGACCAACCACAATGCCAGGGAACCTAGAATGATGTATGTTATTCTCTCCTGAAAGAGAGGTTATATATTCAGAACCAACCCGCTTCGTGAATGGCCTTGGGTCAGGTAAAGGTGAGGGCTTAGCTGCTGAGCTCTCATGAGGCTCCCCAGGGAACAGCTGAGAATTGAGGAGTGAATCACAAGCTATCTTGTTTTTCCACCTCTTCTCAGTGGAAACTTGCTGGGGAGAGCATCCCACCCTTGAGATTGGTCCATGGTCTGAGCACACCTGTTGTTAATTAGCTAAGTGGTAGAAAGCATGCTGTCCACTGTCCACGAGCGAACCATGCAGCTGGGAGAGCTTAAATAGCGACAGGAAAGCCTGAGGGTTAGGTTCCTCTCTCTTCTGGTAGGAGGAGGAAGGGGAGGAGGAGGTGGAGGAGGAGGAGGGGGAGGAAGGAGAAGGAGGAGGGAGAGCAGGAGGAGGGAGGAGGGGGAGGAGGAGGAGGAAGAGGAGGCGGCTCCACGGGAGAACTTGGCCTTCATTCTGACAGGTAGCTGGTATCTGGAATAAAGCCTACAACTCTGCTTCACTCTGGTGGTCTCTTCTCCCATAAGTATATCCGGCTGATCACGGAAGACCTGGAGTAGGTAAGATGACCCAATAGCCCACGGCAATTAGGCCGCACAATTTGGTTTTTGCTTGATGGTGACTATTTGGTGCAAGAATTTTGTTTTACCTTTTTTTAATGGAAGGAAAGAAGGCATGTGGAGGACAGAAAATAAATGCTTGCTAAATGAAAAAATAGGTTAAATGAATCCAAAGCAAAAAGGAAGAGAGTCTAAAAGACCAGAAAACACTTAGCCAATCAAGGCTTGATGATCTCACTAAGTGGTGAGTAAAAGCAGCACCAGTGCAGAATGCCAACTCATTTGTAAACTCTTTGGGAGGAAAATGGTGGACAATCCAGTTGGCTCATGGTGAGAGCTCACAGCCTGTAAGGACATAAGATGAGTGAGACAGATAATCATTACAGGGCCATTGGAGTTAGAGCTGGAAGGGACATTAGAATTCATGGGGTCCAGCTGGGTTTTTGTTTTTTGTTTTGTTTTTTTTTACAGATGGATAAACTGAGGGCCAGAGAGAGGAAGTGATTTTTCTCAGTCAACACAATCACTGTCAGGGTTAGCATTCCAACACAAATCCTTTGAATCCAAAGTTCTGTGATCACAATTCTGCCAGGTCTCATTATGGAAATCCATGAAAAAGGTATAAAGTGCCCTAAGGAATCGGTCAACATTTATTAAGGTATTATTGTGTACCAGGACTACTCTAAGCACAACTTAGAGAAGAAATGACTTCTACCTGGGGCTGGCAAGGAAGGCTTTTTTTAAGTTTTCAATATTCACTTTTATAAGATTTTAAGCTCCAAATTTTTTCTCCCTCTCCCCACTTCCCCCTCCCCAAGAAGGCAAGCAATCTGATATAGACTATACAATGTACAATTACATTCAACATATTTCCACATTGGTCATGTTGTGGAAGAAGAAGCAGAACAAAAAGGAAAAAACATGAGAAAGAAAAACAAACCCCAAAATGACAAAATAATGTGCTTTGATCAGCATTCAGACTCCATAATACTTTCTCTGGATGTGGACAACAAAGGAAGGCCTCTTGGAAGCCATGATGTTTTTGAGGTGAGCCATGGAGAAAGATTTTCTAGCTGTCCCCTTGAACCTGAGGGTGTAGGACATTTTTGATGGGCAGAGGAAGGATCCCCCTCCATTAAAGACCACCTCCAGCGCCTCATCAAGGTGGAGCTGGCCCTGCTTTCTCCAGTATGATAGCAGTGAGACCTTGGTTTCTTAAAGCTGTTGATTCAGTATGATTCCTTTCACCTCAGTCCAGAAAACATTTCTTCTTTTTTTTTTTTTAATAAATTTATTTATTTAACTTTTTACATTCATTTTCACAAGATGTTGGGTTCCAAAATTTTCTCCCCATTTGTCCCCTCCCCTCTCCCCAATACACTGAACATTCTAATTACCCATATCACCAATCTGCCC
>CM053770.1:255727367-255827008 GCA_028658325.1 Potorous gilbertii
GAGATTCAAATGCTGCTCCCCAGCCTCAGGGCTTTTGTCAGCATGCCTGGCTGCTATTCAATGGGAGCTTAATTTCTGGTGCTCAGGTGGGGGCAGGGCTGCCTCCCAGGCTCAGTTCCCTCAGGGGGTTTATGCAGAGACCTTTTGTAATGGTGCTGCTGTAGAGCTCCTGCCTGCTCTGGGAGCCTCTGGCCGTAGCTGCCTCTGCCTCTGCCGCCTCTGCCGCCTCCACTGCCTCCGAGGGGGCCTGAGTCCGGGAGACACCCCACTCCCCTCTCAGCCCGTCTCTCTCACTGACCTGTGAGTCTGTGGGTGGAAGGACCTTCACAGCCACTGGAGATTCTGTCCCTGAAGCCTGCTTGGATCTACTTGCTCCTCTCAGTGCCACGTGGCCAGAGCAGGGCAGGGGAGGGCTCCGCTCCCATTTGGGGCACGATGGACATTTGGGATCAGTTTTAAAGGGCTCTCTGGAACAGAAATCTCCTTCACTGTGTTGCTGCATGGCTTCCACTGTTCCAGAATTTGTTGGGAGTTCTTTTTAGAGGAAATCCATGGGTTGTGGGTTCGGACCTAGCATAAGTGAGTCTTTCTACTCCCCAGAAAACATTTCTTAAGCACCTGCTACAAGTCAGGTATCATTCTAGGTTAGGGAGGGTGGGAGGGACAAAAATGAAAACACTTCCTGCCCTTGAAGTTCTTTTGTTCTGTTGGGGGAGAGAGGGAACCACACGAACACGGGTAAATAAAAAAAGTACTAAATATCAGCAAGCCCAAAGTAATTAGAAGGATGAAATAGCCTCTGCAGGGAATCAGGGAAGGCCTAGCGGAGGTGGCATTTGAACTGAGCTTTGAACAGAACTAGATTCCAGTCTGAAAACACTAGAAGGGGCACTGTGCAATCCTAGGCAAGGGGCACTGTGCAAGGCCAGCAGTGCAATGCAGGGCATGGAAAAAATGGGCCACTTGGGCTGGAAAGAGGAATGAGTGCAGGGGAATAATGTGAAGGACCTTGGCAAGATATGATGGAGTCAAACTGTGAGGGGCTGTCAATGTCAGACAAAAAAGTTCACATTTATTTCTCCCAGAGGCAGCCCCTGCAGCTGCTCAACTCAGGGAACTCCATGGTCAGATGTGAGCTCTAGAAGTTATCAGTATGGTGACTGCCTGCAGAATGGGTTGGAGAAGGGAGAGACTGGAGGCAGGGAGACAAACTAAGAGGCTGTTGCAGTGGTTTAGGTAAGAGACAATGAGGGTCTAAACTTAGGGTAGTATCTATGTGAGTGGGGAGAAGGGAATAGACATGAAGGAGGTCAAGATAGAATCAATGCCTGATGGACAATTCCTCAGATCTGAGGGTTGGGAGGGAAGAGTCATCGAGTCCTCCTAGGTCACAATTTGGGGGAAGAAAATGAGTTTTATTTTGGACATATGGATCTTGAGGTGTCTTTGGGACATCCAAATAATAATCATTTAAAAATATGTGATCTTGTCCATCTGGGATTTCTCTCCAATTATGCAGCTCACATCTGCCCAACCTGTGTCTCTTGTCCATGCTCTTCCATAGTTCACCACAAGACATCCACTCCACATGCTGGAGACCATCCTCTGTTTCTTCCAAAATCTTGAGGGAATGAGTGGAGAGCTCTAGGAAGTCTGTGCTCTCTCCATCTGCTCAAGTGGCCCCCCATCCTCTCCTTCTGCCATTTGGTATTGATATTCCCCTTTTGTTCCTGTTCTTTAGCATGTTCCTCAGCAGCTCCATGTTCTAGCCTGCTTCCATTCCCTCTATCTTCCTTTCCATTGCCCTTATTGGCCATACTTCTTTAGTTCTTCAGAGACAACAAGGTCCTATGTCACACTGCCATATGGTAACATCAGTAAAATACCCACAAGGACATTGACACAGAGCTCAAAGATTTGCAGATCACTTAGTACAAATGATCTCATTGGCTCTTCCCCGTAATCTAGTGAGGTGACCCATTTTACAGATGAGGCACTTGAGGTACAGAGGGGTTAAGTCACACAGACGGGACATCTGCTGAGTCCCCATGTCCAGGGGCAGTTTGTAATATGTTAGCTCAGTTCCCCAGCACTTTGTTCATCCTGACTTCTAGGTCAGTCCTTCTCCAGGGCTGCCTGAGGATGGGATAGGGTGGCAGGTTCCCCTTTCTTGGGTGTCTTCAAGCAGAGGTTCAACAACTGCCTGGGAGGGTGTTAAATTGGCCATTCCTTTCCAAGGAAGGGTTGGACTTGAGGGTCCTGAGACCCTTTCCAAGTCTCAGACTTTAGGATTCCATGATGCCTTGAGGAAGCTGCAAAGCAATGTTGTATTTAATTTTAAGTGAGTAAGTCTTCTGTTTTTCTTGGAGTTGAGACAGCTCATTTAAAACATGTCACACAATAAATATTGGTTACAAGGGTTGTATTTTTCTTTTATTAATGAGAGGGAGGAGGCAGGAAGAAAAGAAAATAGATTTTTATTCATTGAAAAAATTCATTTAGAAAAACTTAGCAATTCAACCCCTCCATCTTTTGAAATATCCCTATACATGCAGAATGACAAAAGGCACCTCCTAATGAGGCCAAATGCAGACCAAGTCCTTGGGGGGGAGGGGGCAATGAACTGGGAGCAACTCTCTCTCCAAAGGGCATCCCAGGGGACAGAAGTCCTTATGGGAGTAGGCTTCAGGCACTGTTAGAAAATGAATTATATTTAGCTTCCATTATATTTACTCATCTATCCAGGCTAGCTAGCTAACATGGTGCCTGGGGCTGTCTTTGAAATAATAGTGGATGTGGCCACATAGCTGAGCCTTCCTGAGCCAAATGGATGATGGACACTGACTAAATGGAGGAATTAGACATATTTTTTCAGGTCCATGGGCCAAATGTTGGAGAGTAATGGGGATTGGACCTGTGATCTCCTTGGTATGGGGAATTCCCAGGAGAGTGAAGCCCCTCTCCCAATGCAGGTCTAGAACTCTCTCTCTCTTATAGTCAGAGAGGAGTTAAGGGCTTTGCCCACACCATACAGTAATATGTGTGTGTGTGTGTGTGTGTGTGTGTGTGTGTGTGTGAGAGAGAGAGAGAGAGAGAGAGAGAGAGTGAAACTAACTCTGTATGTATCTTGCACATACCTAATTATTTATGTTTTCTCTTTCCTATTAGGAATGTAAACGTTTTGAGGGCAGGGAATGGTTTTACCTTTTTTTGTATCTCCAGCCTTTAGCACAGTTCAATTCAATCCAATCCAGCAAACATTTGTTTTTTTCTTTATTTTTTTTATTTTTAGCTTTCTTTTCTTTTTAAATTTTGAGTTTCAGATTCTCTCTCATTCTCCCACCACTCCCTACCCACTGAGAAGGCAAACAATATATCATTTATACATGTGAAGTCATGCAAAACAAATTGCTATATTAGCTATGTTGTAAAATAAGGTGAGAAAAATATACTTCAGTTTGCACTCAGGGTTCATGAGTTCAGTTTTTTCTCTGGAGGTGGACAGATAGCATTTTTTCATCATGAATCCTTTGGAATTGCCTTGGATCATTTTATTGATCAGAGTTGCCAAGCCTTTCACAGTTGATCACTATTACAATATTGCTCTCAGTGTGCACAATGACCCAGTTCTCACTTCACTTTGCATCAGTTCATATAAATCTTTTCCAGGTTTTTCTGAAACCATCCCCCTCATCATTTCATATAGCACAATCGTACGATCATAAACCACTATTTGTTCAGTCATTCCCCCATTGATGGGTATCCCCTAGATTTCTAATTCTTTGTCATTATGAAAAGAACTGCTGAAAATGTTTTGGTACATTTGGGTTCTTTTCCTTTTTCTTTGATTTCTTTGGGATACAGACCTAGTAGTGGTATTGCTGGATCAAAAGGTATGCACATTTTATAGACTTTTGGGCATAGTTCCAAATTGTTCTCCAGAATGTTTGGATTAGTTCACAGTGCCACCAACAATGAATTAATCTACCTATTTTCCCTCATCCCCTCCAACATTGGTCATTTCTGAGGTGGTATCTCAGAGTTGTCTGAATTTGCCCTTCTCTAATCAATGGGGCAGGTAGGTGGAATAGTGAATAAAAGGTTGGGTCTGGAGGCAGGGAGACAGACTCAAATTCAGATCCAGCCTCAGATACTTCCTAGCTAGTGGACCCTGGGCAAGCCACTTAACCCCACTAGCCTCAATTTCTTCATCTGTCAAATGAGCTAGAGAAGGAAATGGCAAAGCAGTATCTCTGGCAAGAAAATCCCAAATGGGATCACAAAGAATTGAGCACAACTAAAATCACTGAACAATGAAAACAAAAATCAGTAGTGATTTAGAACTTCTTTTATGTGACTATTGATAGCTTTGATTTCTTCCTTTGACCATTTATCAGTTGGAGAATGGCTCTTTTTATTTTTGTTTTTATTTTTATAAATTTATAAAAATTTTTATAAATTTAACTCGGTTCTCTATATATTTGAGAAATTTGACCTTTATAACGTAGTATAATTTTAAATATTATATTACTTCGTTGTCTATGGTACCCTTTAGCAAAATATAGTTTCTCTGAGTTCCTCATTCAGTTAAGTCTACTTTTGCTTTTGCTTTGTCTGAGCTCATAATTGCCACCCCTGCCCTCTTCACTTCAACTGAAGCATAATGGACTCTGCTCTTGCCCTTCATTTGAACTCTGTGCTTGTCTTTCTGTCCCAGGGATGTCTCTTGTAAACAACATATTGTTGGACTCTGGTTTCTAATCCATTCTGCTATCTGCTTCAGTTCTGTGAACAGGCTCATCCAATTCACATTCAATTACGGTAACTAATTGTGCATTTCCTTCCATCTCATTTTCCTCTATTTATCTATCTATTTATTTATTTATTATTTATTTAACCCTAAATGCACTCTCTCTTTAAGCTGTGCCTTCTCAAAAGTCTGTCTTGCTTCCTCCAATGTCCCCTTCCCCCAATCTTTTATCCTCTTTCCCTCCTATCACCCTATCAGGTAAGATAGATTTCTATACCTAATTGAGTGTGCATATATATGTGTGTATATATATATATTTTCCTCTTTGAGTCAATTCTGATGAGGATGAAGTTCAAGTATTGCCCACCACACTCCCCTCCCCATTTCCCCCTTCACTATAAAAGCTCTTCCTTTCAAGCCTCCTTTGTTCCATTCTACCTCTCCCTTCCCCTTTCTTCCAGTACATCCTTCTTTTCCCCCCTTCATTTGTTGGAGGAGAGCAGTCCAAAACAATCGACTCAGCCTCTGTCTATACAGACTCCTTCTAATTGTCCCAATAATGATAAAGTTCTTAGAAGTTATTTGTATCATCTTCCCATATGGGAATGGAAACAGTGTAATTTTATCACACCCCTTATGATTATCTTTTGGGTTTACCTTTATGCTTCTCATGCATCTTCTATTTGAATGTCAAATTTTCTATTTAGCTTTATTTGTTTTTTCCATCAGGAATTCTTGGAAGTTCTTTATTTCATTAAATATTCATTTTTTTTCTCCTGAAGTATTACACTTAGTTTTGATGGGTAGATTATTCCTGGTTGTAATCCTACCTCCTTTGCCTTCCAGAAAATCACATTTTAACCCCTCCCACAACCCTACAGACTAGTCTAACCCCTCCATTCCTTTAACATGGAAACTTCTAAATTTTATGTGATCCTGACTGTAGCTCCATGATATCTAAATTGTTTCCTTCTGTCTTCTTACAGTATTATCTCCTTGACCTGGGAGCTCTGGAATTTACCTATGATATTCTTGAGAGTTTTCATTTGGGGATCTCTTTCATCGGTGATAGGTGAGATTTCTAAATTTTAATTCTAAAAATTCTAAATTTCTGTTTTATTCTGAATATCTAAGGTATCAGGGCAGTTGTTCCTTATAATTTCTTGAAAGATGATGTTTAGACTCTTTTTAAAATCATAACTTTCAGGTAGTCCAAAAGATTTTAAATTATCTCCTTGATCTATTTTCCAAGTGAGTTATTTTACCGATGAGATAGTTCACATTTTCTTCTATTCGTGTTTCATTAAAAAAAAAACCACTTTGTTCCATTATTTCTTAAAGTCTCATGAGGTCTTTAACTTTTGCCTGCCCAATTCTAATTTTTGAGGAATTATTCTCTTTAGTGAGTTTTTGTACCTCCTTTTCAATTTGACCTTTTCTATTTTTAAAGGTGTTCTTTTCTTAAGAAAAGAAAATGTTTTTACCATGAGGTCAGTTCTGTTTTTAAGGTGATATTTCCTTTGACATTTTTTGTGCCTCTTTTACCAAAGCTGTTAATTCTCTTTTCATAACTTTCTTGCATCACTCTAATTTTTCCCCAAATTTTTCTTTTCTCTACCACTCTTCTCTCTTTCTTTAACTCTTCCAGGAACTTTTCCTGGTCTTGAATCTAGTTAGCATTTTTCTTTGAGCTTTGCTTGTAGCTATTTTCACATTGTTCTTTTCTAAGTTCATGTCTTGGTATTCTCTGCCACTGTAGTTGATTGGTTGGTTGTTGTCCTTCATTCTCGAGGATGACCAAAATGATACCACTGTGTTAGAGTGTGCATATGCATATGACTGTGACTGATCAGACCAATACAAGTTTAGAATGCTCTACCACAGGTCAGGCACAAATAGTTCATGCAAACATATGAGGTGGATCCTCTAAAATTTGCGCATCTTGTGTTTCTTTTGAGCTACTTCAATTCCACTTTGCTTATAGAGCACAGGAGTAACTTTTTATGATCAAGTTCTTTTTTTTTTTTTTTTTTTTTTTTTTGCTGCTGCTACTGCTATTTGCTCATTTTCCTAGCTTACTTCTTCGCTTTGAACTCTGTGTTAAAGTTGGGCTCTGCTTACCTGGGGGTGGGGAGATGCTGTGCGAAACTTCAGGTTTTTTCATGTTGCTATTTTCAGAGCTAATTCTGGGGGAACTGCAAGTTTCTAGTGCTTCCAAAGTGGTATTATTTCGGGAGAGGTAAGCACATTGCTCTCCTGGTCTGGGCTCCTGCTTCCCGGCAACCATAAGTTTAACCCTTGATCTGTCAAGGCTTGAGTTAGCAGCATTTCCTGCAGGAATGTGAGAAATGTTTCATTAGGACCCCTACCCTATTCCAGTCCACATTAATCAGTTTGGTATTTTATGTGAATCATTTAGGGATAATTAGATAAGCTAGGTTCTTATAGCAGGCCTTTATGATGAGCCTCAAACTTTAATGTAATGTTCACTTCTTTTTTACCAGTTATGAAGCTCACTTGCACAACCACAAGAACGCTGGCAAAGACATTTCCATCCTGTTTTATTCAAATCCCACGTCAAAACCCAGCCTAGGTGGGATGCTTTGATTCTTTGGAAAGTCTCCCAACTTATTTTTGTACCTCTGTACCATTCTCTCATGTCCGACATGAGCAGGTGACTGTCTTATGATCACTCAGTCAGTTGGAGATGCCCCAGACGTCACTCAACCTGTGACACCCCCCCTACCCCCACTTGTGCATCTGTCATTTTTGGCCTTATGAGCAAAGTCTATCAATGCATGAGATTCTGTATTTCACTCCACCTCTGCTGCATATGTGGGTATCAAACCCTATAAAAACAAGGTCTTGGAAGAAGGGGGCATCTCAGACCATGAGGAAGATCTGGGATCCACTTCATTGGATCCTTTAATAAAGCACCATTAGTTCAGAGCTCTGCCTCAGTGGTTTTTCTTGCAGAATGGGCAATTTTAATCTCCACAAGAACATAGTAAATACTTAACACTTGTTGATCAGGCCCCTCTCCAAACTCCACCCCTTCAATAACAACAACTATGTGAGTTCCAGGCCTGAGGAACACCATAAAGGAAGGCACACGGTGGGGAAATGGGAGCCTTATATGGGGAGAACAGAGTGTGTGAAGGGGCTGATGTGAGATAAGACTGGAAAGGGGCTAGGGGGGTATCTTCTGAAGGGCTTGAATGTCAGGTTAACTGCTCAGGAGACAGTAGAGAACCACAGAGCAGAAACAGGGTTGAATGATAGAACTCCAAAGGTTATGATTTCTAGGCAGGAAAATGGGTAGGAAAGGATATTCTGAGGACTTTCTTGACCTAAAGCCATATCTCCCAGAAAATCACCCACTTAGTCCCAAATGCATTTGGAGGTGGCCAAGAGAGTTTGTAAGGCCTCAGACAAAGTGACCTCCAAAGGTGAGTTTGGCTCCCAGGCAGAAGACTAGTGCTCCCAAAGAAAGGCACCTCACATGGCCCAGAACCAGGCAAGCATTGAGGGGAGCATCCAGAGCAGACCCACCAGCCAGAAGGCTTCCCCTGCCAGATATTTCCTGTTCCTCACACCAAAACCGCTGGACTGCCAGGAAGCTGAGCTGGAGAAGGCGCAGGTGCCTCCTCTTTCAGGGGGCCTGCCCTCGTCTTTCCATTGGTCAGCACTTTTTCCAACCCTGAAATTATTTTGCACAGACTCTTTATATATTTCCCTGTATGTACTGTTGGTTGTGTTTTCCTCACTTGGCACTGGCACACAGTGAATGTTTGTTGGATTTAACTTAATTGCAGGTCTTCTAACCTGTCCTTTAGAGAAAAGTGTGACCCCTTTCTGGGTTCGTGTTACCTCCAGTGGTACCTGGAGAGGAGGGTGCTTTCCCCTCATCCTAGGCAGTCTGTGGAAGTGAGGGACCAGCAAGAACTGGAGGACAAAGGAATGTTAAGTTTTCCCTTTAGGCATAGGAGAATCTTCCTAAACTGGAGGAAGATATAGGCCCAAGTCTAGGACCGGGGTAAAAAAGTCAAAGCTCAAGTCTAGGTGACTTAGAGAAAGTTCATTCCTCTCTCTGAGTCTATAAAAAAATAAACTCCATGATTTCGGGGCTGAGAAATGAATCAGTGAGGGGCAGAAGGAGCCATGATGTGGAGAAGCAATCTAAGCTTATGCTCTTGGTTGAACTGTGAGTCATGTGGACTGTGGAGGTTTTGAGCCAAGAGGGCAGGGTTTCTGTCATTCCCAACAACTTCGCACACTCATCTGGTAGGCAGCACTAAAAATCTAGAAGCCTAGATAGCTCAGAGATGGGCTGTGCTAGAGTGCCCAGGCCAGGTCAAGCTTTCTGCAAAGCCCTTGGCTCTCAGAGATCAACTTTGAGGGTTTCTGGACAGGTTCAGTGCAACCCTCTCTGTCTGCATTTCCTGATGCCTGTGGTGGGAATCCAGCAAGGGAGTAGTCCCTGAGCTCAGCAGCAAGAGGCAGTCCCCAGGCAGCCCAGGACCAGAGGAGTGTTAGAAACTCTCGAGGGGGGAGCCGAGTCTGGGCCACTATTCTCACATCATTCACTTTCAGAGTTTGACTCCACAGCAAGGGGAAGGGGACAGAAGCAAGCATTATTAAGCACCTACTGTGTGCCAGGCATTGTACTGAGGACTTTACAAACATCTCATTTGTCCAACAAACTTGAGAGGGAGGTGATGTTATCATTCCTGCCTTAGAATCATTGTGGTTGTTCAGTTATGTCTGACTCTCTGTGACCCCATTGGGAGTTTTCTTGTCAGAGACACTGGAGGGGTTTGGCATTTCCTTCTCCAGATCACTTGACAGATGAGGAAACTGAGGCAAACAGGATGAAGTGATGTAAGGAATGGAGGAAGAGGTATCATTTTCACGAGACCCTGGAAATAGGGGAAGGGGTATCATTTCTAAGAGGGTCACAAGCCCCAGATTAACAGAAACCAGCTAGAACTAGTTCCAGGGTTAGATATCTCCAGGCGGGTCAAGACACCACTAAAAGACTGAGCACCTACTTAATAATCTCATGAATATCATCTCCCCTGCCTGGAGGGAGCAAGACTTTATTTGAATGCACATCCAATGTATGTGCGGGAGCGGGGAACACAGTAAGGAGGTTCATATGAACAAGGCAGATGGGAAAGTTGCGCACCTCTGAATACCAACCAATAGGAAAAGAGGGAGGGACCTCGAGTCTAGGACCGGGATAAACGTACCAGGAGTTCGCCACCAAGGGGTGTGTCTCTTTGTAGAACACCAGACTTGCAACCTCTCATTAAAAATTAAAAGCTTTCCTGGCTTTTACATCAAGGGCTGTTTTTTTCTAAACGAGCATGTTTCTCACAGTGACTTGTCCAGGGTCACACAACTAGGAAGTGTTTGAGGCTGGATTTGAACTCAAAGAGATTAGTCTTCCCATTTATTGTGCCATCCTTTAGCTGCTCCATTTCACAGTTAAAGAAGCTTAACTGTAGGCAGTTAAGAGAAGGCAGACAGAGGTTGAATGACTTGCCCACGGTCACATAGCTAATAAATGCCTGAGGTCAAATTTGAACTCAGGTCTTCCTGACCTACTGCACCATCTAGCTGCAGGCTCCCCAACCTGTATGCTGAGATGGATGAGATGAGCAAACCCAGGAAAAGTCCAACAATCATAAGAAAACACCTGTTTTGGGAGATGCCCACAGGTAGACAATAAGGTGAATTAACAAGTCCAAGCCCTGGCTACAGGGACTAGAACAGTAGCTGGAAGAAATTCAATGAGATAAAAAATGGCAAGAACTAGCTGAAAATTAGAATGGACAAGACAGGAAATATGACAACAAGAAATATTAGAAGAAAGTCAAAAGATCATGAAAACGGAGGAAAAGCTAAGAACGTAATATCAAAAAACACCGGGCTAGAAATCAGGTCCAAAAGAGAGAATTTATGAACGATCTGATTATCTTAAAAAACAAAACAAAACAAAACAAAACCAATCGAACAAAAAAAAGTCTGGATCCCATATTTCGAGGAAGTATAAATGAAAATTGCCTGAATTCTAGAAACCAGAGGACAAAATGAAAATAGAATCAGGAGGCGGAGCCAAAATGTCAGAGTAGCAGGCAGAAGGAGAGCTGAGCCCTCACCCACACCTCCTCTACACAGATCTAGAAAACGCCCAGACCAAGTCCTGAATAAGAAATCCAGCGAAAATTCACAGTGAGTCATTTCCCCCAGTGCAAGTTGTCGTTGGGAGACAGAGAAGCCTTTTGGCCCTGAGTGGGGGGCCTAGCCAGGAATATCACACCCCAGGGCAAGGAGAGGTTTAGTGCGGAGGGGTCTGACCTTGTGAAGGGTGAAGGAACAGGTGCTAACAGTAACTCTACGGTGAACCAACGAGTTCTGGGTCACAGATCCAGGGTGAACTGAAGAAGGGACCTGAGCATTGCGGCAGGAGTCCAGGGTGGGGGGGAGGGGGTGCAGGCTTTCTACTGCCTAGTGAACAGGGAGCGAGTTCAGAAGCCAGCACCAGCTGTGTAGCTCTGACCCAAAGAGAGGGGCAGGTTCTTAGTTCCACACACTAGACCGGACTGAAGCGCACACGGGAATATCCAGCGCAGGAACCCCAGCCCATAGTTCAGTCATTCCGAGTCAGAAGAGATTTCCACCTTGTTGATAGTGGCTGTGTTAAAAAGCAGTCTATCGGAACTGCAACTGGGGCAACTGCTTAGATACAACCCAAGTCAGCAACTTACAAAGCTTAGGTAGAAAGGAAGCGATCAGAAATTGCCCTGGATCAGAATGTACTGAGAGCTCTGAAAGCTTTCAAGCCCTCCGCCTGAGGCATCACTGAGATTCTGAAATAAGATAATACTCTCAAGAAATCAGCAACAAGACTGAAGAGGGACACAAGCTCAACCCAGACATCTCCTCCAGAAGGGTGAAGAGCCCAGCCCCAACATAAAGTCTAAAGTCAAGAAAAATGAGCAAACAAAAAAAAATCGGACCATAAAAAGCTATTATGGCTAATGGAACATTCAAACTGCAAACTCGGGGGGAAAATGACTCCAAAATCATCTCCCCAAAAAATCCCCAAAGAAAAACACAGTTTGGGCACAAGTTCAATTAGAAGTTTTGGAAGAAATGAAACAAGAAATAAAAAGTTAATTTTTTTTTAATAACTGAGAATGAAGAAAAAATTGGAAAGGAAATGAAAACTATGCAAACAAGAATTAGAAAGGAAATTAATAGGTTGGCAAAAAGGGTAGTAAGCCTTTCTCAAGTTACCAACTCCTGAAAATTAGAATGAACCAAATAGAAGATAATAGTGCAATAAAGAACAAAAAATATTAAAACAAAGTAAAAAAAAAAGATAACGTAAAGTGTCTCATAACAAAAATAGCTAACCTGGAAAACAGATCAGGGAGAGATAATTTTAAAATTATTGGATTATTTTAAAGTCATGACCAAAAAAAAAAGCCTAGACATCATGTTTCAAGAAATCTTAAAAAGAAAACTTCCCTGAAATCGTAGAATCAAAGGGCAAATTAGGAAAAAAAATCACTACCTCTGAAAGAAAAAAAACATACCAAAAACCCCCTAGAAAATGAAAACTCCCAGTAACAGCATAATCAAAAATCTAGGGTTTCCAGATCAAAGGAATGAATTCAAATAAACAAGTTGCCACAATAGGGCTCACACAAGATTTACAATGTAGAGAAGAGGAGAGTTTGGAATACGATATTCTAAAAGGCAAAAGATCTAGCTTACAGCCAAGAGTAACTTACTTAGCAAAGTTAAGCAAAATCCTCCAGGGGAATAAAGGACCTTTAATGAAATAGAAGATTTCCAAGTAGTACTGATGAAAATACTAGATCTTCATAGAAATTTTGAAGTGTTTGAAAAGTTAAGAGAAACACAAAAAGATTAACGTGAACAAGCAATCCTAAGGGACTAAATGAGGATAAGGTGTTTATATTCTGATATGGGAAGATAATACACATGTCCTCTCTGAACCACATCATCGTCAGGGACCATAGAGGAAGTCTAACTAGACAGAAGGTCTGGGAGAGATTCTTTTAATTGTCTTAAAATAAGAATGGCAAGGGAGGGAAGATAATAAGAAGAGGAAAGGAGAGGAGGAATGAGGGGAAAATATTTGAATACGTAGTGCAAGTTTATACAACTAAGGGGGAAAGGGAGGGGGGAGTGGGAGACACTTAAACTTCACACGTCTGAACTGGTCCAAGGAGGGAATGATGTACACACAGAGTTGAGGGCAGAAATATATTTCACTCAACAGGGAAATCCAGAAAGGAGAGAAGGGTAAGAGGAATGAGTAGAATAGATTAAGGGAGGAATTGGTCCTAAGCAAAACAAACTTTACCCAAGGAAGGTGGATTTTGAAGAGAGATCTAAAGAAAAAAAGAACTCAAGAGTGGGCTCTGGGTGAAAGAAAAAGAAGAGGGGTAGAGAAGCTGAAAATTTCTGATCAAAGTAATGAACAACCTTAATTCCAGAAGATCATGACGAAGCTTGCTACCTGCCTCCTACTGGAACGGTGAGGGACCCAGAGTACAAATTGACACTTTTCTTTTCTTGGATACACTCTATGAGGAAATTGATTTTGCTTGACTATACATACTATACATGTTTGTGTAATATGAGTTTGGCACATGCCCAGACCACTTAAAGTGGAGGCTGTCATGTGGGAAATGGACTTGCTTCTGTAGGACAGGAGACCTGTGCACTGGTAGACATTCTAAGTGCCTTGTTATGGTGGTGGTGGTTGGAGTATCGTCCTTCCATTGGCTGCATAGCCAGAACTGAATGTCTTTCACTGATGCCACTTTCACTGATTTCTTTCCTGTAATATCCAGAGGAAGGACACCCAGTTAGACAATATTCAGTAAGCTGGGTGAATGAAGGGCCCTTATGTCCTGTGGCCCTGAGACATGGACTGTTTCTTTTGTCCTTTTTGGTTCTAGCTGCAGGGAGTGAAGACTCTTGTCTGGGACCCCAAGCTATAGGAACCTTGGAACTTAGGATTCTAGCCCAGATGTTGCTACCAGCCTAACCAGGAAGCCCCAGGGGAATAAGTAGACTTTTCCTGAATATAATAAATCATATTTATCAAAATCCAAGAGAAAACATTTTATGTAATGGAGAAAATTTAGAGGCCTTTCTGATAAGATCAAGAATAAAATAAGGGTGACCATTAAAAGCAATAAGCAAAGAGGAAACAGGTATTTCATTTTGTAGATTTATGTGATGGGGTACTTCAAAGTCTGTAGAGGGTTAACTAAAAATTACTTAAAATAATAGTAACCAACCAAACCCAGCAGAAAGAGATAGAAAAAGAAATTCCATTCCAAATAACTATAGAAGCTATAAAGTATTAGAGCACTATAATGCATTTACTCTAATGAATCCAACCATAAAGCACTTGCAGAAATAAAGACAGACCTAAATAATTGGAGAAACACTCTGGGGTAGTTTGAATCAATATAATTCGAAAGACAATACTAACTGAATTTATTCAATGCTATACATTATCTGCGGCCCGGACACTGCTGATCACCCTGTCTCCTGGACACTCTCATCTCTCTAGATTTTTGGGATACTATCTCTCTATTTTCCTGATTGCTGCTTCTCCATCTCCTTTACTAGACTGTCCTCCAGATCACACCCTCTCAACCTAGGTGTCCCACAGGGCTCTTTCCCAGGTCCTCTTGTCTTCTCCTTCTACATTGTTTCACTTGGTGACCTCATCTGCTTCCATCTTTCTGTGGGATGATTTTCAAATCTACCTCTCCTGCCCTAACTGGCTAACCTCCAATCTTGTTTCTCCAACTGCCTTTCAGACACACTGGTCTCAAATCGGATGTCCAGTAGACATCTTAAACATATCACATCCAAAATAGAATTCATCATCTTACCCCCCAAACCCTCCCTCTCTCCTACCTTCCCTGTTAACTTGAGGTCAATACCATCCTTGAAGTTCCTTGGGCTCAAAATCATCCTGGATTCCTCACTGTCTCTCATATCCAAGTGCTGCTGAAAAATCAGCAGTGTCGGGGCCACAGATAATGTGCAGCATCTCTTGATTACACCCTCTTCTGTCCTCTGACACCCTTCATTCCCTCATGGGGTCTGCCTGCCTCAAGGCTCTCCCCACTCCATTTCCTTCTCCATTCAGCCCCCAAAGCAATTTTCCTAAAGCCTAGGTCTGACAGTTTCACCCTGTCCATACTCAATAAACTCCAATGGCTCCCTATCTCCTCAAAGATCAAAAACAAAATCTGTTGGGTATTCAAAATCTAGCACCCTCCTGTCTGTCCCATGTTGTTTTACCTCACTCCTCAAAATGTCCCCTTTGATCCAGTGGAACCAGCCTCCCGACTTTGCCACAAACAAGTCCCTCCAACTCAGCTCTGGGCATTTCCCTGTACTTGGAATACCCTCTTTCCTCATCTCCGCCTACTGACCTCCCCAACTAAAAGGTCATGTTCTACAGGAAGCCTTCCCCAGCCCCTCTTAGATCTAGTGCCTTCTTTCTGTTAATGATTGACTGTTTATCTTGAAGATGGCTTTTTTGGTAGGTATGTTTCCTTCTTGCCCCTCTCTCTGAACTGTGAGGTCCATGAAGGCAGGAACTCTGTCTGCTTTGCCTCTATTTATGTCCCCTGTACTTAGCCTGATGCCTGGCACATAGTAGGCACTCAACAAATGTTGAGTGGGTGGGCCTCTTCCCATTTTCCTACCGGAACAGACACATCATCCTTCCTCTTCTGTCAGTCTGTCTCCTGGCCTGGCTGGCCTGAAGGTAGAGGAGATAAATGCTATTCCGTTAGCTCCCCCCACTGGTCCCACTGGGTCATATCCTTCCCATTCCAGGAAACTTGAACTCCAAGTTGTCTTTATACAAAACTCATTTTCTATCCCAACTGCCCCCTCCCTTATTCCCAACCCCATCAATCCAACCTCTTGCCTATCTCCGGCCCTACTCTTAATGTCACACTCTAAAGCTACCCACCCTTTCTGCTGTGGTCTCTAGAATACATGCTCCATAGGGAACAAGTTTACTTTCATCTTAAATCTTTTCCTTTCCCACTTCCTTCATCTTCTGGCTCCCCCTCTTGATGTATGACCCAGCCTCCTTGGCCTCCCTCATCAGCCCCAGTGGCACTTTCACTCATTTCCATGACTCACTGATTGAGAAGGGGGAGCTGGGGTCCTATGGCCACTTCCGGGTTCTCTCCCCACTTCCATCCCTCAGTAACCTCTCTTTTGAGGTTCATGCAGGTCATATCTACCACCCCATCAAACTCCTCAGAGCTGTTGTCTACTGGCCTCTGGGACATGCCCCTTCATCCTTCAATGAGCTTAGTTCCTGGCTCAGTCTTTCCTCCTCAGCCCTGCTCTCATATGTCAGCAGTGATACTCACTCCCACACTTGTTTGTTTAGCCCTAGCCTCTCAGTTCCTGAACATGCTCATCTTCCATGACCTCCATCCCACCATGGCTATCCTCAGAGATGGGCAGACTTGTGCTCTCACCATCACATGCTCCACATCCATGTAACCTGAACTCAGAACCACCCCTATCTAGTCACAATCCATTGTGATTCCACCTTTCACTCTGCCTTGCCACCCCAAGTCCTATTCTTCCTTTTCACCATGACCTCCATTCCCTGGACTCCTTAGTGCCTTCCTAGGATGTGAGCTCTCCTTCTTTCCCAAGGTTGCCCTCTTGGTGATCGAGCTCAGTTCTGTACTCTCCTTTGGAGTCTCTTGTCCCTTTATCCCTTTGTTAATGCCACCCTCCCAAGCCCCAGCCTTGGACTGTTCCCTGTACCATCTGCTACCTTTGAATCATAGTGAACCCTACTATCTGCCTTCTTCAGTAAACCTGTTCCAAGACAAAAATCTTGTCCACAAAATGCCCTCATCCTTTCACCAGGAACCCGGTGGTCTCCCCTAGTTCTCTCTGGAGCATGTGCAGGAGATCTATCAGAAGGTCTGTGCAAGTTTCCTACGGTGATCAGCCTTCAAATGGCCAGCCAAGAAAGGAAATCACTTACTGCTTTCTGAATTGTAAGCTATGGCATGACATGAAACATTGCTCAAAAATATAAAATTTGAGAAATCTCTTGGATTCAACCTATATCTTGGAAATTTTTCCAGCTCAATCTTGACTCGCCAAATTTAAATTATGCAGGCAACAAACATTCTTTTGCCATGTTGTTTATTTAATGTAGAATAGATTGGAAACTAAATAAAGCATCTGCCAGATCCTTCCACCATGCCTGCAGATCACAGAAAGTGGATAGGAAGATTGGTCTGACTCTAGAACAGGGACTAGAAGAGTAAGAGAGAAACGGAGTAGTTTCAAGATCTGGACTGGCCTCCTGGCCTTGTCACCAGCTGCTGAGGAGTTTGGGAAATGGCTTTTCTTGTCTCCCCAGCTGGTTTTGCATCGCTCTCCTCCCCTGACTCCCAATCGAGGCTCTGACCTCCAGCTGCTGTAGGAGGCTCTGGTGTGGATGGAAGTGTTGTACACATACACACACACGCACATGCACGCGCGCACACACACACTGTCCTCCTGGAAGTTCTGAGTTTCAAGAGGGAAACAGCAAAAGTTGGGGTTGTCCCTGAGCCAGGGAGGAATAATGGAAAGAATATTCACCCAAAGGCAAACTAAGAGGAAATAGGGAATCTGAGGCACTGGTGTCCCCATGCCCATGCCCAGATCCGACACTTCTCCAGGGTCTTACCAACCTGCTTCCCTTGTGTGGAACTCTTAGGGAGAGGCAGAGGTAAGACCTTTAGAAGCTGAGTTACCCTTCATTCTCTAAGTCATTCCCACCATCCCTGGACCAAGGGGGCAAGTAACATGAAGAATAATTCAAATAGAGTAGAGGGCAATGAGTGTGACCTAGTTCCATAAATACCAACTGTGTGCTAGGCTCTGAGCCAGGTTCTGGGGAGATTCAAATGCTGCCGTGAATCTGGGGTCTCAGGAATCACTCATCCTGGGTGTCCAGTCAGCATGCGAGTGCCCTCAGGAGGCCTATTCTTGGCCTTGTAATGCATTGGTGGAATGCTCTGACTGTCCACCTGCTTCTTCCCCCACCCCCATGACCAGCCCATTTTCTCTTCCTGCCCCACATTTCCTTAGTCATGTTGTTGCCTCTTGTTCTTCCGTAGAGTTCTTTATGGGCTCCATCTTGCGACCACTCAGACCCACCATAAGCCTCCCCATTTCCCCCCATGTGAGGCTTAATCTCTAGCTCTTTGCAGGTAGTGGTTGACTAGGTCTCACTGCTGGAGATAAAAATGTTAGCACAGGAAGGGATGGGTCTTGGCTTTCATAGTTAGCCTGACATCAGAAAAGAGCTTTGACATTTCCTAAAAGTCATTCAGCCCTGTCTCATCCTTCTCTTCAACTCTGGACCCATCTGCTGTGACTCTCCCAGAAATATATACTGTTATGCCCATCAGTTGGAGAATGACTGAACAAGCTGTAGTATGTGAATGTAATGGAATACTGTTGTGCTATAAGGAATGATGAACATGAAGACTTCAGAAAATCCTGGGAGGACTTATATGAACTGATGCTGAGTGAAGTGAGCAAAGCCAGGAGAGTATTATTCACAGTAACAGCCACAGTGTGTGAGGACTATTTTTAATAGACTTAGCCCTTCTCAGCAATGCAAGGACCTAAAACATTTCCAAAGGACTCATGATGCAAAATGCCATCCACATCCAGAGAAAGATCTATGGAGTCAAAATGCAGAGTAAAACAGACTATTTTCTTTTTTGTTTTGTTTTCTTTCTCATGGTTTCTCCCATTTAGTACAATTTTTCTATGTAACATGACTAATGTGAAAATGTGTTTAATAGTAATGTATGTGTAGAACCCATAAAAGATTGTACGCCATTTCGGGGAGGGAGAAAAATTGAAACTTATGGAAGTGAATGTTGAAAACTAAATATAAATAAATTAATAATTTTTAAAAAAAGAAATATATAATGTTGGACAAAGACTAGAAAGAGTCCATTCAAAAGCACATGGAAATCTGGGCTATCCATACACTTCATCCACTTGGTCTTTCCCATGTGGATGGACAGGCCAACTGTCAAACTCCTTTGAACTTTGGATGCAAGTTGGGAAAATAATATGAAAAAAATCCCTCAGGAAGCTGTCAATTTCATAAGTGTTTTTATACAGATACGTATAATACTCATGTCCAAGTCCAATGCACTTGTCCTTTGGCATTGAGAGTTTTCCAAAGAAGCATCAGTTTGGTCGATGAATGTGGAAAGCAACAGGCCCTAATTCAGTTTGTTTCAACTCGTACAAAGGAAAGTAGAAGAGCCAACTTGAGACTCCAGAGGCCTGAGGCAGCTAGGAGCCTCCAAGTGCTGGACTTGGAGTCAGGAAGCCCTGAGTTCAAATGCTGCTAACTGTGTGAGCCTGGGCAAGTCACTCAACCTCATTTAGTCTTTTCTTCATCGAAAAATTAGGAATTATAATAGCAGCTTTCTCATAGGAAGAGTAGTTGTCAGAGTCAAATGAGATAATATATGTAAAGTGATTTGTAAACCTTAAGGTACTATGCAAATGCTAACTTCTATCATTATCATTGTGAGGAGGAAGAAAGGGTCAGGATCTCACAGAGAGAGAGAAGGACAGCCCTGGCTCTGCAGGAGTGGCACCAGCCCTTGAGTGAATGATGTTCAAGGCTTACAGGGGCATCACATATCAAGTCAGAGGTGGCTCTTCTGAGCTCACACCCGGTCATGCCAGGGTGCGCTGGCTCCTCCCAGGAATTGTCACCCAAACTTAAGCTTGAAGGAAGAGAATGGAATGGAATAAGCATGGATTAAGTACCTACGATATGCCAGGCATTGTGCTGGGCACATCATGTCCCAGTTGATCTTTAGGGTAACCATGTGAGGTAAGACTCTTATTGCCCTATTTTACAGATGAGGAAACTGAAGCGAACTGACATTACCTGACTTGCCTAGGATGATACAGCTAGTAAACATCTGGGGCTACCTGGCTGCCTCTTAAGAGGCAAGACTTCCTCTGGCAGAAATGTGGTGGTAGCCCTCATCTGGTGTGGGGGACAGGAGGAATACATGAGGCAGGGGATGGTAAGTTATGACAGCTGAGAAGCCACTTTGGCCAGAGTTTGACTGTGTCAGGGAAAGCACAATGAAATGAAATGAAATGATTATATAATTATTAAATATATAAAATATTTTTCTATTAAATTATATTAATTAAATTCTATATTAAATATATAATTAAGTTCTGTAATTTTAATTACATATATAAAGTATAGAAATATAGAAAATTAGCAGATTTAATTTCAAATATGGTGAATATTGACAATTATAACCCATATAAACAAAAGTTCTTTGAGTGCCTCAGTGATTTTCAAGTGTGCAGAGAGTTCCTGAGGAAAGGGGACCCCGGTGTTTCTACCCTTTGTCCCTATCTCTACCTCAGTAGCTCTTGCATACCCCACGGTAGGTTATAGTATCTCGAACTTGTCATCCATCTTTGACTGCCCAAATCTTGCTTAAAAAAGGCTTTGGGAAAGCCTCACCAGATTCCAGCACACAGGTCCTCTTTATCTAAGGTTTTTTTTTTTTTTTTACTGCTTTTAAACTATTTCAGTAAATTAGTCAGGCATGAATTCAGGAGACATCCTATATAGCCTTTCCCCAGGGTTTTGGTTTTTTTTTCCTGAAGTGTATGTACAGTGAACTTAGCCTTTATTTTATTTTATCTATAAAATTCTATGCTTTAGTATCAGCAAAAACTAGCCAAATAAGAAAGGGTGGTATGTAAAATCATAAATCCCAATGTCATTGAGTCCTTTATTTGAGACTTCACAAGTTTTCCTGGGATGAGGGAAGAGAATTACTGGCTTCTCATTTTCAATTGCAGTATTTCAGATCTGAAATTTGGAAGATTCTTTGGAGATATCTAGGTCACTTTCCTCATTTTACACACGGGGAAACTGAGACCCAGAGAAGGGAAGAATTTAGGATTTAGAATTAGAAGGGATCTTAGCGATCATCTAGCAACCAGTTAATAGATAAGCATTCATTAAGTGCCTACTGTGTGCTAAGTCAAAGATGAAAAGGTTCACCTTTAAGGAGTTTACATTCTATAAGGGAAAAAACACATGAACACATAATAGTATATACTTTGTCCCTATGTAGAAGCGTAGACACAATATAACTACAAATAAATGCTAGATGATTTTGAAGGGAGGCATGGCATCTGGGGGATCAGGAAGAGCCACCGGAGAAGAGTTTTGAAGGAAGCCTGAGTTTTTGACGAGCCACACCAGGTAAGGAGCAAAATTTGACAACAGTTTATCAGCAGATCCAAGATGGTCCATTGAGATCCATTCACTTGTGGGCTAAGCCGTGTTTGGAAATAAACTTGGGTTGAGTGAATGCTTTGTACCAACTTTGGATTTGAGCCAATTCTCCCCAGCTACTGAGGTGTTACTTGAGAAGAGACTTAACCTGGAAATGTTTCTACTTCTGTTATTGCTTTATGTTCTCAGTAAATCTTCCTTTTGTTAAAAAAAAAAAAAGCTAATTGATGTTAATTGGTTAAATGATTACAAAATGCTAATCACTGGTATCAGTGATATTGAGGAGGTAATAAATTGATTAGATGCTGTTAAAGAGATAACTAGTGATTGATATAACTCTAGGGGTCATTACATTAGGTTCACATGTGATGGGGAACATTTTAAAAGACCCAACTTCATAGTGATTTTACCTTTGGAAGGGCAGTTATGAAATGTATGAATGGCTCGTGGTTATGCCCCCAGCTTGATGTTACTAAAAAAGTGTAACACTTTCTCAGCACTCTGTGAAAGGTAGCTGTGTGCTACAAGAGCACATTGGTGGGGAAAGGCATTAGGAGTGGGTTGTGATGTTTACCTTCTGCTGAGTAAATGTTATGATTATATTTCCCCTCTTCCAAATGTCCCAATTTCTGTTGAAGGCACCAATATCCTTCTAGTTTATAACCTCAGTATTGTACTTATTTGTCCCATCACCCTCCCTCGATTCATCTATCCCAGAAATTGCTACATCACTTTTTCTACTTACATATCTTTCTCACCTTCTCTCCACTCACACAGCTCCCACTTTAGCTCAGACTTTTTTCACGCCTTGCCTAGATTACCACAACAGCCTCTTAACTAGCCTCCTGGCCTCTAGTCTTTGCCCTACTCAAAGCTATCTTACATACTGTTGCCAAAATAATTTTCCTTAAGTACAGGAAACCACGTGACCACCCTAATTACGTGATCTTTGACCTTGATGATAAAATATAAATGCCTCTGTGTTGGGTTTATAAAGCCATCCATAGTGTACAGAGTGCCTGGCACACAGTAAACATTTGATAACTGCTCCATCTAATCTGGATCCCACCTACCTTTCCAGCCTCATTTGACATTAATCTACCTCCTATGCTTTGTGACCCAACCAAACTGACTTTTCCTCTGTTCCATCCTCATGACTCCCCATCTCCTGTTTTCATGTCCTCACAATGGCTTCCTCACAGCTTCCATCTCTTTTATAACATAGTTCAGACATCATCTTTTGTGTGAAGTCTTTTCTGATTCCCCAAACTCCCAATGTCCTCACTCCCAGACTTCCTTATGCTAACCTGCTTTGGATAGATTTGTATTTATTAATTTGCTATTTATGCCAGATGGATTTCATGTGTTTTTGCTGTCTCCCTCCAATGGAACAGAAGTTCGCTGTGAGTGGAGATAATTTCATCCTTTGTACTTTCCCAGCACATCACTGGGGCTTAATGTGGTTTGATTAATTGATTAATGATCATTTCTGCTTTTGCTTTCTAATGTATAAATCTTCCTTTTGTCTTATCCTTTTGTAATTGTTTCAAGTTTAAGTGTTAATAGTATAATTATGACTCATTTTCTCTAAATGGAAAGCACAGTGTTGGTGGGGAAGCTTGAGGGGCTGCAATGTGGAATAGTAGAGATGTGTCTCCTCCATCCCAGGGTAACCCCTGCAATGCTGGGTGAGTGAGCAGTCGCCATGTGGTCACACCTATGGCCAGACCTACCAGAGTGAGACAAGGTTGGAGGTGAGTGAACTAGCCCACAGGGAGAGAAGTAAAGGTTTGCATTAGGGTGCCATGGCCAAGCTACCCTCTCTTTCTCCAGATGTGGGCACCGAAGGTTAGGATTAGGATGCCATGTGCAGGCTATACTAGCTTTCCCCAGATGTGTGTAACAAAGGTCCTAGCTCCTATCCAAGTCTCAATGTAATAAATGCCCAAGGAGTAGGTCAGTTTTCTTTCATCCCACTCACAGAATGTGCTACAGATGCCAAAGATTCAGAGAGTAAAGAAAGCCTTGGCAGTGACTCTGACAGGTAGTGACTACCTACTTCTTTAATCTCCCAGAGATCATCTAAGGGGACTCTCCGGGAAGGGAAATCTTTTTTGTAGCTGCTGAATCAACAGTCCCCCTTACCACTGGGCCTCCACTGTTGACATGATTCACAGGTCCACTTCTTCTACTCTTCCCTTCTAGCTATGGTTTGGTTTTAGTCTTTCAACGATAGAAGCCACATCGTTGATTCTCTCCTTTGTATGAGGCTGGATCCTGCTGAGAGATGTGAGAGATCATCATCCAGAAAGACCCTCTAACTTAGTAACTCTGGACCTTGAGGTAACCCAAGGGGTGACCCCCACCCCAGCCACGTCTGGCATTGCCCAGAAGAGTTTAACTTGAAGAAATTACTGTGGTATCCACTCCTTTCTCCTCTCTGCCATGAATAAAGTCTCAACCAAATTCAGTCCAGGAGAGAGTCTGCCTTCAAAGGACTCAAAGAGTTAGGTTCTCTTTCTCACACTTCAGTTTTGGCTCATATCTAGATTTTTCCCAAAGTGAGAAGTAAAATGGACAATGCAAATCAGATATGGGACAGGTATTTCTTTCTTACAAACAAAAGAAATGCAAAAAAAAAAGGGAGGGGAGGTGGGACTCTCAATGTACATTGACAGAAAGACTTAAAACAGAATTTAGAAACAACTTTTAACTGTGTGTGTGTGTGTGTGTGTGTGTGTGTGTGTGTGTGATTATAGGGACTGATTCTTAAACTCATTGGAACATAACGCAGTTGGCAGGATTGCTAATTAGGTATTTTATATTTCACCTCAATTCTGTACTGTCCAAACAATTCTCAGTAGCATCTTTTGCTTGAATGGGCCAGGTTTGCATCCATATCTCCTTTTTCTTCTCCAAGGCTACTGGACTAATTACTGGGGACTCCTCCCCAGGTCACTAGTTGACTCCAACACAAAGCACCAAGGACCTCCAGACCTCTTTAACTCAAAGGACCACCTCCAAACCTAGAAACATCCATGTTGGGGTAGGAACTAGTTCACCTAAGATCAGGAAAAAAACCACAAGAAGAGGTCAACACTGCCCCCCCAACCCCTGCTCAGGGTCACCTTGGTAGTACAAATGCTTTGGATGTCCTGTACTTATAGCTGCCTGTCCTATTCCCCCACCCCCATCATCACGCCCAATGGGAAGCAGTTTGAGATAATCCTCACACAATCTATATTGGAAAGACATAGGGCATGGAGAGTGTATTCATTTCCTTTTAAATATCCATTGGATCCTTAGCTTTTTCTATTTGGTGGCCAGTAAGGAGAACACCTTATCATTTCAAAGTACTAAGCCCTTTTGGAGATCAGCCACCATATGTGTAGATTAAGCCAGGAAGTTCATTGTTCCCAAAGGACCCAAGTATTGAGTGACTTTGTCCTTGAAACCCTGAGAAGATGCCAGAGAAATGCTGGGCACCTGTTTCTGGGGATGGACAGAGGGATGTTGAGGAATTTTCTGGACTGAAAGTCATGTGACCTCTTGAGAGAGGTCTAGCCATCAGGTGAGATTTGATAAGGAAGGGTCAAAGATAGGAGACCAAATTGAGGAAGCCTGCTCCCACTGATAGTAGCTTTAGCTTTAGAGAGCATAGATCTGGTAGACAGTAGGCATCACTTAGAGGCCACGGCCAATCAATAGCATTCTATAACAATTTAGAAGGGATAGGAAAAGCATTTCCCAGGAGAGGGAAGGGTAGAGAAGAGAGGGGAATCATTTAAGGGGAAAGGGGTATGTTTGGGATGCATGGCAGCTAGGTGGCTTAGTGCATAGACTCCTCTTAGAAAGTTCAAATCCAGCCTTAGACACTTCCTAGCTGAGTGATCCTGGGCAAGTCACTTCACCCTGTTTGCCTCAGTTTCCTCATCCGTCAAAGGAGTTGAAGAAAGAAATGGCAGACCATTTCAATATCTTGGCCAAGAAAATCCCACATGAGCTCACCAAGAGTCGGACATGACTAAACAACAAGTCAACACCAAGTACAAGAAAACATTCCTTGTTCCAGGGTAGGAGACAAGGGGAAGCGACCAACTAGTTTTGCAATAGTCCAAAGTGCAGGTCTCCTACCGAGGACAGCGAGCAGCTGTTACAACAGAGGTTGAGACAGTTCCATCCTGCCAGTTCATACTTTGTTAGAGTTTATTTCCAGTCAGTCAAGAGATGTTTATTAAGCAACTTCTGTATGCCAGATGCTGTGTTGAGGGCTTTCCTATCTCATTGGATTTTCACAACAGTTCTGTCAGGGAGGTACTGTTTTATCTTCTTACAGTTGAGGAAACTGAGGCAGATGGAGGTGAAGTGACTTGTTCAGGGTCATGAGGCCAGATCTGAATTCAGGTCTTTGTAACTCTCGGCCCAGAATTCTGTCCACTATGCCACCAGCTGCCTTTGGGTACAAACAAAGGCAGAAGAAAATCTCTACCCTTAAGGAGCTCACAGGCTTAAAGCTAATGAAAACCACCAGGTGCAAGCAAGCTATACAGGATAGACAGAAAGGAATCAACAGAAAAATAGTAATAATTCTGATAGTGTTTGGGATCATGAGGAGGGGAGCCTGGGATCAGGAAGACTCCTCTTCCGGGGTTCAAATTCAGTCTCAGACGTTAGACGGCTATGTGACGCTGGGCAAGTCACTTTACCCTGTTAACCTCGGTTTCCTCGTCTGTCAAATGGGCTGGAGAAGGAAATGATGAACCCCTCCAGTGTATGCCAAGAAAACCCCCAATGGAAAAAAAAAAAGAAAATCCCCAATGGGGTCATGAAGAATCGGATAGGACTAAAATGAGTGAACCACCAACAATAGCTAACATTTACGTACTGCCTACTGTGTGCAGGCACTGGACCGAACGCTTTACATTTACGTACTGCCTACTGTGTGCAGGCACTGGACTGAACGCTTTACAAATATTATCTCATTTGATCCTCACAACAACCCTGGGAGGTATGTAGTGTCATTATTCCCCTTTTAAAGTTGAAGAAACTGAGGCAGACCGAGGTAAAGTGACTTCATACAGCTACTAAGTGTGAGATACTAGATTTGAACTCCAGTCTTCCTGATTTCAGGAAGGTACAAGTGTTGCAGGAGGATGGGGGAAAGCTTCCCATAGGAGGTGGGATTTTGTGAAGCAAGCCAGGGAAGCCAGGAGGCAGAGATGAGGAAAATGTCTGGAGGCAGGGGATGGAGTGTCTTGTTCAGGGAATGACAAAGTAACCAGTCTCCTGAGATCCAGGAGTTTGTGGGGAGTGGTGGAAGAGATGAAAAAGGGCTTGGAACACCAAGTAGAGGATTTTCCATCCGACTCTGAGTCACTGAAGGTTATTGAGCAGAGGTGGAGTGGGGCAGGTTGAGATGGTCACATCTACACTTCGAGGAAAGTGACCAGAGCAGCCGAGTAGAGGTGGAAAGCCTGAAGGCAAGTGGACCCCCAGAGGGTCATCGCCAAAGGCCAGGAGATGGGGGCTTGCAGTGGGGGTGACAGTGTCAGAGGAGACAAAGGGGCATATCTGAGAAATGGGAGGAAGGTAAAATCAATAGGTCTCTGCAACCCAGATTGGATGGGGGGTGGGGAGCTCGGTATGTGAGACATCAAGGTCTTCAAACTGGAGACCTGGGAAGAAAGCAGTACTTTCAAAGTAATTAGGTTTGGAAAGTGGAGAAAGGCACAGCTCAGTTTTGGACATGATGAGTTTGAGAGGGCCAGGAGGCAGCTGGAGATGCCAAACTGGGTCAGCAGAGGGGTTAGGGTTGGGTGAGTAGATGTTGTCAGCATAGAGATGATCATTAAATACCTAGGAGCTGATGAGACCTCTCCCCTCTCTCCCCTCTCCTCCCACCCCCACCCCCACCCCCACCCCCAGTGAAGTAGTATGGAGGGAGGAGAGTAGAGGGCCCTGTGGGGCACTCATAGGTAGAAGGTGAACCTTGGATGAAAGACCAGCAAAGGAGGCTAAGAAGGAACAGTCAGGTAGGTAGGAGGAAAGCCAGGAGAGAGAGATGTTGGGAGAACCAAGGGAAGAGGGAGTTATCAAGAAGAGAGTGGGCAGAGAGGTCACGTTAGTGAACTGAGAAAAGGCCATTAGATTTGCCAGCGAAGAGGCTGTGAGTAACTCTGGAGAAAGCACTTTGGGTTGAATGATGATGCCAGGGATGTGGTTGGGAGCTGGGAATTGGGGAAACCAGGGGGACTGAAGGGACTTACTGTAGATGGCCTCCTAGCTAGATGGGACCACTGTGACCTGGGGTCAGGAAGACTTTGTACTAGTGAACCCAGGCAAGTTATTTTACTGGCTATCTGCCTTCATTTCCTCAACTGTAAAATGGGAGCCATAACAGCAGTCACTTCTTGGGGGTTGAGGTTTCTAAGGCCCTCACACCGTGCCTGGCACATGGTAGCTTCGTAGTCAATGTTTTCCCTCTTCCTCTCCTTCTAGGTATTTAGCCACAAAGAGCAGAAGAGATGTAGGACAATAGTTGCAAGGGATGGAAGGATCAGGGGGATTGTGGATGGGGCAGCCATGGGCATGTGTGTAGGCAGTAGGAAGAAAGTCAGTGGTCAAAGAGAGACTAGGGTGGGGGTGACAGAGGGGAGCAATCTGCTGGAGAAGTGGTTGTTTGGGCAAGTAGAGGGTAGCCTTGGGAAGGAGTAAGGTCATGTCAGTATCGGAGACAGGTGAGAAAAGGCATCAAAGTAAAATAGGGGGTGGGGAGGGAGCCCCAGGAAGTATATGGCTTCTATGGGGTAAAATATGAGGCAAGGTTGGCAGTGGGGGAGGGAAGCCATGGAAAGTTTGAGGAAGGTTGAGAAGGTTTGGAGGAGCCCCTGTGGGGAGTAGGAGAGGAAGTGAAAAGCACCTGGGGACTTTCTACTCTCAGGACACTAGGACTTTGCAGTATTTCTCCCTTGTTAGTTCATCAAGATGTCATGAAATGACCGCGCTTCTGGTTTTCGCTCCCGTCTGGTTTTGCCCCATGTTTCTGCAAGAATGCCACCATTGCTGTGGCTACTACCATCTTTCCGGCTGGGAAAATGTACTTGTGTACACCTGTGGGCCTGTGCTCAGGCTGTGGGTGAGCGCACGCAATTCCCCTCTTCTTGCCCCAGTGCAGCCATCACCAGGTTCTAGCAGGTAGACATTGAGCTGAAGCAGAAGCTTCTCTCTCCCCCAGAATGCAGAAAAAACCGACTTAACTATTTGCCTGTTTGGTAGATGGGAACAAAGGGGTGGTTCCTATGACAAGAATTAGCCAACCATCTTAGGGAAGGCTCCAGCCCCTGGCAAACACTGCTCTTAACAAGGTACCATGGGCATCTCTCCAGGGGGATAGATGGGAGCCCCACCCCTGTTCCCCTCCAGTGGCCACAAAGCATTTCCATAGTATGGTAAGAAAATCTCGCCACAAGGGGGTCAGTGGAAGATACTTAGAGATCAACAGTGAACCGGTTACAGGAGACCACTGTTATCTGTTAGGTGTCCCGTTAACAGGGGGCCGGTGGGCTTGGCTGGATGGCACAAAGACCAGGAAAGCCCCCAGTCAAGTGTACTCAACTCTGTATCTGCCAAGAACCAGGTTCAGAGTGCTCCAACAACTGATCAGTGCGCAGGCACCCCAGAAGGTGGGTAGGACGGCTCACAGCCCCTTTGTGGCTGGGACACATGAGGAGTCTCCCAGAGCTGGTCTGATCTGGTGACCAGCTTCCCTCAATCTGGTTCAACTGGTCTTCAGCCCCCCTCCTCCCCCGGGGCTACACTCTCGCCCACCAACCTGGCCAGTGACAGTAGAGAGTGCATTGCCCGTGGGTCAGATGCCCTGGCTTGCAATTCTGACCCTGCCTGGGAGCTGATGGTCACCTGGCCACTCTCCTTGAGAGCAGCTCTCAGAGCTTTTCTTGTCTGGATCTTAGCTATCAGTTCTGCCCTCTAGGGGGCAGGTAGAGGGAGCTGCCTTGCTCTAACTCCTAGAGGACCAGGAACAAGTTGTTCCCTGCTTCCCACCCCGCCCACAAGGATCCTCAGCCCATACCCCCACCTCTTGGAGGCCAAGGCTGTGGGTGTCAATGGAGGTAGGTGACCCAAGGGGCCCCATATTTTGATTTGCTGGCTTGGTTTTCTCTCCGCCCCTCCCCCTCAACCCCCCTTCCTTCCTGTCTCCATCTCCTTGACTTCTCTCCCTGGCTTGTGACTGGTTTGCAGAGTTCATCCTGGGAGGTGTGGAGGAGGGTTACAGCTGCAATGCTCATCTCGGGGGCGCCTCGCGAGGCTGCCCCCCAGCTTCCCAATGGGCTGGGGGCTGCCAGGCGCTGCGGCAGGGCTGCGGCTCTTGCCGCAGTATGTGTGTGTGGGGGGGGGGGGGGAGGCTGACGTCAGCAGAGTTGGCGCAGGCTGGCAGTTGGGCTTGGCTTCACTTCGTTGCGGCTGGCCAGGCCTAGGTGGGCACCTGGAGCAGATGTTTCCTTCTGGCCCAGGTCCCAGAGACTGGGGATTTGCAATGCGTGGCAGAAGGATGAAGGAGAGTCTGACTCTCCTCCCTCCCCATCCCTGCTCATACCAGAACCAGCTACGTTGTAGTGCTCGCTTTCCCACAAACGGGTGAAATCACACTTCCCCTAGACAGGTCAGGCATCTGCCTCTCCCTCCAGACAACTCTTCCATCCCTTCCTCTCTTGGGACAGGTGGGAGTTGGGGGAAGCCAGTCCTGAGGGAGATGCCTTGCAGTTCTGCTAAACAAAACTGGTTAATACCATGACACAGACAGTGTGTCACGGAACCCCACCTAGGGACCTTCAAAAGAGCTTCCCTCCCTCCTGGGAGATTCTACTTGGGCTTTCTTATTTTCCCAGAATCACTCCCCCTGGAGCTCCACCCTTCTCTTTAGCTCCCCACTTGTCTTCATTTCTTTCCTCAACATGCAAATGTGGCCACCACATTACAGCCCCACTAAGCCTAGCACCCCTTGGGGAAGGCACACTGGGCTGAGGAAGAAAACCTGAGCAAGCTCCCTTTCATGCCTCAGTTTCCTCTTCCGGAGACAACCCTGGGGTGTCTACCATTTAATTTGAGAATCCCTTTCTAGGATTCTAGAACAAGTGTATTCTGGAACAGAGTAACCCTGGAAAGACCCAGAATTCGGTGGCTTAGGAGCTGAGCAAGCTCCCTTTCATGCCTCAGTTTCCTCTTCCGGAGACAACCCTGGGGTGTCTACCATTTAATTTGAGAATCCCTTTCTAGGATTCTAGAACAAGTGTATTCTGGAACAGAGTAACCCTGGAAAGACCCAGAATTCGGTGGCTTAGGAGCTGATGGGCAATGCCAAGCAATCAGGGACACCCAGGTCAACCTGGGGACCTCCCAAGACAGTACGAGCACATGACTAACGAACGGAAGCCCAGAGTGCAGTGTCCAGAGCACTGCTGACCGCCTGAGTAGGGCAGGGTTGGGGCTAGTGGCACAATACCAGTGTCCTCAGAGGTCCCAACCTCGGCCTCGCTCCAGGTGCCGGACTTTGCCTTGGTCATCGGAAAGGCTGGTCTTGTAGATGGGCGTGGCCATAGCGTCCAGGCAGACTGACTTTCCTCTTCTACAGCAGCTACATTCTCTCCTGTCCCTGACATCGGCATGCATACACCATGACAGGCAGAATTTGAAAAACTGTTCCTTTATTCAATCCCCCAAACAAACGAACAAACAAAAAAGCCCCAAATACCCTCTACCCTCCGAGAACCCTTACCTAAATAAAAATGTCCCATTAGAGTTCTTTCCGTCTTAAAATTTATTACACAAATATTTCCCATCCCTATAATATCCAGAGCAAAAATGGCCTTGCTCTTCTCTAAAACCAAGGGTGGAGGACTTGGGAGGCCAGGCCCAGCAAACAGCTCTCCTTCCTCCCCTCAAGAATCCCAAGGTGTTCATGGAGATGCCAAAGACTGTCTTCTTATCCCCTTTAATGCTTACATTTAATTTAAATTTTTAGCACAACATCGGAGATTGACTCTAAATCAGCAACAAAAAATAGATATTTACAATATTTCTCCGGGAAACAAAAAGCACAACTGAACCCTTTAAACATAGTGACTTTAGGAGTTTTATTTATGGAGCAGTTATTTTTAATCACCAAGTGATTTTATATTATATATATATATGTATATATATATATAGAATTTTTCTTCCTTTCCTTTGTGGTTTTCACCCCCGTGCTCTGAAAGGTGGAGGCAGGAGGCCGGGAGCCTCTCCCTGCTGTCTCAGGGTGTGGACTTCCCAGGGGTGGCTGTGTCTAGGAGCAGCTGCCAAGTGCTGCTACGGAAGCCTCCTTTCTTCCTCCTTGGCCCCAATGCAGGAACTCAAGAACTGCCACCACCAGCGCTGAAGGGAGCGACCCCATCCCCTCTAAAAGCCACCGTCCCCTCCCTTCTCCTCGAAAACGAAAGCAAAGCCCAGCAGGGGAAGCTGGGGCCATCTGCTGTGGCTTGCCTGCTCCCACTTCTGTGCCCAGGAAAAATGCTTCCATTTTTCCAAGCTGAAAATGAAAAATCCCCAATGGGCTTGGAAATTTCTCTTCAGGTTCCAAGGTCCCAAAGTCAGAGGCACTCTCCGGGCACAATCCCTGCTGTGAAGGGGTCTCTCCACCTCCCCTTTTACAAAAAAGGCAAAAAACAAACAAACACTAAGTCTTCTTTTCAGTATTTTCCACAGGAGCAACCAAAAAAGGCAGGAAGCTTCCAATTGTAGGTCATTAGCGATAATAATATTAAGAATTAAGGTTTCTGCTCAATACCCAGGGCTCTTTACAGAGAAGTTCCCCTACGGAGGCACTGGAAGCAAGTCCCTGACCTTCCCTCTGCATTGGGCCCAGGCTGCAGGGCCGGGCCCGGGGGGGGCAGGGCTGAAGGGAGCACAGCCCGGATCAAGAGCACATTTGCCAGAACAGTCACCCCCCACCAGCCGCCATCTCCTACCCTGCTCCCTCCCCAGACTCATTTTTCTTTCCGGAAATTTAAGTCCAGGCCAGGAGTCAAAGCTGGGGTAAGTGGCCATCACGGGAGGTCCCTCTGCCTCCACTGCTTTGAGAAGAGCAAGGGGGCGATCGGTGTCTGGCTCGGGCTGCTGGGCTGGGCGCCCTGTCCCTCCCCCATGCAGGGCTTCAGTCAAGAGGAAAGCCCGGACCGGTCTAGAAAGGGAACTGAAGGGTAGGTGGGAAAGAAGAGGGGAGAAGGTTGTGCTATCAACATCCTTACAAATCGGGGAGCAGAGTGCAAATTTGCGTATAACATGTATAAGCTCTTGCCACAGGCAGCTGCTGTGAGCACCTCTCTCACTTCCATATTGACCCAAAAAGAAACCACGACCTTTTTTCTTTCTTTTTAAAGTGCAAAAAGCTCTCTGCTGCCCTAGAGAGGATCTTTGGACCGGCCTGCTCAATGCAAAAGAATGGGGGGCAGCTGACGGGGTGCAGCAGGGAGGGAACACACCTAACCCCAGCCCTCCCCAAAGCCTACACAAACAGGCACATGCAGAACACCCCCTTCCCTCCCTGCCCCTGGTCTGGGGGCCCAGGCTGAGGGCAGGTACCTAGTGGCTGTGCAGGGGGAGAGCCAAAGCGTAGTATTTCTCTAAGCCAAAGAACAAGGATTGAGTCACCAGACTATACACAAATACAAGACCCTCACAGGCCGTTGGAAGAGCAGGGACCCGGACTGGTCCTCATCCTCCCCCCACCCCCCACCCACCCCCAGCTCTGTGGAAGCCACAAGCTCCCTCCAAGCACATACACCCAGGGAAAGCCCTCTTCAGAAAAAGAGAGAGAAAAGAATCTTGGGGGAAGAGGGGAATAAGAGGAGAGGGGCTTCAGCAGGAGGATCATGTGGTTGGAGCTGGGCCCAGGAGTCCTCCCCATCACCCCCCAGCCCCAACATGGCTGCTTGGGGCTCTCAACAGAGGCAGCCCTGGCACGTCCACAGGGCAGCAGCCGATTAAGTGCACAGCAATGTGACGTGGACTTGGGGCAAAGTACAGGGAGACGGTGTTTGTTGAGTTATGAGCCTTGGACAGTGTCAAGCTGCAGAGGGTGGGGACAGACATGGAGGAGGTTTCTGGAAATTCAACAGCACCAGTGTGATTGCAGGGTCTGGCCTTCCTGTGGCCAGTGCCATCATCTGCACAAGCCCGGCAGAGCCTGACGGAGGAGACACATCACAAAACCCCAGGGAAAGTCTAGCCACTGAAGCAGGGCCCCTCTCTGCAGCAGTGCAAGCTGCTTCCTTCCCAGGGACAATGCTCCAACCCAGGCCCTGCTGAGAGATGGAAGGAGGGGAGAGGGTGGCCTAGGTGGGGCAGAGGGGGTGGCACAGCACCCTCAACTATGAGCTTGGTCTCCAAGTGAGCACCTCAACAGCACCTCCTGTGATTTTTTTCCTATCCCTTTTTCAACAGAGGGAGGGAAGGAATGAGGGAGGGAACAAAGGACAGAAGGGATCAGGCAGGTCATCCCTGTGCTCGGTTAGAAGAGGACCGTGCAGCAGGAACACCCTCTCTGCCCCGATCCTGCTGTGCTGGAAGGGGACAAGGATGGGAGAGCAGAGGGAGTGCCGAATAGGGGGAGCAGCTCTCCACAGTGGGGAGTGGGAGGCTGGCCTCGAAGCCCGTGCAGAATGGGGGGAGCAGCTCTCCACAGTGGGGAGTGGGAAGGGGGGGGTTTCTGTTTCCTGTTCAGTCTGGGGCTGAGTGGGCTTTAGCTGATTTTCTGGATCAACTTCTCATCAGACAGGCAGTAGAGGCTGTTGATGGACAGGTCTGAGATGAAATGCTCACAGGCCTTCCGGGTGATCTGCTTGCAGCCTCGAAGGTCAATCAAGGTGACGTTAGAGATGCGCCGAAGATACAACAGGGACTGGTCTGTCAACTTATTGCAACCTATGGACAAAGACAGGCTCTATGAGGGCAACCCTGCCCACCATGGCCTTCCACAGCTGCCACTGAGCTGAGCCAAAGCTGCCTCCCTCACGCACTCTCCCGTTTCCTCCCAACAGGCTCCTGACTCTTTACTGCCCAAAAGTACTAACTCAGCTAGGACACTGGCCTACCAGCCTCTAGCACATATGCCAGCTCTGTGGGTAGTTGAGTCAGGGGAAGCCCAAAGGTGACCGGATCCCCCAGTCATACCTGCCATATTGATTTCTGTGAGGGAATTGCGTGTGGAAGAGCCGACGGCTGTTAGCAGATTGGATGACTGATCTGTAAGGTGGCTGCAGTGACTGAGGTCGAGTCGAGACAGAAGCGGCATGTGGCGGATGATGAGGCGGAGGGTGGCATCAGTGATGTCCAGGCCGGCCAGCCGAAAATCAGTCATGTTTCGGAGCTTACTGCGATTGTCCTGACCTGTGGAAACATGAGGGACTTCACTCATCTGTTCCCGATGGAGGAACCCTAGAGCCCTGAGTCACAAACACCAGTGCAGACACCGTTACCAGGGCATGCCCAAATCTTCCTCATGTGTCCACTTCCAGCAGAAAGCCTTCCCAGAATGTCCCTAGCTATCTTCTGTCCCAACAGGACCCTCACTACAATAGTTTACTTGTGAGGACTTAAATCCAAACCATCTCTGAGCTGTGTTGATCTAGGTCAAGAGGCCTTTTAATGAGGAGAATTGGAATCTGGGGCCCAAGAACTTGTTTTAAAGACGTTGTGATACTTGGGTTTCCTTGGTAATCTTACATATTTTATTCATTTAAACACACAATTCTGAGAAGGGTCCACAGGGCTTCAGGCTACCCTGCTTGAACGCTCATCCCCATTACATTTGGGCCTCACTGGCATCCAGACTGATGATCTCTGTTCCCTTCCTGGGCATTATAGGGTTGAAAGCCCAGGGAATCAGTGCCTACCAGGCTTATCAGTCGGGGGGGTCAGCAAATCTCGAATCTGAGGGTCCTTGATTCCCACAGCCCACCGAAGGTCCAGGGTCCTGAGAAGGGGACAGCTGGAGGTGCTGAGAGCAGAGACTGCAGACCAGGAGCAGCCTGCTAGAAGGAGATCTTTTAGGCCTGCAAGAGATAAGGGGGCCCATTAGTGCAGGACTTGGCCCCAGCTCTCAGCTGGACACCCACTAAGGGAGAGGCATCACAAAAAGGAGGTGACGGTGGCTCTGGAGAGACCTCTCCAGGAGCAGGAGGATGCCAGAAGCAGAGGCTCTGGCTTCTCCCTCCACTGTTCTATCTCATACTTAAGGGTAGCGACCCCTAGACAATCTCGACCGTCCCAGGCCGCTCACCAGGAAGCCTATTGACAAGCCAGGTCAGCTGCTTTTTGGAGATGTTGGTCCAACTGAGGTCCAGGCTGACTGGCTGCCTCTTGATGATGCCACTCAGGGCCTGGGGAACAATGGCCTTGCACCTGCTCAAATCAATCTTTGTCCAGAGTCTCTTGTCACAGCACCTAGAAAAGGTGAAGATAAGCAACCCCCAATCTGTTAGTCCCCTGCTCCCTTGCAGAGGACACGCATTCTGCTGTGCCTCTTACCACTGGTGCTGCCAGGAAAAGGGAGCAGTCAGGAAGGTCTCTTTTCATGTGAGTAATACAGTAACATAGTAAAGGGAGACACCTACACTGGCTTTACTCCTCTGGAGGCTGAGGGGAGTCCTTCTGGGGCTGCACTACCAAGGGTAGGCCTGCCCTACACCCTTGAGCACAGGTTCCTGCCCCATAGTCACCTCTGCTCACACCCTTTGTAGGGAGTGTCCTGGAGGCCTCCAGGCTATGGGAAGGGCCCCACCAGCTCTGGGCTGGGCCTCCACAGGGAGTAGGGTGGAGTAGGCATGGCATGTGTGGGGGCAAACAGGAGGGTTCCCTATGGGTATAAGCAGAGGGATAGTAAAACAACTTTCTCTTGTTTCTAATGAAGCCTGGCAAATAGACAGGCAATGAATGTCTCTGAACCAAGGGTAGATTACTGGAGGGGGTGGGGAAAAGAATCAGCCCCAGTTTGCCAAGGGATCACATTTTACCTTGCGGGAATAAGGAGCTTTCTTTGATTCCCCATCATTTTGCCTTTAGACTCATTTAATTATTATGTTAAGATCACTAAAAAGGAAAAGAATCTTCAGAGTAATTGGAAAACCAAACAGTTTGCCTGATCTGGACAGAAAAAAATGGAGGTCCAGCAGCTCAACGAAAAGATTGACATTTTCTACTAGGAATTATTGAACATGAAATGGAAGCCTTGGTGAAGAGGGGCATGACATTAATTCAATTTCAGTTTCGCAGAGAAGATGGGCATGGATGTTTTCCTGCGAATAGCCTATGAATTAAGAAAATCTGAACATTGCCCTCCAGCTAATTTATCAAAGTGGGTGCCAGTGAAGGGAGGTTTCCAACTATGAGACACTGCAGCCCGACAGGAATGTTACAGATCTGTCCTGACTCAGGATGGGGACAAAGGAAGCAGAGAGGAGAAAATCAAAAGGAAGGCTCAGTCCTTTCTCCCTGCCCTGACAACCCAAAGACCCCATGAGCCAGAGCTGGCTAACTCTTCTAGGCCTGACCCTGAGATGAGACCATCCTTCCTAACAAGGCCTGAACTAGGAACCAGAAAGCCAAGGAAAAGCAAAGGCAGGGAGAGCTCTCCCCTATCCCCACGCCATCCCTGCTCTCTGGCTTCCCCGCTTTCATGCTCACCATTTATACCATGTCTTGCACACCCGCATACATTCACAAAGTTCTCTGCGGCTGAGGTAACGGAAGACAGACATCCAGACCTCCCGCTGCATCCAGCTTTCATCCCCGTCCTGTGCCCAGCCACCCCGGCCGTTCAGTCTGGCTGCCCCGCCCTCCTCTGCACTGTCCTCCTCCTCCTCCTCCTCCTCCTCCTCATCCTCGTCTCCAGCCAGGCCCTCCTCATCCCCCCGCTGGGGAGCACGTGCAGGGCAGTGCTGCACCAGCACCCGGGGAGAATGGCGGAGGTTGGTGGAGGAGGCCGTGATGGCCTGCAGCTTGGGCACGATGGATGTTCCATGCAGCTCTTTGGTGGGTCTCTGCAATGTGACCGTGAGGTAGGAGCCCCGGATTTTGGCCTTCTCTACTTCAGAGAGCTCCTTCTTGCCACTGGGATTGTTCTCCTTTTCTCGCATCATCGTTCGCTCTGTGGCCTGAAGCCGCAGCAGTTGCCGCCGTTTGAAGCGCTCATCGCGGCTGGCGCTGTGGTGGTCACTTGGACCAGCTCCTGGGGAGGACCGAGTAACCATGCCTCGAGGGGACACTGGGTCATGGATGAGCTGCAGCATGGCAGTGGGCGAGTGAGGGGGTGGCGTGAGGGGCTCGTCACAGCTCCGCAGAGGTCGCAGGACTTTGGCTTGGACCACGTCCTCATCGCTGTCATCCATTTTACGCTTCTGCAAAACAGGCCCGAGAAAAGGCCATCAGTATCTGCTCTTTTCAAACCTGTATTACATGTCTTTAAAATGACCTTAGGAAGATTTTCTGAGTCCCTAGGACCCTAAGTCCTCTTGGTTCTAATGAGGAGCTGCTACCTGCCCCTTCTCCCCAGGACAAGGCCAGCAGCTGGTAGGCCAGCTTCAATTAGCCTGACGTTTACCTCTTTCAGGCTTCAAGGGCTCCACTGCATCTGCCCCCTCAGCAGGAGCAGTGAAGCTGCTATTGGAGGGAACTTTGCTCACGGTTAAAACCTGAGGAGCAAGGCTTGGTCAGGCACACTTGAAAGCCTGAGTCTGGAAGGAATGGGACAGACTCTGGGGCTCAGAGATTCCCAAAGTAAACCCATCTACTTAAGAACTGTAGCTTTTCCTGGATTACTGTCAAACAGGAAGGACCATGATGACCCCTCACACTCATCAAAACTTCCCAGCTCCTCAGGTAATCTTCAAGATCTCTCCTCCAGCCTCAAGGCCAAGGCAGTCAGAGGCTAGGGTCCACCTTGGTCATATGCACTTGCAAAGTGGGAGAAGGCAAGAGTAAAAGAGAGCTGCCTGAAACCCACCTGATGTATCAAGAGGACTCTAATAATAAAGGCTCCTAACGCGATCAGACTATTTAGGTTTCACTTCAGCTGCCTCCTAACTCAGACCTTCTCCATCTTGGCTTCCATGCTAGGAGGCCAATAGGGCAGACACAACCCAAGCTCTCAGGAAGGACCTTTGTCTTTCTGGCTGCACAGCTCTTCTGGCCTATGGCACAGCTCACCTACCTCGGTAGCATTCTGCAACAGCCATAATGGCCAAAATGGGAACTCACTGGACCGGCAAGTCAAGGACACCCCATGGGGACCACTGTCCACCAGAAGGCAGGAAGTTTCATTCCTGAAGGTTGTGCCCCACCCATATGTCACCCTTTCCCTTTAGTGGACACCTTTGGATTCCTCAAACAAGCTGAGCCTCCAGCCCCTGCCACGACCATGCTCCTTCTAATTCCAGAACAAGTCTGGCTGCAGAAAAGCATGTGAATGAGGGTGTGCAAGGGGGCAAGCACAGGAACAGAACAGCTTAGTGCAGGTTGTGCTCCATAATGCTGGGCGGTGGGTGAATTTAGGAGCTGCTGGACAGGGGAGAAGCCACTTACCTGCACCTTCTCTGAGGTGTCCTCCTGGTAGCACTTTGGGCACTCCCAGCAATTAGGCAGCTCATCATTGAGTAACCCTTCTCCATCCATCTGCAAACACAGGCAGGGGTAAATCACCATCCTTTCCCAATCACCACAGGGCTGGGAGTGCCCTCCCAAAGTCCCCTATTTTCAGTAAAGTCAATATTCCAGTAAATTCTGGAAGAAAGATACTCTCACTTTTGCTGAGCCAACAATGAGGATACAGTGAAATGATCCCCTGAGTTTTTTACAGGAGATCTGACCACCATCAGCCGCTGATTGTTTTTTAATCTACTCAAGGAGCTGGAGGTCATGGTAGGGAGACACACTTCCAAAGCAGCCACCGTCCTGTGGGTATGATTGGACCACAACTGGAATGCTCTATTCAATTCTGGGTGACACAATTTAGGAAGAGCACAGGACAAGCTGGGCAGTGTTGTTAGCTGGTCAACCAAAATGGCAAAAGAGCTGAGCTTGGGATATTTACCTTGGAAGGGACAAAACTTAAGAGAACTTTATGTATCTGAAGGTCTAGTTTGAGGAAGAGGAGTGATACCTATTTAACTGGCCACAGAAGCAAAGGGTAGAAGATAAAGAGACAGACACATCTGGGAAACCTGTTGAAATGTTCTAAAGTGAAATGGCTTGTCTCTACACCTGGAGCCTCCTTCACCAGAAGTCTTTGAGGAGAAACTAGGTGACCACTCAGAGAGCATCAGAGAGGGGATTCCTGTTTAGATACTGATGAGGGGACTAGGCTTTTGCAGATCCATTACACTGCTGAGATTCTTTGCCTTAGGACACTCAAGGGTTAGACTCCATTCTGGTTCCCTAGTTTTCTGCTGCCATTTGAAATGGATCTCGACATTTGAGGGGGTACCAGTTACCTTGGATGTGACCTCAGTCTCTAGGCTATATAGCCCCAACAGGAGGCAGACAAAGGAGCCTAAAAGGCTATCACAGCACCCACGACGATGGTGTGCAGTGAACCATATAGAGATTTTCTCTAGTCCCCACCTGTACATCAATGACCATCATCTTCCCAATGAGGGAGGGCTTCTTACCTGCAGGCAGCCGGGATGAACGATCTCATTGCAAATACAACATTCCATAAGCTTCTTCTCAAAGTCCTGTGTTTCCTCATTCTGATCCACCTCTCCACAGAGAGAACAGGTGACCGAATGAGGTAGTCGGGGCTAAAAGAGGAGCAAAGACAGAAATCAGGGAGAGTGCAGGCCTGAAGTTACTTAGCTTCCTAAAGATCTCTGGCCTTTAGCTTACAGAGGACAAGAAATGTCAGGGGAAATCAAAAAGAAGATGCAGGAGAATCACTAGGCCAGGGTGGGTAGCAGCAGCTCAACATCAGATGAAAGCCTAAGTCAATAATACCCCTTTCTGGCATGCACAGACCCCAAACCCCGGGGACAGGAGTGGGGTAAACAGGGGATGAGAGAATAAGGAGGTGACCCCAAATGCCTTCCCTTTCAGCTCTTATCCCTTGGCAGAGATGGTCAAGGAGGGACAAAGCATCCTCTCCTCCACCTCCTCCGCTATGTCCACCCTGGAGATGTAAACAGTCCCTCCCCCACAGCAGGGTGGAACACTCACTGCCAGACACTGGCGAAGGACACACGACTGCTTCATGCGACCGGGTCCCCCGAACTTCTTCATGTCCCTGCAGTAGTGGCACACACCACACTCGCCTTGGACACAAGCCTTGCATTTCCGGCATCGAACCCGCCGCCGCCGGGCTCCTGAGACGATGGGTGAGGCAGCGGGTCGTACTGGGGTCAGTCGAGGAGCAGGCTTCATGGTGTGTGGCTTTGTGATAGGAATGGTAGGAACCCGCACCTTGGGCCGTGTGGGGAACTTAAGCTGGAAAAGAGAATATGAGGAGGTCAACTGGATCCAGGAAGTTCCCCCAAGAAGATGCTTTCTTTTTTTTTTTTTTTTTTTTTACACACCAAACTACGTCCTTTGCCTTCAAAACCCTGAGATTCACCTACTGGAAGCTTTTCAAAGCTAACCTGATCTACTACAGTCCTGGATCTGGGGTCACATGCAAGATGCATGATTTGGTCATGACTTTGCCCCTTAACTCCCTCTGCCTTCAGTTTCTTCCTCTGTAAACCTAAGTTAGTATAAAGTCCCCACCTCAAACAGTGGTTTTGAGGATCGATGAAATAATGCATCCAAAGTAAAGGCTGGGACTGTCCTAATTCTTTCTATACCTAGAATACTTCACATCTAAGCCTTAACATGTGCCGTGTACCCTCTAACACAAGTGTTTGGTGATGATGGTGGGGCAGATGAAACCACTGTTGATCACAATTCTCAAGAACAAGATATGGAACGAGGGGGGGGGGGGTAGGTCACAGTAGGAAGAGGCTGGCTGAAGGCATGGCAGGAAGACAGTGAAGAACCAAGATCTGGTGGGCTGGGACTGGGACGCCTCTGCATACATGGGTGTATCAGTGTTAATTCTGTTAATGTTTTTTTTTTAAGGGCAGAAGTCATATTCAACTTCTAATTCCCTACTGTTCCTAAAACAGGACTGTACATATAGTATAGACATAATAACCCAAGGTGATTGACCAAACTTGGGGTAGTGGAAAAGAGAACAGGCATTTACATAACACCTACTGTATGTTTAACCGTGGGCTAAGCACATTTCCCCTGCAAAAACTCTCTCATTTGATCCTCATAATTGCAGAAGGGAGGTGCTACCAGAATCCCATTTTTATAGGTGAGGAAACTGAGGCAGCAAGAGGTGAAGTGACTTCCCCAGGGTCACATAGCTAGTAAATATTTGAGGCCAGATCTGAACTCAGATCTTTCCTGACTCCAGGCTCAGCATTCTACCCATTGTACCACAAGCTGTTTAGCTTACCAGTGGACTCTACTCCAGAAGTTGCTGACTTTTACTCATGGGTCTTTATGTTCAGTGTTGGCACATCAGAAAAGTGGGCCCCTCACACTGTGTGGTTGGAATGTACATGTTAGCTTTATTTTCAGGGTCACAGCTAAGGGCAGAAGGACTCTCACTTTAAACACATCATGCTCCAGGCTTAGATCAGATAGGCAAATAGGATTTTAGTAAAGCACTGCCTGCCTCTACCAACTGAATGGATCAAACTGTTTATGGGTATCACATGCTCGTGACTGCTTTTCCTCTTTTTCACTAAATCAAAAAATTAAGGAAAATCTTAAGTGATCAAAAAAACAAACAAACAAACAAAAACAACAACGCAAATTTAAAATGGCAGATTTAGATCTTAATCATGGGCCTCAGCCACTGAGTGCACCAGGGCCTGAGTTCAAGCACGGCATGAGAACGTCCTTGGGGAAGCCCCTGATAAGGGCCCACAAACGAAGTCATAGAACCTGAGCAGGACTAGGGGTGGGTTGCCAGGCAGCAGCCCTGACCCCCACCAGCAGAGCTTCTTGCAGCCCCCCAGAAAAAGCCTGAAATTGGACAGAATCTCTTACCTTATCCCTTTTGGGCCACTGTACAATAGGGACTCCAGTGAGGGCCAATTTGGGATCGCTGTGGGCAAGCTCCTCTAGTAGTATCTGTGAGAAAAGAGGAGAGAAAAGCCAAGCAGCATTAACGAGGGCCAAGGCTCCGTACAGGGACCTTGAGGGCCAGAAGGGTCACTCCACTGGCATGTCTTCACCCTCTATTTGGGTGCTGACTGCAGAAGAAAATCAGAGGCAGCGCCATCACTGGAACTCAGTCTGATGCAGGGCTTGGTAGACAGTGGGCTCTTGGCCCACCTCCTCCTTCCCCTGGTCAATTCTAGGGACCCAGAGCTATCGACAATCAGATTCCTCTAAGGGAGGGTGCTCCCTGAGATCCTTCTACTGCCTCCTTTACAGAGATATCAGGTGGCCAATCATGGCCTCCCTTTGCTGGGGGTGGGGGCAGCTGCCGATGACAACAGTGACGCGCAAGATGGATTTATCGCCAACAACAGCGCCATTGACTCTTCAGGGTGCTAACCCCCAAGGGTCTCATCCTGTTTGGGATTAGGAGCTCTTTATACTCTTAAGAATGATTGAGGTCCCCTCTGCCACTGCCCACCAGCTTTAACATGGGTTCTCTCTATTGATATCCACCATAATAGAATCCAAAAATACTTCAGTAATTATTAGGAAAACAGTTTTGACCTTGTGGACCCCTGAAAGGTTCTTGGGGATTCTCAGGGTCCCTGGACCCCCTCCCTTTAAGAGCCATTGCTCTCAAGGTCAGAATACAGGCAATCAATATTTTAAAAGAACAAAGGAAGACCAAAGCATTATGTGTTCACCTCCGCCCTGCACCAGTCCAGGGGTAAATGATTCAGAAGACCATGTTACTGTAACCGATCTAGGACAGATTTACGTGTGCCATGTTTTCAGAGACATTTGAAACAAATACTGCATCAATACCCAAATATAAAAATCTTGAGACCAAGCAGGTGAAAGAAGATCTTTGCTTTGCTGACCTCATAAACCCAAAGGCAGCAAGTGGACATTCAAGAAAGGGGGCTCCCTTCCTTCTTCCCTCCTGTGGATGTCCAGCGGACTCTCTCCTGTCCCCTTTAATAAACACTCTCTAGATTTTGTGAAGCAAGGACAATGTCTACGCTGCAGCTAAGCCAGGCCACAAAGCCCCCAGAGCTGGCGCCTGGCAGAACCCCTTACCCAGGAAGCTCCCAACAAATATTTCCCAGGCCAAGTCTCCAGATGCTTCTTACCCTCCCCCAAACTGATTCCATTTGTGGACGTGTTTTATTTACTTCATGTTGCTATGGCATCATATTCAGGGGCCTCCGGTTAGCACCACACTGGGCAGGGGTGAGGAGGCGGGGTGTGGGTGCCACGTGGGACAAGGCTCAGGACTAGGCTCTTAATGTCCCCAGGGTGAAAAATTAAGATTCATTCAAAATGTGTGGCTAGGAAGGAGGTGAGCTTCCCCTCCCCCGCCTCTCCCCGCCCAGCCTGGCCTCTCTCTGGAGACCTTCCGCACAGGCTGCTGGGCTCTGCCCATTTCCTCTGCCTGAGCAGGGCTGAGCTGTCCACAAACAGGGACTTTCCACTCTGAACAAAACAGACTGCGCTTGCTCACTCCAAGATCTGCATTTAGGTTAAGGGGACGGAGGGGAACCCGACCAACTGTTCTCTTTCAAGTGAGGGTGTGGACAGAGGGATGGGGGTGATATGAGTGGGTGTGGAGGGAAATGCTGATTTCCTTCCAAAGGGGCCATTAACACAAGCCCCCACACCCTACTTCTCTATGAAGTCCTTCAGGGAAGCACTGTACAAAGCAGCCAACACCCTTCACAGGGTCAGAATGGACAGGCTGAAAGCTCCGGGTAGTCTGAGAAACCTTCAAACCAAAACATTTTCCCAGAAAAAAAAAAAGGGAGGGGAAGGAGGCCCAGCAGTGAATCAGCAAAGGCCCTCAGGGTGGTGGGTGCAGCAGGGCAGGCAGGGGAAAAGCCAGGACTCTCCCACAGCACCTTGGGCACCAATGATGCCACAAGGCGAGAGCCCCAGCACTGTCCTTCCCCCTCCCCGAACAAAGGCCCCTGTTCCAGCCTCCCCCCCCCAAACCTGAAAGGCTTCACCGACTGCCTTGACCTTGGGGTTCTCGTCCCTCCGGAGCCGCAGCGACTGTAGGTTCAAGTTTCTCCGGCCTTTGTTTGCTTGTTTGAGCTAGAAGTTGTCCTGAGCTACTTGGATTTTCTATCTCTGAAATTTCGAAGTACTGCTGAACTGCAGATGTCCTCAAAGTCTCTAGGCTGAGCAAGCCTCCTCAGAAGCCCCCGGAGGAGCTCCCGGAAGAGCAGCAGGCAGGCAAGTGTGCTCCGTCCCCAGACCTTCAGCACAGCCCAGGCACGGCTTCCTGTGCCTGCGAACAATGCTACTGCGTCACTCACATGCAGCTCCCAGAAATGCTTTGCAACAGAAGATGGCAGGAGAGAGGAGAGGCAGAGAGAGAGAGAGAGAGAGAGAGAGAGAGAGGGAGGGAGGGAGAGAGAGAGGGAGGGAGGGAGAGAGAGAGGGAGGGAGGGAGGGAGGGAGGGAGGGAGGAAGGGAGGGAGGGAGAGAGAAGGAGAAAAAGGGAGGAGGAGGGGGAAGGGGGACTGAGAGAAGGAGAGTGAGAGAGGCAAAAAGAGGAGAAAGAAGTGGAGAGGGGAGAGAGAGAGAGAGAAGAGGACAGAAGGAGAGAAGAGGAGAGAAGAGAAGAAAGCAAAGAGAGAAAGAGAAAAGAGGCAAGAGGAAAGGAGAGAAAAAGACAGAGAGAGTGGGGAAGAGGGGCTGCCGGTGGGGAGAGCAGCAAAGCCAGGAGGGCCCAGGCGTTCTGCGGCAGAGCTGGGAGGGGGTGTGTTCTCCGACCACTCTATGCTCAGTGATTGGTAGAAACTCCTGGCCTAGGAGGCGAGCTCCTCCTGCAGGCGCAGCAGCCCCCTCCCACCACCACTGCAATAGGAGAACCCTGGGCCAGCCCCCCAGGGCTCCATGGCAGCCTTTCAAGGCGCCAGAGAAAGGACAAGGCTTTAACCCATTCTGCTGTGTGTGTACAACCTGTCCCACATTTGTCCTTGTCTCACACGCGCACGCGGGCACACACACAAACACACGCATGCACACAAGTCATCCCATATTGTGTGAGCCATTGCCTGATCTGCTGCGTCCTGCCTGCTCACCTCCCCCGCTACTAAGCAACACAATAGTCTTAAAATACTTCGAACTAGGCCTGTTTGTGGCTTCTCCTCGCACTCAGGGCCAGCCCTCCCGACCTTAGGCCAGAATCCCAGCTACAGACAAGCAGGGCCTGTTCCTCCTGAAACACCCAGGCTCCAGTGTGGACTCGCATCCTGGAGGAGATTACATAAAATGCACACCTTTGTGCTAGAAAACAATGACATGTACAGTAAACTCCTGTGGTCCCTTCCAGTTCAAGTGTTCTAGTTTCCTCATTTTCATCACAGTAATGAAACTCAATGGTCACACTCAAAAGTGTCTGTATCTTGTCTCTGTCTGAGGGTCTTTCCTCCCTGGTCCAATCTCATTTCTCCACAATCTCATTTTACCCTTTCCTGTCATCACATGACACATTTCTCATTCTGCCCCAAAGCTGACAGTCTCTCTGTTCCCATGGTCCCTTGGAAGAACCCACTCTCCAGCCATCAGATACTTGGATGCCAGAAGGTTCCCCACCACCCCTGCTGCCAAGACTCAAGGTAAAACTTTAATGCTGCTTATTTTGTTACTCTTGACAAATGGAGAATGAAATGCCAGTCTGGTTCTCTGTGACTGGCAGCGGACTGGTGCCCTCACATGAGGTTACTAAGGACCCACTATGTGCCAGGCATCAAACTAAGTCAGTAGATTCTTGAATAATTACATGTTTGCTCCAAAAAGTAATTTAAAGGTGCTTATGACAGAGATGTGGTTCTTTCCAAAGACACTGCAATTGCACGGGGAGGGGAGGGGAGTGTGGCCCCTAAGCTCTCTCTGATCTGGGAGGCCCTGTACATACTAAGTTTCCAAGCTGTTTGTGAAGGAAGAACACTTGGGCACAGCAGGGTCGCCGACTCCTTCTAAGCTTTCTATTACCAGCCTCTCTAGTGTACAGATCTTAAGGTTGCAAGATTTAGAGTTCTCAATTTGTATTTAAAATACTTTTATGGGATCACAGAGCACACAGAGTGGTAAAAAACCTTGGAACTCATCGAGTCCAAAAGCCTACTTTTAAACATCTAAGTCACTTGGAGGCCACACAACCAACTTTGAGGGCCCACGAAAGTACAACTTTAAAAACATATTCTGAAGACAGTACAAGTCTGAGCAAGCAGAAGTTCTCTTTGGAGGCAGAGGCTGGCAAGGCACAGGGAGAGGGGAACTCTAGAGGAGTCGCTGGCTTGTGTCTGCAAGAGTGGATGCCTAGTTCTGACTTCTCACTAACCTCCAATACAAGATGGATGAAAAAATACTTTTGCAAATTAGAACAGACAACATGAAAAGAGAGGATTAGTAGGACGTGGGTTCCCCTGCCAGTTCTTCTGGAGAAAGCCTACGCCAGCCTTGACTTCCCCCTCCCATTAGTCAAAGGAGAGGCTCAGACAAGCAGATCCCCAAGGTCCCTTCCAACTTAAAGTCCCACTATTCTAATCATTCCTAGATGAAAGTAAAGGCCTGAGGCAATGGGCAGTAAGCACAATCAAGTGTACAATATCCTAATTCTTCAAAGACCAGGAACCTGAGTACAGGAGAAGCATTCTCCTACATCCTACACATGACCTGTCAGCAGCAGGGTCACGAGACTGCGCACATGTGCAATTCAGGAGGAATTATGTCCATTTTGGATGACTGTATTTGGAGGCTGGCTCATGAGGAAGGAATTGCTGATAAATGGAATACACTGGAATTTGTCTGTTCTACTTTGTAGGAATAGTCAGACTGGTCCCATGGGTTCACCCCTGGTTTCACCTGAACCTAGACTTAAAGCTGGAAGGCCTGAGAAACCATCTGGTCTGCTTCTGCTTATAGAGGAGGAAATTTAAGGTCCAGAGAAGGCAAGTCAGGTAGGTAACAGGTTCCAGAACCAAAAGGAAGGCAAGATGGAAGGAAGGAAGCATTTATAAAGCAACTGCTGTGTGCTAAGCTGTCTCTCATTTGATCAGAACATAAACCTTGGCCCCCGACTCCTAGGCCAGCCCCTTCAGCACCTCCAGTTTGACCTTTCAGGAGTTGCAGTGAAGTCACCAAAGCTGGAAGGGGGACAGAGCAGAATCCCTAACTGGGCACTAAGTCTGTTCCAACAGGATCCAACACTTTTCCTGAAGTCTTCCATTTGTCAACATGATTAACATTTTCATACCTTTATTAGATTTAAATGCTGGTGGGAACTTGACACCCAGTAAGAGCCAAATCCGAGGTTGGGGCACAACTGTTGGGTGGAAATGAGACTGCCCTCAGAGAAATCAAAGAGGGTGCATGACTGTCGCTGAAGCCTCCTCTCCCCGTAATTCTGAGTCCCCTTCAAACTGCTCTTCCTGCCTTGGGAAGTCACTTTCCCACTTTCTATCACTTTACTCCCCACCACTTTTGCCCCTGATCTTCTGACATCTGTACTTGCTACATGACAGACACCAGCACTGGGGAATTCATCATCCAGGCTTCCATTCTTCCTCCACTGAGAGCTAGCCCAGACCTGCCAATTTCCTATGATGCCTTTTCCTGGCTTTTTGGAACTGTGGTCACAAATCCCTGCATGGCCTACCTTGGATCTCAACATAACCTTCTTGTCTTTGGGCACATTAGGTAAAGGAATACTTGATCATGGTTTAGAGTTGGAAAGGGGGCTTTGAGATCAAGTGGCCCCACTCCTTTACAGATGAGGAAACTGAGGCCTAGAGGTTTTTTTTATGATAGGCCTCATTGATGACCCCCTTGAGGGATTTACTGACTCTAAAAAATAAAACAAAATCCAACAAAACACATCAGGAATCATTCTCTTCTTACAGGAGGTTATAAAATTGGTTTTCCTTTGCTCATAATTTATTTCAATAGATCCCTTTAATATAAGGAAGGCAGTGACTGTGCAAGAAAAATTTATTTGAATCCACAAAATCTAAGAGTTAAAAAACCTAATGATCCAAAGGGCCTGTGAGACAGGAATGGAGAGATTTTACAACGAAGTTAGAACAATCTCTGAAGGTTACCTGGGCACACAGTGTCCAATGTGGTCATGTCTCGGAGAGCACAGCAGGAAAACATCCTCACAGTGCACAACGGTGGCTGTGCAGCCGCCTTCAAGGGACCAACTGGCTGCAGGTCCTAGGGCAAGTTAATACTTCTCTCTGGGCCTAAGTTTTCTCCTTTGCAAAACAAAGTGGGCAAAGCAACGAGCCTCAGGGACCCTCCTCCCTCCCACTTCCAGGATACCATTACTGCACAGACCAAAAACCTTCAAATTATACAGCTGACCCACCATGACTTCCTAAAGTTCAGGTCTGACCATGGGATTCCCCTACTCAGTCAATTCTAATGGCTCCCTGTGACAGCCAGGATCAAACATAAAATTCTGTTTGGCTCTGAAAGCTCTTCACCACCCAGGCTGCTCCCACCCCACCAGACTTCTTTCTTCTTACTCCCCAGTGACTTTGGCCTTCCTGCTGGGCCTCAAACAAGACATTCCATCTTCTTTGTTCTTTAGCCTGGAACGTTCTTCTTCCTCATCTCCACCTCCTGGATTCCTACTGGTCTCAGTTGAAATCCCCCCCTTCTGCAAAAAGCCTTTTCTGGGCCCTCTCAATGCCAGAGTCTTCCTTCTAAGACTGCCTCCATTTTGCCCTGCATAGATCTTCTGTGTACACAAGCGTTTTATGTGCTGTGTCCTCTCACTATGATGGGAGTTTTGGGAAGGCCTGGCCTGCTTTTGCCTTTCTTCGGATCCTTAGCGCTTAAGCACGGTGCCTTGCACACAGTAAGTGCTTAGTAAGTGCTGGCTGACTTGTTGCTTGCCCCAGGAAGCGATGAACACAAAGACAGCAACCAGGGTTTAGAATCTTCTTAGTTTGGGCAAATAGAGTTAAGTTGTTATAATAGTGAAACTAGGAATTGACCAAAAATGAATTCTCCTAGCTCCTTTTTATCCGTAATTCAAACTGTGTGGAAATTTCCCCAATGTCAGGATGACATTCTGCACTTCTCACATCTCTGCCAACCCCTGATGCCAAACTGACCCAGCTTCCACAGGCGACGTGGAAACGTGCTCCCCAGCAGCATTTCTACATGTTCCAATGCCTCCCCTCCTGAAGGACCTTGCTTTCTGACTTGAACTTTTCCCACACTTCTTGCTCTCCATCCACTCAGCCTATCTTCCACTTTCTCCTCAATTTCACCCACCGGTTATGAAATCAAATGACAATCTACTCTTCAGTGGAGGGAGATCCAGATGCCATCCCTAAGCTAGGAAGTATCTTTCCTGAAATGGCAGAAGAAAGGAGGTCTCTTAGCTGCACAGAGATGAAAAAGTGCTAATTAGGAAAACTTCAGTCCACCTCACTTTAATCCAATGCAAAACTATTTCTTAGAATAAGTTCTTACACAGTTGAAAAGATCCACAGGAAAGAGATTTACTACACTTATTAGAAAGTGGAAAGGAATTCTTCCTTTGTCTAGTTATTCATATCTTCACATTTTCTTCTGGGATAACTTTTAAAGATTTCTTAACCTTTGATGTTCACATAATAAAAATATTTACTAAAAATTCAAAAAAAAAAAGACTGAGTTTCAGATTACTCATACATTCCTAGCAAAATTTCCCTTTTTTGGGAGATGGATGTAAATGAGGACATGGATCCCAGATATAGAAGAGTATACCAAAAATACCATGTAAGGAACCTTGATACTGTACTAAGATGAGTTATAATCTATTATAACCTTGTCCACTAGAAAATATCAACAAATATGCAAGTTTTATGAGTATGTAAGGTAATCAAAGTAATCACATAAGATTTATTCTTAATGGCAACCCAAGAAAATGTAGAATAATCCCTTTCAATAGGCCAAGAGAAGATGTCAAGAATCCTCCAGAGAATGCAAAGGACTTACAGGAGGGCGGGAGGAGCACAGACACTACAAAGGAATGAAAGAAAGGTTCTAGAAATGTTTCTCAGGATGAATGAGGGCCTGTTTTACTATCAGCTTAAATCGGAGTCTCCAGAAAGGACCCAAGGTCTGTGACAAGAGTCTAAGGTTAACGAAGAGACTGAAAGTTAGCCCTTTCTAGTCTTTACATAAGCACTAACTAGTCCTAAGATAGTCACTGCTCTAACCTAGGAAGAGGCCCACTGGCTTAGGGCCAGGCTCAGCTAAAGTTCCAAGTGACACTTCTGTTACCTTTCCCCATTTGCTAGAAGAGCACACCCTGTGGTCACGGGTGCCAGACATGTGGCTTAGGTCTCACAGTCCTTCATTCCCCGATAATATTCTCAATAACTCCATTGTACCAGCAGAATCCATTTTTCAGTGACAAACCTGTCATGCAGTTTCTAGGAAAAGGCAAAACTTTTTAACTTTAAACTGAAATCCAACCTATTTCTCTTAATGGCTGCTGTTTTTCAAATAGATTCTTTGAAATGAAATCTTACCTAACAGATTTCAAATAAAAACTGCCCTTAGTGAGTATGTAATCTTTTTAGTGACCAAGAGGGATGAGGCCTTGCCTAAGTCTCACCAAAGTCTGCTGGTACTTTGATACCACATCAACAAGGTCTAACAGCACTTGTACGAGCTGGCATGAGTCAGGAAGCCACAGAAAGATGCTAGAGTAGAATAGTATCAGAGAAAATCAGCTCTCAAAACTCTGCAAGACATGCACTCCCCCGACCGGGCCCAAAGCCAGGCATAAGCACTGGTCCTCCTTTGGGAGGTGGCCTGCTCAGCCAGACCAGGAGCCTCACCTTAACATCAGCAATGAGAGCATCTTCATCTTCGATCCCTGTTGGGACACATTTCTTGTGTAATGGCAGTGACTCTAGCTTATCCACAAGGCACCGGAGACCTTCCAGCTCAAAATGAGTCAGATGAATCTGTTTGTCCTTCCGGGGACTACCTTGAGGCTCCCACACTTGACCGTTGTGGGAGCCCCGGCCAGACTCTGAGGACGAGTCCACTGACAAGGTTCTCTTCAGTCCTTGCAGGTTCCTGCAGGTTTTACCCAGCCCATCATAATCCACGTTGACTCCGTTGGCCATAGGGCTGGTAAGGATGGAGCGTCGGCTGCTCAGGCGCCTCGGCTCTTTCTCTGAAGCCTCCTCATCTACACTTCCAGACTCCAGACCATTCAACTCCAAATCTGCAGAGGCAGAGAAATAAACAGAATAAGAACACAAGATAGAGCCTTAGGGGGATCCCATGTCAAACTTAACATGCGAGAGACACTGAGGCTGTGACAGCCAAAAGGTTCACATTTTGAGACAAAGTCAATTCAGTAGGTCAGCCTATGTTAAAGTTGAATCTCTCTTTCCAGAATTCCACAGCACGTGGGTTGGAAGGGACACCAAGGTCGGCTCCAGCCCCTGCAGATGAGCAAGAATGTGCAGCATCTTCTACTGAACAAAGGCCCATAGCCTCTTCCTTCATGCCCTTCAGTCACACAAAGGGAGCATCTCATGCTAGATAAGGCCATTACAGGGGTTCCACTGCCTTCAGTGTCCTTACTTACCATGTCCTTACTAGGTGGCAGCCCTCTTGGCATTTCACTTCACCCTGGCTTTCTCCTAAACCTATTCTTCATCCTCTTTAAGACAGCCATTGCCTCCACCCCCTGCACTTTTTCAGACCACTTACTTCTGTTCTGACCACTTTTTTCCTCTCTCCAAACTGAACCTAATAGTTATTTCAGGTCTCTACCATTCACAGTTTCTGAACCCCTTGTACCCCTGTCCTGTACCCATCTTTGTTCAAACTCCAGCTTCCTTCTGTACATGATGAGCCAGTGAATGAACCTGGAAAAACCTGACCATGCTGGATATTTATCCAACTTGGACTGAGCTCTACAGCAGCAAGTCAATCATTCGATTCTTCCCTAATTACTTCCCTGCCTCATTCCCCACAGGAGCCATCCCAGACTTTCTGGTGACCTCCTCCTCATTGTGGCCCTTCCTCCTGGACATGCTTGCCTCTCTGAGTTTGCTCTCAGCCTATGTGGCTGCTGCTTTGCAGTCTCTTCCCTGACTTGTAATCCACAGTCTGGTCCCTAACTGTGGGGATCCATACTGGCTGGGCCCTCTTCATTTCCCTTTTTCTCATCTTTCTTGGTATCATGAAGATATCACGATGACCAGCTCCCACAGAGAGATCCAGCCACCAGGCCTGTGAAGATGCCTGCCAGATAGGTGGAGTCAGCCCTGGTCTCTCCCCAAAACTTTGGTCCACACCCCTAAATATTAATTAGACATTTCAAATTCAACATCTGGGAGAGATCTTAAGACGACTCATCTAAAACTCAGCTCACCATCTTTTCCTCTAAAGCCGAATCCTCTTCCCAACTTGTCTGCTTCTGTTGATGGCACCAGTCTGCCTGTCCCTGTAACCTCAGTACCGTCCTTGACCCGACTCTCTCCATGTCCCCTCCCATTTCTTCCTCCATTCCCTTCTTTCCATGTGCACAGCTAATACCTTAATCCTGGCTCTCAGCACCTCTCCCTCAGACTGTGCAAGAGCTTCCTCACTGCTGTCCCTGACTCCTGCCCTGAGGCCAAAGTCATTTTCCTTAAGCTCAGCTCTGACCATGGGACAGGACTACTCAACCAACTCTAGTGCTGTCCCATTGCCTCCAGGACAAAATGTAAATTGCTGACTTTTTGAAAGCCCTTTGTGGCTCCCCCACAACCAGGCCCCATCTCCTATATGCTATAACAGACAAACTGGCCATGTCTCTGAACCTCACCCTGTCTCACCATCTCTGTGACTTCTGTTGGTGCCCCCCACACCTGCAGTGACCCTCCTCATCTCCACCTCAGAGGCCCTCTCTTCCTCTAAGGTACAGCCCAGGTGCCAATTTCAATGTGAAGCCTTTCCTGATCCTGGGTCCTCCCTCCTTTCCATAAGAGCTTGTATTTCTCATATAGAATACATACATACATTTTTATTAACACAAAATTAAGACAGTTTGGAATAAGTTAATAAATATTTACAATTCTTAGTCCAAAGCCTTAGTGCAGCCTTAAGGTATTAAAGTTTTAATAAAGGTCTAATTTTTAAGATATATAGGGAATTGTTTCAAATTTATAAGAATAAGGGTCATTCTCCAATTAATAAGTGGCCATAAGACACAAACAGCTGAAGTTTTAGGACGAAGAAAGCTGAGGCATCAAATGTTATTTTAAACTATTAAGGCTTAAAAGCACACTAAGACTTTTGGGACATTACACACACGAAATTTATATGCATAAAATATATGTATATAATATACATAATGTACATATATTATATGCATAACATTAAAATGCAAGATAGTTTGGGAGTAATATTTATCAACTTATAGTTAACGTGCATGTGTACATACATATGTATATAATACAGCACTGTGATATATATATATTATATATATATGCACATATTTTTTCTAAATTATTTTTTATTTTTTCCCAATTACATATAAAAACAAATTTTAAAATGTTTTTAAAATTCTGAGTTCCAAATTCTCTTCCCCCCGACCTGAGGGTAAGCAATCTGACATAGGTTATACATGATATACACATATTTACTCACTTTATACTGTAGATATTTTTATATGTATTAAGGTGTATGTTTGTTGTGAGAAGGGATTGTTTCCTTCTTGGTACTTGGATCCCCAGTGCCCTGCACACAGTAGGTGCTTAATAATAATACTGCTGACTGACTGACCGTCACTGCGAGGAAAATCAAGCACTAAGCACCTCTCTGTGGCAGCCCATGGACCTTATGTCTCCCAGGAAATGTTACTAACTTCCAGAGGGGGCTCCTGGTTCTGCCTCTAGGGCCAAACAAATCAATTCTCACCCCACGCCCACCCCCTTAGAGCCTGCAAAGAACTACCATGCTCCTCCCACAAGTTCTTCTCTAAGGCAGATATTGCTAAGTCTTGCAAGACACAGCTTCCAGGAGTCTGCTCATCATGGCTGGCCTTTAAGGTGGAACTCAATGCTGTGGTCTCCAAGCCTTTCACCAGGCAAAAGGAGCATTGCTGACTTGCACTGAACTGTACTCTGCCAGACACTTCTTAGCTGAGTGACCCTGGGCAAGTCACTTACCCTGTTTGTCTCAGTTTCCTCAACTATAAAAGGGGGATAATAAGAGCATCCACCCCCAGCATTGTTGTGAAGACCGAATGACATGAATGTAAAGTGCTTAGCAAAACAGCTAGCATACAATGTTCCAGAAATGTGAGTTAGTAATCATTTTTTATTACTGCTGTTGTATGCTAGCTTTCACCTGAGTTTGAAAAGCAACATCATGAGATTAAGATTTTTTTCCCCCATTAAATTTCATCTTGGACCTTTCATGAGAGAGAACCTTCCGGGCCTGGCTGTCCATTAACCACAACTCTTTGGGATTCGCTCAACAGCCCTGAACCCCACTACCCACACCACAGTCAGGCAGCCTGTATGTCTCTACACTGTCCAAGACACTACAATTAAAAAACTCTGTCAAATGCCAAGTACATTCCATTGCCTGGATCTCCCAGTTTTATAAACCATCAAAAATAGAAAAGATTATTTGGAATAATCTTGTTCTTGCTTAACATATACTAGCTGTTAATGATTACCAGCCCTCTTTCAAAATGCTCATTTTATATCCCAGAATTTTGTCACCAAGTAAAGTTCACTGGTCCAAAATGTAAAGAACTTCCCTTCTTCAATTTGAAACACTGGAATTCCTGGCTGATCTGCAGGGTTGTGGTACTGTTCCCGTTTTTCAAGGCTATCACCAGAGACCCAAGGTACTCAGCAGTCCTTGGGATGTACTTTGCTTGGTGCCAGTAAACAGCTCCCAGAAGGTTGCTGATGGCTCCTTCGCTTGTCATAGCCTTCTGTCAGTCATTTCTGTCCTACCTTTCCCAGTATGAAGACTAACTGCTATTTAGGACACTGAGGAAAGGTTTCTCTAGAGCAAATAAAGGTTCCCAAGGAAATGAGGATGATTTCTGGTGACATTCTAGCACACAGAACTTGGCTGGCTTTCCCTCTGACCTCCTCATGCTCCTGCATCTGCTTTTCTCTTTTCCACGTTTCCTGCTGCTTTCGTTTTTCCGCTCAGGGCTGCCTGCTACTACCCATGACCACTGCTGAGTCTTGTTAGTGGCACTGAGTGATGCCAAAGTTGCCTGTGGGCTTAGAAGCATTTATTAAGCACCTACCTTGTACCAGGAAGTGAGCCCAGTGTTGGAGGTGCAAATATGATGAATGGAACAGTTCCTACCCCTAAGTATGAGGCAGGAAAATATGAGGAAAGTTAACTCTTTTGGTAATAAATAAATAACTGATCTATAGTTATAAAACCTGAGAAAAAAGGATGAGCCAAAGACTTCAAGAAATAATCCAGACTTGGTATATGAATTCTATAACAGGACAGGAAAACTCAGATGTCAGAAAGAAGTGAAGAATTTTGATGAGGGACAGATGTTGTAAGGGATAGTGTAGACACAACAAGAGATAGCATGGCAGAGGTACCTCTGAGAACAAGTCCTGCCCCTGGCACGAATGGGCTTTGGGACCCTGGACAGGACTTGAAAGTTCTCAGCACTCTGAGAAACGAGACAGCAGGCTGCACGGTGGGTCAGCCACCTGCACGCAGACAAAGTGAAACCACAGGTCTGCAGGGTGGAAGTTGCACAGGAAAAAATACGTCCTTTGGAGATTACATTGTTGGTTTCTCTCTTTTTTTTCTGAGACCCTGAAGAAGCTACCAAATGCAGGCAATAGAACAGACAGGATTCAACATTCATCTATGAAACCATCCACAAGGACCAAAGCAGGCCTCACCTGCCACCTTTCTAAAAAGCCTGGGGCTGAGCTACAGAGCCTCAAGGACAAAGAAGTGTGCATAGCTCCTCCCAGCAGCCTGGAAGTGCTCCCAAGAGCCCATGTCGGGGAGGGGCAGGGGAGGCCATCCTCCTGACCACAGGACATATTCTGGTGCTCACAGGAATCAGACCAGAAATAAAACTACAGGAAGCAGACTCGTCAGAATTCCCCTACTCCCTAGAGACTACAACAAGGGGAGGAAATTATTTGGTTTCAAAGATTAGAGAAGAGATAGTCAAGTCAAGTACTCACCCATGCTGAGGGATTCTTTCTGGAAATCCTTGGTAAGGTGGGAGCGGTTGGTGATGCAGTAGACATAGCGCTCTAACACGTACCAACACATCTCATAGTAGAATGGATAACGGAACTTATTTGGGACCTATATGGGACAAGGTGATAAGCAGAACAAACTGATACTTTAATTCCAAAGAACCTCATCATTCTGAGTAATATAATTAGTCATAGTTCCATCACTTTTCTCCCCTGAAAAAAATGAGAGGTTTGGACTAGGTGGACTAACCACCTTCCAGCTAAATTCTACGATCCCACAGAAGACGTGGCTTGGTCATCCGAGGAAGTCAGTCTTTTCGAGAAAACCATCACCACAGGAGCCTGGTGCTCAGAAAGGCAATTCAGAACTAGTAAGGGAAATAACCTATTCATTCCTGACTTAGTCAAATGGAAAATTAAAAAAAAGAAATTTGTGTATATGAAAAATTTTCTGGATTTGGGTTCTAGGGTAAATCTGTTAGACAAAGACAGATATGACAGCTAATTCGGAAAATTGTTCTGGGATCCAATTCCCTTAACAAAAGAGAACCCCCAGGATAAGATCTATCCTTTGAGAAGTGGCAAGGATCTGTCTGGAAGATACTAAAGTCCAGAGCCTGGCCCACGGTACCCTGCACACAGTAGACACCTTAACAAATAGCTGTTGAATGGCACTGAATTCTGAAGCAGAAAAGGGTGATAGGGCAGGTGTGTATCTCTACCTGTAACAAGCTACCTGCATGTGCACGAGGACTAGAAATCTGTGGCTGTAGCATGGCTTTTTCCCTTGCTCCACAAGAAGACTGTCCTGCTCTAACTAAAACAACGCAAGCAGTCCCCAGAATGTGGAGCAGCACATGCCATGCTATGAAGGTAAGTCACTGTGTGAGGATCTGTACCCCACTGAGCCTGCTTCCTGCTGTGCTGTGCAATAGAGAATTCAACCACATACGTGAGAAGCTGTTTTGAATCTAGACTCCCTAAGAACTTCCGAATCTCCTTCCGGGTGGAATGGAGATTTCTGTGAGCACAGCTAAAAGCAAGGAGATAGGAAGCTTTTTCCAGGCAGTTGAGGTGACCCCTAGATAAAAAGAGGATTGATCCAGGGCCAGAGGAAGGTCATACAATAAAGTGCTGTTTGCTTTACTGCTCTGAGGCTAAGATCCTATCCTTTCACTTTTAGGTCACATGTCTTTAGCTCTGGTAAAAAGACAGGAAAAGAAGAGGAATCAGGAAGGGAGGTTTGTCTTTCTCTACTGGTTAAAGTGACAGTTTCTAAACTCAATCATTTCTTGGACTTTGTTTGAAGCGTCTTAGGAATATGGGTAATACAGTAAGAAAGGAGAGGATATGGGCCTTCAGTATTCAAGCTTTTAACTTGGTGCTCAAGAGAATGATTTGGGACTGACCTGCTCCATCATGCTGTTTCACTTATATTGTCAAATGCCAGACAGAACAGCAGTGACAAAAACTGCCTGACAAAGTTGTATAGAAATGTGTGACCTATTAATGAAGAATCTTGTTAGCTTTTCTTCTCCAATTAAGTCTTCCAAGGATCACCACCCCAGCTTCAGTGGAGGAAGAGGAAAAGTTGGACTTAGAATAGTCTTAATGGTTGAGCTGCTCACGCAGCTGGTGACACAGTCTAGGCAAGATCAGCCTGCATTCTGATCGCACTTTGTCCCTTTCAAAGAACTTCTATGTAGCTGCTTTCTCATAAGCTTCACAAAGTAGATTTCATGTCCACTCAAGTCATTAGGAAGTACCTACTAAGGACAAAGCACAATGCTCAGCACGGGACTGGAAGACAAAACTCAGATGGGGACAGTCCTCCAACAGCCGCCAGCCATTTTGCAGGTACCCAGGTTGTAGATGGGCACACTTTGCTCACTCCTGGTCTACAAAGAATGATGCAGAGAACAGAACTACCTGCCTGGGCTACCAGTCAGTGAGGCTTCTGGTACCTCTGCACCACCTCAGTATGCTGGTGCTGGGAGAAGTTGACGGGCCATGCAGAGATGGTCCAATGTGGGATTTTTGTTTACAGATTCTAGGAATGGACCAATATTCGTGAATCTGTTCAGACAAATAGAAAGTATACTTGAAAACTCTCAAGACCCAAAGGAGGCTGCTAGCGTTAGGTACTCTGGAAAAATTGCCTTTCCGCTCAACTTTAAAGCCACAGAAAGATGTACAAGTGGCTCCTCTCTTGTCAGTCCAATAACAATCCAAGAAGCTACAAGTTACTGGAGCTTCAACAGAAAGGGAAACACAGAAGAAACCTGTCATAGTTGGGGCCTTTGGTTATAGGATCACAGGGTCCAAATTAAAGCTAGAAAGGACCTTAGGTCATCAAGTTCAACTCCTCATTTTAAAGAGGGGGAAACTGAGGCCCAGAGAACGAAAAGGAATTACAATGTAACTTTGTTTTTACTGTGGAATAAACTACACATTTTCTATTGCAAATCACTGTCCTCTACAGCTTCACCTCTACATTATTTTCATTTTCTGTAATTTCTTTCATCATGACTTAACTGAATTACTGCTACTTAACTTCAAGAACATTTGTGACTTTAATTCTGCAAATAAAGCAGTTCCTATTGTGTGTGAATCCTCCAAGGAACAGGACGTTCCTCAACAACACCAGTGCTTCAATAACACAATGATTTAGTTTCCATATTCAGGGTGAACTCAAGGTCTGTCTGTTCAGTTTTAGCCTTCTGTTTATTTAGGATTCTGTCTTAATGTCAGTGAATATGACACAAACTGAGATACTGCATTAAGAGGCATGGAACCAGTAAAGTACTTAGCAAAGATAACAGGCACACAAATTTGAGGATGCCAAACCCTACTGGGTTAAAACTGTTAGAACAACGAAGGTAAGTTTTTAAAAATTTAAATACTGTTTACTAGCAGTTTACATAGAAACAAAAGATTCAGAGCATAAAGATGACATAGGAGAAGAAAATGGTCTAAAAGTGGCCTAGAAGACTCCTAGTCGTTCAATGCTAATAAGGAATGAGAAACCCAAGACCTCAGAAAAAAGCAAGAACACATGAGTGGCTAAAATGCTTAACTTCTCTGTTTTTTCCAAGGTGCTAAGATTTAAACTAAAGATCTGAGAGTAAAAGGTTCACAATCTTTAGTCACTGCTTACTTACCCGTGTCCGATCTTCAATGTTGTAGATTTTGAGCTGCATGGGGATGTTAAAACTGTGCAAAAAGTTGCCCCCAAACACTAATGTGTCCGTAGGGGTGTACACTGCATGAATCCAGCCTAAAGAGGTAGGAGAACCAACAATGTCTCAAGTTAGAGAAGGATTCTCTTGGAGAAGAAGTGACAAGTTCTCCCCCCAATCCGAGTGTGATCCTCTGTCCTTCTTCCTGAGGGGCCCTACTCCATTTTCACCACTTCTTACGAGGAGTGGTGGAAAAGAGAACCACCCTTCTCCCACTCCTGCTCCCCCATACTCCCTTGCTCAGAAGGGCCAGGCCACGGATGCATCTCGAACCCCTGGCCTGGGAACCTTCAACAGCTCCCTTCAAGGTTTGTCCCTTCCTAGCTCTCCTTTCCCTCCCTCCAAAATGCCTGTCATATGCTTCCTGAAGAATCCTGCTGTCCAAAAAGACCTGATCAAGTCACTCTTCCGCTCCTCAAAAGGCCTATCCTGAGTCTGAGCCCTGTCTCCTCTCCTCATGCAATCCACAAACTAGCCAAGCCTCCTACACATCCATGTGAGGCTCTTCCACCTCCATGAACCTCTTCAGGTAGTTTCTGCTGACCACATCTATATTCCCCTGAACTAACTCTACCCCTTTAAAGCCCAACTAAAGGACTGACTCTTTCAAAGTCGTCTTATTCCTCTGGTTTGTAGCAAGTTCCTGCTTCAAACCTCAAGCAGCAATTTGTTCAAGTCATATTGGGAGTGAGTGAATGGAAAAATATTAAGTGTTTTATGGCATATACTTCAAGGCTCTCTAGAATTCTAGAGAAAAAATGATGAGCACGTGCACACCCTTGAAGCAGGGGGCTCACTACTGGCAAGAAAAACCCACAGCTGTGCAAAAATATTCCTAGTGGCAACAAGACTGGAAGCAAACTGGATGCTCATAGGGTAGAGAATGGTGGATATGCTCAATGGAAGCTAACTGCACTCTAAGGAATGAGGACCAACACAGAATAAAAGGCACACACTGGAGAATGACTCACACAACAACAACATCATAAAGACAAGCTACTCTGGAAGACCTGAGCACAACTTCAGGGGGCTCACGACGACACAGAGAGGTGCTAGGCCCAGGTGCACAGTGATTCCCAGGGGGTTTTGCTTTTCCTTTCTTTTTCAACAGAAAGATGGAGAGAAGGTGGAGGTTTCAAGATTAAAAAAATAAAATGAGAACCATTTAAAAAATGAATTACGATATACTAATGGAATATAATTGCTGCACCATAGGAAACAATGAAATGAAGAATTGAAAGAAATATGGAAAGATTTAAAAGAAGGAATGTAGAATCACAAGGGCAGAATCAAAGTCCCATAAGCTACACTGACTACTGCCATGTAGTTAAAAGACAACAGCAGAAAGAATTCGTTTTGTACACATCATAAACAAGGTCAAAAAGGCTCAGGGATAGGGTTAATGAAAGCTAAATAACAGAAGTTATGGGAACGTGCTGAATGTAGTCTGCAAATGGAAGTGGATCCATTTTCAGGTGCCTCACCACTGTATCGGACGCTTGCACACGGTGAATGTTACCTAGCATCACTCCATATGCTCAATATCTTTGGGTTCAAGGGAAGGCAAGGGCATCTCTCTGCTCTGCTTACCCGAGGGGATAACAAAGGTATATCCCTGCTTGAGCTCGATGCGCTGGCATTCTGACACACGGTCACCCAGGAAGATGTCTCCCTGTTTCCCTGACAGCAGCCAATTCTCATACAGTTCCAGGTTTTGGGCCGTAGGTGGTATAAGCCAGAAGACCTGGAAGTGAAAAACTTCAGTGTGTGAACAGTCACTGATAGAACCCTTGATAAGCTAACTTCCTATATGAACTAATGGTTGCTGGGGTTCAAGACCCTTAATTTTAAACCATGTGACCTTTCAACCCAAGACTACTCTTTTCTGCCAGACCCATTCATGTACCCTCTAGTTCACTTCTAGCAGAGGACAGAATGAGGTCAAAACCCTTTAGTTGCACGACTAGATCTGAGATCTAGAGTGGAAGGGACCTCCAAGGCTATTTAGTCAAATCCTCTCATTTTACAGATGGGCAAACTGAGGCCCAGGAGGTGAAGTGACTTGGCACGTCTTCCCTTGGAAGCAGGCACCAGAGAAGGGGTCTGGACTCAGGTTCCTTGAGTCTCCCCCATTGCTGGCCTTCACTTAACATCAGCATGCCATGCCATAGGAAGATGCCAGGCTCCCACAGGACCACCGTGGGTGATTGCCAAGCTTTGAAAAATGGGCAAAAGAGCAGCAAACTGGTCAAATTTCAGACAGATGTTTCTACAGTCCAGAGGTAAATCCGAGTCCAAATTTACTACACTTACCAATCACTTTTAGCTCACAGTGTAAAAGAAATTCCTTGAAGGCAGGGACTCTCATTCATCTCTCTGTCCCTGGTGCTTAACACACTCTTTTTCTCAATAATTTACAGTCTTAAGAGCCCTGGGGCATACGGTAGCTAGGTGGTATGATGAGTAAGGAGGACTTGAGTTCAAATCCAGCCTTAGACACTTACTAGCTGTGTAACCCCAGGCAAGTCACTTAACTAACTGCCTCAGAAAAAAGAGAGAAAGGGGGGAAGGAGGGAGGGAGGGAGGGAGAGGAAGGGGGAGCGTGAGCGAGAGAAGAGAACAGTGCTAGGGCACTAAAAGCTAATGAACTTGTTTAGAATGTACAGAGGGAGCACCTGAGTCCAGGCCTTCTTGACTTGAGTCTGGCCCCTGACTCACTATGCCATATGGACTCTCACCTTGCACAAAACAGGTATTCAGTGTTGCTGAATTACGGCAATAGACACAATTCTTTGTCTTCTACTTCATGTCTCCACCCAGAATAGTTCAGAAATTTCCTTGCAGATATTACTAAGGAATCTCACTGTACAAGAAAAACTTCCTCTGTCATTCACAGTCTTTGGCCTTCTGAATTCCTGGACTTAGGGTGAAGAACACCTCAGCAAAGCTGGGGTTCAAGAACTCTTCCAAGGTGGGTAGCCTTGCGTGTGCAACTGCCTAAAAGAATTCCAATCCTCACCAAACTCTAGCCAAAGATCAAATGATAGCACTCTCTCTACCAAAATAATTATGCTGGGCTAGAATGGCTCAAATGTGCCACTATTCAGATTAAATGACACAATCCAACCTTCAATCCTAACACAAAGATCTCTCCATAGATGGCACCGTACCTTTCCTCCCTGGTGTATGTGGTACCATACAGAGGTGCCACCGAAGTCCACGTGAAAGTCTGTGTAGCAGCCCCGGACGCTCATGAGACAGTACCTGGCCCCAAAGGAGAACACACATCAGGACAATGAAAGATGTAACAGCTCATAAAGCCAATATAACTTTGCCAAGTGCATTTGCTACACAGGAGGAAGGCTCCACAGTCTTTATTGAATTTTCCAAAGAGAAGTTTGAATTTGCAATTCAACAAGCAGATAAGAAAAACCCAAGCATCAGGAAAATGAAAATAGTAGGCTTGGACATGGTTCAATGTATGACAGGGGAGGGATCCTGGCAAACATCAAGGAGATCTTGTGACCTTTCCAACTGTCCTACAGTTTTCTAACAGAAAAATTAAACCGGTAGGACTCAATAATATAATAAATAATAAAAATTCCCAAAGGGGTTTTGTTAGGAGGGAATAAGAAAGCCCTTACATGTAGAAGGAGTCCTTGTTCTTGGGGGTTCTTGCCTCCCCTCCTCCATTACCTTGTATTCATTTTGCATCTCCGTACACACACATGCAAGCACACACATATACACGAGGACACACACATTTGTACGTGCGCACACACACACACACACACACACACACACTCTCTCTCTCTCTCTCTCTCTCAACAGAATGTGAGCTTCTTGACAGGGTCTATGACCTTTCTGTCCACCTGTCCAGAGCCCATCATACAGCAGATGCTTAATAAATGTTTACTGATGACTGACTCCCTTTCCTCAGGTTAGCCCCTACCCCACCATCCTGGATCGTAAGTTATGTAGGAGGTCTTGACAGCAACACCATCCTCTTTACGTTCATCCTCACCATTCCACGTTCTCACTCTGAGTGGGAAGAAAGCTGAGTCTGGATGTGACTCAACTGCTAGACAGAGATCTTTCTTATCTACATAATTTTAGTTTAGATTTTCCTTGAAATTTTAAATCCTCCTTTCCCCAAATGACAGAATTCTTTTCGGCTTAGCTTATTCTGCTTCCCATTGTCTGCGCAGGTAGCCCAGGGACTGGTGCCTTCACTTACTTCTGCACTTTGGGGTACTGCATCTCCAGGATGGCATTGGTGGACTCTGTCTGGCTTTCCTTCAAGTGCCTTGGCCACATGTTGTCTACCCAATCGATAAAGTCAACCTAGAAGAAGCAGGGAAAGTGAGGCTAGTGTTCAACCTTATTTTCACCCTTTCCTCCCAACCATGCTGGGATGGAGGCAGTAGCTTAGAGAGAGACTAGGGGACTTGCCTGTGGCCACAGAGCTAGGGAACATTAGGCCTGGTGTTAAGGCCAAAGGAAATGCGAACTCTTCTCAACCCACCAATAATACCCATGATTCCAAAACCCATCATGGCAGCCACAAATAAGTAAAACGGTGTTTTGCTTTAATTGATGTCAATCAGCCAATATCAAAGAGCTAACCATTAAATGGTAACAAAGATGAATCCTTCCATCAATGTGATTCCAAACACCAAGGATTGAAACAAAATCTCCCATGAAAGGATGCAACAACTTCTTAGGCCACTCTTTCCTCCTATCATCTGACTCCCTTTTGCTCTGAAAACACAAAAAATTGCTCTGTGAAGTGTGTGTGCTTGGCACAGCTGAGGAGGGGGCCAAGGTCTTGGCTGAGGTAAAAACAAAACAAAAAAAACCTAATGGTCAAAGTCATTGAGAATTGTTCAGACAACCCAAAGGTAAAATTCAAAATACAGAATAGACAGCTGGAGTTTCGCAGTATAAATTCTGCCTAAGAAAAAACGGTGCCAGTTCTGTCTCTGTTATAAGCTAACTGTGTTGAGCTGGCCAAGTCAAAATTTCTCCGGGCTTCAAGGTCTTCACCTTTACAAATGGGAGCAGACAAAGCCTGGTGTCAAGAGTGAGCAAGCATCTCAGAATCAGGCAGAGAGTTCCCTGGGTCCGAGGCCTGCCTCTGACACCTCCTGGCTGTGTGGCTATGACCATGTCATTTAACCTACTGGTGTTCCAGGCAACTCTTTAAGACTAGAAACTGCCAAGTAATTTTTGATCTGAATTGGTTTTTGAAAAAATTTGTTCTAAGAAAATCCTACACCAATGAAATGACAGGCCCAGTCAGATCCAGATGGATGCTGATAATACCAAACAAGATAACAACTGTGAAAATGTTTGGAAAAACATAGAGTGTTAATTAAATTAACAACATCATTAATCAAATCCTACTTAAGTTCCACAGGCCCTTCTAATTTCTTCTATCTTGTTATCTGTTGGGCTTTGGGAATCATTTTGTCATATAGAGGTTTTTATTAGAATGGTATTTGCTGCATTAGGAATATACTTTTATTCTGAAAACCCAAGATGTCAAATACCATCACATTCCTACACTAGCCCTCCCTAACTAGACACATCTGCTGGGCATCCAGTGTCCAGTGCTAAGCTGAGATAGCACAGGCTAAATCTTCACACAAGGTCTACAAATCCAACCCATCACTTGCTGATTCTGAAAACACATCTGACTAGACTGGAGTTTATTAAACGGTTTCACAATTTTTTTGCTGCACAAAACACTAGATCTGATTGTGTAGGGTTAGAGACAAACAGTACAGCATGGCAAGCATCTCCAGTGCGACCCATCATACTGCCAGGTACCATCTCTGTGCAGCACTCTGAGGAGAGACCCCAGAGAGTCAGACAGACTAAAAGTGGCCGTGCAGAAGACACTGTCAAGGATAGTCTTAAGTCATGAAAAATAGGACTGCGGAAGGAAAAAAACCACTCTTCTCACTTTGAAAAAGGAGTGTTTGGCATCTGTCTACAGTGTAGGTCGATGACTCTGATTCCTGAAAAATTCTAGGCCAATATCATTAAAGAGCTCATAAATGTTCACCTAGACAAGAAGGTAGCAATAATCCCAAGGAGCCAGCAGGACTTACCAAGGACAGGCCTCCCAAACCTGGCTTCCTATTTAACAGGATTAGAGAATTGACAGATCAGTGAATGCCCTAGACACAGTTTACCCAGATTTGTTTAAAAAGTATCTTGTGAGAAAGATGTAGACTTGAGGAGGGCACAACTGGATGGAATGGCCAGATCAAAGGAGTTTGGTGTAAATGTGGCAGGAAGTGTCCAAGGACTCCCTCGGCCATGGGCCCTGGGCTACACTGCATTTTTGTCAGTGACTTGGATAAAAACTTATCAAATCTGCCCACGTGGGAGGGTCAGTTGACTTGGTGGATGGCAGAGGGAGGACACAAGAAGCTTCTGACTGGTTAGAACACTGGATCAAATCCACAAAGATGAAGTTCAATAGGGATGAAAAGAAAGTCTGACACTCAGCTTTGAGAAAACAAAAACAAAAAAACACCCCAACTTTCACAAGACAGCAGATTGTCTGAAAGGGGTGGTATGTGTCTGAGCAAACTACAAGGTCACTGAGTAAACCATGGAAGTAATACAGGAAAGCTGATAAAGCTTACAGGAGGAAAAGGGTAGGTGACACAGGACAGGGGACAGTGCCCCTGTGCCTATTCTGGTCCCAAGCGGTCTGGGGCCCTTAAAGGCACATCTGGGGGCCCCAGATCATGAAGGCCATTGATAAGCTGGACAACATATGGACAAGTGACACTGGGAAGGATCTTGGGTCCCCACTGTGTAAGGATCAGTGGAAGGAACAGGAAGGTTTACCCTGAGGAGAGAAGATTCAGGGAGATATGTCCACAAGTGTTTGAAAAGCTAAGCTAGGGACAGGGTGCATTGGCTTTCATTCTACTTGGTCCTAAATGGCAGAGCCAGAAGCACAGAAGCTAACTAAGAAAATGTCAGGAAAAAATTTCTGATAACAAGAACTGTCCAAAAGATGAAGGGGGGCGGGGGGGAGCCTCAAGAGACAGTGAAGCCCTGTCATTGGAGCGTTTCAAGGAAAAGCTGGACAAGAACTGGCTGTTTAGTAGAATAGATGCCTGCTGAGGACCCACTCATGTCTTAAATTCTGTGCCTTTCTATTTTACTGTCATGGATAAAATGAGAACTGTCGGTAAAGTATTAGACTATTCCCCAAATTCCTTTTTCCTCAAAACTTTGGCAGTTCCTCATTTGCATCAGATGCTGTATGCTCAAACCTGGGAACGTTTTACCAGATGCTATCTGAACTGCAACCGTAAGGCCCTAAAGAAGCAGGCGGTACTTCTCTCCACAGTAACATGCCATTCCTCCATTCCTTCATTCTTGGGTCCCTTCATTTCCTATCACAGAAGGGGAGGGAGGATTGCCACCACAGGTTTATACTCTTTTCCTGGGGTAAATAATTAGGAGGAATTATTCATGGAGGCTAAACCTCATAACAAGGGGTTGTGTGAGAGTAACATGGACAGATCATCAAATGACTTCTTTCATGTGGGACCTGTAACTTTTGGGGAAGGTGGTTCAATTAGTAGCAATTTCCAGCCATTAACAATTTGAAAGTTGTATTACAATTCTCTACATTAATACAACTTAATAATTTTCTTTCTTTCTTGCCATTTTCAATCATACCAAGCCAGAAAAAGAACAAGCTCTGTCCCATGACAGCGGACATCCCCCCTTGCTTCTCTACACTTTGGGGTCTTTTCAAATAAAGGCTGAATGACTTTTTGTCAAGTTGTATTGTCTAGAAACATTTTTCTTAGGTTGGAGATAGACTATATGGCCTCTGCAGGTCCTTCCAACCCTGAAACTCTTCGAGTTGGGGACTCCATACCCACTTTCTGGAACTACAAGGACAATAGGCACCCAGATTTTACTGCCCTGGACGGTGCTAAGAAACAGAACATCTTTCTGGGTTTAGACTTCACGGGCCACATCTCCATTTCACAATGCGTGGGACCCATGGTCCATCCAAGAATAATTCCAGCTCTCTTCCTGGGCTAGTCAACATGTGGCACTGACAGCTCTCCTCTAAGTCCTTAGATCTTACATCTTCTTAGAAAAACGTGAAGCTTGGGAACTACTAGAATGATGTCTGTGTTAGCTATAAAGGGAATAAATTCCCCCCCAACTTCCAATGCCAATGTGGCAGTGTTTCCACATCTCCTGCAGTTCCTGTCCCGCCCCAAGAACAAGGGAAAAGACAAAGGCCTACAGAAAGCAGACTGACTTGGTACTTTCAGGAACATTGTCCTCAGAGTCAAGTTTCTGATTTTCCAATTTGACCACCTGGATTTCTGGGTAATGTACCTCTTGAAGAGGTGGCATCTGGACCCTCTGCTACCAACTCTTACTCCTAGGACCCTTTCTCCTAGATCCAGGATGACTTGATTAAAAAGACAAACAAAAACTAAGCTAGATGCCATAAGGGAACGAAAGATTACCTTTTAGATATTGCTCTAGTATCACCCTAAGCCCATAAAGTGCCTTGACAACTCTGTCTGCCCCAAAGGAAAGATGGGAGAAAACTCCACCTGCCCCACCCCCCCCACCCCTCTACAAAAGTGGGAGTCTGATAGGACTGGAACACACACATGTTTCGAATAACTGTTACCTTACATGATGGAAGTAGGAGTAATCTGAAGAAAGATTAAAGAATAAGTATCCTTTGGAATCAGATTTTAAAGTGACAAACTCTCCAAATTGTGCCACTTTACAGTGGAGTTTATGCCTCAACTAAGTTTTACTTCAAGGTCTACAAAATAAGAAACGAAATTCTGGGTCCAAAAATGAATAAGCATAGTCAGAACAGCCTTGGATCTCCTCTAGGAAGTAGCTCTTTCCAGTGTCCTTCTGGGAACTGTCAGACACCAGCTCAGGGCAAGTCATGGTTAAACCAAACATCTCTCGCCTGGCCTTCCCTATCTTTCCACAACTTTCTTCTTAAGCAACTTATCTCCTTAACTAAGAGCTAAAGAAGTCTTCTATCATTCCTAACACATCTTAGAAGAATTGTTTTTAAACTTCCTCAACTATAGCACAAACTCAAGGCCAACACCCTTCCATTTCTGAGGCCTGTAATAGCCTCAGTGTGGATGGGTGCTCTTGTCTGGAGGAGAGGTGCCAGCTTTCAAAGGTTCAATTTTAAAACATTAATATTTCTAGGGTAAAGCTTTCTGTCCTTTCCAGCACATTCATGAAAAAGCTATGAATTTTGCAAAGACGAACAACCTTCTTACTAATCCCACTTGTTGGAAAGGAAAGAGCTAGGTTGAAACAAATTACCGTGGTAGGCCTCTGCACCATGTTCTCCAGTCTGGTGTGGCTGAATTCCAGGCTGATGACATTATAGAGTTTCTCACGCTCTTCCTCTGGAGTCTCATAATAGCGGGTCCACTGGGCCATAGTCATTTCAATGCCTTTCTGAGTGTTCACATCCATGACATCCACCATTCGACGGCTCCCTGTCATGAAAAGTTTATTTTTGGCGTGTGTGCTTAGGAACCAGCACAATCAGTCAAATGATAATACATCAAATCTCCTTTCTATTCTACCGCAAGTTACTTGAATTATCCTTGCCAAGGCCTTTAAGTGCAACCAAAGGGAGGGAGAGGCATGATGAAGTCACCAAGTACCCCAGTGCCTTCCAAATGTGTAACTGAGGAGGTGAGAGTCCAACTACTTCATAATGAGAAATCAGCCCACTATTCCCTCGGAAAACTAGTACTTAGGGTAAAATTAAAGTCAAGCTCCACCTGTTCATCTTCTCATTATAATTTCTTTTCCAGTTCATCCAATGAAAGTTGATAATGTACAAGGAATTCAAAAACCATTCGTTACATATAAGGTAATTCTCTGACCCTCCATCTTCTCATCTACAAAATGGCAGTAGCAGCAGTTCCTAAGTCGAGGAGGTTGGAAGGATCAAATGAGATGTCTACAATGCACTCTGCAAATCTTAAACTCTTCACTATATATAAATGGAAACTACAACTCCAACTGTTCTTGAAGACCCAAAGATGAAACAGACAAGGAGAGCACCCTCAAAGAACTTATCGCCTAGTAGAGGAGAGAAGGCAAATGGTTAACTGCCACAGGAATTGTATAAGCGAAGTTCCCCACAGTGAGAAAGAGTCGAAATGAGTGAGCTAGAAGAAAGAAACAGAGAGACAGAAAAAAGGCATGGAACTTATGTCTTGCCTCTAGAAATTTGGAGATTCCATGGCCTAAACACCACTCAGTGGGGGACATGTCACAAATGGCTGTCCAGACACAGAAGACTGAGGACAGAGCCCCCAGAGGAGTACCCAGATCATGGAAAAAGGGGAAGAGCTGAAGGAAACAATGGTCAGCAGGAGAAGCAAGAAAGCAAAGAGTCTGAAGACTGGTAGGCGGTCAGTGTCAAATGGGGCAGAGTTCAGAGTGGATTAGGCCTGAACTGAACACACAGTCTAGCCTTGTACAGGCAATTAGAGGGTGACCTAAATGCCCCAAGGAACTTCTAATAGAAAGACAAGAAAGACACCATCCAAGGGGATCTGACAATGTGACTACAGTATGGCTGTTTGAGCAGAATACAAGTATAAATAAAATATAAACTATTATATATTAAAAGCTTCAGTCATCTTTTGTGTTAAAGAAAAAACTGGAATTTCCTGCATATTAGCAAAAATGAGTACCACTAAAAATCTGGAAATACTAATTACATATCAATTAAATATGCATTGAAGATCTTTGAACGCTGAGGTATCATATGGTTAGCTATCACAAGTAGGAAGGCACGGCTCCCTACTTTTTAGGGAGATACCAAGTAGTCTTGGGATGATAGCTGGAGGACTCCATGAAGGACTGAAGAGGGAACGAACGGACCAACCTAGGCATCTGTGGTCCAGTCTGCACACAGCATTCTGACCATCATTAACAGTCCTGGCACGGTGACAGCCAGTCACCTACTGAATCTCTTACCAGCCAGCTATGTGGACTTTGTCACTGTTCTATTAAGTTTCATCTGTAAAAAAGCCCCACTCCCTACCCCCACCACAGGCCATGGCACCAAGGTAACAATTTTATGGAATTTTCAAGGAGATGCCACTACCAGCACAGCAAGTAGATTTCTGAGGATCTGGGCAAGGGGGTAAGGAAAAAGCAAAGTAGAAGATTGGATTCAATGAACTTATGAGAGCACCCTCGATGGGATTCCCTTGGGCCAAGAAAGGCAGGAGAGGCATGTATACCTTAATGTGTCAGGGTGTGACTGGTCAACCTAGAGACTGACCCGAGACTGAAGGTGATAGTGACCAAGAGGCACATGCTCAAGTTAGATTCACCGTGTCTAGAGGAAGGCAGCTCTGCAGAAGTGACCATGGATGCTGAGTGGGGGGAAAACCCTAAGGAGGAGGGTGGCATAGTGTGCACTGGGTCATCCTTCTGTGATCTAAAGAAACAGCCAGGTGGAGCACCAGAAAGGATACTCTGGTGACCAGAAGAAGGCCCAAGGACAAGCCCATCTAGACACAGCATACATAGCAGAATACTCTAAGGGAAAATGCTGAAGGAACTCCCATAGCTAATTCTGGCAAACTTGAAATTTGTGGTTAAATACAGGACAAGCAGAAACTGTCTTTAGCTACAACTCTTTCTGAAAATATTTATGAAAGGTGACTAGCATACTTTCCAGCCTTAGTGAATAGAATTAAATTTGCAATGCTACTGGGTTATCTTGGATCTTAAACACAAATCAGTCCCTTAAGTATTTGATGAATCAATGACTCCCCTCTGAAGACCTGACCAGGAAAAGTCTGGCAAGATCTTAAAAAAACAATTAAAATACATCCTTTGAAACCTGCCAATCTGTTGTTAAGATCTTCTTTCCTAAAAGAGCTAAGTAACAAATTCTAGTGAAAGCTCTTTCTAAGGAAGATCTAATTGTGGATGGCTTGTCTCTTGGACTCACTCAATTCGGCAAGTATTTGTTAAAGCTTTTGGATATCAGGCACTGATGCCAAGTACCCAAGATATGGAGGCAAAACCACCCCAGTCTCTGCTCTCAAGGTACTTAAATTCTTTTGTGGAAAATGCTGTGTTTACACATAAGTAAATGAAAGTATGAAGTAACCTGAGTGGGGTTGGGATGACGACAAGAAAGGCTTCATTGGGAATCAGCAGATGAGCTAAGCCTGGAAGGAAGCTCAGCACTCTAACAGATAGAAATGAAAAGAGACCCCTATTCTGCAGAGCCCAGACTGAGTCCACAAGAGAGTGACAATCACTGAAAAGCTCTCATTCCGTGGTTAAAATCCAGTGTCTGAAATGGTTATTCTCCTTTTTCTAATAAGGTGATAGGAACAAAATGGCAGCCAAGAGAAAACGGGGTGAAATGCCCATCACCCACAGGCAAGATGCCCAAGGGTCCAGCCCCGTACTGTGCCCGGCACCGTGCCCCTCCCTCATGGGTCTGGAAGCCCGGACACACACTTACCCACGCACATTTTCACATCATTCACAGTGAAGTCTGGGTCTGGCATCCTAGGAAATAAATACTAGAGTAAGGGCCAAAAGAGCAAAGAAAGCCCCAAGCCAGTGGGGCTCCATGATCTACCTCCCGCAGCAGATACACCCATTTTTAAATGTAAGATCTACAAGGCTCCTCTCTGCTCTTTGATCACTCATTTGATTCTCCCACTTTCAGCCACCCCAGGAGTACAACAACACAGCCATCCATTCTGTCAGCCCACTTACTTTATTCCAAGTCCATCAGAACTCTTGAAAATCAGAGGATCTCTCAAGCCACCCCGCTGGATGTACTCTACATTAAAATCTGTCATCAAGGAAAACAAGCATTAGAAAGACCCAAGTTTCACCTAGAAATTCAAAATTCAATTTTCAAAATACAGCTTGTGCAAAGATTTGGTGATAGTACAACTGTCCCTAGCTGACTACTTTTTACCCTGCCCTCAATATAAAAAAAAATACCATTAATTCTGTCCACTATAATAAATGCTTTTTCACCCCCTCTACGTATTTGCCAAAGAGCACAGTTGAGTGGCACATGACGGCACTCACAGATGAACCATGTCAGGGAGACATAAAAGGGCTTTCACTGCACTCTTAACCCAGCCCTTCAGGAAAAGCCCCTTCTTCAGCTGCCCCGAAGAAAAACTGGCACTAATAAACCTGAAGATGTCTCACTGTGGAAGTCATGACTACAGAAAAGCACCTAAGGATGGCTCTCAGAATCTCCACAAACACTTTTTTAAGCACCTACTATGTGTAACAAGTCATTAGCTCCTAGGAGTGGACTTCCCTGACATAGCTGGACCTTCTTAGCACCACCCTCCCACCCTTCCTCCTTTAATCCTGGCTTGATAATGAGCTGGCTCCCCTAAGCCTCAAGACCAACCTTCAACATAACCTCAACCTCACCCTCTCCTGTCTTCTCCAGTAGATCAGCAGTTCCTCAATCATTCTGTCTCAATTTTTCAATTATTCCCTAGTCACTGATTCCTTCTTTGTCTTCCAATATACCCAACTTTCCCTCATTCTTACTCTAAACTCCTAGAAAATGCTGGTTATGCTGACAGACTTCATTTCCTCTCTTCTTACTTCTCAATCCTTTGCAAGCCAGCTCCCAGCATCACTACTCAATGGTTAAGTGCTCCCTCCAAGGCTCCCAATGACCTTTTCACTGACAAATTCAATGGCCTCTTCTCAATCCTCATCCTTCCTGATCTCTCCGCAGCCTTAGACTTCGGATTATCTCTTTCTTCACTGGGTTTTCATGTCAAAACCTTGCTTCAAGTCTTCCCCTTTCAAATCTATCCTCTATCCAGTGGGCAAAATGATTTTCCTAAAGAGAAGATCTGCTATGCTACTCTCCCTCAATAAACTTCAGCAGTTTTGCATTTTCTCCCAAATCACACACCATGTTCTCTGTTTACCACTTAAATCTCCTAACCCGGCCCCTTTTTACATTTCCAATCTTCTTATACTTGGGCCCCTCCACACACTCTATACTCCAGCTACAGTGGCTTAGGAGCTGTTCCTTTAACACCACTCTATCTCTGATCTCCATACCTTTGCACTAGCTGTTCACTATCCCTTCCCTACTTCTGTCTTAGTTCTCCTGGCTTCCTTTAAAATAGAGCTCAATTCCACTTCTAAAAGAGGTCTTTCCTAGCTTACAACCCTCTTCTTCCCCAGCTGCAAGAGCCTTTCCCTACCCTCAGAGATTACCTTCCACCTACTGTCCACATCTTGTATGTACCAAGTTACTTCCAAGTTCTCTCCACTTTGAGATGGTGAGCAACTTAAGGACAGACTCTTTGCCTTTGTCTTTATCACCAGTGACTAGCACAGTGCCTAGTGCAAGGCTAATACTCAAATAAATAAATCCTTGTTGACTGACTGGTCTGATATTCTCTCTGACCACTCCCTCTCAAGTCTCCTCTGATAGAGCCTTATTATGCCCTTTGTCTATGCTCCCAGGTTTAAAGATACGTGCCTTCTTCTGAGGTCCAGTAGAGTATCACAAAATGTCCACTGGACTATTCAGACTGGCTGTCTCGAGGATATCTTAACCTTATCATTATCTTACCCAGTTTTCTAGACTTCCCTATTTTTTTCAAAGACATCATTCTTTTCCGAGTGTTCCAGGTTCAGAACATTGGCTATATATGAATACACACACAGACATTTTCTCTCCCAACAGACTGTGAGTTCACTGAGGACAAGGACTTTAATACTTGTGTCTGTGTCCCCAGGGTCTAGTACACTGCCTAGTACACGGTAAGCATTTAATAAATATCTATTGATTGAGTATCTAGTTAAGATATAAAGTTTATGTAGATAGAGCTTTGATCAGCCAGTGAGGACAGAGTCAATTATACTGACCTTTTCCTTCCATAAAGGTGACAAAGCTAGCACTGTATTTGTTGGTGTGGAGTTTTTCATCCAGGTCAAAAGTCCTTTTTCCTTCAATTTCATCATCAGAAATACCATCATCTTCATAGCGTCTTCTCATGGTGCCACGCTGCAAGGAGGAGGAGAAGATGGAACTCGGGGAGCTGCAATTTGTGGCTTCACCCCGCCCCCAAAGGTAACAGTGTTTTCCAACAGTGCTAGAGAGCTATCTCAGCCTTGTTACTAACTGGCAATCATCCATTAATTCTCCTACTTATGCAGACCTACCTATTCTTTCTACTGAGTTAAAAGAGAGCATACATGAACTGCTAGAATAACCCAACAGCTGGAATCAGGCTAATGCTAACTTCTTGAACTAAGAGGATCACAAAGTTTATAAGAATAGTGACTTTTATAGGGCAGAACTAACAAAGGTTTCACTGTCGGGTCTATCGGTGGCAATAGCTGAATTTATGAGTATTTTCAAGCAGTAACACTTTACGTAATGTTTCCATTACTCATAAAAAACCCAAATCCTTTGTCAGCCTTACATTAAAAGCTTCCAGAATTGTGTAATCTTGAGTACAGGCTCAAATACTTGCCAGGCAATTTAGTAGTTGAAACATAGGCCCGGCCAGCTCTCAGTCATTCAAAGTGGTGGTAATCTTCGAAGTAGAGTGTGATATACAGGAAAACAAACCAGACCCGAGGAGGGCAGTACAGCTGTCAGTTCACTCAAGGGATGCCCTCCACTGTGGCTCATATTCCCCTTCCTGCACCCTGTACAGATTGCACTAGCCATCACCCCAAGGGGGTGGTCATTCTCGAATTGACCCCTCTTAGGCCCATGTCACCCCTGCAGCAGTCACCAAGTTCCTCACTGTCCCCCAACTCATCTTCCCTACCTTCCCCCAGATGGATGTGAAGGTTCAGGTTGGCAGAGCAGTGGCAAAAAGGAGAGGGAGCAGAGGTAGAAGCTGGCACAGTCAGAGAGGAGAGGTGGGTACTTGGGGCTCTGGTCTGCAGCTAGGTATCCTTCCCCTCAATCCATTAGTCCCAGAACAGCCACACTTTCAATCCGGAACCTGACTTCCACAGACTACCTCTATCACCATAGATTCTTTGTAACTGCTTTATCCTAAAGGGCTAAACCACGATTTAAAAAAAATGTATATTCAATTACATTGCTGACTTAAAAAGTACAGAAAATGTTTAAATAAGAACAAAAAAAATTTCTGTATTAATAAAATAAAAATTAAATGGTTTATTTTACATAATATTTTTATAGTTTTTATTTCTTCTTCAGTCATATGCGTACGTATTAATTTATAATCTAATTTATTTTTATATAACATAATTACTGTATAATATAATTATCTCACCATTTTAATTTCTGTATGTTTTATTATGTACAAAATATAATTAGTACAACAGTATATGTATACAGTGTATTATCTATATACACGGATTGGTTAAGTATGTCTAAAAAATTGATGGAGATATGTGTTCAAAAAAGGTTTGAGATCACTAAACTAAATGAAAGGAGTAAAGTGTTGTACGGTCAAATTAACAAGAATGTATTAAGCTTCTACCACGTGCCAGGCACTTTACTAAGTGCTGAGAAGATGAAGAGTCTCTGCTCTCAAGGGAATCCCATTCTAACGGGGAAACACCTAAGCACAAACAAGACATATCCAAGATAAACTGGAGAGAATCAGAGAGAAAGCACTCCAGTCATTCTTGAAAACAATTTGGAACTAAGCCCCAAATGTTACTAAATAGTACAGAATCTGTAAAAACCAGTACTAGGCTTCAATCTCAAAGAGATCAGAGAAATAAGGAAAGGAATCCAATGCACCAAAATATTCCAGCTCTTTTTGTGGGAGCAAAGACCTGGAAATCAGCAGTTTGCCCAGCAATTGGGGAATGAACTACTGTGCTTTTAGAAACAAAAAAGGGGACAGAAGCAACTTGAGAAGACTTTTATGAGTTAATGAAGAGTGAAGTGAATAGAACCAGGAGAAGAATTTATTCAATAACCACGTTTTAAAGACAATTTCCAAAATTAAGAACTGACCGAGGCAGTGAGCCTCTATTCTACAGGACCAATGATGAAATATTCACATCTGGAGACAGAGGTGACATTAAAAATGCAGAAAGAGAGAGAGAGAGAGAGCGAGCACAGGGTAAGTTGAATAGGAAGGGATCATATCTAAAAAAATGAAATTAAGGGGTGAGAGAGGAATATATTGGGAGGAGAAAGGGAGAAATGGAATGGGGCAAATAATCTCTCATAAAAGGGGCAAGCAAAAAACTTTTCAATGGAGGAAAAAAGGGGGGAGGTGAGAGAGAAAACATGAAGCTTACTCTTATCACATTCGACTAAAGGAAGGAATAAAATGCACACTCATTTTGGTATGAAAATCTGTCTCACAATACAGGAAAGTGGGGGAGAAGGGGATAAGCAGGGTGGAGGGGATGATGGAAGGGAGGGCAGTGGGAGGAGGGCGCAATTAGAAGTCAACACTCTTGGGGAGGGACAGGATCTAAAGAGAGAGGAGAAGAAATGAGGGGCAGGATGGGATGGAGGGAAATATAGTTAGTCTTACACAACACAACTATTCCATTATGGAAGTCATTTGCAAAACTTCAAGATATGGCCTATACCGAATTGCTTGCCTTCTCAGTGGGGATGGGTGGGGAGGAAGGAAGGAGGAGAAGTTGGAACTCAAAGTTTTGGGAACAACTGTTGAGTATTGTTCTTGCATACAACTGGGAAACAAGAAATACAGATAATGGGGTATAGAAATTTATCTTGCCCTACAGAACAAAAGAGAAGATGGGGATAAGGGAACGGAGGGATGTTAGAAGGGAGGGCAGATTGGTGGTAAGGGTAATTAGAATGCTAGGCATTTTCGGGTGGAGGGAGGGGAGAGATGGGGAGAAAATTTGGAACTCACAATTTTGTGTAAATGAATGCTGAAAACTTAATTTTTTTTAAAAGAATGAAGGACAAATAAAAAAATAAAAAAAATAAAAATGCAGAGTAAGGCATGCATGCTTGTATATAGACAATGTTTATCTGACTATACATATTGAAAGGGCTGTTCTTTTCCTTCTCAGTGTGGTATAGAAGGGAGTTGCGAGAAAGGAGGTGCTACAATTTAGTATATTCAAAAGAATGTACTATTTCAAAGATGATTCAAAAAAGCAGAAATTCCCCTAAATGATTTCTAGCAATGGCAATAACCACTGGGATAACTAGATAGCTTTCAAAAGTGACTATTCCAAAGAAACCAACACAGTCATGTTTGTTTTAAGAAAGATTTTTTTACTACTGCAAAAAGTGCTGTTTTAAATATTTTGTTGCATATAAATAGAGATTTTCTTCTCATCAATGACCTCCTTGGGGTATAAGCCTAGAAAGGTAACATCTGGATCAAAGAGTACAGACATTTTAGTTGTTTTATTTGCATAACTACGAGCTGTTTTCCGGAATGGATGTATTGATTTACATCTCTCCACAAGCCCTTCAACATTGACTATTCCCATCTTTTGTTATCATTGTCAATTTGCAGGGTGTAAGGTACTACCTCAGAAGTGTTTTTTAATTTGTTTCTCTCATTAGTGATTTAGAGCATTCTTTTTTTATTGTATTAGTTTGTAAGGTTTTTTTTGGTTCTCATTTTAAATTTGTGAATCTATATTCATTAAGGATATGAGTGTATAGACTTTCCACGCTTTATCCTTCCCCGGGTTAAGAACTAGTACTATATTCGTCCCATTAAAAAGAGTTTGGTAGAGCACATCCTCTCTCAATTTTTGAGAATAACATTATATATATAAAGTCACATATATGCAACTTTATTACAGTCTTGTTAATAATTGTGCTTTAAAGCTTCATAGAATTACCCTACACCCTATCAAAATATTTACAGCAGCAATTTTTGTAGCAGGAAAGAACTGGAAACAAAACTGGGGAGTAAGTAGCTAAATAAATTGTGATTCATGTAAATAATATAATGCTACTGAGCGATAAAAAACGACTATGACGACTAGAGAAGTACGGAAAGATCTACATGAACTGATGAAGAATGAAAAAGAATCAGGAAAACACTATCTACACAATGGAAAGAACTATCGAAACAATCAAAAGTAAATGTTACAAAATTATAAAGAACAAGCATGGCTTCAAAGAGCAGATCTAAGACCTTCCTGTTCCGCTGCTTTGCAGAAGCAAGAGATTCAAGGGTGGGGTACATTATCCATATTTTCAGACTTTTTGAATGTAATAATCAATTTCTAATCTGATTTTTGCCATGTATATTGTTACATAGGATGGTTCTCCGTTATGGGGTAAGAATAAGAGGGCACAGATTATACATACTTTTGAGAACCTCTGAATTAGAAAAAAATACATATATTAAGTTTATGCTCTAATCACCATGATGGATAAAATTTTATGTAGACCAATGACAGTATGACATTATATTCTAAAAGGACAGAAATTTCTTTTTTTGGGGGGGGGGGTGGAGGGAGACAACCATTACTCGTAACTGTGCATATTTCCTGTTTTGTAAAAGGTAACACAATCTAGTGCCTGAAGAAATCAAATCAGCAATCCAGCCCTTGGAAGCACCCACTGGGCCCTCAGCTTGGCTAAGGGAGGGATTAAGAGAGGTGGGGGGGCTTCAAGAAGAGGAGATGTAGTGTTTAAACCCTGATGGAGAGACTGAGTGAGAGCCAAGAGATTGGGATTGAAGCCCTGAATCAGATACTCAGATTTTAAAACTTTCTTCTCTCTCTCTACAAAGGATACATGAAAAACTGCTTATCCACACAGGATAAAGTTGAGAGGACACAAATGTCTGTTTCTTGCAAATCTGGACGAGGCAAGTAACAAGTTAAATGATAGGATTAAGATTAAATGTATCTGCTAATTATAAGACAGTATGCTAAACGAATCAGTCACAATGACAAAAAAATTGAAAGTCCCTACCCCCAAGAAGCTCACATCCTATTGAGGTACACTGTATAAATATCAAGTAAACATGATAGCAGGAGCAGCTAAGCAGCACCCTGGATGACAACAGTGCTGAGCCTGAAATCAGGAAGACCTGAGTTCAAATGTGACTCAGACACTTCCTAGCTCTGTGACCCTAGGCAAGTCACTTTGCCCTCTTTACCTCAGTTTCCTCAACTGTACAATAAGCTAGAGAAGGAAATGGCAAATCACTCTGGTGTCTTTGTCAAGAAAACCCTGATGGCATCACAAAGAGTCAGGCATGACAGAAACAACTAAACAACATCAAATACAAGATCATTTGAGGAAGGGGAGAACATTTAGAAACTAGAACAATCAGGAATGGTTTTCTGTCCATGAGATGAGCTTTGAAAGAACTGAGGTGATCTAAAAGATACAGATGAGAAGAGTGATAGAAGAAGGAATGCTGAGTTTGAAGAATGGCAAATTAGTTAGAATCATGTAGAAAGATGGGGTAGAGCTCTGTCAGGAAGGACCCCCAAGCCTGCATTCGGCCTTAGAGGCAACTGCGAGTCACTGAAGATACTGAAATAGGGCAACACCACAGGAACACCTGTGTCTGAGGGTCAGTTGTGTAGAGATGAATTAGAGAGGGGAGAGTGGATAAATGTAAAGTCCCATATTGTTTTTTTAAAAAATCAACTGTACTAACACAGCTAGGTGAAGGAAGGCTGGCCAAAAACATGCATGAAAAGGACTGGGGAGGGGGGGAAGTTTACTGGATTCTAAGATGTATGTAATTGCAATATGGCAACCAAAAAAGACAGTGCTATTTTAGACTGAATTAGGAGAGGCATAATATCAAACTTTTTATTAAGTGCCTAGTGAGAACAGAGGAATGCGTTAGGAAATGGGGAAAAGTGGAGTTAACAAAGTTTACATGAGCTTATTATCAAGGTGTTTAAAATTCAACAGGGGAATAAGGCACAAACCATGCAAAATGACACAGGAAGTCAGGTCTGAGGGAAGGTCATTACCAAGCAGGAGACTTCCTGGAAAAGAAGCATTTGAGTTGAGCTTTCAAGAATGACAACATTCTAAGAAAGGGGGAACAGTCGGAGCAAATCTAAGGTAACTATCATTGACTAAGGGTTACCTTGTCCCTTCAGACAAGAAGCGCAGCACACACTAGTTCCGGGGTGGATGAGGGGGAGGGACGACGGTTCATTTTCAAACAGAGTCAATTCTATCCAGACTGATTCAGAGATGATAAAGCTGAAAAAGCGGGAAAGGCAGGGTGGTGCCGGGCAAGAAGCAGCCTTTAGGGGCTTAGCCATACCAGGTCTAAAACTGAATCATAAAGCAGCAATCAATAAAACCATCTGGTCCTGGCTAAGAAGTAGAGTGGTGGTAGAACAGTGGAATAGATTAGGTACACAAAACAGTAGTAAATGACCACAGTATTCTACCTAATGTTGGATAAAGCCCTAGATTCCAATTTCTTGGATAAGAATTCACTATTTCGCAAAAGCTGCTGGGAAAACTAGAAAACAGTATGGCAAAAACTAGGCATAGACCAACCTAACACCACAGGAGAGCAAGGAATAGTTTACCTGTCAGATCTATGAAAAAGGGAAGAATATGTGACCAAATAAGAGATAGAGGACATAATGAAATGCAAAATGGATAATGTTGGTTACATTAAATTGTAAGGTTTTTGCACCAACAAAACTAATGTAACCAAGATTAGAAAGAAAGCAGAAAGCTGGGAAACAATATTTACAGCAAGTACCTCTAATAAAGGCCTTGTTTCTCAATTATATAGTGAACTGAGTCAAATTTATAAGAATATGAGTCATTCCCCACTTGATAAATGGCTAAAGGATATGTACAGGCAGTTGTCAGACGAAGAAATTAAAGTTACCTATAGCCATGAGAAAATGTTCTAAATCACTCTTTTTTAGAGAAATGCAAAATTAAAACAACTCTGAGGTACCACCTTACACCTATCTGATTGGCTAATATGACCAAAAAGGAAAATGGTAAATGTAGGGAGAAGATCTGGGAAAACTGGAACACTAATACATTGCTGGTGGAGTTGTGAACTGATCTGAAGAGCAATTTGGAACTACGTCCAAAGGGCTATAAAACTGTATACCTTTTGATCCATTAACACCACTTCTCAGTCTGTCTCCCAAAGAGATCATAAAAAAAGGGGAAAGGATCCACATGTAAAAAAATATTGATAGCATCTCTTTTTTTGGTGGCAAAGAACTGGAAATTGAGAGGATGCCCATCAAGTGGGGAATGCTGAACAAGCTGTAGTGTATGAACGTAATAGAATACTACTGCTCCATAAGGAATGATAATCAGGTGGATTCTAAAACACCTGGACTTCCATGAACTGATGCAGAGTGAAGTGAACAGAACCAGGAGAACGTTGTACACAGTAACAGCAACACTGTGATGACTGACTGATAGACTTAGCTCTTCTCAGCAAAACAAGGATCCTAAGACAATTCCAAAGGACTCATGACAGAAAATGCCATCCACAACTAGAGTCTGAACATAGACTGAAGCATACTATGTTCACTTTTTTGTTTGTTTGTTTTCTATGGCTTTTTCCTTTTGTTCTGTTTCTTCTTTCCCCACATGATTAATGTAGAAACATGTTTACATGATTGCACATGTATAGCTTATATCAATCAGACTGCCTGCTATCTTAGGGAGGAGGGAGAAAACATTTGGAACTCAAAATCTTACAAAGGATGAATTTGAAAATTATCTTCACACGTAATTGGAAAAAAAAATACTATTTACAAAAAAAGGAAGGAAGGAAGAGGCAGCCTTGAAACCTAGGCAGAGGAGAGTCTGAACTCCACTTGGGATTCCTTGTCACATTCCCTGACCTGAACTGAACCACCTCTTCTCTTGCCCCTTCAAGCCTCCATAACCTGCCTTCACCATTGAGGACCAGGTTTTATATCCTGCTGAGAATGCCAGAGACACTAGCTAGGTGAGGACACTCTGGAGCCCCAGCTCCCCCTCCATCCATTCCCTCATTCTTTTGTTGCTTCATAGCCTCTGATGAAGGAATGGTTTCCTGCGTGTCTATCAAGGCTAATACTTCTACATGCACCCTTGATCCCACCCCTCCAGCAAACTGTTCCCCATCATTATTTGATCTCTAATCTTTTCTCTTTCTCCAACCCAAATCTCTCTGACCTAAAAAGCAAAACAAAAATTTTTAAAGATGCTCTTCAATCCAGTGACACCAATTTCCTAGGCTGTTCTCAGAATGAGAGACTCTGTCTCTTGGCTTCAAGTATTTTCTCTGGCTGTTCCCCATACCTGGAAGACTCTCCTTCCTCATCTGCGCCTACAGGCTTCTCTGGCTTCCTTTAAGTTCCAACTAAAATCTCCCCTTGTACAGGAAGCCTTCCTCATCCCTTCTTAATTCTGGCCCCCTCCCCCTTGTCATCATTCCCTCTCTATCCTGTATGTAACTTGATTTGTACATATTCGTTTGTCGCTGTCTCTGTCATTCAACTGTGAGTTCCCGGAAGGCAGGGACTGTCTTTTCCCTCATTTTGTATCCCCAGTGCTTAGCACAGTGCTTGGCACATAGCTGGAATTTAATAAATGCTTACTGACAACCAAAACTCTCAGAACCTTTTATGATGAAGCTCTTAGGGGAAAAAAAAATTCATTTCCTCTACTTCTTCTCCTTCACTTCCAGTACTCTGCAATCTGGTTTCTGGACTCATCAGAGAAGTGAGAATCACATCTACTAATGAATAGTCTCTAACTAATCAATTTGAAGGGCTTTTCAAAAAATCCTCATCCCACCTGACCGTGGTGCAACACTTAACATTGCTGATCACTCTTCTCTCTCTGGGTTTTGGGGACCCTTTGGTCTCTCTGGTTTTCCTCTTACCTTTTTGACCATGCCTCAGTTTTCTTCTCTGGACTATCAGCTGTATCAGTCCTTCCAGCTAGGAATGAACCTCAAGGATCTGTCCTGGGTTCTCTTTTCCCTAGTGACCTCATCATCTCCCACAGGCTTAATTATCATCCATATGCAGACAAGCCCCAAATCTACAAACCCAAACCTAGTTTCTTATGACCTCCAGTCGCACATTACTAACTGCTTACCGGAGTTCTTTTATGTGGATGTCTCACAGATGCCTCCAACTCAATACACCCAAAGTAAAACTCCCCTTTCTCACCAAACCCATACCTCTTCTAAACTATATACACCGCTCTCAATCCAATCTCCCGGGTTTGCAACCTTGGAATTACCCCTTCACTATCTGCCCAGCCTCATTTCCTCTTTAGCATCTCTCCAATAGGCTTTTTTTTCTTTTCACACCTCACCAAAGATAGCATGACTCCAACCTAGGCCTCTGTATCCTGCCTGGGTGACCCTGGCACAGCAACTGGAGAGCTGTCCTCGGTGTCTCTTTATTTCAGGTCCCTGACTCTCATGAAACAGTGGTGAAGGCCTCCTCTCTGATCCACCCTCCACTCAGCCGTCCAAGGGATCAGGTAAAGGCACAGGATCGACCATGTCACTCACCCCCTGGCCTCCTTCCCCTTTACAACTGACTCCAATCTCACCATGTCCAGTCAGAGAGGCCTTCTTGTCTCTCCTCCTACAGATGACACTACCACCCATCTCTTGGCCTTTGGGCACTAGCTCCCTTCTACCTCTCAAAATCCCAAGTTTCCTTCAAAGTTCAATCTCAAATGTTACTTTCTAAAGGAGACTTTTCCTGAGTTACCCCACTACTCCCACCTCCCCAACCTCCACTGCTAGTGCCTTGCCCTCCAAAATTACTTCATATGTATTATTTATTCTGTACACCATTAGCTGGGTAGGTACGATCTCACCTACTGGTGAGTAAGCTTCTTAAGGGGAAATTCTTTTTTTGTTTGGCATCAAATAAATATTGGATTTGTTGGCTGGAGCAAGGGGTCAATGAAGAGCTCAAGAGCAGGAGTGATTAGACAGCTCAAACAACCTGATGCATTAAAAAATCATGTTATTTTGGTAGAAGCATAAAGGATGGCTTGGATGAAGAAGACAGGCAAGATGGGAAGACAGAAGTAGGAGGTTCCTACAATAATTCTGATATAAATGCCTAGAAAGAAGAGGAAAGAGATTAAGAACAAGATTGACGGTGATGTCGGCCAGAGGAGACAGAGATGCAGATGGGAGAGTGCGCTGGGGGAACAAGTCAAAACCGTGGGAAACCAGGCAAGTCAGGGACACAACAGCTGTCTTCAAATATCTGAAAAAAGGATTAGGTTTAGGAGGAATGAGGGAAAGTTTTTGGGGATGCAGAGCTATCCCAAGTGGAATGGGTCTCCTCAGAAAGTGGAGGGAATCTTCTCACTGGGATGGTCAAAGGAAGGCTGGAGGAGCACTTGTTGGGCACAGGTAAATCTGTAAGGAAAGGCACAGAGACAGAGACATTCCCATGGCCTAGGCAAGACAATGAGCACCGTAATGAAGGGGGCAAGATGGATTCATGAGATGTTAGAGAAATGAATTTCCTAAAGCCTGAGAGAGAATACTCAACAACCAAAGAGAACATCAAGGGAAACCAAGGCAAGGCCATTATTGAGCTTGCCAAGCTTTTAGGACACCCATTCTTAGCATAGCAACTGGCACACAGTCAGTGCTTAATCAATGCTTATTTCCTTCCTTCCCAGGGAGAGATGTCCTAGAGGCCACTGGAAGCAAGGATAGAGATACAGATTTGGAAGTCACTTAATATCAAGGTAGTTTTTGGTTGTAAGGTTAAATAAGTTTATGAAGAGTAAGAGGGTAGAGAGGATCTATGTCCAAAATGAGGGAGATGATGGCTGTAGACATGAGGGCAGCTTTGTGGTGCAGTGGACAGAGCTGGGCCTGGGGTTAGGAGGACCTTGAATTCAAATGTGGCCTCACATACTTCCTAGTAGTGTGATCCTGAGCAAGTCACTTAACCCTGTTTGCCTCAGGTTCCTCATCTGTAAAATGAGTTGGAGATGGAAATGGCAAACCACTTCAGTATCTCTGTGGAAAAAAAAAAAGATCAAAAAACCCAAATGAGGTCACAAAGAGTCAGACATGACTGAAAAAAGACTAAACATCCCATACCAATGAAACTGAAAAAATCAGTTTAAAACAAAATTCTCCATGCTCAGCATAGTTCCTGAGGCACCGAATGCACTGAAGAAGTTCTTACTGACTGAATGAGAGGGAACATTTCTCCTTAACGTCACCTAGTTCCCATCATCCCATTGCTGGGACCTGACTAATCAGTTACTAAGGTTTGTGTTCTGTTGATTTGTATTTGTTTCTAAATTTCTCTGTAAATATTTACCATTCTTGTCAACTGGGCTGGAATCTCTAGCTGAGCATCTTACTCTTCTGTGCCCCCACAGCTCTAGAAGAAAGCTCTACATGCATGGGTCCCACAGGCTTCTGTCCTGGGTCCTCTTCCCTCCAGAGGTGAGCTCCCATGGATTGAATTACCATTTCCATTTTGCATATTCCAAAATCTACCCCACCTCTCTGCTGACCTGCAGGCTCCTATCTGCCTTTCAGACATCTCAAACTCATTATGTCCAAAACAGAACTCATCATTTCCCCCCCAAACTCTCTTACTGATGACTTACCTGACTCAAGTCTCTTCCCACTCCAATCCATCCTCCATTCAGTTACTAGAGTTCTGTCTGTCATTCAAAGCCCTACATAACTGAGCCCTTTCCTTTTCCAATCTTCTTACACCTAACTCCTCCACTTGCATTCTTTAATCCTTTGACAGTGGACTCCCAGCTGTCAAATGAACAAGACCATCCATCTCTCCCTCTGTGCTCTGGGCATCTTCTCTGTGCCTCATGATGGAAGGCTCTCTCTTCTCTCCTCTTCCTCCTTGTGAATCATTTTCTACGTATCTGTACACATGTACTTGCATGTAGACTGTAAGCACCTTGAAGGGAGGGGCTGTCCTTTGCCTCTTTGTCTCCCCAGTGCTTAACACAGTATCTGGCACATAGTAGGTGCATAATAAATGCTAACTGTCAGTAGGCAATGACACTTCATGACCAGCCCTGCAGCCCCTTCCATTTTTAATTTGTTCCAAGGACTACCCAAGAAGCTATACCCCAAATTCCTTCCAATTCCCTGAATCTTGCCCTACTTTCCACCTTCCTTTGAAGACCAGGAGTCTTCTCATCTAAAGTTCTTTGGTTGGGAAATGGGAAAAAAGTCATACTCAGAATTACCAAGTAAATCCAACTGGTGACCAGTAAAGTTGATCCAGAGAGTTCTCTCTTCCAAAGTTACCCTTAAGGAAGAAATATGTGTGATTTTGTCAGTGAATATCATTTAAGCTTCTATGGAGAGACCACAGACCATTTAGTTCAGGAACAAGATAAAAGTAGCCTGCTGCTTGTGCCTCTGGAATGCAGACAATACCAGTGCCGTGTTAAGAGGACACGATACATCCCTGGAGTAAGTGAGGTCAACTGATTAGATGAGACTCTAAATATAGAAATTCTTCAGCAATGGAACAGGAGAGGGAGCATGTTAGTACAGTCGCACTTGGCAACTTGTGCTGCAACTTCAAATTCAAGAAAGAATTTGCTGTGGTGGCCTGTCACTAGACACCCCATTTAATGGTAATTCTCAAGGTGGACGGGTGGCAGTGTGCACTGCAACGTGTGCTATGCCATGGAGAACACAAACACCCAGATTTCAATTTTGACACTGACACTTATCAGCTGTGGCCCCCTGACAAGTAGTTCACTTCTCTAACCCTTAGTTTCCTGATCTGTAAAAAGAGGATGGTGATGTTGGTATGGTCTACCTCACACGGCTCTTACTGCTTTTCAACTTTAGAATGCTATTAAAATGTGAATTTTTATTGTTTACCTTTTAACAGAAGGAGCAGGCAGAGAAAATATATTTTATATTAATTCATTCAATTAGCATTTTAGGCACCTACTGTGTATACTAGGTGCAGAGGATATGAAGATATAAAAAGGTCCTCATTTTCAGAGAACTTCTCTTCTGGAGGTACTTACATTTAGAAGGTCAAAATACACTGCAGACTGGTAGGTTTGTAGAAAACCCCTGGATTGTTGAAAGACTATTAAGTGAGTTCCCCTCCTAGCTAATCAAGCCAAGTGAATGCACAGAGTGAAATTAACTATTTGTATTTTTTCCATTTTCTGTGAACTGTTGTGAATTGTGAATGTTTCTCTCCATTCATGATCTCTAAGTGTCCAACTGCACTGAATCTGATGAGCATTTAGGACTGAGAACACAAAGTGATCTTGTGGGATGCTTTACAGGATTTCTTTGTTTAAACAGTCTCAAAGAAGCATGGAAGTCCTAGAATCTTTAAGATTTTCCTAAGAAAGCTATTTCTTGTAGTTCTGCATTTTGTGCTTGGATTTTTTTCCCTCTTAAGATTTGTCTAGGTTGGAAATCCTTAAATAAAACTGTTTAAAAAATGACAAGTGACCAGGCAGATGCTGTGTTGACAGCCATCTGTGAAGCACAAGCAGTATTATCTTATGGAATTTCATTCCCAAATTCCAGATTTCACAATCCATGGAGTCTTTACAACTAGACCTGCCAGATTTAAAGTGGTCAATATGTTTCATTAGCAGCTACTCTAAGCCAGAGTTCGCTTTCATGATCTTTTTAAGGAGCATTTAAACAAGTCTGGGCACTCTTGTAGGTGTGTCTCTCCTGGCTATGAGGTGAATCATTTCTCCACTGATTCCCACTATAATTTTGGGGCAGCATGTCCTGCTCTTCTTGTCCTACAGCAATAACAGAGAGCAAACTGCCTCTGATAACTTCAGTAGCACCTTCTGTGGCTAAGTGAGGCTTTTAAGAATAAAGCTGCTGCTCCATAGCTTAGATTTCTGAGTAATGTTTCTCTTAAAGAGGGTGGATCTGGGTTGACAAATCCAACCTCAATGCATAGGGCAGTGGTGACCATCACTAGTCATTCAGATTAGCTGCCACTGGGAACCATATGGTCCGGGTCAGTAGATCTCAGGGCTGGCACCTTTTCCAACAAGGAATCTTAAAGAAGTTGCTATTTGGACACTGCTCTCAGGCACACACCCTGGCAGATTGAGAATCAGGACCAGGTTGATCAGACCCCAATGTTGAGGCAGTAAACAGAAGCAGGAAAATACTATGCTAACCACAAGCAAGTAACTCTGAGAGAATACTGATTGGAGGAGAAGGGATGCTCTTTCTCCTATCACTGATGAGGCAGGTGTATGTGCTGGGAGTAAATGATGGAGGGAAGGTAATCATGGATATGGAATGCTGTATAGTCTGACAGGATTATTACACTGGTGATTTTTCTTCATTTTCACTAAATGAAAGGATATTTCTAAAAATGACTCTGTGGCAAATATAAAAGGCATCAATAAGATTTAAAAAATAAAAGCTAGGATCAGACTCTGAGAATTAATCCCTTCTCCTCCAAAAAGTAAAAAACAAAGAAAGCCAAATCGAAACATATAACAAAACATGAGTGGTCTTTATCATTTCAACTGGACATTACAGGCATTGGACAGGCAGTCTTGGTAGGATATAGGCAGATGAAAGCAATCTAACCAAATGCACAAGCCTGGATGTTTGCAACCCTATTAAAATTCATTATGATTGGATGGTAAAAACTGTTCAAATCTCTATCCTATTTTGCAACCTAACAGTGGTTCATGCTATTCACTGTCAGATGTAACTGAAAAGAAGTGTACTAGAAATGCTAATTATAGCAACAAGACAAGAAAAAGAAATTAAGAGAATAGGCATAAACAAAAGAGAAAAAACAGATGACATGGCTTACTGAGAGAACCCTAGAGTCATTTAATAACTAACTGAAACAATTAAAATTTCAGCAAAGTTGCAAGATATAAAGCAAACCCAAATAAATCATCTGCATTTCTTCACATTACCAACAAAATCTAGCAGAAAGAGATAGAAAGGGAAATTTCATTTAAAATAAGTACAGATGATACAAAATATTTAAGAGTCTATCTGCCAAGGAAATGTGTGAATGAACACAATTATTTTATATAAATAAGACAGAGCTAAATGTAGAGAAATATTAATTGCTCATGTGCTAATATAATAAAAGACAATACTATGTAAATAAATTTACTTATGCATAAGGCACCACATCAATCAAACTACCAAAGGATTACTTTATAGAACTAGAAAAAACAACAAAACTGATTTGAAAGAACAAAAGACCAAGAATGTCAAGGGAATCGAATTTTTTTTTAAATGGGAAGGAAGGAGGCCCCTAGCACCGGATCACAACCTGTTCTATAAAGCTGTAATAAAAACAATTTGGCACTGGGTAAGGAGAGGTTGGTCAGTGGAACAGGTTACGTAAACAATACATAGGAGCAAGTGAGCCAGTAACCTAGTGTTTAATAAACTCAAAAATAACAGCAATTGGGGTAAGAGCTCATTATTTGACAACCACTGTCGGGAAAATTGGAAACTGGAAAATAGGTATACACTAAGACAAGCTCCAAATGGGTACATGATTTAGAGATAAAGAGTGACATCATACACAAATTAGAGGAGTGAGTAAGAAGTTGCCTGTCATATCAATGCATAGGAGAAGAGTTCATGACAAAACAAAAGATGGCAGTTCAAAGGAGACAAAAAATGAATATTTTTGTTTTTGCACAAACAAAACCAATGCACACAAAATTAGAAGAGAAGCCAGGGAATGGGCGGGGCATGGGTGGAGGTGGGGATCTTTGCAGAAAGTTTCCCCTGATTAAGGTCTTACTGCAAATGACAGGAGTCAAATTTACAAGAAAAAGAACCATTCCCCAAACAATAAATGATCAAAGCACACAAAGAGCCAGTTTTCAGACGAAGAAATCCAAGCTATCAATAGCTGTATGAAAAAATGCTCTAAATCATAAATAATTAGAAAAATGCATATTGAAACAACTCGGAGGTACCATTTTGCACCTGTCAGATGGTTAAGTTGATTTTTTTTTAAAAAAAGAAAATGACAAATGCTGAAGGGGATGTGGAAAAACCAGTATACTAATTCACTGCTGATAGAACTGGGAACTAATCCTTTTAGGAAATTTGGAACTATCCCCATAAAACTAATAAAACAAACTGTGCATACCCTATAACCTAGCAATACCTCTACTAGGTCTAAACACCAAAGGACCCATATATACAAAAATATTTATAGCAGCTCTTTTTTGTAGTGGCAAAGAATTGGAAATTGAGGGGATGACCATCAATTGGGGAATGACCAAACATGCTATGGTACATGAATATGATAGATACTGTGCTATAGGAAATGAAGAAGGGAATGCTTTCAGAAAAGCATAGAAAGACTTGAATGAACTGATACAGAGCATAGAGAGCAAACCAGAACAAAACATACAATAAAATATTGTAAAGATCATTAACTTTGAAAGATTTAGTAACTCTGATCAACACAATTACCAACCAAAACTCTAAAGTACTCTTGACAAAACATAATACCCATTTCCAAAAAGGGGGTAGATAGTGGATACAGAAGGCATATGGAAGCACATTCTCTTTCTGGATATGGCTAATGCAGGAATTTGTTTTAAATGACTATATATACTTGTGATGGGTTTTGTTTTCTTGCCTTCTCAATGAGTGAAAAATGAGGCAGGGGAGGAGAAAAAGAGGTAACTCAACAAAAAAAGAAAAACCTGAATAAAAACATTTTTGAAATAGATGATGAAACTAAGATGGGGAACTCCTGAGTGCAGAAAATGTGGTCTTTTTCTTTCTTTCCTCTCCCGCCTGCCTGTCTGCCTCTCCATGCCCTGGGATCCTCCTAAGCTCGCAGAGTCACTCAGCCCAGGAACACCCTGGAAGTGTCTCTGTCCCTGGAGGGCAGACAACTCCTTTCAGAACCTCCTCTAAAGGAGGTTGCACAGGTCAGCTTTTTGCTTTCCAAAAGGCTGCATTCCTCTGGTCTTCTCCATCGTCTCCCCTGCTTCTCAGCTTCTGGTCATGAGCCGTGAGCTCCTCAAAGGCACGGAGACTGTCTCTTGGTTCTCTTTGTTCTCCCCAGCATGTAGCACAGTGCCTAGCAGCACACAGTAGGTTCTTAATACATTTTAGTTTGCTGACTGACTCTTGACTTCGTACAAGGCATTGCAGGATCAGTTTGGGGGGTTATAACTATGTTGTTAAAAAAGTGGGGATCTTGTCTGATGGAGCTTTGACTACGTAACCTCAAAAGTCACTTTCGAAGCTTAAAATTCTACAATAAAATGGCAGGCTCTCATTTTCTGCAATAATCTGGAATGTCCATTCTGTGTATTTTTAAGATCCTAGTTCTGGAGGTGCAAGAGATGTCACAGGCCAGCTAGGTCCCAGTTCCTCATTGTATAGATGAGGAAGCTGAGGTCCGATGACACACACTAAAGTCAGTATGGGAAGCAAGATCTGAACTCAGGTTCTTAGGCTCCAGAGACAGCCCTCTTTCCACTACTCCATGACTGCTTCGTACTAGTTCACCTTAAAACTAAGAGAAAGATTGTTTTGGTTCCCTATAAAGACTTCTCTTCCTATCTCAAAGAAGGGTAAAATTAAGAGATCTTTACAGGGTCCAGGGACCAACCAGGCAACAATCACGTAGCTCTTCAAACCTCCCTTTCCTCCCCCACTTCCAACCAAAAGTGCCAGGAATAGCACGGTGAGGCATGAAGAGACCACACTTGCAGACCAAGAGCCAAAGGAAGCCTGTCTTTTAGGTATGCAACACCATGGAAATGATGAGATCCTTGCCAGTAGCCATGAGCTTCCTTACATACATTTCACAAAGTGACAGCTTGAACTTCAGGCTAACAAATTCTCTCAGTCCACAAATGTGGGAGAAACCCCCATTAGTTTGATCGTGACTGTGCTGGACACCCTAACTCATTTAACGAGTATTCTGTGCTCATGCTATTCTCAGGGAAGGTCAAAACAAACAAGTCACTGAACCAGCATCTTTTTCTGTACAGTTAGCTTTAAAATCAAAGTAGGAAAATGACAAGACAACAACTAGATACTTGAGTTTCGATCTCGGAACTCCTAAGACAACAGCAGGGTTTGGCGCACTCTCCAGGCAACTCTGGCTTCCTTCAGGTCTCATTCATCCTCCCACCTTCCCCAGGAAGCTTCTCCCTCTTGGCCCTATGCCTTCCCTCGGTTCATTATTCCCAAATGATCCTTCCGCAGCTGGTTTGTTTCCCCATTAGATTGTAAACTGCTTGAGAGCAGGGGCTTTCTTTGGCCTCATTGGATATCTCAGTGGGCCTGGCACATAGTAGCCACAGTAGGAGCTTAATAAATGCTGACTGACAGACTGATCATGGAATCCCACTCCCTCACTTTACAAACAAGGCAACTGAGGCTTGAAGAAGGGAAGAAATGTGCCCCAAAGCTACGATCCCAACACAGACCCTCCTGGTACTGTGGGAGGAGTTATCACCCCAAGTCTCTACTTGCTCTCCCCGATGTGGGCCATGATTTCCAACATTCTGTGCTTCTCCCCACAAGGCCTGTGACCTTGGGGACACTGACTGGCATGCAACTGGAAGAAAGATAGAAAACGCTGTTTTTCCCATCTGTGTAACAAGGGTTTATACAAGGGCTATCCTGACTCCGAGGATCAGGAAACTGAGGCACCAGTCAAGGGGGCTGCGCTCGTCCCCCAGGCCAGCACTCTTTTCACTACACAGCATTGTCACTTGATAAAGACTTCCTGCAGCAGTACCCAGGGCAGCCATTTTATTTTTTCTTTTGCTTTTCAAGAGATACTTGTACCTTTACTAGCAATTTTTGTTTTCTCAATCCTCTGCAGCAGGGAATTCAACAAATCCCAGGATTTCAGACTTGGAAAGAATGTCAGAGAGCATCTAGATTAATTTATACCAGAGAATGAATTCATGTGTCAGTAAAGGTGCCAAATTCACCTAGAAATGGATCCCTGCTAGATGTACACTGATTTAGAAATCACAAATTATCATCATCTAGATTCAATATATATATATATATATATATACATATATATATATATATATATATATATATATATATATTTTTTTTTTTTTTGGCTTAATATTCCCCAAAGACATTTTAATCTGGTCTGGGCCACAATGATGGCCTTCGCTGACATCTCTGCTGTATAGCTTCCCCTAAGATACCAGCCTTCAGCTAGGGACACCTTGTACTCACACCAACACTCCCTTTTGATTCAGTTAAACTGTTGTGAATTTTTCTTTACAATGAGCCAAAAATCTACTTCCCTTTAAGTATCCTACACAAATACCTTATGTTTAAGTGATTCAGTGATGCCAAAGATGGTAAAAACCAATTCTTCAATGAAGCCTTCAAATATCTCCTATATGTTAAAATCTATCAGTTTTATATACAAGAAAGTCTGCCTTTCCTATTTCATCTATAGCAGAACTTCCCAATCTTTTCAAGCTCAAACCACTTAACCAGAATATGATTTCACAGCATTTCCCCTAACAAGAGTGTTTGTACATGATGTACTTATTTTGAAAATTAAGTTCAAATTTTTGTTTAGTGTCTTGAGAACTTTTCGATACCTTATCCCTTGGTGCATGTAACTAAAGAAGGGAAGCTCAGATATTATTAGAAAACCAAGATTCAGAAGCAATGTTTTAAAATAGAAATGCCATGGGACAAGGGTCTCTCTTTTGCACTCCTTATCGGAGGAACAACTAACCTTTACATGGCACTTTTAAGACTTTCCAAGCACAAAACAGTATATTTCATCCCAATCTGCCACTCCGCTGTGGCACTAGCATCATTATCCACCACTTACAGAAGAGGAAACTTAAGTTCTGATTTATAACATGACTGCTGTGGGCCCAGGAAGTTAAGATTCTTATCCAAGTTTCTACAACTCTTACCTGCAGGCCTACAGAGTGTCTACTCCAAATAAAAGAAAACAGAGATAAATAAGACCACTTTGAAAGTTACATGCTGAAATTATTTTACTAAAAAGGGAAAGCAAGATATACATAACATAAATTTAGTTTTATGTACAAGCCTCTCTTTGTGGTCTATTTTGTACATATTTGTTTCACTCGCCTTTTAAGTTTAGAACACATTTTTTAATTTTTAAAAAGAAATGTTTCAATCTCCACATGTCACCATAGGATAATTCATTGCTCTGAATAAAAGAAACTCTATAAGCCTTTATGGTATTAAGTATGGTTTCTAAGTTAATAAGTGATGTTCTTTTCGTCAGCTTAAGAAGGACATGAAGGATAAAGAGATGCCTGGGTTTAACTTAACTACAGTATCTTCTCAGATAACCTCATTGGATTTCCAGGATAATTACATTTCTCTTAAATTTGGTATGACTTCAAAGACTAGTTTTCCTGATAGGTTTTTCAAATTAGTGAGTTCTAACCTATAAGGATGTATCCAACAGGTTTAGACTTGAAGGAGAAGTTACATTTTAGGAACTACAGGTTAAAACAAAAAACATGAAAACTATAAAGATACCAGGTTAGGTGCCAGCAGTGGACACTGGTACAAATTAACCAATAAGTATTATCAAAGTGCACAATATGGTGCAAAATTCCAAAATATGGTGCAAAAACAAAAACATTTCAAAGAAAAGCTGGTAAAGGGTTCTAATCAGTTGCCTGGGAAAACGTGAAGAAAAACCATGTGTTTTAAGATCTTCCAATACCCAAAAGAAGAAATGAATGCTGTCGATGAAAATGAAATCAAAGTCAAGTTGGAAACCAGACCACTTTTAGGGTTTCTCTTGGGAAGGAATCTCATCATTTCCTGGGCCAGAACTGTTAGAATGAAACACGCCAAGATTCAGGAAACAGAAGGACTCAGATCAGCAATAACAGTGACTGTTTCTGCGGCACCTTAAAGTTAACAAAACGCTTTACATACATCATCTTATTTGACCTCCCAGGGACAGGTTCTCTTATGACCATCCTCATTTCAAACATGAGGACACTGAGACAGAGAGGGTAAAGTGCCTTATCTGCCTAGGGTCACACACGGAGCCAGTAAGCATCTGCAGCAGGATTCCAACTTAGGTTTTCCTGACCAGCTCCAGTGCTCTACACCCTAAATTGCCCAGCTGGCTCAGGTACCATGAACGTAACAGTAGGTTTTTCCTTAGAACTTCTGTGGCATCTTGTATCCCCTAAATGTGGGGCGGCTAGGGGGCACCAGTGGGTGGAGTGCCTAGGCCTGCAGTCAGAAAGACGGACCTTCCTCAGTTCAAATCTGACCTCAGATACTTCCTAGCTGTGTGACCATATCTGCCTCAGTTTCCTCATCTGTAAAACAAGCTGGAGAAGGAAATGACAAACCACTCCAATGTCTTTGTCAAGAATGCCCCAAATGGGGTCATGAAGAGTCAGACATGACTGAAAAATGACTGAACAACAACTCTAAATCACATCATCTACCTTGTACTGCTCAATTTGTCAATGAGTCAATGAACATTTATGGGACATCTACTACAGATGTGCCAGGAGTTGGGAACAGAAAAGCAGAAATGAAAGTTTCTGTCCTGGAGCAGATGATCTAGTGAAGGAAAAAACATGCATATCATATTAAAGTAATTCAGCCTATACACTAAGTCAATCCTAGACACTTTAGGGAGGGGAGAACCATTGGGAGTTAAACAGAAATCAGAAACCATTTTGGGCAGAAGGTGAGGTCTCAGCTGAATCTTGCAAGATATGAGGGATTTTCCAGCACCTTTACAGTATAGGGGCGGCCAGCACAAAGGTAAAGACAGAGGGGATGGAATGTTGTTTTGGAGGAACAAGAAGAGCAGTTTGATCCAAGCTCTCCTAATTCTTCTAAGAAATGCATTCTCATTATGACTGGGACACACCCCGCCCCCACCATGAGGGGGGCCTGTTCAATTCTAAGACTCTAAAGATAAAGGTGGCTAAGTATGCTCGTACACGTAAGAAAAAAAGAAGACAGTGGTCGAGCCATTCTGGAAAGCAATTTGGAACCTTGCCTGAAATCAGTGACGCCGGCCATCTCCCGTGACCCAGCAGTACTAGGTCTACAGTACAAAGATACCTGATAAAGAGGATTAAGTACTCATATGGACAGATATTCTCTAACAATTCTTTTTAAAGTAAAGTACAAGAAGTGAAGAAGGACCCTACCAATGTGGGGACAGCTGAAACAATTCTATTATAGTGATGTAATGGAATACCATAAGAAAGGATAAAACAGGAAGCTTGTGTGAACTTACCCAGGGCCAAGTGAGAAGCAGAAGAACGATTTACTATTCAGTAACAACACTGTAAGGAGAAACAACTTTGAAAGATGTAAGGAAGCTGAATCAATGCAGTAGCCCACCATGACTCTGGAGGATTGATGAGAAAGCCTAAGTGACGCACTCAAGGAGCATGACACACATTTTTGGATGGCAGTATGGATTTGTTTGCTTGATGATGCTAATCTCTTAAAAACTGTTTTTCTTTTATTATTTCATTGTAGGTAAAGAAACTGCCAGAGGGGAAGGGGTGTTAGTGCTAGTTTGCCAAAAGGAAAAGAAGGCACTGAAGCTTTTCTACAAATATGCTAAGAGCACAAAAGTTCTGAAGAAAACACAGAAAAGCAAGACAGCTTTGAAAGTAGCATGCAGAATTTACTATGTACTTTTCAGGAAAAGCAGCTGTACCTGGGGATTTGCAATTCCATATACAATCCTCTTTCTGTTCTACTTGGTATATGGAAACATTCATTTAGTTCATAATTCAACCCAAACAAACCCTAAACTTTTGACCAAATCTCTATCAATACTCATTTCAATCCAGTTGCTCCTACAGAATGACTCCGTATTGTTCTCAAAGAGGAAGAAAATCTTTATACAAGACACAAAATATCTCTGGAATATGCCTTCTGTAAACCAGTGGGTTTCGGAAGGCTTTCTGAGTGCTGCATATTCACTGGATTTTTCTACTCTTTTCTGTGCCCCTCAGTGAAATCCACTGCACTGGCAAGGAGATACCCCATCTATTAGCTTGCTGTTTGTTTTACAACGAAGGAAAAATCCACAGTGAAATTTTGGCTCTCAAGCTGTAATCCTACCACTATCCTGACCAGAAGAAAATGAAATGTGATGCTGTAGCCAGAGCACTTCCTTTTTCTCCTAAGGTGTTTGTTCAGTGACAGGCCCACTATTACACTACTTTTTCTAATCAGGCAAGCCCAGTATGATGCTCAAAGTCCTAGACAACAACAACGACTTGAAAAGATGGATCTTTGCTCTCAACGACCCTTATATTCCAATGGGCTGCAAGCGAGTCTTTCCCAGATACCCATGACTATGGGTGAAGGAGAGATGCAAACTGCTGTGACAAATCTGAGAGAGCTCAGAGGAGCGAGAATAAAGTAAGGTTTCATAGACTAGGTGGTGCCCTGGTGAGCCTTCCAAGGCGAGGGAGAGGCTACTTTGCTTCAGGTGATAACTTCAAACGGCTGGCAGCACTAGGTTACTATTAGAGTAAAGGAGTCCTTAACACCCAAGGGGGCTCAATCCTCTCACCTTTTAAGAAGAACAGTAACTCCATCTGAAAGTCTGGAAGACATTTTTCTCACAATTCTGAAAGTAGCGAGACCTTTATATCATCCCCATTTATAACTGAGGCTTTGAGAGGTTACCAAGTTTGTAATGTAGGATTTAAGCCTAGGAGTCTGGGATTTCAAGTCTAAAATTCTTCCCATTAGTCTTACTGCCAACATACTTAGAGAAACTGAAAATAACATGGGGGTAAGATGTGGCTGTGCCCTGAGTAGTCTTTGGGCTCCATTTCTTGGGGATCAGTGAAAAGAAAATCTTCCATTTTTTCATTTATGTTCTATCCCACATCATTATGGCACATGATAGGACCTTTCTGTAGTATCTGAAGAAAAGTCAACACTAACTGAATGACTGAAATTTAGAAATAAGGTTAAGAGTTACTTTAAATCAAGGCTGTAAACAGTAAAATGATGATTTCTCCCTCCTCTAATTCATCCTGTCCCCTAGGTATAAAAGGGAAAAAACAAAACATTTCCATCCATTAAAACTTTGATCAAGTCGACCTTCAGCACTGACTCCCTCCCAAAACATACAAATACTGTTTCCTTTCTAGCTCTACCAATAGCTTAATCTGATTTTCACTGAGTCAGTGAAACATCTCCCAAGTTTCAGATCCTCCCTCAACAGGGCCTACTCACTACCTGATTCATTTTTACCCAAAGATCACAATGCATCTTCTATAAACTGAGAGAACTTCTAAGTCTTCACTGTGCTTTCTCTAGGTTTATCTATATGATACATGCCATGTTCATTTCTTTTTTTTTTTTATTTTTCAAAATAAAACTTATTGAGCCACATATTTGTCACTGGTGATCTCTACAACTCTATTACCTGCTAAATTCTTTTTTTTTAAATTTTTTATTTTATTTATTTATAAATGTTCTACAATCACTTCCTTAAAATTAAGATTTTATCCCCCCACACCTTCCCCCGCCCAGCCCCCTCCCTCCCCATGACAGCATACAATTCTGTATAGGTTCAACATATACTTTCCTATTGAGCATATTTTCACTATAGTGATGCTATGTAGTCGCACTGACATAAGCGGAAGAAATCATATAACAAATCAAAACATAATACACTAAAACCCACACACACACAAACATGATCTG
>CM053770.1:255827508-255883095 GCA_028658325.1 Potorous gilbertii
CCTGTCCTCTCCTCTCCTCCTGGTCCCTGCTCCATCCCTCCTCCTGTCCTCTCCTCCCCTCCTGGTCCCTGCTCCATCCCTCCTCCTGTTCTTTCCTCTCCTCCTGGTTCCTGCTCCATCCCTCCTCCTGTCCTCTCCTCTCCTCCTGGTCCCTGCTCCATCCCTCCTCCTGTCCTCTCCTCTCCTCCTGGTCCCTGCTCCATCCCTCCTCCTGTCCTCTCCTCTCCTCCTGGTCCCTGCTCCATCCCTCCTCCTGCCCTCTCCTCTCCTCCTGGTCCCTGCTCCATCCCTCCTCCTGTCCTCTCCTCTCCTCCTGGTCCCTGCTCCATCCCTCCTCATCTTGGACTCTCCTCAAGGCTCAGGATCATTAATCCAGCCCCTTCATTTTACTACATAGGGTAACAGAGCAGAACAGAGTTCACTGATGATAAAGCTGGGGTCTTCTGATCCCCAAGCCAGTACTTTCCCACCTGCAGTTCCATTCAACAGTTCAATAAAAGTTCACTAATTAACTCCTATGTGCCAAGCTCTGTGCTAAGCACTAGGGTAAAAAATGAAACTGTCTTTATCTTCAAAGACTTTGGATTGGGAGGAAAGGAAGCAGGGGTGTAGGGAGACACATACTATGTGGCCACAGTTACCTGCAAGATAATTTGAGAAGAGACCAAGAAAAGACTACTAGGTTTAGTGCTAAGAGACCAATGGAAGGTCACCTTGGAGAGAACAATTTGAGTGGAGGCTGGGCAGTGGAGCAGGGGAGGCTCTGAATGTAGACAGCACTTTGTAGGAATTTGGCAGTAAAAAGGAAGATACACAGAAGGTGACAGCTTGAGGGGATGGCAGGATCAAGTAAAGGTCTCTGGAGGATGGGCCACTCCCCTCCCCCCAGCATGTTTTTGGGCAGATAGGGAGACATGAAAATGAGAGAAAGGGAATGACTGACAGGCCAAGCTTCAGAAGGAGGAAGGCAGGAATGAATCAAAATGTAGATAAGTTGGTTTGTCATGGGCAAGTTTTGAGATATGGAAATGTCCAGTCTCAATGTGGGCAGGGAAGTCAGAGCCAGAAGAAGAGAGAGTTTTGTCTCATAGAGAATGAGTTGGGGGTTTCAGGGGAGAAAAAATGTTGCCATCTCTTGCTCCAGGGACTGACTAGAGAACCCACTGGGGAAGGGTAAAAGTTTCGGCAGCAGCAAGGGGCAGGCTGAGGATGGCATGGCCCTGGTGTGGAAGAGCCCATGTGGTTGCATGACTTCCTCCAACTCTGAACCTCGGAAGAGTTTGAAAGCTTCACTAGATAGGGTGTGAGGGACACACACGGCATCTCTCTCTCTTTGTGGTGACTACTATGGTTGTGAAAAAATTCTAGTTCTTGAAGGAAGCCTGAGAGAAAAGGATCATAGCACCTAGAGATGGGATGGACCTTAGCAAGCACTTATTCCAAACTTCACCTTTTGCAAATAAGAGAACTGAGAACCCAAGAGGTCTTCCAGTCATAAAATGTGTGACTGGATCCCAGGTCCTCTCCTCCAGGGCCAATGAGTCTAAAAAGAAGCCAGGCCAGTGACTTTCCCAGCTCATGCTTGGGCTGGAGGGAAGGGCAAGACTGAGGATGCTAGGGAGGGGGCCATTGATGCTGAGGCTGCTTTTTGTTCTTTCCCCCAGGGTCAGATGATGGCAAGATCAATTCGAGCAGTCACTTATGTCGAGTGCTCTGCCTGGCTCCAGGACAATGTCCCCTCTATTTTCCATGAGGCGGCAGTGGCTGCCCTCAGCGGTCGCAAGCACCGTCGTCGAAGGCCAAGGATGGCTTGGAAAGGCTGCCTGGTGGCCTGAAGGCTAAGGTCATGTCTTTCATCCCCCACAGACACCATGGAGATCGGCCAGAAGGCCTGGCCCCTTCGTTCTCCTCTGAAGAGGAGGAGCACAAGGGGCTGAGCAGGCTGGGCTGCCTCAGCCTCTGACCCCAGGGCTGTGATGATGAACTATCTTCCACATACTAAAAATAAACTGATTCCTACGACCCTAAAGGGTGGCCTGTGAGAGCCCCTAGGACCTGGGAGAGACTGAGTGAGGCTCCACAGAGGCCTCCTACAAAGCTGGGCCAGGGATCTCCTGCCACCACTTGGTCCAATGGTGCTTCCTCTGGATGTGAGCAGAATGTGCCCCATCGTGACTGGACCTAGTCTTAGAGCCTGGCTACCCTGGAAGCTGGGAGGAGACTCATGCACCCCCACTCTCCAAAGGAATAATTATCATTATGAGAACAACTCATTGCTTTAGGTCTCCCTTCTGACTGTCAATAGTAAGAATAATTCACATGGAGTGTATTTAGTTTGGCAAGGGAAGGCTTCTGGGCCCCATTTTACAGATAAGCCACTCAAAGACCCAAGGGTGTGCCAGGAGCATGGCCTGCAGGAACATCCAACCTGCCAGTTGAGCCTGGTACCCAGTCAGCCCGTCTGGCCCCAGCCTGAGCTGGGGATTTTGTTCCCCCAGAGAAGGACTTTGCATCCGGGCCTCTGCCCTTTAACCTGACCCCTTCTGGCTCCTCTGGGTGCCCCACCCTAGGAGTAGCACTTGGGGGTGCACCACCAAAGAGGTGAGGCCTGATCCTGATGACATCATAATGGAATCAGATCAGATCAAATGATGCTGAGTCTAGTGTTAATTAGTGCTTGTTCCCTTTCCCCATAAGAGGCACTGGTTCAGAACTTGGGTCTAGTTAACTGGTTCTTTAAAGGCTTGATGTGGTATTTGGTCAATGAGCCCAGCTCTGCGTGACCCTGGGCAAGTCCCTCCTCTCAGGTCTCATGGACTACTTTAGAAAATTCAAAAGCCTAGAGGCCACGTGCCTAGGCACTGGGCTGGGAGTCTCCTTGAAATGGGCTTTCTCTATAGTGACCAAAGCTCAGGTTCAAACACTCCTCTGCCAACTGTTTGAAGAGCTGCCCGCTGGTGTGGTTCATGTGGCTCTAGGGCTAAGTCACCTCATATGAGCCACACAACCACTCTCCACAGGGGAGACTGAGGCCCCTCAGTTCAGTGACCCCTGCCATAGCCTCCAGCCCCCTGATACCGGAGAGCCAATCTCAAGTCTCCTGGTGCTCACAAGTGAGCACAGTGCACTCTGTGGTACAGCCAAAGCTGCCTAGGGCAGGCATGGCTGCATTTCCTGTCCTGGTACTTGTCATGTCCGGCACCTAGTAGGCATTTAGCACACACCTGTTGACTGCTCATTGAGTTCCACCAATGGTGCATTTACTAACAATAAGCACTTGCTGGTTTGAAATCTTACTATGTATTTAACTCTGAGGGGAACCCAAAGAGAAGACACAATCTTTGTCTTCACAGATCTCACAGTCTGGTTTGGGGAAGAAATCACACCAAATACCTCATGATTAGGGCTCATCCCAAGGGCGCCACCTCTCTGCTGCCCTCCAAATCTGCATCTCTGCCTTGACAAGTCTCGCATTCTGCCTATCCCAAACTTACTGTTACAGACAGTTCTGGAGACCACCCTGAGCCTCCAGCCTCGGTATCTTCCTCCTCCTTCACCTTCCATATCCAGGCTGCCACTAGCCTTCCCATTTCATCTTTGCTGGGTCTCCAACATGGCCCCTTCTCTCCTCTGACACTGCCACTCTGACCACTGCAACAGTCACTGGAGGGGGAGGGTCTGCCTACCTCAAGTCTCTCCCCACTCCAGTAATCTTCCTGAAGTCCAGGTCTACCCATGTCACCCCCTACTCAATAAACTTCAGAGGCTCACTAACACCTAGGAGATCAAACAAAATGCTGCTTTGCATTTAAAGCCCTTCATCACAAAGCCCTCACCTACTTCCCCAGGCTTCCTTGATTCTCTGGGCTCCCAGAATTCCCCCTGGCTGTCTCCCCTTTCTGGAATTCTCTCCCTCTACTCTACATACTGACCTCCCTGGCTTCCTTCAAGTCCCAGTTAGGATCCTGCCTTTCTTGATCAACCCTAATGGGAGTACTTCCAATCTCTCTTATCTCTAGCGTGTTCGTGCAAAGTTGCTTTCATTCTGCTTCCCCATTGGACTGGGTGCTCAATTGATGGCAGAGCCTGTCTTTTGTTTTTCTTTGCATCTCCAGCACCTAACACAGGAACCAGTGCATTCTTGATTTGTCACTCTTTTGTTATTTGCCACAGTCTGTCTTCACCCCAACCCAGTCAGTCTGATGATGGGCATTACAGCCTCAAACATGTAGCTACTAGTTGGGGAAGGAAAGGACAAGTATGGAATCAGAGCTGGGGCCAGGGAATGAGAGCCATGGTAAGCACCAGCTAAATAGTAGGGGGGTGCAGCTAGGGAAGAAACCCCCAACCCTCAGAGTCTGGGTCTTCCCAGGGCCTTGGGGCTGGCTCTTGACTGAGACGGGAGGAAAGAAGAGACAGAAGGAAGGGAGGCAACTGAAGTGGAAACCCAAAGAGTCATCCCCTTTGCAGACCCCACCCGGGCATCCCTGTGGTAGGTGGGGTTCAAGGAGCTCTGAGTCACGTTAAGAGGGTAGGGCCAGGGACATGCCTCCTGGGGCACTGACACATTACCCCAGGAAGGTGGGGAGCCCTGCCTCAGCCTGCTTGGCAACTCCTGCTCTGAGAAGCAGCAGCCAGCATGGGGGCCCTGGGCCAGAAGCTCCCATCGTGGCATCACCGCCTCCAACCTTCTGGCTGGAGTGGGCGCTTTCCTGTTTGTGCAAACTGGAGCCAGAGAAGTTCCTGGGAGCAGCCCAGATCACCAGTGCTGCTCCCTGCTGCATCCTAAAAGGTGGGGGCTGGGCCCCCTCCAGTGCCCCTGGCTTCCTCCTCTGCCTCCACCTCAGGAGCTGAGGCCTCACCTTTCCCCCCAAAGCTCACTCTCCTCTCAGTTTCTAGGGCTTTCTCCCTGTTACTGTCCAGGGCATCCATTTTGAGGACACCCTATCCACTTCTCCTCCTCTGTCTAGCAAGTGCTCTTGTAAAGCACTTTACATGGATTGGCTAATGTGACCCTCATGACAAACTTGGGAGAAGGATGCTCTCATTATCCCCATTCTGCAGATGAGAAAATTGAGGCAGACAGAGGTGAGATCATTTGAATTTGTCTTGCATGGGATGCAGAAGTGCTCCACAGTGTGGGAAGGCTGGTCTCTAGGGTCCATGGTGCTACTGCCTAGGGAAGGTACAGCCCAGAGACTGAAGATGGCAGGGAAGGCAGTGGAGGCCCCCAGAGCCTACGGGCCTGAATCTGCTGACCAACAGGCCAGGCAGCACCCATTTAATATCTGAGGACCTCCAAGAAGGCTTAGGGGCTCCATGGGCAGTGCCCGCACCTGCCAGCAGAGGGCAGCAAGGCCCCAAAAGGCAGGGAGCAGAGAGAGGCTCCTAGGTTCCTTCCAGCCCCTCCCTTTTCAGAGGAGGAGCCTCAGGCCCAGAGTGGGTTTGGGAACTGTCCAAGGTCACCCAGGACAATGCCGAAGAGGCAGGATTTGGCTGTGTCAGTGCTAACACCTGTGTAGTGTTTTAAATTCAGTCCAATAAACATGTTTTAAGCACCTTGTTAGTCATTTTTTCAGTCATGGCTGACTCTCCATGGCCCCACTGAGAGTTGTCTTGGTAGAGACACTGCAGTGGTCTGCTGTTTCCTTCTCCAGCTCATTTTATAGATGAGGAAACTGAGGCAAACAGGGTAAGTGACTTGCCCAGGGTCACCCAGCTAGTTAAGTATCTGAACTCAGGAAGATATCTTTCTGACTCCTGGCCCTCATTAAGCACCAATGACACAGAGACAAATAAATCAGTTGCTGTTTTATAAGTTTACCTTATAAAGAGGCAGCTAAGGGATAGTAGACGGAGCTTGGGGCCTAGAGCTGGGAAGATGTTAGCTCAAATCTGGCCTGGGTGATCCTGGGCAAGTCACTTTAACGCTGTCTGCCTCAGTTTCTTCATCTGTAAAATAGGGATAATAGTAGCACCACCCCTAGGGTAATACATGTAAACACTCTGTAAACCTTAAATCATGATCATTAGCTAATATTACCATGGCAGGGAGGGGATACACATATAGGAAAATAAATGCAAAGTAATTTCAGGAGAGAGGGAGCATGGACATGTGGAGGGGAGGAATCAGGCAAGGCCTCCTGTAGGTATGGGAGCTGGGCTTTAGTTAGGGAAGGAGAGGAAGAAACGCAATCCAGGCATCCACATGGGGAACAGTGAACAAGAAAGTGTGTCTAGACTACAGAATGACCACAGAGGAGCAGGAGGTATGGATTTGGGATCAATTCCTTCCTCAGATGTTAGCCGTGTGACTCTCTGTGCCCAGCTTCTCTCTCTGTAAAATAAAGGAGTTAGACTCCATCACCTCTAAGGTTCCTTCTAGGTCTAAACTCATGGGCTTATGATCCTCTGAGAAGTTGTTGGGGTGGAACCAGATTGTCCCAGAGGCCAAAGGGAACTTCTGAGCAGGAGTATTCAGTTCAGATCTGTGCTTGGCAGCTATGCAGAAGATGGGATGGAGATGGGGAGGAGAGCTGCAAAAAGATCAATCATGAGTCTCTGTCACACTGAGGGATGATGAAAGTCTGAGCAAGGCTGGGAGGTGGAGAGGGGTGGATGCCTGAGATGTCTAGAGGGAGGGTGGACAACAGCCACCAGACTGGACTTAGCAGGGAGGGAGAGAGAAGAGTGAAAGATGCCTCTTTGACTGTGAAGTCAAGAGAAAGAAGAAAGAGTAGAGAAGAGTTAGGTTTGGGGGAAAATAGGGTGTCATTTTGAACATATTTTGTATGAGGTGCCTATAGGACGTGCAAGTGGAGATAACCAGCAGTCAGTTGGTAACACAGGAATGGAGTTTGGGAGACCAGACTTAGCTGAGGACTGCATGGCAGAAGGGTCTTTTGCAAAGAGATGAAGACTGATGATGACACCCAGGAGAGGAAGGAATAAAAGGCTCAGAGGAGCCTCGAGGGATGTCCACAGTTAGCCGCAGGAGTCATATCCAGCAAAGAAGTCAGAGAAATGGGAGATGGCAAGTTAAGAACCATGAGACCAAGGGAGAGTGTCTAGAAGAAGGGAGCAGTCCATAGTGTCACCGGCTTCAGAGGAGGTGAACAGGAGGCCCTAGATTTACTCACTAAGAGATCATTGGCAAATGGAATAGAAAAGGAATGTATGATTATCTACTTAAATTGACAGAACAAGAAATAGGGAATTGAGGCTATCCAACTTCAGAAAAGAGAAAGTGAAAGGTGGAAAGGAAGAACCAAAAAGAAGAACCCTTACAGGTGAAAGAACAATGAATATTTATAGTACATAAATTATTCTCTAAAATTGAAAAAGAAAATTCTAATAAACATCTTTTATGAGACAAATATAGTTCTAATATCTAAACCAAGGAAGGATAAAACAAAGAGAACTATAGAACAATATCATAAGTAAATATAGAAGCATATATTTTAACAAAACAATACAGTAAAACACCTTCAAAATTATGTACTATGAGCATGTTGGATTTATATCAGAGATAAGAAGATGGTTGAAAATTAGGGAAAAAATTAACATAATTAATCATATAAAAAACAAAACCATAGGATATCAACAGTTGCAGAAAAAGCTTTGACAGAATATAAAACACAGTCCTGCTAGAAATCCTACAAAGCAAAGACAGAGAAGGTTCATTTTTCTAATACGATAAAAACATAAATCTAACAACAAACTAGCATCATTTACAAGGGTGGAGTATTAGATACTTTTTAAAATAAATAAATGATGTTTCCTTTCCCCACCATTAACTGATATAGTTTTAAGAAATTCTAATGATAACAATAAAATGAGAGAGAAATTAAATATATAAAAGGAGAGAAAACTATTCCCATTTGTTGAATACATGGTGATTTACTTAGCAAATCTCAGAGAAGCAGAAGCAGCAAAGAAACTAAACCAGTCAATACTTCCAGTAAAGTTGTCGGATACAAAATAACCTCATCCCGTCCCCCTCCCCACCGTATTTCTAAATAGTAACAAAATCCAGGAGGAAATAATGGAAAGTCCCATTCAGAATAACTACAAAACGCTTCAAATTTCTGTATCAATCTACCAAGGTATATTCAAGAATGATACAGATATAATAACAAGCTACTTTTTTAAAGAAATAAATACCAACTTAAGTAACTTGAAGTATATTCAGGGCTCACAGCTAGGTCATGCGACTATAATATAAATATTACCTAATTATTTACGGATTTTATGCTATGCTAATCAAACTACCGAGCTGATACTTTATAAACCTAGACAAAATAATAACAAAATTCATTTGGAGGAACAAAAGGTCTAGAAACTCAAGGGAAATAATTTTCAAAAGTAAGAATGCACCTCCAGACTCCAATTATACTATGCAGCAGTATTCATTCAAACTCTTTGGTGCTGGTTAAAAAACAGAAAATCCTATCCATGGAACAAATCAGATGAAGAAGCATCAGGAATAAGAAAATTCAATTGGCAGAAGAACACAAATTACTTGGGAAAAAACTTCCTAATTGACAAGAACTTCTGGGGAAAACTGGGAAGCCACCTGGCAGAAAGGAAGGGCAGAGCGCCACCACTCTCATCTGCCACAAGGAGCTTTCAGCCAATATGTGACCTGGGGACTAAAGGTCACACTATTAAGAATCCACAAAGGGATACGAACCATCTCCTTCATTCATCCATCCAATAAGCGTTCATCATTTACCATCACGTTGGGAAGCAAAGCACAGAACTTGTTGGCCCTAGAGGAGGGTCATATTGAAGGTGAACTGCTAGGAAGGGTCTGGTGGAACATAGCCACTGACCCGCTGAGTGAGAAGGAGGAGAAGGGCTGGGAGAGCTTAAGGCCACCAAACAGGTGTGCTTCAAGCCAAGCACTGTAGCAGCTGGAGGGCTAGGCTGGACTGAGAATTGGACAACTGAGTTCCTGGACATTTCCTGACTTTGGGACCCTCCCCCAGACTCCACCTCCTGGCTGGCTGCACACACCCCCCACCTACCCCTCCAGCACACTCTACCTCCTTTCAGTCTCCTCAGAATCACTAACCCACAGAGACTTAGATTCCTGATTGCCCCTTAATGTTAGGGCTTTCCCATTGTATTTACTCCTTCCATCCCAGCCCCAGGAGAATGTAAGCCCTTACGGCAAGGACAGTTACCTCTGTCTTAGTAGCCCCAGAGCCTAGCATGGAGATTAGCATAAAGGAGTCTTGGTGAGGAGAAACAAAAATCCACTTTTCTGACCCTCCATTTTGTCATCTGTTAAAATGGGTTCACTAATACCTGTACTGCCTATGTGAGTTATCATTCCCACAGTAAGGGAGAGGCAGACAGCACATGCTACAGGAGCTCAGAGGTCAGAGAGATGGCTCCAGAATCTGAATTGAGGGCCAGGACTGTCTGCTTTTGTATTTGTCTCCTTGGTCCTTGGCACATAGTCTGTGCTTCTAAGTACATTTTCATTCATTTTCCATTCCATCCTCAAAGAGGAATCAGGAGCACATGATCTTGTTCCTCTCCCTTCAGTGACCCAGCCTGCAAATGCCATCAGACTCAGCAGCAACAGTGTCCAGACTGGGGCGGCCCTAGGGGCAGGACACAACATCCCTTCCCCCCAACTTGCTGCAGGATATGCTTCAGGACCTCAAATACCCTCTTCCCCTCAAGGCAGACCCTCCGGGTCTGCTCAGGCTTCCTGAATCAAACTAGGCCATCACTGACCTAAGACTGGCAACCCTCTGAGCAACAGCCTTCGCAGGTCCCCTCCCCCAAGAAGCTTATTCTTGGGCTGAAGCAGAGCCAGCTTAGCTCTCTGGAGCAGGAAGCAGGGCAGGACAGAGTTCTCTGGGACATTATAGTTTCAACCTGAGTCTACAAGGCATGGGTCCACTAGCCTCTGGCCTTTACCTGTACTGCTGTTGGCCTTTATTCAAGTCAAAATGACTTTCCAACGGGGTCCTTTAAAAAAAAATGGATTAGGGCAGGTTAGAATGAAAGAGGTTATTTAGTACCTGCATATCCTCAAGCTAAGTCGCCCACCCCATCCCTCCCTAGGGCTGGGCTGGCCTCCTGGGTTCTGCTCTCTGGGAACCCCCCAGACCTGAGAACAAGGTCCAGATAGGGATCTGCTTTTACTGAATTCTAGGAGGATCAGGGTTAGTGAGCCTGTGGAAAAGCAAGCTGCAGTAACCAAGAAACAAAGCTCTCTCAGCAGTCCCAGCAGCCACTGGGCCTCCATCTGCCTGCTGGGCAGGAAGGCTTCAGCACTGCAGGTTTGCATTCAGGCAGGGCGGGCCCTGTGTGTGAGAGAGAGTGTGTGTGTGTGTGTGTGTGTGTGCATGCGCAGGCGCCACAATGTGTGCATGTACCCACGCACGTAGGCAGCTCTGTACAAAGATAGATGAGACACAGGCGCCCCCGCCCCACCCCAACACTGCAGGGTACAGCATCCATGGTGTGGCCCGGTGTGGAGGCAGTACTGACAGGCCCCTCCTGCTGGAGAAGCGGTATTTGAGGTGGCCTTTGGTCGGGGGGGGGCCCTCAGATGTCACCAGGTGGAGCCCTGGTCCTCCTGGGGCACAGATGGGACATTCCAGGCACAGCCTCCTCAAAGCTGTACTCAAAGGCACAGAGGTGGCCTAGCCTAGAATGGCTTTGGACACAGGAAAAGACTCCAATAGCATCCTCAAGCCCAGATGAGGCTGGAGAGATGGACCTGGAAAGAGGCTACACCCCAGACTACAGAATTGCTTCCAAAAAGGAAGCCATAGGAGGAGGCTTGTTAAATTAAAAAATCTGGAGCTAAGTGGAACCCTCAGAGACCAGGAAGGGATGGGAAGGAAACAAGCATTTCCTAAGCACCTACTTACTGTGTGCCAGGCACTGTCTAAACATTACACACATCTCATAACAGCCCTGGGAGGTAGGTGCTATCTCCATTTTACAGATGAGGAAACCAAGGCAGAAGTGAAGTGACTTGTCCAGGGTCACAATGTTAGTAAGTGTCTGAGGCAGGATCTAAACTGAGGTCATCCTGACTCCAAGTCCAGCATCCTTTCCACTGAGCCACCTGGCTGATGGACTGGAAGCCCCTAGAGGACAGGAACTCTCCCCTTTAATACAGTATGGGGGAGGGACACAGGGAGAAAGTAAATGTTGTGCCACAGGCACAACCTCAGAATCTCCTACCCCACCCCCTGCCCTGCACAGCCTCCAGCAGAAGGACCCTTACCCACTTTGTGCAGAAGGCTGCCAGGCAGCTTTGGGTGGTGGTAGGAGGTAGAGGGCAGGTCTGATCCCTGCCTGAGGGACCTGAGTAGTGGGGCAGGGAGGCAGGAGGAAGCTTGTGGTGCCCTGGGGAGGCTCTCCTAGGCAGCACAACTTGAGGAATGTCATTCTCACTGGAATATCACTTCAGGAAGGCAGCTGCATCTTCAGCTCACTCTAAAGTGAGAGGTACATGAATATTTACTATTATTTGTCAGAAGAACCTCAGGTATAAGCTAGCTGCTGAGATAGGAAGCAGCCAGTCCTGAAGGTAATGTTCTTTTAGGGCGATGGACTGGGGCCGTTTGTAGGAAATCACAAGATTTAGACTCGGAAGGGCTTCAGAAATCATCCCTTGCTTTACAGGGACAAGACGAAGGCTCAGCAAACACATAGGGTCATGGGAACTGAGAAATGGTCTGGTCTCATCTCTTTTCATGGACGTGAAACCAGAGGGTTGGGACATTTCCCTGAGGTCCCTCCCCAACAGGGATGAGATCTGCGCCCTGCTGCTGGGGAAGGCCACTAGACGCCTTCTTGTCACAGTCTATCTCCCAGGCACCCCCAGGTAGAAGTGTGCTCCCCAAAGGATGTCACTGGCCTCCGCAGGGACCTGGAGCTCCAGCAGAGGTCTCCCCTACCTCCTACCAGACCACAGGTCTAGCCCCCTCCTCTGGGGCTCTAAATCTAAAACCTCTGAAACTTCATTCACTGCCCCCTTCAAGCTCATGGGGGCAGGAGGGAGATGCAGAGTTTGAATGAGACACAGGACATTCCATGGCCCAGAACGGAGCTTACAGAACTGAGTTATGGATTGGAAGCTGGAAGGCACTTGGTAAGCCAAGCTCTTCAGAGGAAACTGAGGCCAAGAGAGGGGAAATGGCCCCAAGGAGCGGAGCCAAGTTCCTACCAAGCTGCTATCCTCCACCTCAAACTCAGGGCCCCCAGCCCTGCTACCATGCACTCCTCACTCCCTCCTCAATCATCCTGATCACTTCCAGCTCTGGGGACAGGAATTAGAGCCCCACTTGCACACTTAGGCAGGGTCTGTCCATCAATTACCTATGATTTCATTCACTTTTCCAGGTACCTTTCCATCCCCTCCCCTCTAGGTGATATCTGTAGAATGGGCATTCCTTGAGCGCAAGGACAGCCTGCTTTTAGTACTTGTATTTCAAGCCTTTACTGTGGATCTCAGCTCACACAGTAAGGCTTAATAACTACTTTTAATTGATTCATTCCTTTAGGTCTCAGCTGTAGTCCTCAGACACCCAATGCTATGTCCTGTTCTGATCACTGTGCCACACATTCCAGGACAAGTGGAGGAAGGCTACAGGAGGTCAGCTGGGCACAGCCTTCCTGGCTGGGGATTACACACAGCAGCTGGGTGAGTGTGGCATTGGGGTTGGCCTTGAGAGCATGGGTAAGAATTCAACAGGTGGGGGGCAAGTGAGGAGGGATTCGGGGTTTCTGGGAAAACAGGAGCAAGGGCAGGAAGGGAGAAGAATGAGGCCTATTCTAGGAAGGTGGAACAGTCCTTGGTGGCTAGAGGTTGGACAGCATGGAATGGAGAAATCTTGGATGAATTTCATAGATACTGGAAGAGGAAGGCCTGGCTGGACCAAAATTCTGGTGAAAAAAAGCTGGGGGTTCTAGTGGTCCAAAAGCTCACACACTGCCATAGTAGCTCAAAGAACAAAGCTGATTAAGAGACAGAGTGCCTGGGCCTAGGGAGGTGATGGGATTCCAGCCATCCCCTGGGGTACTATGTGTGCTCAGGCCTGAACACCAGAGCTGAAAAAGGATGCTGATAATTTGGGAAGCACCCTGGGAAGGGCCATGCCATACAAGGAATGGTGGAAAGAAGGGAGAATGTTGAGGCCCAAGATGGAAGAGCTGAGGTGGCATCTCTTCCATCTTCAAAAGGAAGAGAGATATTAAACTTGTTTGGAGGGAGCAGCATGAAGGAGCAAGAATGTGGAACTTGGAGACAGGAAACACTTGAGGTTGTATCTCATCATTTACTAGCTGGGTGTCTATGGATGAGTCATTTATCATCTTACCGAGCCTCAGTTTCCCCAGCTGTAAAATGAGGGAGTTGAACTCTGAGATCCCTTCCAGTTTTGGGACCAATCTGCAAAAACTGTGGTTCCTCCCTCTGAGGACATGTCCATTTCTAGGGAGCAGTGATAGTGGTGGTTGGTGTCAAGGTCATTGGACTTGACACCCTGAGGGCCCTCCTAACTCCTGGAAACTGTAGCTCTAGGAGAGACTGCAGAGAGTCCTGGATGTCAGTTGCCCAGTTTGGTCCAGTCTCCATTCTCTGCTCCCTCTCTACCCAAACCCAGAGTTTTGCACATTTCTCCGTATCTGACATGATTGCAGTTCAGCTGCCCAATCTCATGGTTTCTGTCTGGCTCCATGACCTCTTACCACAATCCTCTGCTCTCAACTACACTATTCCAGGAGCTTGTTTCTGCTATGTCCCCTCTCTAATCCATCCTCAGTACAGCTCACGCACTGACATTCCTAATCAAGTCACTTCTCAGGGGCTCCTAGGATCAAACACTAATTCCTAAGGGTAGCATTGCAAGGCCTCCACAACCCATCTCACCCACCTCCAGGCTCATTCCATTTTCCTTCCTTCACACACCCTCTGTTCTAGAAGAAAGTGCCTGTGACATACCATCTCTCACCTCCACACCTTTGCACTAGTGGTTCTCCCTGCCTGGACTGTACTTCCTCTTCCCCTCAGCCTTGCCTCTTAGAATCTGCAGGTGTTCAGCTGTCTCCTTCTGTACCAAACCCACCTGTCATGAATGATTTCTGTCTTTATACCAAACATGCCATGTCCCTCCCTCAGGATCCAGACTGTACCTGCTCTTCTCTTGAGGGAAGATCTGACTAGGTTCCTTTTCTTAGGGGTGTGCATTTACAGCTTTTCAGTCACTTTTTGTTCATACTACTGTAGACACTATGGGTAAAATCATTTTGGATCTGCTTCTTCTGTTGTCTATCTGCTCATGCAAATCTTCCCAGATTTCTCCTATTGTCATCTACTGCAGCATCATAACATGCCATCACGGTCATGTACCAGAGTCTCTCCAGTCATTCCCTCATTGGTGGACACCCAACTGGTTTTCAGCTTTTCCCTCCAGCAAAGAGCAGGGCTGTGAGTGTGCTGAGTAGCAGACCTTTGCTTCTGTCTTTGCCTTCTTGGTTGGAGGGCATGAACAACTCAGTCATGGTTCTTGCAGAATTCTACATCAACCCTGGCATCCCTTCACAGCTTCTCCATCCTGGAGTGAGAGGGGGAACCTCTGAGGTGTTTTAATTTTCATTTCTATTATTAATGGTTGGAGCCTGTTTTCTTGTGGATGTTTATAGTTGGCAATTCTTTTTAAGACTATTTGTTTCTATCTTTTGACTTCTCCTCTCCCAGGGCATGGTTCTTGGTCTCATTTTAGGGGTCAATCCACTTAGATCTTTTAGTCATGTCAGACTTTTATCAGGGATATTTAATACAAAGGTTTTCCCAACTCTAGTGGTTTTCCCCCCTAATTCTATCTTCATTAATTTTATTCGTGTTCTCTCCCTCTTGGAGTTACTTTGAATTTCTTTGTATACATTTATGTGTGTATGTGCTATACTCCCTCAGAAGAATGAATTCTCCATGAAGGCAAAGATGATTTCATTTTTGCCAGCATTGTGTCTTGGCCAAAAAAGCCATCGATGATGTTTGGGGGAAGTGCAGAGCATTTTATGGTTTCTCCCAGTCTCATGGACCCTTCACCTGATCCCTTGAAACGAGAGCCTGGGTCTCCTATGTCACTTAGACTTCCTGAGAAGACTCTTCTCTGCACTCCTAGAGGCTCTTCTGTCATTAGCTAGGATTTGGTTTGGAGCTGGAATATGACACAATCAGTTCTTTCCTCACTGTCCCCCTTTCCTACAACGCTCTCCCTCTACCCCTCATTCCATTTTCCTTCCTTCACACACCCTCTGTTCTAGAAGAAAGTGCCTGTGACATACCATCTCTCACCTCCACACCTTTGCACTAGTGGTTCTCCCTGCCTGGACTGTACTTCCTCTTCCCCTCAGCCTTGCCTCTTAGAGCAGTTCCATCGCTCAAGGCCCACCTCCTCCACTAAGCTTCCTTTGGGTCCCCAGTGACCTCCCATTTCCCTAGATTCCTACTTACTTTAAGGAATCTTAACAGTACAAAAGAAGCTGAGCTGAAGATGGTAACTGTGTCTCTTAATTGGTAACTGTGGTTATTTCGGAACACCATATGGGCTCATGGGTTCAGAACGGGGAGGGCCTTAGGGCTTATCCAGCTGAGGTCCAGAGAGTCAAGTGACTTTCTCAGTTCCATACAGGTTACAAAGGGGCTGAGTCAATACTGACACTCAGGCCTTTTTCCATTGTGACTGCAATAAACTAAAAGTTTATTTTCAGTTGACCACAGAAGCATCAACATGATCCCATGGAAGTTCCTATTACTTGTTCCTTGACATTAACTTCTAGCTTAATATTCAATGATTTGCCAATTGGTGAATTATCATCTTCATAGCAGCTGACATGTATAAGCTTGAAAGTGCAGAAAATGTTTTCTATACATCATCTCACCCAACTGTCAAATACATTTTCACCTGGTGCGTAATATACTAATAAGTATGATTTGAAATTTAACAATCCAACAATGTTTATTAAATATTTGTGATATGGTAACTCAAAAACTACTGAGAAGTTAGACAACCTCAAGAGAGGCCAAACATTTGGGCCAAGGGAGGTCAGAGCCTTGATGGCCTACTTCCTCATCTGTGGTTCCATGTGCAGCTTCTCTTGGTCCAAGGAAAGAAGGACACTGATGAACTAGACAGTGTCCAGATGAAGGCAACCAGGACAAGGAGAGGATTTCTAATCATGACATCTGAGAATCAGCTGAAGGAACTACACTGGTTCAGGAGATACTGGGTGAGGTGGGGTGGGAGGCATAGAGACGGTGGCATAGTCACCATTCTTCACTTCACCAGGTTCTGTTGGGCCCCAGTGGGCAGAACAAGGAGCAAGCAATGGGAAGAAGGTGTCTGGAGGGGAATGAAAACTTTAGATGATTAGAACTTTCTAACTATTCAAAGTACAATGGGCCTTCTCACTTAAGGTCTTCTGGAAAGGCTAGATGACCATCTTCTGGGCATGTTTTAGAGGAGTTTTTGTTGGTTCTGTTATGTCATCATAAGTATTTGTTGAATGGAGGAAGCCATATGCCAAAGAGAGGAAACCAGATCAGAGAGCCTAGGCTCAAACATGGCCTCTGACCTCTATTAGTTCTGTGACCCTGGACAAGACGTCTTCCAGGGCCCAGGCATCTCTGTCTCCAAGACTAGAAGCTGTAGAACAGCTGGGGCTTCTTTTGGGGAGTCTCTTACAGTGATGAAGTCATGGGTCTGCTGCCAGACCAAGTCAACATAGCACAGCACAGCATAACCTTGTCCAAAATAACAAGTTAGCAGTTGGGCCTTTTGTCTCACACCCATCTAGTCTTGAAGGGTCTTTGAAGGTGGTTCTTTGTCTCCATCACCCACTGAGTAAGATTCACAGCAGGGGCACGAGTTGTTGAATGAAGAGCCACAAGAAGGATGTGTACATGAACACATACATATGAACCTCTGCATTCAATAAAAGGGAACCCCACCTCCACTCCACTGGTTGTGCTGCTGGAAGGATTTGAGTAGTAGGAGACACCCAGCCACAGGATCATGGCGGGGGGGCACATGCTGAGGAGAGTGGGCTGAGATGTGTCTAGAGCCTCCATGGAGGAGACACAAAGATGCCCAGGATGAGAAGGTATAGGAGATGGAGGATATCCCAATCAATGTCAGTCCTGGAGCTGTTGGGTCTCAATGCCTTCCACTAGAACCTTGAGGGTATGTCCCTCTGACACAGCATCTTGTATCAGGACAGAAGTAGAAGCTGGCTCAGTCAGGAAAGTAGACCAGAGCATGTGGGGCCCCATGGTGCAGAGCTAGAAAAGACTTCCCTCCCAAATTGGAGAAGCTGTCCAGGCCTGCCCCAGGTCCTGCCTGGCTCTTAGGCAGTTATTAGTGGAAGGGGGTGGGGCTGGCCCTGGGATGTACAGTTGTTTGAACATCTAAGAGATAGCTCCCCCAAGGATGTGTTCACATGGCCCCTGCCACTAGACTGACTGGGGCTTTCTCCTGATACCTCAGTGACAGGGTCAGCTGCCCCTCCCAGGGGTCAGTCTCTACCTCTTGCACTTCCACACCATCTTTCAGAAAGCTGGAGCCCAGCACCAAGTCACAGACCAGGGTTTTGGGGATAGGGACTTCTTCATGACCCTCCGAAGCAGAAGAGTCTGTGCTTGCCCAGATCACCTGGGAGGGAATTACCTAGATCCTGGCTTCCTGGGCACTTCCCAAAACTTCTCATCTCATCTCTAGCCCCTTTCTCAGCTGAAGATTCTGCTTCACACTTTACAGAGAAATGTAATCCATCAGCAAGGAGCCTCCTCTTCCTCTTCCACCTCTCCCAGCCCAGCCCCATCCCCCTATTCTGCTCTCCGACATTGAGGCCATCTGGTCTTCTCCCCTTCAAAGCCAAAGCCTCGAGCAGGCTGCCTCTTTATGACCTCCATTCTCTTTTTTCTTCAGTCTCACTGAGGCTATTGGTTTTTCCCCTACTATCCACAAACATGTCCTCGCTTTCTCCCATCCTTGGAACACATGCCTAAGAAACCATCTTTCTTAGTCAGCATGGCTCTCTCCTTTCTGCTGTACCTGAACTCTCTTGCCAACTATCTGACTTCTCCTCATCTTTTCACAGCCTTCCACCAGATTCTCACATCTGCCTCTCCTGCCTCAATCTCCCTGCTGACCTCCAATCTCACAGACACCTTTCAGACACCTCAAACTGGATGTCTCACAGACATCTGAAACACAACACAATAAAAACACAACTTCTGAACCTTCCCCCTCCATCCTGCCTTTCCTCTCAGTCCTTAGATTCACACCCAGGAGTCATCCCTGACTCCTCATACTCTCTCACGCCTCAGATGCAAGGAGGGGCCAAAGGTCTTTCAACTGCACCTCTCTGCTCAGGCATGGCCACCACATTGGGGCAGGCCCTCATCTTCTCACACCTGCACTACCACAATCGCCTGCTGGTGGGTCCATCTGCCTCTGGTGTCTCCCTACTCCAATCCATCCTCTATCCAGGGGCCAAAGTGATTTTCCTAAAACACCAGTCTAGTTAGGTCTGGACCTTGCCCCCCCCCCCCCTTCCCTCTCCCCCTCATCTCCAATAAGTCTGAGTGCTTCTACAAGGTCTCCAGGCTCAAATACAAAATGCTCTCTTTGGCCTTCAAAACCCCTTCTACCTTCCCAGACTTCAGACATCTTACTTCCCCCACTACATACTCTTCAATCCAGTAACACCAGCCCCTTGGCTGTTCTATGGGCAAACAGTCCATCTCTCAGCACCAGGAGCCTCCTCTGGCTATGCCTCATGCCTGGAATGGTTTCCCTCTACCACTTTGACTACTGACCTCCCTGGCTTCCTTGAGTCCCAAGTAAAATCTCCTCTTCTACAGGAAGCCTTCCCCAAGCTCGCCTTAATCCTTGTGCCCCCTCAGTTACTTCTTTCCTATTGATTCCATATCTCACTTTCTTTGTATGTGCTTGTCTGCAGATTGCCTGTGTTATGAGAGACTATCTTTTGCCTATCTTTGTACCCCTACCACTCAGCATGGTGCCTGGCACATAGTAGGGCTCAATAAATGTTGAATGACTGATTTATCTCTCTACTTCAATTCTTTTGTGCCAAAGTGATTGTCCTAAAATACAGCAGGTCAGATCATGGCATGTCTTTCCCCAATCAATGAATCCTAATGGCTCCCAGTTATAAAGCCATCAGCTTGGCAGGGAAAGCTCTTCAGAAGTTGGTTACTTACTACCTTTCCAAAACAGCCCTGAGGTTTTATTTCACATCTAGCAAACTGTCAAAGATGACAAAAGACTGGCATAATTCAGAGTCTGGAGGAAGACCAGGCACATCAGTACATTGCTGGGAGAACAGTGAATTAATACAGCCATTATAGATAGGGATCTGGAATCATGCAAATGAAGTGGCAAAATGTGCATCCTCTGATCCCAAGGGTGGGAGGGCAGGTGTATACCCAAAGATCCACCAAACAGCCCCTTCTGCACCAAAAGATTTTTAGCAGCATTATTGGTAGCAGCAAAAAACTAGGAACAAAGTAGATGCCCATTGCCTGGAAAATGACTAAATAAATTGTGGTACATACATAAACTGTAGGTGCCTCAGTGGATGGAGTCTCATCTGCATAGACTCATCTTTCTGAGTTCAAATCTGTCCTCAGACACTAACTAGCTGTGTGATCTTGGGCAAGTCACCTAACTCTCTCTGCCTCAGTTCATATAACAATGCCCCAGATGGGGTCATGAAGAGTCAAAACAACTGAAAAACAATTCAACAACAACATGAATATAACGAAATATTAATTATTGTGCTATAAGAAATGAATGTGATGGATAATGATGCAGCCCCAAGAAAACTAGACACAAGTACAACACCATAAATGGAATGGGGCTGAATGACAAGAGAATGAGCTTGGCCCCAAAGAAGAGAAAGAGGAGAGGTCTCCCTCCCCACTCCTTTGTAAAGGTCAGGGTTCACAGGACTGCAACACAGCATATGCTGTCCCTTTTTTTTAGTGTTAACAGATGCTGATTTTTGCTTTATCTTTATTTGAAAAAAATTCTTTGTTATATGGGATGGCTCTGTGGGAGGAGGGATACAGGGAGAAATTTAGGTGATCATAGGACTCTTGGGAGGATCAGACCATACAATGGGCATGCATGGGGTACTTCACAATCCTGAAAGAGCACAATACATATAAGTCCATACATTATATCACTGGATCTTCCAAACAACCCTGTGAGGGAGGTACTGCAGGACACTATCATCCTCCTCTTACAAATAGGGAAACTGAGGGTCAGAAAGGTTGGCACATTTGTTCCTGGTCACATAGCCCATGAGAGGCAGTACTATGGCACTCTTTATGCTTCCCCTGCTCTGCCACGTTGCCTCTGAAACACAAAAAACCACCTGGAAGGCTCCACCAAGCCATGAAAACCCATTCCAGGAGCACTGGCCAGTTTCTGCTTAAAATGCTAAACCAATAATGGCTAACATGTGACCTGAGAGCAAGTGGGAATTTGGCAGCATCTGTGGTCCAGGAGGAGGGGAAGAAAGGAGTTAGCCAGAACAAAGTCCTGATGGAGTATACAGAGCCCTGGAAGGCACTTTCCCATTGCCTCCTACAGCACCCTCCACTCCCTTCACTGGCCTCCTCATTGCCATAGGGGCTCCCTGCAGGGCTCAGCTCCAATCCCACCCTGACCCTCCTGCATTCTGAGATGAGTGGCCCCCACTGATACTGTCCATGTCTGTTTGTATGCATTTGCTGGCTCATTGACTCCTCCATCAGACAGGCCTGTCACTGGCCTTTCATTGTGTCCCCAACACTGACCCCAACGCCCAGCTCAAAGTAGCTGCTGGAAAAAAAAGGCTCCTAGACTCCAAGGCCCATGAAGGAATAGCCCTAGCCCAGAGAATCAGCACGTCCCTTCTTGAACCTGAAGGTAACACCTTCCAAATCCAGCCACCATGCTCAGTCATACATGGCTCCCAGGGTCCTCTTCCTTCTCTGAGTTTTTGTAGCTCCTTAGCCAGATCAGTCACCAGGCACCCAGGGGATACAACCTTCTGTTCTATATGTAAATCTGAACCCATCAGACTGAGCCCCAGGTACCTCATCTACTGTTGGAAAATGCTTCTGGGTGATGCTGACACAGAAACAAAGGATCCCAAGTCTTCCCTATGGCACAAGGATGAGAGCTGGGTTTAGCGTTCAGTGTTGGGGAGGCTAGGCCCAGAGGGAGCCCCCTATTACAATAGGATTCCAGTGACAGGTGGGAATATCTCAGGCCTAAATTCACACGGAGCCTGGCTTGGGGACCCTGCCTGAATCACTTCCCCCATGAAATTCAATTTCCTGATTGACAAAATGAGAGAATTAGCACAAATGACTTCTAACTTATCTTTTAGCTATCAAATCCTGTGGTTATGGGAAACAATGTACCTTGAAAAATTGTGGAAAACAATAACCAGAAAAAGGGAAAAGCCATCAAAAGCCGTTTTTCCTCTCTACAAATCAGAGCAGAGCATTTAGTTTACCTGATTTTCTGTTATTTACAGATCATGAAAAAAGCATATAATCATTTGTACCAAGACATAGGAAGAGGAGAAAAAGACAGTGACTATCCCTGGCAGCTAATGGCAGAACAGAGGCCTTTCTCTAGGGACAGAGAGCTCCAGGAAACACACCGATGGCCAAACTGCAGAATCCATTGCAACAAAGAAAGGAGGAGAGCAGGGCTGGAGCCTCGTTCTCATTTTAGTCGCTAACGCAATAGATCAGAAATGAAAATGACAAGGTCGGGTCTGGTTGCCCACTTCCAAATAACCAAATAATTCAATCAACACCCAAGTCATTATTGCCAAATCAAAACAGGAACTGCGAACTGTGGCATATAAAATTTAATCGTGGTGAAGTACAAAGGCAAATTCTCCCCCTGAAGACAGCCGACACCTTGACAAAGCAAAGACCAAACAAGTTTCAGGGTTTAAATATTTAGCAAACAATTTTAGAAAACAAAGATGATATTGGTTTTAAATTGCACACTTCCAGCAGAATGCACAATATAATTAAAAAGACATTTGGACAAACAAATGATTAGAGAGAGTAAATCAAGCTCAAACTATTCTACCAAAATGGGCCTGGGCCTGATGTGATGGAATAATCAGAACTCAGATGCGACACTCAGAAATTACAGACAGTGCAAAGAAAGCTTGGTCTCTTTGTGACACCTTGTGAAACTGAAGAGAAATGGTAAGCGTGCCAAGCACTGGCCAGCCAGCAAGCATACTAGGTGTCCAGTCTCCTGGGATGTGGAGGGGAGAGGCATCCGGGAGCATCCCCAGAAGCATCCCCTGCTCCATCTGGCAGTTGTTCCCTACAACGTACTCCTAGACTTTGACTCCATCTGGACTCCATTTCCAGACTTCAGGAATATCGTTTATAATAATATCTCACAAGAATTCATCTGCCTATTCTGACCTGCCCTCTAAACTTCCAAGTATTTGGGATTTCTCCCCATTTGGAGGTAGGGATCCAGTCCCTTTTAAGTCCTAGGATCACAAAGCTCAGTGTACCTGAGGCTAAGGAGAGGCTTTCTGATAGTAAAAGCCTCCAAATCAATGGGAGGACCACTTGGAAAAAGGAATGAACTTCCTCCAGATGGAAACCTGGAACTCAGAGATCATCTAGATCAACTCCTTCATTGGACAATTGGAGAAACCGAGGACCTAGGTTACACAGTCAGTAAATGGAGAGCCAGCAAGGCTTCAAGACAAGCATCAGCCCCCCACATACAAGGAGAAGCTGCTGCTTCAGGGACATCAAGAGCCTGCAGAGCTAACCCTAACCCCCTACCCCTTTGAAAATGTGAAGGCAAAGTGGGGTCAACCTGAAAATGCTTCAGGCCTAGCAAGGGGCCCAGGGCACCAGGTTCCCAGGCAGAGCTGGCCCTTTCTGTCTCCTAGCCAGAGGGTCCCTGGCAATTCCAGAACTCCCACCTTGTCACTGGAAGAGGGCTAGGCCTTTACAGCATGTGACTGCTTTGGGACTCAGCTCTCCATGGTTAGCAGGGCATGCTTCCTGCCAAAGCTGTTACTGAGGACTCAGAAATGATCATTTTTCCAGAATGGTCTAGGAAGGAACACAGACTAAAGCCTAGGGCATGGTGGTGAGACCATGGGCTCCAAAGTCTGAGAACCCAGGTTCTAATCCCATTTCTGACACACAACCTGGGTAAGTTACTTAAAATTTCCAGGCACTGAGCAACCAATAGTGGGAAGGTGCCAGATAGCCCAGAAGGTGCTGCTTTGCCTCAGGTGAGGGAGCCCTGGGGGCACAGCCTAGTCCTCTACTAGCCCAAGGGCAGAAGCTTTAGCCTCTACTCTTTCTTCCCACTAAAGACTAAATACTAAATAGTAACTGTTTCTCTTTTACCAAGGAACCCTGAGGGTCTTTCACTCCCCGTTTGAATTTTTTTTTTTTTTTTTTGATTAAAGGGGCCATCCCTTAAGTAGTTACTTAGCTTACTTATTCATCGAATGGGTGTGTCTCACTCCAAAGGAGACTTTGATAAGACCTCAGCCTAAAATAGCAGGGTCTCCCATTGCATTCTGGGTCATCTCCAGCTGTCCAGATGAATGTAAGGTCACTGGACCCAGTTGGCTCAGGAGGAGAAAGTGAGGCTGGTGACCTTGCAAAGCCCTCCCTCACTCAGACCAAAGTCAGGTCATCATTTCCCCGATGTCATGTCCTCTTTGAGAAGGAAGACAAACACAAAACACAACCTTCCCTTCCTCTCCACATCCAATAAGATGCCTGGCCCTCTCAGCCCCTCCTAGCCTTCCTGTTCCAATAGCTCTTCACCATTTTCCTCATCTCCATTTTCCTTACTATCTCAGCCTATCTTTTGCTACTATGAGAATGAGCTCCCTAAAACTTGGACCTAGCCCTCCCAAAGCACTTTCAGAAGCTCCTTACTGCTTCCAGAATCATACCCCAGAGCCACTGCCTGGCAGCCAGGGTCCTTCCTCAGACTCTCACAAAGCTAGTGGATGTCCTGCCATGCCCAGGCCCTCCTTACCTCCAAGGCCTACTCCAGCAGGTCCCTGCTGGAAAGCCCTCCTTTCCCCTCCCTGCCCACCTCCAAATGACCTGCTCCTCCTCAACCTCATTAATTTCCTTCTTCCAAAGGCCACTAAGGTACTGCTTTGGTACAGCCAGAGACAAAGGTCAAAGGAGTTCTAGAGGAGGATAAGCAGAGTATTCCGTCTTCTCCTAAGCCTAGATCCCATAGAAACCAGAGAAAGCAATCTCTCTTTTTCTCCTGGGAAATACTTCTTGTATTTCTATCATTCGTCAGCCTGGCAGCCAAAGGCATGGTGCACAGGGAGCCAGTCTCAGAACCAGGGAGCCCTGGATTCAAGGTCTGTCTCTGACCCATTTTTGGACCTTTGACTAAAAGGAGCAGAGAAGGAGAGGGAGGCCTCCCCCACCAAAGAAATCTGAGGGCCCAGGCCTGTGGAGGAGCCTTAACAGGGTCATAATATCACAAGCCTTAGAGCTGGAAAGGCTGCCTTTTCATGCTGCACACAAGAGGCTCAGACAGAGGTCACTCAGATAGCAACTAGGAGAGTCAGAACCAGAACTCAGGCTTTTCAAATCCTTCCACTGGACTGGTTTGATCTCCTCTGGAGATGCCCATTTTAGGGAAGGGCAGAGATTGACCCAGTAAACATCTGGGAACCATGCTCCTAGAGCTCTGCCCCTTGGTGGTCCCTTGGTGGAACTCTCGGGATCTCAATGGGAGGAGACTGTGGAGCCAGGTTTTGAAGGCCAGGCTTCTTGCCCCAGGTCAGGGCTTTTCCCATTGGGCCTCTGGGCCTCTATTCTGCTTCCCCACTAAGAACATAAGGGGGTCACTGGTAGGGATCCCACGGAGTGGTTAGCAGGTTTGGGCCATCAATCCCATGCTCAACAGACAGTGGAGTTCTTCACACAGTCATAATTCAAGTCCTTGCTTAAATCCTTACCAACTTGAAGCAGTTAATAATAACAAATGAACGAGGCCAAATTAAACATGTTTTAAGAGTCGACAGTAGAAACAAAAAGCTGGCACTAATGCATTTCCTTGATTACCAATATTCTTCTTTGCCCTGATAATGCCTAGATCTGCCACATGCCCTCAGATGGTCACCAGGGTTATGTTATTACAGTTGACACATCTAAGTCCTTAGGTACCTTCTCACAACAACTCTGCAATGTCAACAATACAGGCCTTGTTAGCCTCTATTTACAGATGTGTAAACTGAGGCTTGGCCAGCTTGAAAGACTTGCCAACAGTCAAACAACCCAGCTGTAGCTAAAGCCAGATTGGAGCCAAGGTCTTTGTGACTCTGAGGTTGCTTTCTTTCCCTAGATCACAGTTAACAATTCCTCATTTCTGAGGAATTATTAGATTTGTTGTAGAATACTAAGTCTTTTGGGAAGCAATGGGCTCACATGCATCTGGAAAAACACTCATCTTCCTATGTATCCCAAGTCAAACAGATGTAGGGTCTTATGGATAGGACAGGCAGAGGGCATCCTCTCAACATGCAGATCACCCCCGATGCCCAATTGGGTTGGCTGTCTGTTGTTCAAGTCCTCCCAAAAGGGTTCTCCTGAGTGTCCTCAAGGTCTCCCTCAGTTTGGGCCACCTGACCAGCATATCTTTCTGGGCTAACAGAGCATAGGCTCTGAGAGTCCTATTGTGTTCGTCAGAGCTCAAATAAAGGCCCAGTCACTGAATGCATCAGCTTTTCAAGCCCCAGTTGAGCTGGAAACAAAAGGCTGGCCACTTTGTCCAAATCCCACCTCAGAGGCTAACTACTCAGGGTGACCTTCCAGCTCTAAAAAATGAGGTTGTGGTGACCAAATGACCTATGAGGGCCCTTCTAGCTTGAGAGTCAGGAATCTATTCTCAGAGATATCCCTAAGCACCATTTTGTCTGTATCCTTCCAACTGGAGATGGACCTCACTCCCCTCGGACTCTTCCTTGTGGGTAGCTGGAAGCTTCAATCTTGCTGAAGGAGAAAACACTAAAGGAAGGCAGAATCTAGGACCTGGATGGGGGAGGCACAAAGGTATATTACTGTTCACTCCCTTTGGCAAAGAGCCATTAGCAAAGACCCCAGAATTTCAAATTCATTCTGCTATTAATGGAATATCTGCCTGGCTTAGTTTTTGAAGCTGCTATTTGGGTGGGGGGGAATATGCAGGCAATGAGGAGGGAGGTAAACAAGAATGTGGGTGAGGATTTCACAGAATAGGTTTTAAAGATTTTAACTTTTTGAAAAATTTAAATTTTAAAATGAGTCCTATCCTAAAGATCTGGGTTTTGGTGGCAGTCATCAAACGCACTGTGAAAACATCAAATTCAGCTTGCAGGTGGCCAGCCCCATAGGTCAGTAGTAGAGAAAAATGGTAAAGACTGATTTCCAGTTGTTTGGGTAGAAGAGAGGCTAAGTGAAAAAACACGGGGGGGGGGGGAAGGAAGGGGGGGCACGGCTGACAAAATTTGTGTGGTTTACAAGTCTGCGTTCAGTTCCCATAATTAAGAGCCTCTTCACTGGCTTCTAAGAAAGGCATTTTCTACAACCATATGTAACCAGAAAAACATAGCTGTTGGCCTGACCTTATGAATAGATGGATACCTATGGGGTATTTTTTCCCAGTCCCCACTGTCATTTACAGCCTTAGTTACTTGGAAGGTAGGCCCAGAGGCACTTCAAGGGAGGGCTGCACTGGCCTGCCTGCCTTCAGTCGCTCCCCAAAGGGTCTTTCTTGGGGAAAATCTGTGTTCTGTAGGTGACCACAGCAAATCACTGGACTAGTCCTTCCTGCAACTACTTAGGATTGTACATATCCATTCCCCTACCTCAGTTTTCTCAATTTTAACATGACCCTAAATGCTGTCTCTCCCAAGGATGGCCCCTGGACGGCCTATGGATGCTATTTCCCACATCAAGGAAACGCCTTGGGTTGCCCGCAGAAAAACCTCACGTGACCAATAATCATACCCCTCCATTTAAACAGCGCCTTCCAGGACTCAGCACTGTAAGCACAGCTTTAGTAAAATACCAAGTGTTATTGCCCGTCAAGGGGGTGGGGAGGTTTCCGAGGGATTCGCAAGTTGCTCGGTTGGAGCCTGGCCCCAGAGAGGGTGCCAGTAAAAAAACCAAAAAACCAAACCAGGGAAGAGATCTAGCAGGGTAATGGGAGCCCAGCTCCGAGCATGCCCAAGGAGCCGGGTCCAGGGCACTGCGGCTGCTGATAGCGGGTGTCAGAACCCTCCGCAGATCTGCAGCTTTCTCTGATGCCCCAGGAAGGGCCAATCCACAATGTGCCAACACCAGACCCGTAGCTGCCTCGCGGTGGCTGCGGAGGCAAGCAGCCACTTACGAACTGCGGATCACGGATCGCCGATCACGGATCGCAGACCGCGGACCACGCGTTGCAGATCGCGGGGTAGAGAGTCGGGTGAGCAATTGCGGCAGTCCAGCTCAGGGAGCTGTGGGCTGACCGGCCTTGGCGTGCCCAAGTGGCACCATCTTTGGGGCGTGCGAACCCTCAGGCTCAAGGCTCAATGCTGGGGATTTCTGCTTTCCTATCCTCGGGAGCTGAAGGAGGCTAAATGGTAACAAAGAGGAAGTCTACATGGTAACATGTTTGTCTCCTCCGCTAGCTCGCCTCTAGCTGCGCCGCCGCCGCCGCCACCAAGGTGCCGCATTGCCGCAGCCACCAATGCAGTAACGGGACTTGGCGTCCTGGGTTCTTCCAGCAGCCCCCCCACCTCCTAGTCTGATGGCGAAGGAGGAGGGGAAAAATGGGTAGGCGGATCCTCAGGGATCTTCCACCGTACCCTATTTGGGTGGAAGAATGGAATAGGCCAGGTCTTACGGCGGAGACGGCAGGAAATCTGACCCTGGTATTGGGCTAGTCTGTCACTTACGTTAAGGTCACACTGGTTGCGGCGCGTGTGTAAACCCGCCCGGCTGGACCGCGCGTGTGTAAACTCACCCTGAGATGCACACCCTTTTCTGGAGGCAGCGGGGACAGTTGGTTGGTCTCGTCTCTGCACCTCTCACACTGACATCGGCTCTGCTGGGGCGCCAGTCCATCCATCGCGCCGGGACTGCGGCGGAGGCCATCGGCACTAGCGGAAACATGAACATAGCTGAAGAGGAAAGGGATGCCGGGGCTAGCTTCCCGGGATAATTCGAATGGGGTGTGGACGCACTTTGCCGCAGTGCCGCAGTGTCACAGACAGGCGCAGCAGATTGCAGCGACATAGCATCCGCCATGGCTCCCGGAGACACGGCTCGGGCTCGGGGCTGCCCGCCGGACGCCAGCCATCTGCCCGGACAGCTCGACGGAGGGATGGACGAGGACCAGGAGGACCAGGATGAGCACGGGAGGCTGATGCGGCAATGCCGCAGCGGCTGAAGCACTGGCCGGGCTGGCGAGGCGAGGCAAGGTCGGGGTCAGCTGTCTGCGGACCCCTGCCTGCCGCACACCGGGAGCTGGTGGTCCGACCGGACCTGGGGGAGGGGGGACGCCGGTTGGCAGAGGGCAGTGCCCCTCCCCCCCGGGCAGAGGTGGCCCCGGTGGCCTGGGCATGCCGCACTGCGGCACCGCTCCATTGCGCACCTAGCGCTGCCCACTCTGCATTGCGGCAAAACCGACGGCCTGTTTGCCTGGCATGGGGGTAGAGGGGTGGGTTGGGGATCTGGACTGGGACCCAGGACCTGAACAAGGCGACCTCTGCAGCAGTCCTGCGGCCCCCGCAGCGGGTCCTGCCAGCCTGGCCCCCCTGCAGCCCGAGCCAGCAGGAGAGGAGGGGCAGCCAGGGACCCCAACGGCCGGCCAGCAGCATAGCGGTCCGGGTCTGCTCCCAGTCCGGACCCCTGCCCAGCTCAGCCCTGCCCAGCTCCGCTCCGCTCTGCTCTGCCCTGCCAGTCGTCCCCGGCCCCCAGCCCTGGCCCCGGCGTCTGCTCTGGCCGCCGCCCGCCTGCCCGCCGCTGCAGCATCCGAGGCTCTGGCCACCGCCCGCCCGCTCTGTCTGGCCCAGCCCTCTGCGGCAGGGCTGCGGCACTGACTGAGTGATGAGGCAGCCAGGGGCCGGCCCCGCTCGGCCCCGCGGCAGTTGACCCGGCCGGGCTGGGGGCCGGAGAGGGCAGGGGTCGGACCCAGGGTGGGGGGGCGCCTCGTGTCCCGCGGGGGGGGAGGGGCGGGGGGCGCTTTTTCTCCCCTGGCGCGCGGCTCCGCGGCCCGCAGGGGAGGGGCGCGCAGTTCAGGCGGGCGCGCGGGGTGGGGCGGGGCCGGGCCGGGCGCGCGCAATGCGTCTGCTTGGAGGAGTGTGTCTGGGTGTGCGCGGAGCTTTTTTTTTTTTTTTTTTTCCCTTTTCCCCTTTCTGAGGGGGGTGGCAGAGGAGAGAGGGCGGGGGGAGGCGCGCGCGCTCTCGAAGGAATAATCCTGCCCCGTGCGCAGGCGCGAAGAGCGAGACTGGCTCGAGCGCTCTGAAAGGGGAGAGGAGAAGGAGGAGGAGGAGGAGGAGGAGGAGGAGCTGGCGCAGAGGTGAGGGGGATCTGCGTCAGTCACGGGGCGCAGAGGGGAGGGGGTCGCGGGGGATGGGGGGGCTGCCGAGGCGGGTGGGAGGGAGGTGAGGAGACGCGTCTGCGCGTGCGCGCACCGGCGGGGGCTTCTGCGCCGGGGCCGGCTGTGGCGCGTGCGCGGTCACCGCGGGGTAGCGGCGGGGAAGGAGTTGGGGGAGGGGGCTGACGGTGACGGGAGGGGGAGTGGGGGGAGGCCGCGCGTGCGCGCTGGGCCTCCGAGGCGCTGTGTGTATGTGAGAGTCTGACGGGTTCAAAATGGCGGCGGCTGCTCCAGCGGCTCCTCCTGTGTGAGGGAAACAACACCCCTCCCGGCGGCGGCGCAGCCCGAGCCCGGCCGTGCCGAGCCGAGCCGAGCCGAGGCGCGCTGAGCCAAGTCTTTCCGCGGACGCCGCCGCTGCCGCTGCGCGGCCGGAGCCGAGCCGGGCCGGGCCGCCTGCCGCCGCAGCTCCGCGGGGCCGCTGGGCCGGGCCGAGCCGGGCCGGGCCGGGCCGCGTCCCTCCCTCCCGGCCCGCCGGCCCGCCCGCCCGCCGCCCCCAGGAGGGCTCGGCCCCTCGGCCCGCCCGGGGCCCCCCCGGCTCGGGCGCCGGCCAGGCGGGGAGGCCGGCAGGGGCCCGCCCGCTCGCGCCCGGCGGATGGGCCCCGGCTCGGGCTCCTGCCCCCGCCGCCCGCGCCCTTGCCCTGCCGCCTGACGGCCCTGCCGCTCGCGGGCCGAGCTCTCCCGGGGGCCGCCGACCCCTGTCGCGGGCCCGTGCCCGGCTCGCCATCGTCGGGGAGCGGCCGAAGACGCCGGAACCCCGATCGCTCGGACCCGGACTGAGCGGCGCGATCCCCGGTGAGCCCCCCCGCCCGCTCCTCCCCGCTGCCCTCCCCGTGTCCGTCAGTCCGTCCGTCCGTCCGTCCCGCCGGCCCTGCCCTCCAGCCCCAGGAAGTTGGCGGCGGGGCCGAACCGGACCCCGTGCAAAGTTTGCCTTTTCCCTTTCCCACCGGGAATCCTGGCCTCGCTTCCCCCGCAGGAGCCCGGAGCAGCGAGGCTGGCGGCGGCGGCGGCTGCCCCTCTCCGGCCCGGCCTCCCCCAAAGCCGAGCCCCCTCCTGCCTTCGGCCCGGCCCGGGACACTTGGCGGGGACGACGCGGCTGTGCCCGCTGCCGGGTCCGGCGGCACGGCTGCGAGCCGGGGGCGACCAGAGGAAGAGCGACGGGCCCCGCTTCTACCTGCGGAAGCCATGTTCCAGCCACAAGTGTATTTCATTGAGACACTTTTTGGTCCTGCTGGACGGACTGCCGCGGCCAGGGTCTTTCTTACTTAGTTTGTCGGGTTTTATGAATGGTTCGTTCGACTGTGCTGTCCGCAAATGTAGTCGTCATGGTTTGTTTTGTGAGCATCTCTTTTGTAGGGGCCGATGAAATCTGCCTCCACTTTGCGTCCTCCGCTTCTATTTGGTACTTCTCACTTCTAGGGTTTTGTTGTGTTTCGAGGGGAAAGATGATTTAGGAAGGGTGAGCAGGTATTGAGTAACTGGAGGTGCTGGGGAGAAACTGTCTCTCTCCATTAAAACAACCACACCACCATCACCACCCCCCCCCCCCACCGCCACCACCCTAACTTCTCGGTCTTTTGATATGAAGTTAGTGTGCGTATATTGGTGTCTTTTTAGGCTCTCCTTAGAAGAAACCAGTTAAAACCACTGTTGAAATAAGGATTAGTTCAGTTTCCACTTCATCCGTGGAGACTCCCCGAGATGAAAGTGGAGTTGAAAGTCTCATTCAGTCCTGGGATTTTATGCTGATGCTGACATCAAGGGAAGAGCCTTGCTCCTTTGGATTGCCCTGTGGGAAGAGCCAGGGCTGTTCCCTCTAGAGAAGGAAATGAAACCAACTCACTTGCCCAGGCCATAGACAACTTTGTGTTAGAACTAATTGTGCTTATTGCCTGGAGCCCTTTGGTTTGTAAAAGCACAGAAGTCCAGAGCCAGCTTTCTAGGTGGGGCCTCTGGGTTACATAGTGTCAATACCCAAATAGACTGTGGGGGTCTGAGAAAAGGAGGAGTGTAAGGATGAATTCTGATCTGGGCTTATATTGTTATCCTCCTTTAGTGTTGCCTTCTGCTTCCTGAGGAGAAAGAAGACAGCTCAGGAGAGGTTTTCTTGCTGGTCATCTCAACAGAAGAGCTCTGAGAGATGGAACCCGAGGAAGAAAGAATCCGTTATAGCCAGAGACTGGTCAGTGCTCGCCTTCTCTAATGCAGCAAAATAGCCCCTCTTTGTTCCCAAGCTTAGTGACTGGACAGCAGGTCCAGACTCTTAGGTGGTTTTTCTTTGGGAAAGAAAGGTATATTAAGGCTCTTTGGTCTGAAGACTGAATGGTCAGGGTTTGACTAGTCACTCTTTTTGACAAGAAGAGTTCTGTGTAAAATAGAACACGACTTTTTTTCTTAGGAAATCATAAATAGCTCGGCTTTTGGTAGACTGTATATATGTCACCAGAACAGCTGTAAAGATTGCAACCAAATAACTTACATGCAAATTTAAGAGCACTAGTTTTGCTTGGGGAATGGGGGTGTGGGGAGAGAAGAGTTCTGCATCCATGCTGTGATCTCTTAAAAGTTGTCTCCTACGGGATTATGAATAATGTTTATACTAATTAAGATACACAAGAAAACTACTGTTCGAACATTTCAAGTTGATAAATGGTCATTTGGTAAGTACAAGTCAATTTAAAGGGCATTTATCTAGAACTTTCTTTAGTCAAGATTCTGTGCCAGGCCCTGAAGAGACAGAGACAGTTAGCACATGCAGACCCTGCTGACTTCTCATATGGAAAGATGCAACTTTGCACTGATTTAGTCTTGGTTTTAGTGGGAGGACTCTCTGCTGCTACATTTATGTCTCTTCCTCCAGCTCTTGTTTGGGGTTGTTAATGTGTCATTCTAGCAACATTTAGGAAGGGACATGCTTAAGTCTTTTGCAGTCTTTCTTTGCGTTAGACAGGAAAACATAATCTACAAGGAATTTCCAACTTGACTGGCTGATAGAAGGTACCTTGAATTATTTTTAACAATTTTTTTTCATTTAACAAAAGACTTATTTTTTCAGTCCTGGGTTCTTCCTTCTCCCACACCCATTCCCATTGGGAAAGAAAAAAAAAACACAACCCTTGTAGCAAATATTTATAGTCAAGCAAATTGACAAATTCCCAAATTGATCATGTCTAAAAGCTATAGGTCTCATTTGCACTCTGAGTCCGTCATCTTTCTGTGCAGAGGTGGGTAACAGTCCTCTACAGTTGTGGCTTGTTACTGAGTTGATCAGAGTTCTGAAGTCTTTCAAAGTTGTCTTTACAGTGCTATTGTATTGCTTCATTTACTCTGCATCAGTTCATACAAGTTCATGAATTACTCTTATAGACTCATGGACTCTAGATCAAATCTAAAACTCCAGTGTTTGAACCATGGTGTTAGTCTCAGGATGTAAGGACCAAAATGAAAGCAATCCTTGCCTTAAGGAGGTTATCTTCCATTAGGGGATAGAACATGTACAATGAATTGGGGGGCAAGTGAGCTTTTTAACAAGTAAGGGGAATCAAAACCTCTATTAGAGAGTCCTCCTGGAAGGAAAGCTTGGGGAGTAGAAAAGTGAGGTATCCAAGGGAATTCCAGAGGCAAGAAGGCTTGGGGGAATGGCCTGTGAACAAGCTTGAGGCAGGAGATGGAGTGTAAACTTTGGGATGGGAGTTCTAGAAGTTTTCCTTTTCTCCTTCACTGACTTAGAAAGGGAAGTCCTTGTAAATAAACTGTGGGCATCTTTTGAGTCATCTGTGATTTTTAAAGTTGCCCAAAGTATAGAATTCCTTATTCTGTGGCTACTGATGATGGAATATGAATGGAAGGAAATAGTTGTGACAGGCTGGCTGCATTTGACCAGTAAGGGCAGTCTTTGTGTGATATGGTTTTTCTAAAAAAGGTTTTCAAAAAATTCTATTGACTTTTGTTTTTGTTTTACTTTTATTTCCAAATGCTCTCCCCTCCTTCACCATTTTCCCCTATCCACTGAGCCATCCCTTATAATGAAGAACGAGAAAAGGAAAGAGCGGTTCAGTGAGACTGCCTCTGACAGTGTTCGAGACCGTGCAAGGGTGGCAGGTGTATTTTCTCCTTTCTTTTGGCAGACCAAGATTCATCCTTTTTAATTATATACTGTTCACATTGTTGTAGTCAGAGGATCACCATGTAGTAGGGGGACTGTAATTAATATGTTCATCAACATTTTCCTGTTAGCCTGAAAAACATAATTTCAGAAATCGAGTGCCTATTTCTGTAGCAAATATTTAACATCTTCATTTGGAAAGGAATCTGTCTAGATCAGTTAGTGCTGTTGTCTTTCTCTTCAGTATCAGAACTAGATATCTGGTCTTTTTTATAGTGTTCTGAAATCTTCTTTTACCTGCCTTTTTATTGTTGAAAACTTGTGAGTAAAAAAGGAAATACACATTTTAAGAATTTAGTACCAGGTTGGGAGGGACAACGTGGTGGAAAGAGGGAGAGTTGGACTTGGAATCAGGAGAGATCCAGGGCTAGATCCTTCCTGTCATACTTCCTAGCTCTACTCTGACCCCAGGGAAGACACCACAACTCTCTGAGCCTCAGTTTTTCCCTCTGTAAAATAGAGCAAATAATACCTGTAGCATTACTGCAAGGTTGTTGTAAGGACCAGTTGAGATACTGTAAATACAATGTCTTAAAAGTGCTGTTTAAATGTCAGCTATTATTACTTATACTGTTTATGGACTCCTACAGCTGTGGCCAAAGAACACAGACTCTGCTGAGCAGAGCACATTTTGACTTGTCTCTTTAGCTCTTGGGCGAAGTAGGAGCCACAGTAATTAGGGAACAGTTTGGAGGGCTCTTGGATGAAGTTTGTTATTGCTGTAGATTGTGGTAGACAGTCCTTACTGAGGAGGGTTACGTTTGCAGCAGAATTTGTGATTACAGACTTGAGTTCCTATTTTTGTGGTGCCAGAGGTGAGTTGACTGGTAAAGGAATGGACACAGATGGATAATAAGTATATTTCCTTAAGCTAGGAACAAAATCTCCACTTTTTTTGAATGAAATTATTTCCTTGTAGATTCTTACAACAAAATATCGTCTCCTAGTCAAGTGACCTGCTTTGGGGATCTTAGTGGAGGTGGTTTGTTCTGCATTAAAGATGCCATGGATTAGAAAATGGATTCTACATTTACGGGGAGCTTGGAAGAAGTGACTGGTGAATGCTCTAATGAAGTTGGCTAAGAAGGAATTGGGCAGCATAGCTCCTCTGGATTGTGGCAGAATGGCTGTCAGAGTTCAGCTAAAGCATAGGCAAGATTCCACAGCCTGAGGTTCTACAAGGGACTCTGCTCAGGGGTAATGGAAGCTTCTTAGGAACAAAATTCTAATGCTCTAAATGATTGTATTGAGGAAGAAAAGGCAGGAGATATTTCAAGAAACTGTGGTCCTAGAAGGAACCAATGAAGCTGAGATTGTAAGGAGACTGTCTGGAAGATGAAAGCAAAGAGAGGTAACTGAAGACGGAGACAAGAGAAGGGCATGAGCACATTTTTAGCCCAGAGCCCTGAGCTGAGGTTTAGTGGGCTGGGGGTTTATTTACTTACTTTTTGTGCTTTGTTGGTGACAAGAAGGGGAACTGTGCTTGCAGTGGATGAGACATCAAGGGGCCACTTAGAGCTTTGCCTGTTTTCTTCACCAAGGAGAAGATCAGAAAGGAGGGGACAGACATGTTTATCAGGGAATTGAGAGTGAGCAGATTAGGTGAAGAAATGGTCAATGAGCAAGCAAGGAAACGTGGCTGGGATTTGCTCCTCTTCACTGGGCCCACGTGAGAAGAGGGGCTCCTGGGAGGGTAACAAGCCCCGCTGATCTCTGAGGTATCGAGGATAATGGCAGAGGACTTCTTGCACTGGAGCTGGGAAACGCCTGTTTCAAAAAGAGAAAGAAGATGCTTTCTTTCTATGATGAGCTGATAAATGTGCTGTCAATTCCTGGCAGGATTCTAGACCATTGTTGTAGGGGTGCTTTGGCAAGCATAAGGAAGCTGTAGTGCTGTTGCTACGTAGAGATGTCATATCAAGATGATGGGCTTCTCCAAAACAGGCCGGATTTAGATCTGGTCCACTTAGATTTCAGCAAGGCCTGAAAAAGTCTCCCTCCACATCTGCGTGGACAAGGTGGAGATTAAACAATAGTACAGAAAGAAGGGGGCTTGGAGTTAGACCCAGTGAGCAGTGAGTGCTTATTACTAGCAGGTTGGGTACCCTAGCAGGAGGTCTCTGTTTTTTTCCATTTAATAAGCATTCATTAAGCACTGCCTGTGTGCAAGGACCATGCTGGTCTCGTCTTGAGGATTCAGACAGAAATGAAATAGCTTTTGCCTTCGAGAATCTCACTTCCAAGGTGATAGAAGTAAACTTTGTGATGACTTCCTATTGCTTTTAAGATAAAATACAAACTACATAGCCTGGCATTTTGAAAGCCTTTCACAGTGGCTCCCACCTACCCTCCAGTACAATTTCTTTATTATTCGCCTTCATATTTTCTTTATTCCAAACAAACTGACCTGCAGTTTCCTATTTTGTGACATTCTAGATCCAGCCTCTGTGCCCTTATTTAAATGGATCCCTTGTCTGGCTGGCTTGTATTCCCTCTTGAGTACCCAACTCCCTTCAGACTGTAGCTCAAGCACCACTTCCAACAGGAGGCCCTCCTACATCTCTTTTCTTCATGTCTGCACCATCATGCTTTTCTTCTTCAAATTACTTTGTTTTTGTTTTCTTGTGTATATATCTCTATCCTAGTAGAATATATGCTTCTTGAGGCCAGGAGCCATTTTGATGCACAACATCCGACCCAATGCCTGGCACAGAGTAGATGTGGGGTGCTAGTGGGAAAGAGTCCTGATGCCTAAGGTTTGCCACTTATGGGGATCCTGACTGCTTCCATTCTGGTGATGCTTTTCCTCACAGTCACTCTGTGAGGTGGGCAGTGCCAGTCTGGGGCTTTGCCTTCCTCAGAATTCTGGTAGAGAACTTAAGGACATTTTTGACATGTCATTTCCTGTACTTGGACCCTTTCAGTTAGACCATAAATTGCCTGCTTAAAGCAGGTGCCTTGTGAGTCTGTTGATCTTTCACAGTACCTTGCACATAGATAGGGCTTAAAGAATATTGATTGATTTGATTTGACCTGGATTTGATCTCCATATTTAGGAAAGTGCATTCCTCCAGCAGCAGCAGCACGTAGAGCCTCCATCCTCATCACAAATAAGAAGAGTCCTTAACACTAATTTAAAGGACTTGAAGTGATTATTTAATGTCTTAGAGGTAAAGATAAAACCGAGCAGCTAATATCAATATTTGATTGTGACTTGTATCACCTTGTTTAATCCTGCCCAGAACCCTTGCATGAGAGGAGGACTTAGCAGAGTTCTATCCTGGCAGTGTTAGGACAAAAATTTTTGCCAATAACTTGGATGAATATCTTGGCTCATAACTTGCTTATCAGTGTTGTATGTGACACCACACAAGAAGAGATAATTCTGTTCTTGACAGAGTCAGAATCCAGAAAGTTCTTAGCAAACTTGAACAATTTGGGGGAGAGGGGAATGGGAGAGGGGACAGCGAAGATAAAATTTGAATATAGGAAGATAAACATAAAGACTTACAGTTGGGTTAAGGAGGAAAATCCCCAAGTGCAAGGATAGGAAAGCTGAATCTAATCAATGGCTCATGTGAAAAAGACTTAGGACTTTATGGCCTAGAAGGTCTGTTATGAGTCAACTAGAGAGAGGCTGCAGCAGTCTCTCTGTGCTCCTGTTCTCATCCCAGCACATCTGGAACATTGTGCTCAGTTTTGCACTTTGCATTTTAGGAAGCTCAGTGAGGAATTGGAGCATGGGCAGAGGAGGCAGACCAGCATGGTAAGGAGATTCATGAGTGTCAGTTACATAAACTGAGGCTATTTTATCAGCACCTGATGGCTGTCTCCTGATGCTTTACCGTGTGGAGGAGGGCTAAGGTTAGTTTGTCATGGTCCTCAAAGGCAGAATGAGAATGAGTAGGTGGTGTTACACATCATTAGATTCTGGCTCCATAAGGGAAAACTTGAACTCCTCAGCTTTTGCAAAAATGAAATGGACTGCCTCAATAGTGAGGTCTGTTCTTTCCCCAGTTACCAGGGATCCCTTGTTGCTATACCCAGGGACTATTCTTCAGTCTTCAATCTGTTTGACCTCCCTGTTACTTTTTATTCAGTCAAGTACCACCTCCTCCTGGATCCTTTCTTCACCTTGGCTTCCACGTCAAAATTCTCTTTCTCAGTTTCCACTGCTAATTCATCATGCCTATCCCTCCCACTAAGTGGCTGTTGTCCTGGGACATCTCTGTTCTGTCCTCTCAAAGTCTGTCCATCATGAGCTCGTTCATTTTCATGGATTAGTATCATCCTTGACCCCCAGATAGACCGTGGGCCTCCATGAAGTTCCTCCTCCTACTTCCCAGCCCTACCTGGATATATCCCATGGAATTCTCACCATCTTCACGGTGGAAGTCATTATCTTCAACTTGAAATCTCTTTGTAACTTCTCTGCTTGTCATGAGATACATCCTGGGTAGAGTTGTTCTTTCTTCATCCTCTAAATCCAATTATTTGCCTGGTATTAATTTCATTCTATCTCCACCTTGTGACTTTGACCTCCCCATTCATATGACTGCTGTGCCCACACAGACTCTCATCAACTCTGCCCTGGTCTGCTCATTTTTCTCTCTATGCAATCCAGGTTCCACACAACCACCACATTGATGTCTCTAAAGCACAGGACTGATGAGATCACTCCCCTGCTCATGGATCTAACATAAAACAAAGTTCTTTAGTATTTAAAGTACCAGACTGGTACAGTCTGGCTCCCATCTATTTTGCCTGAGTGATTTCATTACTCCATCAGGCCAAGCATTACTCCTTACACACTCTGCACATACCAAACTGACCTACTTGCCATTTTCCATAAATGCTATTCTCTCCCCATTTCCAATGCTTTTCCTCAGGCTGTCCCCACAACTTTGAAGCATCTTCCCTTATCCCCTCTGCCTCTTGGAATCCCTAGCTCGGTTCAAGGCCCTGCTCAAATTCTATCTTCTGCAGCAGGGATTCTTAAACACTTTTATGTCTTGGACCTTTTTGACAGTCTGAAGCCTATGAACCCTTTTTAGGATAATATTTTTAAGTACATAGGTTGTAAAAGATTGCAACTATATTGAAAAACTATAACCAAGTATAATGAAATGTTTATTTAATTATTTTTATTTTTTACAAATATTTTTTATCTCAATTACATGTCATCAAATTATTTTTAAGAGAAACAAACCTCATTGACCCCAGGTTAGGAATGGCTGTTCCAGAGGAATCCTTGGCTAATCTCCTAGTTGTTAGTATTTTCCACCCCTTCCCCACCCTAATTACTTTGTATCTCTTTTATGTATTTTGTAATTCTTTCTCTTTGTACATGTTTTCCCTCTTGTAGAATGTAAGCTCTTTAAGGACAGAGATTTTTAATTTTTAAGACCAGTAGCACCTGATACAGTGCCCAATGCTGAGTGGTTTCTAAATACATGCTTGTTTTGTTCAGGTTTAATCGAACTTGAAGTCTTCAGGGAGAGGCTAAATGATCACAAGGGATAAAGTCAACTTGATGACTTAAGCAGTCCTCAATCTTGGGTTGTCCATTTCATACTGCTAAATACTAGTGGATGACAGGCATTCTTCATCCACTTGGTTTTTCCTGTGTGGATAGTTGTGCCAAACTCTTGAGTGATCTTGGATCCTATGTGATAGGCATGACAGGCTTGGGGGCTTGACGTAGTCAGCGCTGTGTTACTTGCCATGGTTATTTCCTCCTTGATTTGGACCCAAAAATTTAAGAAGGAAGCCAAAGTCAGATCATTTCATTTCTCACTAGTTTGAGATATCTCTGACTTTTCCACCATGTCCCTGCCTGTCAGAGAACTCTCCCTCTCCCTTTCCAGTTTCCTTTTGTGTGTTGTCTTCCCCCATTCAGTTGTAAGCTCCTTGAGGGCAGGGGCTCTCTTTTTATTCCTCTTTATACTTGTATTTAGTGCCTGGCACATAGTAGGAGCTTAATAAATGTTTATTGGCTATTTCATTGATTGATCTTGTACTACTCAGCCTCCAGGATGGTGGCAAACACCTTGGTCAAGTGTATTTCTCCTTACTTTATGCCTTACTTGATACTAATAACGACAAGGTTGTCTGACTGTTATCTCTGTTACATCTTTCAAGGAATTTTTTAAAGATTTTGTGTGGAGAAGATCCCTTGTTGGAGGAAAACCTTCAAAGCAGCATCTCTCCCTGTTGATTCCAGGGAACAGGAGAAGTACTGGACTTGTGATTTCAGTGTGATAGAAAACTCTCAGATAAGGAAATTGCTCTACCATTTAGATGTGTTAAAAGTTGCCAAAGCCAATGAGAGGTGAAGGGACTTGACCAGGGTCACACCACCCTTATGTGGCTGAAGCAGAGCTGAGAACCTCATCTCCTGACTTTGAGGCCAATTCTCTGTCCATCGTACTTTGCCACCTTGTAAGTCAGATATTTGTAATCAGTACACAATCATCATAGCAAGCATCTATTCTTTGTACCTTTCAGTTAACTGTGTGACCATAAAGATATGATCTGTTGTAGAAGGTGGTTTGTAAAAGCCTGTCTCTTCCCTCTGTGCCTTCATCAAGTATGTTTGATGGTATCTGAAGGTAGGGATGTTAGTGCTTGAGAAAATGGGTTATTAGTCATTTTTTTAAATATTATTTTCTTTTTAGTTAGCAAGAGTTTGTTTTCTCTTCTTCCTGCTCTTTCCCTCCCTCCTGGTAAACCCCCTCCCAAAGTAAAACCAAACTAAACCCTTGTAACAAGTATATTCTGTGTTCTAGAATGTGCCCCATTCTGTGCGCTGATTCAGTACATATCAGAAGGTGAGTAGCATTCTTCATCCTCAGTCCTTTCCTATCATAGTTGATCATTGCATTGGTCAGAGTGCCAAGTCTTTTGGAATTGTTTTTTTCCAACATTGAGGTCCTGGTATACATCGTTGTCCTGGTTCTCCTCACAGCCTGGCCTGTCACTAGTACTCTGTTAGTTGAAGTTGGCATGAAGTGAAATATTCAGGAATCATGGCATAGTTGGTAAAAGGCTTATTGAGCCCCAGCCACAGGAAGGCCATTCAGCAGAGTTACGGGGGTGTTTAGCTTCTATAGGTGTGGACCCCATATCTCTATATGGAAACCCATCTGGTCAGCAGAGTTGGGTTGGTGACTGCTCTGGTCTTCAGACATCCAAGTTGAAGAGGCCTAGACTTGATGTGGGTAGAGCTTTTTAATGCCTTTAGGTAACCAGGAAACTAGTTAGTCAGTAAGTGCTTACTATGTGCCAAACACTATGCTAAGCACTGGGGATACAAGAAGAGGCAAAAGACAGTCTCCCTACCCACAAGGAGCTTACAGTCCAATGGGAGGAGACAACATGCAAACAAATGTGTGCAAGCAAGTTGTGTAAGGATTAAGTTGGAAATAATGAACAGAGGGAAGACACTGGAGTTAAGAGGGGTTGGGACAGGCTTCCTGTAGAAGATAGGATTTTAGTTAGGACTTAAAGGAAGTAAGGGGAGTCAGTAGGCAGAAATGAGGAGGAAGAGCCAGGCCCTGGGGACAGCCTGGGGAAATTCTGGGAGCTCAGAGATGGGGTTTCTTGTTCATGGGACGGCCAGAAAACCAGTCACTGGATAGAAGAATGAGCGTCAGGGAGTGAGGTGTAAGCAGACTGAAAAGGTAGGAGGAGGCAGTGATGAAAGACTTGGAATGCCAGATAGAGCATTTTGTATCTGATCCTGGAGGCAACAGGGAACCCCTGGAGTTTGTAGGGGGCAGGGTGACATGATCAGAGGTGTGTTTTGGTGGCTAAGTGAAGGATGGTTTGGAATGAGGAGAAACTTGGGAGAGGCAGAGCCACCAGAAGCTTATTTAATAGTCCAGGCCTGAGGTGATGAGGGCCTGCAGCAGAATGGGAGCCGTGTTGGGGAGAAAAGGGGGCATATGGGAGAGGTGGTGCAGAAGTGCCATGGACAGACCTTAGCGCATCATATTGGACATGAGGCAGTGAGAGAGAGTGAGAAGTCAGGGAGACTCCTGACTTGGGAGTCTGAGGGACTGGGAAGATTGGTGTTGCCTTTTATGGTGCTAGGGAAGGAAGGAGCAGGGGAAAACTTAAGGAGAAGATAATGAGCTCTGTTTTGGACATGTTGAGTTTGAGATGTCTGCTGGATGTCCAGTTCAAGATATCTGAAAGATAGTTGGAGATGAGATTGGAAGTCAGCAGAGGTTAGGGCAGGATAGGTAGATTTGAGAATTATTCCTATAGAGAGAATCATTAAATCTTTAGGAGCTGATACAAATCACCATGTCACCAAGTGAAGTAGTCTAGAGGAAGAAGAGAGGAGGGCCCAGGACAGAGCTCTAAGGGACACCTACAAGAACAGCTGAATAAGAGGCTGCAAGAAGCTGTCCGAGAGCTAGGAGAAGAATGGAGATGGGGGGTGGGGAGGTGTTCTGAAAGCTACTGAGAAGAGAGTCTCAAGGAGGAGAGGGGCATCAGTGGTGTCCAAGGCTGCAGAGAGGCCAAGAACAGTGAGAATTGAGAGACCGCTGGATTGGGCCGTGACCAGATCATCAGCCACTTTGGAGAGAGTCATTTCAGTGGAACAGTGAGAATCAAATGAGCTTCTGAGTTTGGATGAAGACGCAAGTGTGTTTGTAGGCACCATGGAAGGAGCCGTAAGAGAAACTAAGTCAGTGAGAGATGGGGATGACAGCAGCAAAGGAGTTGAGAGGGGCAGAAGTCATCTGGGTGATGGAACTTGTGGGGAATGGCCTCAAATTAGTCTGTAAAATATAAGGTCAGGTTCTGGCTAGAGGCTTCCAGGAAGCTGTTCAGAGGGAAGCAGGGGCCAATCAGTTTCTTGTGACAGGAGGGAAAATTAAATCAGGGTGAGGGGGGGTACACACAGGAAAGGTGCCAGCAGAACTTTGTTAGGGGGGATCCTGGTGTGGAGCAGTCTTACTACCATCTTCTTCATTTCCTATACCATGATAATATTCCATTTCACCTATATGCCATGACTTCTTCAGCTGCTCCCCAGTCTATGGGCATCTCCTGCGTTTTGCCATCACAAAGAAGAGCTACGTTACATATTCTTGTATATATGCAACCTTTCCTTTCTTCTTTTTTGGATGTCTCTGGGTTATGGGCCTATAGGCCTGGTATTTCTAGGTCAAAGAGTATGCCTAGTTTAGAAACTTTATGGGCACAGCTCCAAGTTTTTGCCAGTCTTTCCTTAAAAAAAAAATCATTTATTTATTTTTAGTTTATTCTCATTATTTATTTATTTCAAGATTTTGAGTTCTAAAATTTCTCCCCCTCTCTCTTCTCCCCCAACCCCAAGACATCATGCATTCTATCCCTTCCCCCAATCTTCCCTCTCTTATATCACACCCCTCCCTTCTCTTATCCTCATCTTCTTTCTTTTCTTGTAGAGCAAGATAGATTTCTGTACCTCATTCTTCCTTCCTCCGTCCCCACACATCCCCACTGTGAAGGCAAGCAATTCAATATAGACTATACATGTGTAATTATGCAAAAGACTTCCATAATAGTCATGTTGTGAAAGACTAACTTTATTTCCCTTCATCCTATCCTGTCCTCTCTTTATTCTGTTCTCTCTTTTGTCCTTGTTCCTTCCCAAAAGTGTTTACTTCTAATTACTCCCTCCTCCCATTTGCCCTCTCTTCTATCATCCCCCCTCCACAGCTCATTTATCCCCTTCTCCCCTACTTTCCTGTTGTGTAAGTTATATTGACACCAAATTGAGTGTGCATGTTATTCCCTCCTTAAACCAAATGTGATGAGAGTAAGCTTCATTTTTCCTTATTACCTCCCCCCTTTTCCCCTCCATTGAACAAGCTTTTTCTTGCCCCTTTTATGAGAGATAATTTGCCCCATTCCATTTCTCCTTTTCTCCTCTCAATATATTTCTCTCTCACCCCTTAATTTCAGTTTTTTAGATTTCATCCCTTCCTGTTCAACTCACCCTGTGCCCTCTGTCTATATGTATATAATCCTTCCAACTATCCAAATACTGAGAATTTGCCAGTCATTTTTAAGATTCAGATTAAGAGATTGACTAAAGGATAGAAAGGGATGGCATTCTAGAGTTAGGATATATACCAGTTATGTTTCTTTGCTTCAGGTAGTTTATGCTTTACATAAATTTTGTTGTTCTCTGAAGTACCTGCCAGACATTTTCCTTTGTGTTTCAAACCAGCAAATTAAAGCTTTTGCAGTCAATCAACAGTCATCTGTATTTGAAGCATTTCTTATGTTTCAGGCTTGGGCATATGAAAGAAGACAAAGCTAGTCCCATCCTTTAAGGAACTCACATGCCAGCACAGGAAACAATTAGGGGCAAATAGTGGATCTATGCAGCGTGGCAAGTTACCCTCAGAAGAGAGGGCTCTAGAGGCTTGGGACGCGCCTCTTGCTGAAGGCAGAATTTGAGCTGAGTCCTGAAGGAGGCCAGGGAACGGATGAGGTGGGAAAGCATTCCAGACTTGGCACAGCCATTTCAAAGGCATAGAAGTGGGAGAAAGAGTGTTTTGTATGAGGAGGCCAGGGTAGCAGGATTGTAGAATATACAGAGGACAATAAATTGGAGGAACAGGCCAGCTTGTGAAGGAATTTAGATGGCAGAAGGAGCCACTGGAGTTAATTGAGTTGGGGGAAACATGGTCAGACTTGTGCTCTAGACGAATCACTTGGCCACTTGAGTGGAGGATTGGAATGGTGAGAGACTTGAAGCAAGAAGCCAGTTAGAGAAAGGATGTAATTACGGTAGTCTAGAGATGAGGGTCTGAACTGAGCTGGTAGCTCCTGTGAATAAAGAGAGTGGGATCTTGGGAAGGTGAAAACAGTGTTTGGCAAGTGATTAGTTACATGGGAGGAGTAAGAGTGAGGATTCTAGTTTGACACTGAGGTTATGGACGTGGGTGACTTGGAGGATTCCTGGCGATGTCCTTGACAATAATTGTGAAGATGAAAAGAGTGGAGGGTTTGGGGGAAAGATGAGTATTGTTTTGGAAATAGTGAATTTGAGATGAGTACTGGGCATTCACTTTAATGTGCTCAAAAGGCAGTTGGTCATGTGGGATTGGGCAGCTAGGTACACAAGGGCAGTAGAGCATTGAGTCTCGAGTCAGAAACACTCATCTCCCTGAGTTCAAAAGCTCTGCAACCCTGGGCAAGACATTTAACCCTATTGGCCTCAGTTTCCTCATCTATAAAATGAGTTGTAGAAGACAGCAAACCTCTCTAGTTTCTTTGCTAAGAAAATGCTGAATGGGGTCACGAAGGGTCCAGTGCGACTGAAATCACTTAGTAACATCATAGGACTGGAGCTCAGGAGAGAGAGTGGGCTGGATATCTAGCTCTGGGAATCATCTGTTTAGAGAAGGTGATTGGACCTGTGGAAATGGATACAGCCACTAAGGGAGATACTAGAGAGGGCCCAGTATAGAGCTCAGGAGACCCCCTCCACCCCCAGTGGGGATAAGTAGCATTGGATGGATGTTCTCCAGCCCTTCTCTGGTGTAACTGGAGGTGTCTGAAATCGCCCCCTGCCTCAGCTGCCCTGCTCTGCGGTGCAGTGACGGATTGCCTGGGAATCATTTTCATGTAGTGGTTTATCAGTCTGTATCTTATTTGAGCCTCCCAGCCACTCCCCATTTTATCAGTGAGTGACTTTGCCCAGGATCAGCTGGATTTGAACTCAGCTCTTTCTTATATGAGGTTCAATGCTACATCCACTGTGGTGAATGTAGGAATAGGATATGCAGAGTTATGAAATCATGGAACCCTTTTCCCATGAGATTAAAATTTTCTTAGCTAGACAAATAGAGATTTCCTTGAGAACCCAAATTCATAGGAACCTAGCAGCAAGCACTTATTTTTAAAAATAGTTTCTTTTTAGTTTTCAGCATTCACTTCCATAAGATTTTGAGTTTGAAATTATCTGCCCCCTTCCCACAAGCAGTGTGCAATCTGAAATAGGCATTATATATGCATTCATATTAAACATATTTTCACATTAGTCATTAGAAAGAAAAAACAAAAGAAAAAGAGAGCAAATAGTCTCCTTCCGTCTTCCTTCAGGCTCCAAAGTTATTTCTCTGGATGGGGATGCATTGTCTGTCCTGAGTTTTTTGAAGTTGTCTTAGATTCTTACATTGCTGAGAAGAGCCAAGCCTGCCAAAGTCATTCCTCACGCACTGTGGCTGTCATTGTGTCCAGTGTTCTCCTGCTTCTGCTCTCTTCACTCAGCGTCAGTGCATCTAAGTCTCGCCAAGTTTTTCTGAAGTCTGCCTGCTCACCATTTCTTATAGCATAGAAATATTTCATCACATTCTTATACCACAACTTGTTCAGCCATTTCCCAATTTCCTTCAATGTCCAGTTCTTTGCCACCACAAAAAGAGCTGCTGTAAATATTTTTGTACGTATTGTCCTTTTCCCTTTTTTATGATCTCTTTGGGTATGCACAGTTTCATAACTTTTTGGGTATAGTTCCAAATTGCTCTCCAGAATGGTTGGATCAGTTCACAACTCCACCAGCAGTGCATCAGTGTTCCCAATTTTCCCACATCTTCTCCAGAGTTTATCATTTTCCTGTTTTGTTATGTTAGCCAATCTGATAGGTGTGATGTTTTGATTTGCATTTCTCTTTTTAGAACATTTTTCATATGACTAGAGATAGCTTTAATTTCTTCATCTGAAGACTATTCATATCCTTTGATCATTTATCAGTTGGGGAATGACTTGTATTCTTATAAATTTGACTCAGTTCTCTATATATTTTTAGAAATGAGGTGTTTATCAGAGACCCTGGCTGTAAAAATTATTTTCTAGCTTTCTACTTGCAACAAACATTTATTAAGCACTTGCTGTGTGCCAGGACCTCTGCTAGGTGATGGGAGATTTACAGAACAAATCCTTGCCTTTGAAGTAGCATGTAATCTTTTGGGGAGAAATAACCTGTTTTATATAAACAAATGCAAAGTAATCTAAGCAACTAGTGAGAAGGCAAGCCAGGAGCAGCTTCTTGGAGGAAATGGCCCTTGAAGGTAATTTCCAAGTAAACCAAGGCTTCAGTGAGGTTCAGTGAGGCGGAGGAGAACCAGGGAAAGCCTGGGCAAAGCAAGGAGACCATTATTGGCTGTAAGCTAGAGCGTGTAAAGAAAAGTGAAGTCTGATCGATCAGAAGAAGGGCCAAGCCAGATTATAAAGGACTTAAAATGCCCAACAGAAGAGCTTGACTTTTTATAAGAGGCAGGCAAGGCAGTGACAGGGTCGGATCTTTGGTAACTGTGTAGATGGGAGAAGAGAGAGAATTGGATGTAAGCAGAGCAGCTCAGACAGGAGGTGGGGGTGGAGGGGCTGGCTGGGAAGTGAGGGAGATGGAACAGGAGAAATCTGCAGCTGATTGGCATAAGGGGAGAGCAAGAAGGAAGAACCAGGGGCGCCTCTGAGGTTTCAAATCTGCATGATGAGAATGCTCAACAAATAGAGGTGAGTGGAGAGTCTGTAAGGAGCATGCTGAATTTGAGGTGCTTTATGGCTCACCCCGTTGGACATGGCATGTCAGCATCAAAGAGCAGGAGGCATCTAGGCTTCTTTCACATTCTTACAGAGGGAACTGAGGCCCAACACAGTGAGCTGACTGACCTGCCCAAGATCACAGGCAGAGCCAGCATCCAATCCAGGGCCTTTGTTCCTAATCCAGCAGTGACATGCTACTAGATTTGATGAGAAGCTTCTAAGATCCCTGTGAGAGAGAGAGGGAGGGGATGGAAGGAGAGAGACATGGAGGGAGGACCAAAGCGGGAGAAAAACCTATGGAAACTTCTGAGATACCTATGAGAGAGATAGAGAGGAAGGGGTGGGGGAAGTAACTGGAGAAAAGTGCCCTGGAGCAGCATGTCGGGGTGGGGAATCCACTCACTGGTAGGAAGTGGGACAGTGAAGACTGCAAGAGCAACCAAGCAGACAGTAGGAGAAGCTGGGGAGAGCAATGTTATGGAAACCCTGTGGGGAGAGGATGGCCATCAGGGTCAGATGTTGACAGATCAAGAAAGGTGGTAATAAAGAAAAGGCCATTGGATTTGGCCATGGAGATAATGGACAATGGAAATTTAATGCTGCAGAATTATGACAACCAAGCGGGTCCCCAAAGAATAGAAAGAAGCCGTTTCTTCTCTCCTTTGCAGAGGTGATTAGAGGCAATGGCTGCAGAACAGTGCATATATTGTCAGACCTTTTGATATATTGATTAGGTTTGTTGAATTGGTTTTTTCCCCTCTGTTATAAGGAATTTTTCTCTTGGAAAATGCAGATGATATAAAAACCAAAGCTGTTGGTATATTTTTTAAAAGTTATTCAGTAACCTTAAAGAAAGCAGTGTCAGTTAAAAGATGAGGTTGAAAGCCAGATTGCAAGTACCAGGTGGAGGCATTTTATACAGATAGCTTTTTTTAGGAGTTTGATTGTGAAAAGGAGGAGATATAGAGTGTGTTAGTTAGAAGGCAAATAGTGGATCAAGGAAATGGGTTTTAAGAATGGGGCAGCCTGGAAGGAATCAATGGATAAGGAGATACTGAAAAGGAGAATTGAAAGATCTGGACACCTGCCCACCCCTCCCCACTCCCCTCCCTCTGCAAGCTCCCGGAGGGCTACCCTGTCCTCCCAGTGGAGGAGTGGCCATGGTTTGTGGACTGTTTTTTCCAGAGAGGTATAAGGTGAGATGAGAAAGGAGCTGGGGGATCATGTAGGTGGCTCAAGGAGGAGAGAGGCTTGATGGAAGCTCAGGAATCTTCTCTACTCTTTTCCCTCAACTTGCAGATCTGAGAATCTATAAGATCTAGGTTTTAAAACCAAAAGAAACCTGAAAAGCCACCTAGTCCAATTCCCTCACTCCCTCCATTTTCCAGATGTATAAACAAGTCTACAGAGATTAATCAACTTGTCCAAGATGACCTAGGCAGAGACAGAGGAGGGATTTGGACCCCAGTCCTTTGATTCCCAAGCATCTCCTCCTGTGCCATATTGAGGAAAGTACAAATTGATTGATTTGGCCTCCTCTACATTTATCTTAGAGGTGTGTCAAATGTGAGACCCACTACACTCCAGAGTGTGGAATAAGATTAAACTATATCAAGAAATAGTTTATAAAAAAATAAAATAAAACATGGATAATACTACATTTGAAAACTAAGCCACTTGGCCACCTACAGGGATCCTTGCGTTTGATACTGCCACTTCCTATCATCTCCTGAGCTCCTTCATCTTTTGTATTTGTTGTAGTGAATCTATTAGGAATTCAGTTCAAGTATTTGAATGGATGTCTTGTTCCATGCAAGGAAGGTAATGGTGGTGAAGCATAAGAGCCTTTCTGAGGAATTCAGAATGAAGGTGCTTCCAGTTACAGTCAATGCCAGAGTGTCTGTGCTTTTGCAGTATGTCAAGTTCATTGTTTCCACCAGCCTCGACTTAACTCTTCCTGCGTTCAGGCATGTGAAATGCCTGCCCATGGGGCACTTCCATTGGACTGGGAACCATGCCCCTGTTGATAGAGAGTCTTAGGCCAGCCTACCCTGATGGGAAAGGAGCTGGCCAGAATGCACCAGGACATTTTGAGGAACCCTTGAATAGCATCTACCTAGAAAAGTATTTGTAGAGTAATCAAGTCCTTTCTGCCTAATATTTCACTGTAGCCCTGAGCTGGGGCCCTTGTAGACCGAAGTTATCTCACTTTATAAATGACAGAACTGAAGATTCTCCAATTTTCTTTGTGTAGTGCCCAAAGCACCCTCGGTGGGGCCTGTGTTCCCATGCCATCCAGCAGAGGCCACAGAGCCTTCAGAGCAGACAGGGTCAGCTTCATTCTTTTTGTCTCTGTCATCAGTGCTAGGCACTTAATAAATGTTGATGGAGGCTTTAAAGTGAAATTGAAATCTAGTGAATAAAAATTGTTTTGCACAAAATTCCAGTGTTTATAAATTTATGATAAGTCTGCCAGTTAAAATGACAAAAAATGCCTGTCCACCTCAGAGTCCTTTCTTCAGGGATGAGGGCCTGCAGGATCCGGCCCAAGTCACTTTCCCTTGTACTTTGTAAAACGTGAGAAATAATACCGGCATTGTCTATCTACATCTGCAGGATTGCGAAAAAGCCCCTTTGTAAACCTTTAGCTGATATAGAGGGCAGTTACGTGGTACCACAGTAGATAAAGTGCCTGGTCCTGGAGTCAAAGAAGACATCTTCCTGAGTTCAAATCCAGCCTCAAACACTTACTAGCCGTGGGACCCTGGGCAAGTCACTTCACCCTGTTTGCCTCAGTTTTCCTCATCTATAAAATGAGCTAGAGAAGGAAATGCAGACCACTCTAGTGTCTTTGCCAAGAAAACCCCAAATGGGGTCACAAAGGGTCAGTGACAGCTAAAATGACTTAAACAGCAACAATCAGTAGAAACATCTGTAGTTGATTGAGGCTTAGAAAATGTACTGGCCACCAAAAATCCACTGGTCTCTCTTCTGACCTGTGAACTGCGCAATCCCATGGCTTTGCATTGAGGCAAGTCTTTCTTTCCCTTCTTACTCGAGGGGATTTTTGTCAATATTTAGGAGAAATCCTTCCAAGAAGGCTCTGTTTAAGTCTGGTTTTTTAGAATTCAAGGGCTAGTAGTCATACCACTTTGGTGGGTGTAGAGAGTAAAGTGCCAGTGTGGGGAGCCAGACCTGAGCTCAGTTGCTCTAACATATATCAGATGACCTTGGGCAAGTCTTTTAATTTTTACTTGACCCTATTATTATATTGTACTAATAAGAAAAGTGTTGATTTACCTCCATCTATAGTTTCCCTTCTGTAAGTGATTTTATCCATGGTAGAACTTAACCCTGTTACTATTTTAGGTATTTTTAAAAAAGTTTTTGGATGTTTGGCTTCTGCCTTTTTAAAGTCTGAATTGTGTTTGCGTTCATCTTAGCAAGACGTGATTGCTTTGCAAATTATACTTTACTATTCCCTCTGCAAATTGTAGCAGTTAAAAAATAAAATATTCATTCACAAATTCATTAAAAATAAAATATTTATTAGGATATTTATTCTAATGAAGCTTGATAAAAGCTCTGAAAATATGAGCTCTATGGGCAAGGTTATGTCTTGTTTTGGTTGTATTATCCCCTCTCCCTCTAGCATACTTTTGCACATGAGAAAGACTGGAATGAGTGCAGGTTTTCTTCTCCACTCTTCTGCCATGCTACCTTCCTAATTTTCCCTTCAACTTAACATTTATTTCTGGGTTTCTGTGTGTCTGGTGGTCTGCTAGATGAGGGGAGAACCAAAGCCATGAGGTCTTTCCCTTGTTCACATGGTGCTTAGGATCTTTTAGCAACTTCTTCTCCTTCCCCATTATCTGAAAAGATAATGTTGCTATCTGGGTTGGTTCTTTCTGGTCCTTTTATCTTTCCTGTTGACAATAACCATAATTCAAACCTCCTTCACACATCACCAGTCAGGAAATCTGTGTAGGTGTGTATGCAGGCAGAATACTAGCTTGCTAGTGAAATACCTGTTGGGACAAAGTTAGTGGCAGAGCCTCTTAGAGCCTCCTGGACTATTAGCACTCATAGATGTGTTAGATAATGACCATCAGAAGGTGTGGAGTTGGATTCCTGAACTCATCCTGCATACTGCTCCCACACTGGCTGTCCAGAAATAGTGTTCATATTCTTGCACCTTGATCAGTCACCTCCGGGAGTGCTCTCTCTCTCTCTGTTGCCTTTACCTGTCAGATCAAGGTCAAATTACTGTGCTTGATTTTAAGGACCTTCCCCAATCAGGCCTTGTCTCTTTGTTCTAACCTTAGCTCCTATGTGTTCCATCTGTTCTGCTTTTTTAGACTGTTTTATGTGGATAACACTTATGGGCCCCAATTTCCTCATCTGTAAAATGAGGTGATTGCTGCAAATCACAAAGGTGTGGTTTTGCTGGTTTGTTTTCCAGAGAATTTCAGTTCTATGATTAGATTACTTCAGTAAGATTACAGGGCCATTAAAGTCAGCAACCATGGCCTATATACTCCTTTTGTACTCCCCTCCACCCCACTCTCTGTGATACCTGGTGTCTAGTAGGAACTGCACAATCCTGTTGAATTGAAAACTTAGCTAACTTTTGACTTCATCTTGCTGCTGTTATTCGCACGCTCTTAAGCTGCAGAGTAAGTTTACGGTTGTCATCTATTTGGACATGACTAAAAATTGTTTACAAATTGCTGTAGGTATGTGAAGCACTGTAGTACCTGTATGGTAGGCTCGGGAGATTGACATTTAGAGGCATGGAAATTGGTGTTTGGGTTAAGCCAAATGCCTGTTGTGATGGTGTTTGTCCAGGCCTTGTCAATGATACTTCAGTCAGTTGTCCACTAGGAGCTGGGTTTGTCATCTTGGGAAATATTAGCCTCATTTTGCAGATGAGAATGCTGAGGTTAACAGAGCTTCCGTGATTTGCCCAGGATCATACAGCTAGTAAATGTCTGAGTTCTAATTTGTACTCGAGTCTTCCTGACTCGAAGCCAAGCTCTCTCTCCGCTGTGCCACCTAGCTCCATGACAGCGCACTGTCGCTGAATCCAGGATGGGCTTAGGCACGGGAGGTCAAGGATGGTGGAGGCCTTGGAGCTAGTGAGCTGGACTGCATGTAAGGGCAGGCTTGGAATGCTCCTGAAGGCCAGCAGAACTGGGCAGAAAGACTTCTCAAGGTCCTGGCATGTGCAATTATCAGACTCTGAGAGGCTTACTTCCTTGCCAGATCTGTCTAAGAGTCCTGGGATAGTTTGGTTTCATTGAGTCATTTAAAATCTCTCTTCAGTTCTGTACTTATTCTGTCTCACTTGGGTTTTCTGAATGGGTACAATTCTTACTTTGATTCCAAACTTTTCTTGAGAGACCATATAATATGCCCTCACAGTATAGGAAAGGCAGAAAAGATCTGAATAAATGAAAAAAATTGCATTGTGTTCTCTTTACAAGGACAAGCAGGTAGTATGTTTTTCTGTCTGCATCTGAGCCTGTATTTGCTGTCCCTCCTGGATGAACCAGCTGTGACCCTTTCCTGGGTTTCTTTTCTGCCCCTGCTGATAACACAGTCCTCCCTTAAAACAGCCACAATAGGATTCTGAGCCCTTTCACTCAGGTCAGGGCCTGCCTGGAACCTTTTTTTGATATATCAGCGTATCCAACAGTGGCAGCTGAGGGAAATTGGTGTTGTGAGTCAGACTTGGAGGGGAAAGGCTCCCAGGGCAGTGGGCTCCTCCAGGAACCACCATTGTGGGTCCCTGCTCCACCAAGTGGCACAAGATTGGACATTTACTGAAAGAAGAGTGTCTTCCTTTTGCAAGAGATGGAGAATTTCCTAGCCAAGGGCTGAGTGGATGAAAGAATGAATGAATGAGCATTTCTGGAGTGCTTATTGTGTGCAGAACACTGAATGACCATATGGTCCTCATCCCAAACCATAAGAGAACTTAGCTGAAAATTTTCTTACATTTTCCATTTTTGTCTCATAGGGTTTAAGTATAAGTGTCTTATGAAAAACATGCTTCTTGTCTTTTGCCTTGTTAATAATGAGTCGACATTCATTTTAATGAATTGTTTTAATGTGCCCATATGCATTGAGGCAAAGGTAGGGATAGCTTCCCCCACTTTTCTTGTTGATATAAGTGAGGTGTACCTAAAAGCTCAAAGGGAGAGTTTTAGAGCCAGAATACATTAGAAAGTGTGATCTCAATTCTTTGTCATCTCAGGGTACAGTTCTCAAGCCCCATCTTCTAGTGCCTGTCAAAGGACAGGCTCTAAAATTCTGTGGGGAAAAAAATGTCCTCTCTAAACTCTGGTTTTAACATTTTTCAAAAACCCATTGGATGGAAAGTAGACCAGCCTATTTATGAAGAGATAAAATATAGCCTTTAAAGTTGGAAGAGAACCCACTAAAGAAAGGAGTAGATGTAACGGAGGAAGAGAGGAAGGGCTAACTTCTGCTTCGGTCTTCCCGAACTCACCAAACAAAGCAAAGGGAAGGATATATGGCATGTTTCCTAGGCAGATAGTATTTATTGGGTAGTTGTCTTATTGGACACTTTTCAAATGAACTCATCCTCCTGAAGGTGCCTCACGTAGTTTGGTACCTTTTCTATTTATCGCCGGATGGGATGAGAAGCTGACTGTTTGGAGTGAGGGTTCATTTGTTTTTCTTCTAGAGTATCATGCAATCACTAAGCATTTGTAAATGCCTACTGTGCACCCAGCACTGTTTTTTTCTTTTTGTTTCTTTTCTTTTTATGTATTTGGTTTTTTAATCAGCAGCCCTATTTCTTACTTCCCAATTTCTCCCAATTCAACTTCTCCATTTGGAAAGAAACAAAAACAAACCAAACCGTTTGCATGTATTATCAAGTTTGTCTCATAGAGGCTAAGCAACTTACTGAGGATCACACAGATAGCATGTACCTAGGGATAGATTTGTACCTATGTCTTCCTGACCATGAGTCCAACCTTTTCACCTCCATTCCAGAGAGATCCATGTACACAAAGGAAGGGCTTTCGGGGGGCACAATAGCATTAAAAAATAAGCCCACTGGCTCCCCAAGGATTCAGAGGCCATCTTTTCTAACCGCTTCATTCTGTAGATGAAAACCCTGTGGCCCAGGGAGGTTCAGTTCCCAAAGCCGTACAGGTGGCCATACTGGGGCAGGGTTTGAACCCCAACTTTCTGAGTTCAGAGTCATTGCTGCTTGAGCTCAAGCGCCACCTGTTCCTGGGGCCTCTCATTTGTTAGGGGGCCTTCCCATTCAGTTACCTTATGTCAACTTGTATATATTTTGTATTTATTTATTTTTGTTTTTGCTTTTCTTCCTATGAATTGTAAGCTTATCAAGGACAAGGGACTGTTCTCTTTTCATTTTTTTTTTCAAAGCAAAAGACATTTAATTAATCAACATAGCAAAGTAAATGCCAAGGAAAAGTCCCCTCCACCTACAAGGGTACACACACACACACACACACACACACACACACACACACGTTTCTCTCAAGAAATGCCTCATACGTGGAGACCATGTATAACCAAGGTAGCCTGCTTCTCAGAGTGCATTCTGGCTGTAACATCTTCCTGCCTCTAATGCTGCTGGTTATTTATCCACAGTCCCACTGGCAGCATCTTGTCTAGTGATGTCATCTGGTACAGGTTCTTTTCCCACTGCTGAGACTTTCTTCTGGGCTTTTCAAGCATACTCGTCTACTTATGTCTCTGATGAGCTGCTCTTTGCTGTTAGGAATTTGCCCCTTAGAATGCAAGTCCTTTGAGGGCAGGGACTCTTTTCTGTCACCTACCATAGTGTCTAGAGTAAAGAAGGCGTTTAATAAACACTAGCACTCTCATTGTTTGAAGGGCAGCTGGGCAGCACGGTGGGTAGAGGGCGGGGCATGAGTTCAGACTTCAGCTGGGCACTCACCTGTGTTTGCCTCAGTGTCTTCATCTATACAATGAAGACACTAATAGCACTTGTGAGGGTCACGTGAGATCATTGTCAGGTGCTTAGCACCGTGCCTGGCGCATCATAGGTAGTAGGAGCTGTGTAAATGTCAGCCATTAGTATTTTTGAAGAGACTTTTATTCCTTGGC
>CM053770.1:255883195-256010447 GCA_028658325.1 Potorous gilbertii
AACAGAGGCAAAGACAGAGAGAAACAGAGAGAGACATTAACAGAGAACAGAGGCAAAGACAGAGAGAAACAGAGAGAGACATTAACAGAGAACAGAGGCAAAGACAGAGAGAAACAGAGAGAGACATTAACAGAGAACAGAGGCAAAGAGAGAGAGAAACAGAGAGAGACATTAACAGAGAACAGAGGCAAAGACAGAGAGAGAAACAGAGAGACAATAACAGAGAACAGAGGCAAAGACAGAGAGAAAAACAGACACAAAGACAAAGAGAGACAGAGACAGAGAGAGACTGTGCCTTAGGGAGGCTAAGGCCCAGAAGCCGTCTGAGGTGATCGTCCAGGGTCATCCAGCTAGGCTCAGGCCTGGGGAGCCACGTTCCCTCTGATGCTGTCACCAGGGAATGGTCAAATTAGAATGTGTTCAGGACACTATTTAATAACGAATCAAGAAGAATGTTGAGCTGAGGAGGAACAAGGTTGTCATGACAAGGAAGGAAAAGGGAAAGCAAAGTTCACACTCCACCATAGAGGAGCAAGTCGCCAGGTCCGTGACCTTCCCTCACGGGGTGGACCCGCTTGCCACCTCTACCCTGCTCCCCACCTGACTTTCCTGAGGCTGGTCTCATTGCTGCCTGATAAACATCATCTCTGCTCAAAGTGCCATCAAAAGTACAGCCCAGCTGAACAGTCAAAGCCTATGCACACGTTGTTTCCAAAAGAAATCAAAGCTATCAATGGTCGCATGAAAAAATACTCTAAATCACTACTGATGAGAGAAATGGAATTACAAAGACTCTAAGGTAACATCTCACACCTGTAAAATTGGCCAACATTACAGAAAAGGAAAATGACAAATGCTGGAGGGGATGTGGAAAAGCAGGGACAGCAATGCACTGTTGGTCTGAGTCACAAATTGGCCCAACCAATGCAGAGAGCAGTTTGGAACTACACCCAAAGGGCAGTAAAATGGTGCACATCCTTTGACCTAGCATTACCAACTACTACATCTGCATCCCAAAGAGATCAAAGAAAGGAAAAGGACCCACGTGTACAACCATTTTTCTGGCAGTTCTTTTTGGGGTGGCAAAGAATTGGAAATTGAGGGGATGCCCATCCAGTGGGGAATGGCTGGATGAGCTGTTGCATATGATTGGGATGGAATACTACTGTGCTATGAGGAATGATGAAAAAGGTGATTTCAGAGAAACCTGGAAAGAGTTGGGCAAACGGATGCAAAGAGAAGCAGGGGAACCTGGAGAGCAATCTACCTAGGAACAGTGACATTGTGATGATGAAGACTGTGATCTACAGCAGTTCTGAAGGACTGAAGACCTCCACGGAGAGCAGCAATAAGCTCCAAGTACAGATGGATGCAGACGTTTTTCACTTTTCTTTTTTTTTTTTGCAACATGGCTAATAAGGAAATATTTTGCATGATTTCACATGTATAATTGATACATTGCTTGCCTTCTCAAGGGGTGGGGGAGAGGGATTGGAAGGAAGGAAAAATTCAGAACTCAAATTTTTTTAAATGAATGCTAAAAATAAGTAATTTTTTTAAAGAATAAGCTAGAGCCTAAACTCCTTGGCCTAGCATTCAAGGCCCTCAGTCACTAGACAGAGACCTGTTTCTAAGTTGTCTCACTGCATGCCAGTGCTAGATTCTGGGGAAGGCCTTCAATGAAGGCAGCGCAGTGTCTCACCAGACCCTCATAGCAAACACCTGGCCTCCAGGGCCTGTCTGCCTGGTCTCAGGGCTAATTGTGTATTTATATCCATGTCTCAGCATCTAGTCCCTAGATCTTCTGAGACTGTCAGCTCTGTACCGGGGCAGGCTCTGGGAGTCCCTGACGCTGAGGCCAGGGCATTACAGGTAGTAGGCTTTGAATAAATATTTGTTGAGTTAAAGAGAAGCTAGTTTGCCACCCACTGGTGCCAGCTGGGGGTCGAAATGTCCTATCCCTTCTAAGTTAAGGACCAGGAACAAGGGGCCCCTTTCTCCCCAAACCTCCAACCTACAGCATGGCACAAGAGAAAATTGCTACACCCAAAATCAGAAGAGGCAGGGAGGTACAATGGAAAGAATGCTGACAAATACAGCTACTGTCATTACTACCTTTGTGGACAAGTCACCAAGGCTCTCTGGGCCTCAGTACAATGGAGGGAGGAGCCCTGGGTTCCAATTTTAATTTGTGCCTTTCCCAGACTGACCACACTGACTCTGAGCCTCAGTTCCTCACTTGCAAAACAGAGGTAACGATAGTAACACCTTCACAATCTACCTTGAAGGACATCAGAGGCTCAATGGAGAAAATACATTGGGAGAGCTTTGCAGACTTTACAGACACACAAATGTAAACTCTCATGAGTAAGATTCCACGTAAAGTGGCCAGTCCTGGCCGACCTCAGGTGACTGCTTGGGTTATGGACCTTTCTTAATAGGAAACAAAATTTAGGTTTGGGGATCCCTGTTATTCTGAAGCATTCCATAAAGGGAAAAACAGGGGTGGTTCTAATTTCTACATCAAGTTCTGGAATGCCTGGGGCGGAGGGAAGAGTTGATCTACTTCCTCAACCTTCCTTCTGGGTCAAGGTGTACCTTCATGATGGTATGAAAGAAACTGTTCTGATGGAAACTTTCTCTCATTCAGTCAAGAAACATCAAATGCCTAGTATATGATGGACACTCTTCTTAGGCAGTGGAGACAGAGACAAAAACCAGCCTCAAAGAGTTTCCATCCAATCCCAGCAAACAGGCAAAATATAGAGAAATTCCATTTGGGAAGTGCCAGAGGAGAGCAGGGTGAGACAGGGGAAGGTCTGAGTTACCCAGCCTCACTCAATCACCCCCAGGGGCTCCCTATGGCCTCTGGGATCAAATACAGAAAGCTGCTCTTCCATCCCTGCCCCCACTCCTCCTTGCTTCCTTTCCAGCCTGCACAGACCTCACTACTGACCTAGTGGACACCCGCCGACACCTGCCTGCTGGCTAGCCAATGAACAAGAGCATCTCTGAGCATTTGCTCTGGCTGGAAGGCTCCCCTCCTCCTCCTCCTCTCTGCCAATCTTCCCTGGCTTCCTTGGAGGTCTGACTAAAATCCCTTCCTTATAAGAAGCCTTTCTCAGTCTCCCTTAAGGCAAGTAACTCCTTCCACTGACTATCTCCAGTTCACCTCATCTACATCTTGTTGGTACATAACTGCTTGCATGTTAATTGTGAGTTTCTGGAAGGTGGCACTTTTGCTTCTTTTTGTATTGACAGAGCACGGTGTCTAGCAGACAATTCGTCCCAGAAAGTCAGGGGAGAAGTAAAGTGGAAGAAGCCTGGAAAGAGTGGGGCAGGTTATGGACTGAGAATGTCCAGCGGCAGATTCTCTAATTAGTCTTGGAGGTAACAAGAAGTCAGGGAATTTTACTGGGAGGGATGGAATGACTGGACCCTCCAGTCCAGGTGTGGGTGATGGGAACCATGTCAGAGGAGAGAAGGGGGCCTGAGAGAGATGTCACAAAGGCAGAAATGGGAGTACTTGGCCACAGACTGGATAAGGAGCCAGAGATGGCAAGGAGGAAACTGAATCTGGAAAGAAGGTGGGCTCAGATGCAATCCAGCTCAGACTCTGTCTAGCTGGGATTCTATCTGGCCCGCTTGTGAATACAAGCGTTACAAATGCTTAGGCTCCTTAAGAGGCAACCCAATTTGGCGAATCTTTAATAAACTTTGTTTTCTTTGGCTTTAAGAAGGCTTGAGTCGAATTCATTCGAGCATGACCCAGCCTGTCGGTATTTTGGGGTCTACCCTTCACCCCTTAACCTCATCATTTATGGTTCCCTGATCTGGAAAAGCTGCTAATCTCAAGTTCTTCTACTTAAACTGGAAGATATGTAAACCTCCCCCTCTCCCTATCCCCTACTTGCTCTCCAAGCACCTTCGAAGCGGATTTTCCGACCTGACTTCAGGTCCCAGTATCAGGCAAAGTCTCTGAACTTTCTAGGCACTAGAGAGTTACAGACTCAGGTTGTGGGTCCATCGATTAGGCAGTGGACATGGGAATTCTCTGGATTTCCTGGGCGCAAGGAAATCGGGGAAAATGGTTATTTTTGTCCTCTGGTTTTTATTTCCCCCTCAAGGCTTACTTCTATGTCTTCCTTTAAGGAGGGGTGGAGGGACTTCCAGCACCACAAAAAAAAAAAAGGGTCAAAATTCATCAATCCCAAAGAACTCGCCTTTGGGCTGCCTTTTACAAAATTGGAAAAAATTTAACTTCTCTAAAGACCTTAAAAAGAGAAAGTTGATATTCTTTTGCAACAACACACTTTGGCCTCAGTATCACCTGGAGGACAACGAAGTGTGGCCCATATTTGGGACCTTACAATGTAATATCCTTTTACAACGACAATTATATTGCCTCCAAAAGGGAAAATGGATAGAAATACCTTACATAAGGGCCTTTGTCGAACTCTCTCAGGACCCCATTCTCAGAAAAGATTGTAAGATGCTTGTAGTTAGAGCCGCCCCACAAAAGGGAAATGGGGGTGCATTGGATGTTTTGGATGACCCCGTTTATAGCTAGTAGGGTCTTGCCCTCACTTCCTCCCCTATCTCCGTTTCCAACCCCTTCTCAGTTCCCAGCCACAGGGCTTGCTGAGGTGCCTCCCTCTGCAGCCCCTCTTCCTGGGGCAACACTCTCACTCAGGTCTTAGGCCCCACCCCCATGGCACTCTCTACAGTATCAGAGCCTGTAACCCATCTCTCCTTGGAGACTCTACCTCAGTCCCCAACTATCGGTCTTGCTGGAGGCCTCCCTCTGCAGCCCCTCTCGCTGGGGCAATGTTCACTCAGGCCCTGCTCCGGTGGCATTCTCTGGGGCATCTCCCCCTTTGATCCCTACACTTCCTCAGGTACCAGTGGATCTTTCCCCTTGCCAGCCAGATCCCCTGACCCTGCAGCCTAATCCAGTTTGGCAGGCATTCCCTAGCCCCTCCCTCACAAGAAGTGAGACTTCCTATCTTCCTCCACAAGCCCATGTCCCCACTGGGCTGTCAGGGTTTTTTCCCTTGAGAGAAGTGCCTACCCCACCCAGTGGGACAACCAAGATGTGTGTTCCACTCTCTCTTTTGGATCTCACCCTGATTAAAGAGAAATTGGGGAGATACTCGGAAGACTCCACTAGGTTTATTGAGGGCTTTAGGGACATATCACTACAATTTGAACTTTCTTGGAAGGATCTGCATATTCTTTTCTCTGTCTGTTGTACCGTTGAGGAGAAGGGGAGAATTTGGGAACATGCTCAGAAGTTTGGGGACTGTATGGCTAGCAATAATCCCATAAAATACCCCCCAGGAACAGCTGCTGTTCCCATGAGTGACCCCAGATGGAACTATCAAAAGAGTGAGGACAGAGGAAAGAGAGACTTTATGGTAATTTGCCTGTTAGAAGGCTTAAAAACTGCATTTCAAAAACAAGTAAATTTTCAAAAAATTGGGGAAATTACTCAGGGAGAAAAGGAAAACCCTGCCCTTTTTCAAAACCGGCTAGTAGAAGCTATTAAAAAGCATACAAATGTGGATCCTGACTCCACAGAAGGGGCAGCAATCCTTAGCATGTATTTTATTAATCAGTTTGCCCCAGATATTAGGAGGAAACTGCAGAAATTGGCAATGGGACCCCAAACACCTCAGGCCCAGTTACTGGAGACAGCCTTTGGAGTGTTTAACAACAGAGACCTCATTGCAGCACAGGAAAGAGAAGGAAGGAGAAGGGCCAGGGCCAGGGAGCATGCTCAATTCTTGGCTGCTGCTTTGGCCAGGAAAAGACCCAGGGAGCACCCCTCCAGGGCACCCCCTTGGAGGAAGGCTGGCCACTGGGGCAGTGGGGAAACCTGCTTTTGTTGCCACAAGGAGGGTCACTGGTCCAAGGAGTGCCCCTCCAGGGTGCCCCCCCCAGAGGGAGCCCCAGGAACCAACGACTGTGGAACCGTGCCTGTGTGACCAGAAGGGACACTGGAGGAAGGATTGTCCCTCCGGATGGAAAAGTGGTGGAGCTTCCCCCCAGTACCCTGTCCTCCAGTCTTCTCAAGACTTGGAACAACGGGAAAGCCTGGGTGCTAGCAGTGCTCCTACTTTCTCCACCTTTCTCACCAAGCCCTGGGCAAAAACGAAGGCTGAAGATAAGGTTACCCACTTTAACATGGCTAAATTCTGTGCTTTAACCAGTCATTCTGGCCCTACCTGTCCTTTGGCCCTTCGGGTCATAGGCATTGAAGGGTAAACTAAGGAATGTCTCCAGACATACCCCCGCCCCAGCCTGCTTGAGGATCTGTTGTTTAAACACTCCTTCTTTATGCCCTCCTCTGACCCTGCCCCCTTGTTGGGAAGGGACCTGAGTGTGAAACTGGGGAGCCAATTTTCTCTAGTTTCTCCCATCTCCCTTTTGCCTCTGTTCACTATGTCTTCCCCGGTTTGCTTGAGAGTGTGGGAGGCAGGCCAAATATTTGGGACACTGGAATTCCAGAGAGAGCTACTTCTGCCACCCCAGCCACTGTTAGTCTCCCAGACCCTAAAGTGCTCCCCCATCTCAGCCAGTATCTGATAAAGTCTGAGACCTGGGAAGGACTACAACCTTTAATTGAAAAATTCCTTAAGTATAAAATATTTGTCCTTTGTTTATGTCCATGCAATGCTGCAATCCTTCCCGCAAAAAAGCGGGAATGGGGAACACTCACAATTTATTTTTGCTTTTGAATGTACTTTTCCTGGGGAATCAAGTCCGTATCAGCTAAAAGGGACAGTCTTGCCCCAAAGCTTTCGAGATAACCCTCATTTATTTGGCCAGGCTTTGGGAAGGGATTTAAGGCACCTGAAACTAGCAAACAATAGCTTAATTCAGTACGTGCATGATATTCTTATTTGTAGCCCCACCCAGGAGGCTTCTTTGGCTGCTGCCACAAAACCCTTTAATTTCTTATGCATTCAAGGCTATAGGGTCTCTTGGAACAAAGTCCAGATAGCATGCCAGTCCATAAGGTGTCTGGGCCATGAACTAACACCCACCTCTCTCTCCTTAACCTCTGAGAGAAAAAGGACAATCCTATCTATCCCTGTTCCAGCCACTAAGAAACAAGTTCGAGTGTTTTTAGAAATGACTGGATTTTGTAGACTCTGGATTCCTAATTTTGATTTTATTGCTAAACCCCTTTATGACCCTATTCAGGATATTGACTCAGACCAGGCTAAAGTTTTTGAGACTCTGAAAACTAATTTGACCACCACCCCATCACTAGCCCTATCCAATCTGGGAAAACCTTTCACTCCCTATGTTGATGAAAGGAGAAAACAGGCTTTGGGAATCTTAACTCACTCCTTAGGACCGGACCCCAGGCCAGTTGATGCTTTTATTTACTCAAAATATGCTTTCCTTGTTCTACATACCCATGGAGCAATGTGGAAAGGGGATATCTGACAGGAAAAAACTACCCTATCAAACATGCCCTTCTATGTTTTGGACTTGCCATAGTCATCTTTGAGTCTGTTCAGAAAACTTACCTTTTATGCCAAGGAAATTGTCTTTTCTTTATACTCCTTTTGTGCCTGTTTGGTGGGTGTTTGCCTAACCTCCTTGCCAGGTTTGTCTTTTCTAGAGTGCAAGCCATAAACTTCCAGATGACAGTCCGTGCTGTATACTGACCTCCGTCTGCATCCTAGATCTCCTGCCCGCTGGACCTGGCACCACCCAGGTTCTGAAGTCTGACCCCTTGAACAGGACCCATCAAGGCAGGGACAACTCTATGCCCCTTGCCAGCACGAAGAACTTTCAGAAGCTGAGACCTTTGCCCTTTACCCCAAAAGAACTTGGGTTCAATCTGTTTGAGGCGGGGAATACTGGGGTTCAGACTCTGGGAACTTCCTTGAGCTCCCCTGGAATCTCCTCCCAGAATCTGGCTCCCCAGATATCTCTCCACAGAACCTGGCTTTTCATATTCAAATCTGTGACCATTGTCTGTTACCTCTGGATTGCCCCACCTGCTTCCCACCCAAACCCTCCATCGTCTGACATCTCCGGATAGCTTCAAGTTGTTTCCAACCTTTGACTCTCCTAGGACTTCTCCTCAAGACCCTTACTAACGCCCTCCTCCCATCACCTTGGACTACCAGGCCACCACTCCCCCCTCCAGATCCCTCCTATACACTTTTCTGTATTTTAAGTTCCATCTTGCCTCCATGAAGGTGCTCAGACTCTGTCTAGCTGGGATACTCTGGCCTGCTTGTGAATACAAGCATCACAAATGCTTAGGCTCCTTAAGAGGCAACCCAATTAGGTGAATCTTTAATAAACTTTGTTTTCTTTGGCTTTAAAAAAAAAGGTGGAAAATCAGAGAAGGGGCAGGCGTGGGTACAAAATCAGAAATCCCATTCAGGCTATGATGAGAGTGCGGGCCACCGAGCTACAGATGTCCCATGGGCAGCTGGAAGTTGGGAGAGGCTTAGGTGGGAATTATGACATCGGAGCAGGGATAGATGATGACGAAGTCCATGGGAGCTGAGGCGGTCACGAAGCGAGGAAGTATAGAGGGAGAAAAGAAAAGGGTCCCTGGCACACCTACCTGCATGAAAACCCAGCACAGACTGAGGAGGAGCCATCAGAGGGGGTGGAGGAGAACCATGAGAGAGGAGTGCAGGAAAACTAGTGAGCAGAGAGCATGGAGGAGGAAAGGTGGGAGAAAGACAAGGAATGAGGAGAGAAGCTTCAATCCTGCAGCAAGCAATGAATTCTGAGAAGTGGAGAGAAAAAGTTCTAGCCATGGGGGTTGGCGGCGGGCCTGGGGAGAGAGAGGAGACAGGGCAGAAAGCAGCCTGCTGCCAGCCTGTCATGAAGAGCCTTGAAGGCCAAGCATGGGAGTCTGAAGGGAGGCCACTACAGTGGCCTTGGCAAGAGGGGATGAGCACCCAAACTAGGGAGAGAAGGGAGAGGTGACTGAGACTTGAAAAAAGGTGGGGTAGAATGAATGGCCAAAACCTGTGCCTGTGCCCCTCCCCCATCACACAGATGCCTTCCCCAGGAATGACCTAGAGATAAACCTGGGTGGTGGGGCAGCAGCATGGGATCCAGAGCACCAGGCCTGGAGCCAGGAAACCCAGGAAGCCCTCTGTAAAATGGGATATTAATAATTATAATTAAAAATTAACAATCATATCATAGCTTGTATTTTTATAGCCCGGTAAAGCTCTTTATGTGTTAACATGTTATCTGCTGCTACTGAGACACCACTATGAGGGAAGAGCTACCCATGTTCCACAGGTGAGGAAACTGAGGCATGGATCAGTTAAGTGACTTGCCCAGGGTCACAAAGCCCATACTGGCCCCTCCCCCCCTGCATATCAGTCAGGACCCAATGAAAGAACATGGGCAAAGTGCTTTGCACACTCCAAACCCAGCTCTAAATGTGCACTAAGATGATGTCTTGATGTAGATTTCTATTTCATTTTCTCCAGCCAGTTATTTCCCACCAAGTGGGGTTTTGCTTCCTATCCCATGTAGTGTAGCCCACAGTAGGTACCTCATAATTGCTTCCTCCTTCCACAGTCACTTCTCTGTCCTCACTAGGCTGTACTTCAGGTCTGCTGTTCTCTCAGCCCTAGCATGGCACTCCAGGATCTCGCTCTCGCCCCCGGACCCGTCCCAGCCCAACAAACATGCAGACAGCCTCCTATGCACAGCCTAAGCTGGTCCTATCTCACTCTCCCAGACTGAGAGGACCCCTTGCAGGCCCCTCTCTCCAGAAGTCAGTCTGTGAAGGTCAGTTAAGGTGCCTACAGAAGGGGCAGGGTCCTTTTCAGAGCCACCAGAGCCCGGTCAGCAAGTCTTGGCAAGGTTTTCTCAGTAAGTGTGGCTAGTAAGCTCAGGGAAGTCAGACTGAAGGAATCTCTTAGAAAGGCCGATCCTGACTCCCTGGGGAACTTCCCTGGTGGGCCCCCAAGCACAGTCCTCGGCACAGAGCAGCAAACTAAAGCCCCAGGGAAGGCCCTCATCAGGGAGTCAAGAGGGGTGGAGGTCAGGGCCATCATCTGCTCTGCTGTCACTTCTTTTACAGATGACTGGTGGAACCCAGGGACAGGAAATGACAAGTCCAAGGTCACATAGCTTGGTGTCTGCGTGTCAGTCCACAAGCACCAGGATCCAGACACTGTGCTAAGCGCTGAGGATACCAATGCACTGTTCAGTCTGTATGCAGCTGGCGCACAGTTGTCACAGGCTCTCCTCCCTCAGCCCGAGAGCCCCTGGAGGGCAGGGCTGGCTTCACCCTTCTGTTCCCAGCCCAGAAAGAGCACACAGTAGGTTGCCTAATAAAGGCCAGTTGCCCCTCGATCTGAAGAGGAGCGGGGAGCCTGGGGGAAGGGCAGCCGAGGACAAGACACATAGATTAGGCGCTGCTGGGAGCAGGTTGGGAGGATAGGAGGAGGGGGTCCCCCTAGGTGCGCCGACGTCCCGTGACCCCGTCCCCCCCGAGCCCCAGTTTCCCTCTCCGTACTACCGGGCTCGCCGAGGTCACAACGGAGGGGGACCCAAGGCAGGCCCCCCCCTCCCTCCAGGCCTCAGTTTCCCCACTTGCAAAACGGGCACCAGGAGCTCTCTGAGCCCCCTCCGGGCGCGCTGCACCCATTGGACAGCAAGGCAGACTGAGACAGGCGCGTCGGAGGACGAGGTGACGGCGGGGCAGGGGTGACCGGGTCACGTGACGCGCTCGCGGGGAGGGGGCGCGTACTCGCCGCCCCCCCCCGCCGGGCCCGCGCCTCCATGCGCGTTACATAAACGTCCGCGCGTTCCCGAGGGCGGAGGCGGGTAGCTGGGGGGGAGAGGGGCAGGGACCGAGGAGGAGGAGGAGGAGGAGGGAGACCAGCAAGGAGTTCGGGCCCGGGAGCGAGCGGACCAGAGACTCACCGCAGCCGCAGACCGGACTCCTCCTCCGCCGCCGCCGCCGCCGCCGCCGCCGCCGCCGCCGCCGCCGCCAGTGCCACTGACAGTTCCGCTGGGGCCCCGCGCAACCGAACTTGCTGCGGCCGCTGCCCCGCCCAGGCGAATGTCCATTGGGCGCCACTGCCCAGCCCCTCCTACCATTGGACGACTCTCTCCGTCACTCACCGCTCCGTGGGCCAGCCCCGCCCCGCTCCCGCCTGTCAGTCACATTTAAGCCTTGGCGCCGCGAGCTCGCCCCGCCCTCGCCTCCCTAGCGGGCCCAGCCAATGGCTAGCGCGGCGCCTAAGGCCCGCCTCCGCCCGGCGCCCGCCCCCTTCCCCGGCCCCGGGCTCCCACGTGGCCTGCCGAGCCCCCGGTCCTCGCCGGCCGGGGCGCCTCTATAGGCGGAAGCGGCCCGAGTGATGTTGGCGGTGATTGGCTGATGGAGGGGGAGGGACCCTCGGGTTCATTCATCTGAGCCGCACGTGTCATTTAAAACCGCAACCATAACAGGCCCGACTGGGCGGGGAGAGTGGAAAGCTCCCGGCGGTGGCGAAGGGAGAGTCTGAAAGGAGGAGTCGGGGAGGGGCGGGGCAGAGCGGACGCCGCCGGGGAGAGTAAGCTCTGAACGGGAGGGGGGCGGGGCCTTTTCCTGGTGGGGAAACCGAGGCACCAATCCCTCGGCCGCTCCGCAGCTGCTTCCTTTTCTGTTCCCTGGTGACGATAAAGCTTGCGCTACCAAGTTATTAGGCTTGGGTTCGAATCCTCCGTAAAATGAAAGGACTGAGCCCGATGCTCCCGCGCGTCGCTCCCGCACCTGCGATCCTAGCTGGATCCCATCTCCAGGGGCTCCGCGGAGGGCAAGTACCTCTTATGCAAATACACCTTCGCACCCGCATTCTTCCCGGCCCCCTCCCCTCCCCCTCTGGAATGTTTTCTCTCCCCCTCCAGCCTCAGTTCTAAAGCCGATTCCCACCCCAACCTCCCCGGGAGGTCAGCTCCTCTCCCTCCCAGCTTCGCTCTGATTTTCTTATTTGCTTACTGCGGCTTGAAATCCTGCTAGCCCCTGATTTATAGGGTGGGCAAGGCCGCTCAAACTCCCAGCCAGCGCCCCGGACGAGTCTAGTGCGCAGGGACCCGACCGGCCAAGCCTGGCACCCGTGCGCTGCGGGGCAAACGTTTGTGGGCTCCTCGGAGGAGCGGAAGCCCGAGGCTGCCCGCGGACTCCGCCTTAGGGGCTTCTCAGACCTCTTCTCTCCGCGTTCTTTTCTCGGCTGCCTCGGGACATCTGAGAACGGAACGAACGTGTAGCGCGTGGGAGATGCAGCCCCGAGCTCCCGGCCCTAGCTCTTGTGGAAATAAGGCTTGTGGGGCTTTTGTTCAGTCCTGACACCATGGGGAGTTGTCTTGGTGAAGAGAGTCAGGAAACCGAGGCAGATGGGGTGAAGGAATTTGCCCAGGGTCACACAGTTTGAACTGGATTTTTTCAGCCCCTCCTTGAGGGGAGGGACTGTCTTTTGCCTTTCTCTGTTTCTCTATGGCTTGGCACCGGGTCTAGAGGCAAGGTACGTAGTAGGCTTCAGTGCTTCTTGACTAGAATTAAAATAATAACTGCCCGGTGGGGCTTGGCAGGCTGTTTAGCTGGGATCCTCTGGAGAGCCGGGAGGAAAATGGAAGGACAATGGCATCCCTGTGGGGTGCGGAGGAAGAGGTCTCAAGACCTTGGGAGAGCTGCTGGGTTCACCTATTGTCGATGAAAGAGAAGTGGCCCTCGTGGTCTTCCTCTCCCCAGCTCGACCTCCCTACCTCTCAGTCCCTCCGACGGATGCCAGCCCAATGGGACTGCGGGAAGGGGCATCTGCCCTTATTCCTGCTCTGCTCCCAATGGGCTTCCCTTGACCACGCTGTCATTGGGCCAGAGCTCCCAAGCCTTCTGGTCTTTGTCAGGTGCTAGACAAAACTGTGACTTGGGGAAAGGGCCTCCCCAGTCTGGTGGCCCTGCCGTTCTCCTCCCCGCCTCTTTCCGGGGTCCTAGTTCCTCATCCAGGCCTGTCTGAGAGACCTGGTGGACAGAAAGGCAAGAGACCTGGGTTCAGATCCTTGTCCCAGCACTTTTCTCACTGTGACCTTGGACAAGTTTATTGTCTACACTGTAAAATGGTGGTAACACCTCTGAGCCCAGCCTCTAAGAACTTCCCCACAAAGCAACTTTGTTGGAGTGACCACCTCCTCATTTTACTGAGACTGAAGCCGGAGAAGGCCCAGGGGCCTGCTTCAGAGTTATAAAAGGAATCAGTAGCAGAGCCAGAGTTCTGCTTCCTGGACCTTTTGAAGCTCTTTGCCAAACACCACAAACCCCAGGAGGCCCCTGCAAAGGTCTCCTTGGGGAAATGGTGTTCTTGTGAGTCACACCCAGCGCCAAGGGGAACCGTGGGGATTCAGATGTTAATTTAATGTTTGACCTTAGGTTTGCTAGATGAGTCACGGGTGGGCCCCCAGCCACTAGGAGACCCATGTCCGGAAGGGACCTTTATACAGGGACATTTTACATATGGACAAATCGAGGCCCAGAAAGGCAAAGTCATTGCCCCAGGTGCAGCCAGGCTGGAGTTTGAACTCGGGGCCTCTGACTTCGTCATGGCTAGGGGCCTTTCCAGTTCTAACTCCTAAGATATTCATACCTGGGGCCAGGAGACAATTACAGCAATTCATCACCTCTCTGTGGACCGGGTAGCCTGTGCTCAGCCCAAGAAGCTCCCGGAGGGGGGGGGGGGGGGAGGGGCAGTGCTGCAGGCAAGGTCTTGTTTCTTTCTCTTCCTGGCACACTGAGGGCTCAACTGTCTTTTCAGGGAGCCCAGGAGGGCTGTGGGGCTTGGGAGAGAAATGGTGAGTGGGAAGCAATGTGACGGAGAGCTGTGACTATGTGCCTATGGCAGTGGTGAGTCTGCTTCCTGCCTGTGGGGCCAGAAGCCGATGGCAGCTTCGGGTGAATCCGAGGAGGTTGAATTCTTTATTGTGTCTGCCTTCCTGTGACCCTTTTCTTGGCAGAGATGCTGGAGTGGTTGTCCATTTCCTTATCCAGTCCATTTGACAGATAAGGAAACTGAGGCAAACAGGGTGAAGTGACTTGCCCAGGGTCATACAGCTGGTAAGTGTCTGAGGCTGGATTTGCATTCAGGTCTTCCTGACTCCAGGATGGCTGCTCTATCCACTAAACCACCTAGCCATCCAGTCTGAGCTACACTCACTGGGAAACTCCCAAATGCTCCTTCCAGTCCAAAGCAGCAAGACAGTCCACCTGTACCTTAGGCAGCTCGGTGGTGCGCTGGATAGAGCAGTGGGCCTGGAATCAAAAAGACCTGAGTTTAAATGCAGCCTTATATACTTATTACCTATGTGACCTTGGGCAAGTGCTTCCTGTCTTGCTCTGCCTCCGTTTTCCCGTCTGTAAAGTGGAGATGATAAAAATACCCACTTCCCAGGGTGTTTATGGCTCAAATATTCGTAGAGTACTTTGCAAACCTTAAAGCCATCTCCCCAGAAAGGAAGTCCCTTTTCTTAGAAAAAGGACCAGAGATGAGGCGTCCCCTGTGGGCTGTGGGAAAGCTGAGAACTGAAGGCAAGAGACTGGGAAGGCTGAAAAAGGAAGCATTGGGAGGAGTAGGGCTCATGACACTAGGCTGAGTCTTTGGGAGTCCTGGAAATGTGGTGGTGGTACCCCATGCTGGGGGCTCTACAGGAGATACCAACGGCAGCTGTGGATGCCGTTAATGGATATTATTACATGGGGAGTGACCCAGGCCGTACAGGCTCAGGGGACCCATCATGCCACTGGAGTGCATCGGTATTTTCCACGAGCACCATAAGGATGCTGCTTGTTTCCCCTGACTTAACCAATAAACGCATCCATTCTTTGAGCCTTTTGAACCAGGTGCTTGCAAGGGGAGCTGATGACAACACCTTGCTGATCTCATTATAGCAAATTTCCAGATTGTGAGCATGGGGACAGAGAGCCAGAGAAGTAAAAAATAAACATTCCCAAACATGCCCAAGACTCCTCAGGCTCTTTGGGTTTATGTGAAAACCTCATTAACACAAAAGCGAGAAAGGTCCCCATCCCTACCTTGGAGGATCGTACATTCTGCTGAGGAGGAACCAATGCTGGAGAGATGGACAAGATCAGACAGATGACTCTGGGAATACCTGTAGGAGGAACACATGCTTTTCAAGAGGAGAAGGAGGAATGAGAAAAAACATACATTCATGCAGCATTGTAAGGTGTGCAAAGAACTTTACAGAGATTTCTCATTTGTTCCTCACAACAACTGAGGAGTACGTGCTGTTATCCCCATTTTTCAGATGAGGAAACTGAGGCAGAAGTAAAGAGACTTGCTCACATGCAAGTGTCTATAGTTGTAAGTGTCTAAGGCTGAATTTGAACTCAGGCCCAGCAGTACCAGCTAGCTCCAGGGGGGTATCTTGGAAGACTTTACAGAAAGTAAAGTAAGAAAAAAAACCCAAAAAACTTTATAGCCCTTCATCAAAGGAAGAGTTGTTGTTCAGTCATTTCCGTTGTGTCTGACTCTTCATGACCCCATTTAAAGTTTTCTTGGCAGAGATACTGGAATGATTTGTACCTTCCTTCTGCAGCACATTTTAGAGATGAGAAAACTGAGGCAAACAGGGTCAAGGGCCTTGCCCAAGGTCACACAAATAGGAAGTGTTTAAGATCATATTTGAACTCGGGACTGACTCTGTGTCAGGCACTCTAGCCACTACGTCATTGTCATTTATCTGTCCACAAAGGAAGAGAGGGGCTTTAGATAATAGGCCTTGGACATTCAAGCACGGATGGAATCCCAAGCCTCTACTACCTGCCACCCCAAGTTTCCATGTCGTCAGCTGACTCTTCCAGGGTAGAGTGGCCTCTTCTAGGATTGGCTGGCAGGTCCCTTTGACCTGGACAATGAATACAAGAGGGTAGGGTGGGTGATGGGGGTAAAGGTTGGGAAGGCAGCCAAGGGTTTGATTCTTAATTAAATTCATTTCCACCGATCAAATTCCTAAAGTGCCTACTATGTGCCAGATTTTGTACTGGGTGCTGGAGATCCAAACACAAAAATCAAAACAGCCCCTGCCCTCAATAGGGTTTATGTTCTGTAGCCATGTGCAAGTATATTCAAAATAATTCAAGGAAAATGTGGTGGGAAGAGGCCTCGGCAGCCCAATAAATATTACTAAGTGCCTCCTGTGTGCCAAGGGCTGTTCTAGGTGCTTGAGGTTAGTAGCGCTTGATCTGGGGATTAGAAGGGGGTGAGAACAGAAATTGTAGCAGTTCCTTGGTTGTAGGCTCTGTGTTTCATTATGCCTGCTTCCCCCCAGCCTGGCCCCCAGGAGGTCACGGATAATGCTCCTTAGATTGTAGATAGAGGTTCAGTGGGAGGCCTCCTTCCCTGGCCCCACCCCCAGGTTCCTGTTCGCCTCTGTTCACACCAGCCTGTCAGCTGCTCAGAAGCCCCTCAGTCACAGGGTTGGCAGCTTTACAAATACAGCTAATTCTGGGCCAAGGCACAGTCAGGAGGAGCTGGGAAGGGGCAAAGAGCAGAGGAAAGAATGAGGCACATGCCCCCAGGGGACAGGATGGGCCCAGGAGGGTGCTGGCTGCCATCCAGCATCTACAGCTCCAACCCACCTGGGCCTCCCCAGATCCTAGAGCAGACCTCCATCTCCGAACACAGCTCAAGATCCTGGGCCTGGGGGCTCGCCTTGTGTCCCTAGCTCAGGTCTAGATTAAAGGACCAGAGATTAGAGCTGGAAGTGATAGACTTCTGCTAGCCTGATCTTTCATTTTACAAATCAGAAAACTGCAGACCCACCAAGGAAAGAAACCTATCCAAGGTCACTTTATCAAGTGGTGGAGCTGGGATGTGAACACACAGCATTTCAGCAAGTAATCAATTGCCTTTTCCTTCTGTCTCTTCTCTTCCCACCCCCAGCCCCTTTCTCTCCCTCTCCCTCTCTTCCCTTCCCTCAGCCTTTCTACTGTATGGATGTATTTCCACACTTTGCCCTGCCTCTGCTCTCCTTCCAGACTTTGAAGTCTGGGTCTTCAGGTCACTCCTTCCTACGTCTGAGAATCTAGTACCTATTGCCTGGAGAACAGAGCTAATCCTGGCAGAAGTTAGATCAACAGCTTGATACTATAATGGATACTCAACCTTATTTTAAAGGTCATACCATAAAAAAACTGGAAAAGAGACAGATCATATACTCTCACAGCTATGGAAATGAGATATATTCTTAACCAAACAAGAGATAGAGGTAATTACAAAAGATAAAATAGGTAACTATTCAAAACTAAAAAGCTTCTGCACAAACAACGTTGATACGTCTAGGTTAAGAGAAGTGGTCAAATGGCAGAAAGGGTCTTTAAAATTTCTCCGATTGGGATTTGGTATCCAAGAAATATAAACAATAAATATATGACTATTGATGGGAAAATCGGATGACTGGAGATGACCCAGGATGAGGCAATTGGGGTTAAGTGACTTGTCCAAGGTCACGCAGCTAGTGAGTGTCAAGTGTCTGAGGTGAGATTTGAGCTCAGGTCCTCCTGACTCCTGCACTGGTGCTCTATCTACTACTCCACCTAGCTGCCCGTTGCAAAGTATTAATAACCACATGAAAGAATACTCCAAATCAGTAATAATGAGATAAATGCAAATCAAAACAACCCTGATGTTTCCCCTTACATCATACAAATTGGCAAAAGGGACAAAAAAGTGATAACAGTCAATGTTGCAGGAGTTGTGGAATGACAGATACACTAATACATTGCTTGTGTAGCCATGAAATACTATGACTGTTTGGGAAAACAATTGGAATTATGCAAATAAAGTGACTAAAATATCTATACCCTTTGAATTAGAGACTCCATTACTGTGCTTATACCCCAGGAAGGCACAATAAAAAGAAAGTCTCAGAAATATTTACAGTTGTCTTTTTTTTGTGATTTATTAGAATTGGAAACAAAGTAAATACCCATCAGGTGGGTAATGGCTAAATAAATTAAGGTACATGAATGTAATGGAATATTACTGTGCAGTAAGAAATGATGTATGTGATAGATACAGAGAAGCCTGAAAAGAGCTATATGAACTGATGAAGTGTAAAGTGAGCTCAGCCAACAGAATACTATACACAGTAACTACATCATTGTAAATGGAAAGAACCACACATAAAAAAACAAAAAGCGAGTGTGACAAAACTATAACGATCAAGTGAAACTTGAATGAAAGACTAGGAAAAGACACCTCTTGGTAGAGGGAGGAGGTCCATGGATGTCACACATTGTATAGGTTTCCCGACTCTATATATCTATCAGTTCTGCTGAATTTTTTCTCTAGAAAAATACTATTTATTGTATGGGATGGCCCTCTGGGAGGGATACATGGGATACTATGGAGAGAGAAGAAACAAAAATATCCATACACACTTTTTAATATAAAGATTCAGACAGATTTTTGTACAGATGGGAATCATATATATTGGGACTCAAGAGCTAGTGATGGGTAGCAGAAATGTATCCTCCCCATACTGAACTTACTTCCTTGGATCCTGAGAAAGAGGTTGAGTGGTAGCTGGAAGGTTGTGGACATGTTGGCCTCAGTCTGGGGGAGGGGAGATGCAGACCTGTCAGTATGGACCAGTATGGACGTAGGTTGAGATGGATGAGCAAGCAGAAAAAGAGGGATGGGAGAGAGAGATGGAGAATCTAGAGCAGATGGTGGGAGGGAGGGAGGGAGGTGATGGGTCTGGACTCTAGACTCTAGAGCAAGGCCAGGGCTACAAGACATCATGCCTAAATCTACACCTGGTTTGTCCTCCCCTGATATTGCTCTAGTTCTGGGGCTAAGCAGAATTAGGCTGTCCCTTATTTAACAGAAAGACCTTCACATACTGGAACATATTTATTTTGTTCCCCTGAGTCTTCCCTTTTCCAGGCTAACTGTCCTCACCACCTTGAACCAGTCCTCAGAAGGATCCTCTTCAAGCTTGCCACTTTGCTGGCTGCCCTGGGGCACTCCCCAGAGAGTTCTCAAGTGGACTAAGACCATTAATGACAACTGTTCATGCCCAGTCATTCAACCAGTTTAAAATCTCCCTATTGTACTATTGTCTAGCCCATATCTCCCCACCTTTTCTCCAGCAATAGCATGAGACTTTGTCAGATGACTCCTGAAAGTTTAGACAAGCATAGTTAATAAACAGTCATAAAAGGCATGAATTGGGGTACATGATCATAATAGAATATTATTATTCTATGAGAAATCCCACATGGGGAAAACTTGTGTGAACAGATACAAGGCAAAGAAAACAGAACCAGGAGAATGAGATTCCAAATGAACAAGATTCCATATACAAGACTATAAACCAAGAAGAGAGCTGGGGGACAAGTGCAGAAGGTTATTATATAGACTGCCAAAGAAGTCATTTTGTGACTGTGCTGTGTTTCTCCTAGGAGGATAGGAGATATTGACAAATAAGTAAATACCAGGTCTAGACAAAATAAATTCCCTGTGGTGGGGAAAAGCAGAAACTATCAAATGGGGGTGGTCAGGGAAGCCCTCTTGGGGACGGTGGCACTTGAGTTGAGCTTTGACAGGAACTGGAGGTTCCAAGATGAAGAGGGGAAGAATGAGAATGTTCCAGGCAAAGGATTCAGTCTGGGCAAAGGCACAGAAGTGGGAGATGGGATGTCATATGTGGGGAACAACAGCAAATAGGCCAGTTTGGCTAGAAGATAAAATGGGGGAGTATGAGTATGGTGTGGACCTGTGACTAACATGGTCACCTGGACACAAACCCACTCCTGCAAAAACCTAAAAAAATCACACCAGACTGAATAGTGACCAAGAAATGCACTGAGAAGCTATGGTAAATGACTACACCCACCCTCCAGAACTGTGCAGAGTCAGCCAGGAGCCCAGAGCAATCTAAAACAGGGCTGCCAGTCAGCGCCAGCAGAGACAAGTATGTCTATGTAGCTGCCTGGCATAGCCAGAGAACCTGGGTAGCCTGCAGGGCTTTGTGTTGAGAGCCAGTAGGAACAGAGCCACAGGGGACTGAAGAATCCCAATGGGGGACAGTGATCAGATCAGGACACCACAGAGTTCTGAGGTTCTCAGCCCTTTATTCTGAGAGGCCATAGAGAGCTCCGAGGACCCAGTGAGTGAGCAGAGTTAACTGAAATCATCCTAGGAACCTGATACCAAGTAGGGCTGATCACCTCATGCAAAAGCAGAGTCAGGGAGGGAGTTGCAGTTTGGCTCTGACAGGAACCAAAGCTGGAGAGATAGAAATCCAAGAAAACACCAGCCGCTACAGAGAATTGTTGGCAACCCAGAAACAACACAAAACTCTAACCTAGGAGGAGAAAACAGTGCCATGACGATCATCAGCACAGACAAAGGAAAATGGGGACTTTCCATGAGTTCAACATGAAAATCTAGAAGAAAGAAAGAGAGAAAGAAGGAAGGAAGGAAGGAAAGAAAGGAAAGAAGAAACTTTGAGGAAAGAATTAGGAGAAAAATAATTAAAATCAGAGAATATGGGGATGGCTTGGTTCTGGTCTGCAGTAGAAAAAAGGAGAGAAATATACTCGTGTTGAAAGGACGAAGGGTTGGATCGCACATAGTCAATGTTAAAAGTGTATACAAACTTAGAAGAAGAAAGACAAGGAAGGGTGAGATTGAAAGGGAAAAATGGTGAGTTCTGTCCTGGACTGTTGAGTTTAAGATGTTTATGGGGCACCCAGTGGGAGATGTCGGTGAGGCAGCTGTGGTAGGAGTAGGGCTCAGGTGAGAGGTCGGGCTAGTCCTGCCTGGCAAGAATGCCTGAATCCAACAGAGCTGATGAGAACACCATGGGAGAAGAGGAGAGGGTCTGGGGCACAGGGCCCGGAGTGAGTACACCCATGCACAGGAGCCAAGGGGACAGGGATATTGGACCTATGAAGGAGAAGACCGAAGAACTCCGGGAGGAATGAGAGGATCAGGGGGAGGTGATCCATAGAATCAGACGCAGAAAGGATGCCAAGAAGGACAATGACCAAAGATGAAGGAGGTTAGCAAAAACCCAGAACCAAACCATCTGTAACCTTGGAGAGAGCAGTGTTAGTGGCCTGATGGGATTCTAGGGAGTGGGGAAGTGAGTGGGAGGTGAGAAATTGGAGACCAGGATAGGAGTCTAGGGGAGAATGGAGGAGAGGCAGAGAGGGATGGATCAAGAAGATGGGAGTAAAGGATTTTTAAAGATTGGGAAGATGAGGGCATTTTTGTAGGTAGCAAGATCAGCCAGTAAAGTAGGGGTTAAAAATTGGGGAGGGAAGATTTGTGGGAAGATACAGCAGAAACCAGATGGTACCACTGTGTACATAGTACAGGAGTCAGAAAGATGAGTCTTCCTGAATTCAAATCTAACCTCAGATACTTACTAGTTGTGTGACTCTAGACAAGTCACTTCATCATACTTGCCTCAGTTTCCTCAACTGGCAAATGAGCTGGAGAAGGAAATGGCAAACCATTCCAACATCTTTGGTAAGAAAATCCCAAATGGAGTCAGAAGTCTGACACCGCTGAAAGGATTGAACAACACTACCACCATTGGCCACTCAACTAGGCTATCTAAAGATTCTCCCTAGACTCCCCACCCAACCTAGGAATCCACAGAGGGAGCCCTGGACTCTAGACTAAATGGTCTAGAAAAAGACTCACAATCTTTCCCTTTCCCCTTCCTCCTACTTCCCTGTTTCTCTCATAGGCCCAGTCATCACTGTCTTTATTCTTAGTGGCCCCTAGGTACCAGATTCTGCTGATTCCTGCCTCCAACACCTCCTGCATCTGTGACCTCCCCTGCCCCCATGACCACCAGCCATCCTTGTTCAGGCCTCCATCCCTTCCCACCTGATGTATTGCAATTGCCTCTTAATTGGCTCTCTTGCCCCAAAGACTGATTATGTCACTCTCCTACTCAGTAAACTATCTTGTGGTAGGCAGACCTCCAAAGCATGCCCAGAGCTAATTGAAGAGGCCAGAGGGCTGGCAGCTGGCCTTGGAGTCTTAGCAGCCAGTCAGGGTGTGCGTGGGGTTGCGTGGAGAAGGGTGTCCAGCTTCTCTCTGCCTGAACTGGGCAGTGCCCAGTCCTAGCAGGTTGGAGCCCTCTCTGAGGCTGTGGCTATAGGAGAGTGACTTGGGGCTTCCCAATGCTTGCCATTCCCTGCCAGTGATGGGCAGCACCTTCCCCAGAGGCTGCTTGCCTGGTTCTGACTCAGGAGAGAAAGGCCTTGGGGTGCTCCTGACCAGGCCATTGGAGTGTGGCTGGTTCTAATAGCCCCCAATCAGCCCTGGCCCAGCTGCTAGGAGTAGGGCTGCTGTGGGGGAGAAAGGCCCTGAGCAAAGTCCAGCCCTCAGAGACCCAGAAGTTTGGGGATCAGAGGGAGGGGAGTCCTTTAGACAGAACTTACAGGAATGGACAGTGTCTGGAGAAAGATGATAAGAGGGAGCAGCTGAGGCCCCTTGAAGGAGGGGCCTCTTTGCAGCTGCTATACTAAACACTCAGCAGCACCAGCCCACACCATCCAGCTGGGAAGCCTGCCCCAAGGGCAGCCCGCCCTGCCCATGAACAAATTGAGGAAAACCCCAAACCACACAAAGAAATATTGTGGTTTGAGAGTCACATGAGGTGAACCCAGAAGGTGAGCATCGACCCTAAAGGGAGTCCAAGGACAGCAGTGGAGGATAAAACACTACTCTGACCCCAGAAACTATGGGAGGATTGTGGGGAGAGGGAAAGCTAAAGAAGAAAGAGGGCTGGAAGAATGGGTGCTCTAGGAGAGCCAGGGTGGGGAAGGACTCCAGCCCTGAATGTCCTCAAAAGTGGAATGGAGCAGACCAAAATGAATGATTCATTGTGAAGGATGACATGGAGATGATTTAAAGAGGGGAAATGGAAAGAAAAGGAAGCTCATTAATCAAAGGAGGAAGAAAAGTCCTTTGCTGAGGGGGAGGGGAAGATAAGGGGGATTGGAGTTGGGGGAGGGAAGAGAGAGGGGAAGAATTGGAGAGGGTGTTTGGGTCCGGAAGAGACTCTGTACAACTACACCTCCCTCAGCTGGAAGACTAGATCTTCTCATCCCTCTCAAACCTCCCATGATTCCCCTCTCCCCACTCTCTCAGCTCAGATCCTTGCCTCCCTCTCTCTCCCTTTCTTCATCAACCCATCACCCTCTTGCCCTCTCTCCTCCTTTACCCTAGTATCATGTGACGAGGTGGCCTGACTCTTGACCAACGAAAGCCCCTCCACCTGCTCAGGTGACCCCATTCCATCTGCCTACTCCAACAGAATGCCCCCTCCTATCATCCCCATCTCACTTATTTTCCATTTCTCCTTCTCTACTGACTCATTTCCCGCTGCCTGCAAATATGCCCATGTCTCCCCTCCTCGCTCCATCCTTCCATCCCTACGATCCTTCTATTTCTCTTCTGCCCTTTGTACCAAACTCTGAACTGCCATGGATGATAGAAGTCTCCACTTTCTCACCTTTCTTTTCCTAACCTCTTACAATCTGACTTCTGACTTTCTCATTCCACCTAAACTATTGTCTCCAAAGATACCAATGATCTATAGCTGCTGAATCCTTTGCTCAATTCTCATTCTCCTTGGCTTCTCTGTAGACTCTGACATTGTCCATCAATCTCCTCTTTCGTAGAAACTTCTCTCTAGGTTTTCAAATTCCCCCTCCCCTGCTCTCCTACTCCCTCTCTGGCTGTTCCTTCTCTAGATCCTCCTGCACATCACACGCTCTAACTACAGGGGCCCTCTTTTCTTCTCCCTCTATACTACTTCATCGGGTGATCTCATCAATGCATTTAATGCATCCTATGTTGAGGATCTTCATATCTCCCTCTCCTGCCTTGGTCTCTCTGCTGACCTCCATTTTCACATCACCAACTGTCTTTCAGATATCTCAAACTGGATGTCCAGTAGACATTTTAGACTCAACATGTCCAGAACAGAACTCATTATCTTTCCCCCTTAACCCTTCCCCCATTCTTTCCTAAAGAGCACTTCTTTCCTCCCAGTCCCTCTAGCTCCCAACCTAGGAGTCGTCCTGGATTCCTCATTATCTCTCACCACTCCTCTCTGACCCCTCCATATCCAAGCTGTTGCCAAGAACAGGAAGGTATGGTCATTTCAGAGTGATGGTTTGCATCCCTTTAATAATTTTTCTTCAAGACAATTCAAATGCCTAACCCTTTATCTATCAGAGCTTTTCTGGATCTGTTGAGGGCCAGGGTGGAGTGCAGTTGACAAGATCAGGATAGGCCTTCGAGGAAATTGTTCTTTGAGACTGTGCTCATTATCATCCGGAATGGCTCCCCATGCCCCCAGATGTTGCTGTCTCCAAGAGACAAACAAGAGAATTACAGAAAACAAGGAATATGTAAAATAGATGCCCTCTAGGCTCACAATCTGATTTAATCACTAGAGTGGAGACAAGCAGAATGTAGTGTAGGCTTGCAGTTTCTGTCTATAAATACCGGGATCCTCAGATCAATAAACGGAGTTGGTCTTTCTTCTCTCCACTCCCGTGTCTTTCTTCTTCCCATCACCGAGCCGTGTAGGGACGCAGGCCATCCCCTACATGGATCCAACCAACCAACGGCTAATGCTTCCCCACCCTTTCCAGTAGAATATAAGCTCCTTGAGGTCAAGGACTGTTTCACTGTTGTCATACATTCAAGAATTTTTCTAGATGTCAGGGTTAAGTTTGTGAAGCCCACATTTTTTACCCTTTTTTGGTAACAATTCTACCTGGAACATGCACAGACATTCTCTGCCTACTGTTGTGGGGATACACAGAAATGGGATCATACAAAGATATCCTCTTTGTACTTCAGGCTACTTGTGATTCACTCAGAAATGCTGATGATGCAGGACACCATACCTAGAAGAAGTACCAGCTCCCAGTTGGCAGATGGAGCTCTTGGAGGCAGAGCTCAATAAGACAAAGGTGATTCCAATTAGGGGTAGAGGAAGGAAGGGTCTTTTGCAGTCCCATCATAATGGCAGGGCCCTCCAGGCTCTGGAGTGTAGAACATGACTCATCCAACCAGGCATCCATATGACATCCAAATCTTTCCTGTTTCTCCTTTTGTATTTCCTTTTTTCTAACACAGATCTTATGAACACTGAAAAATACCCAATTTAAAACTACCATTACATGTATATAATATGCTTAGAAAACCTTGGAGAATCAACTAAAAAATTAATTAAAACAATTAACTTTAGCAAAGTTCCAGCATATAAAATAGATCCACACAAATCATCAACATTTCCATATATATTTACCAACAAAGCCCGGCAGCAAGAGAAACAGAAATTCCATTTAAAATAACTGTAGACAGTATAAAATATTTGGGAGTCTACCTGCTAAGGCAAACCCAGGAACTACATGAATACAATGACAAAACATGTTTCACAGAAATACAAACAGATCTGAACTGGAATAATATTCATTGTTCATGTGTAAACAGAGTCAATATAATAAAAATAGCAATTCTACCTAAATTTTAAGTACCATGTCAATCAAACTGGCAAAAAAATGTATAGGGCTAGAAAAAAAATAACAAAATTTATCTGGAAGGAAAATAGATCAAGAATGACAATGGGGGAAAATACTCGAAGAAAAGTGATGGAGTAGTACTAGATCTCAAACTGTCTGGTACTAAGGATTAGAATGGTATATCAGTGGAATATACAGTAGTAAATGACCATACTAGTGTACTGTTTGATAAATCCAAAGATCCAAGCTCTGGGAACAAGTAATCACTCTGACAAAAATTGCTAGGAAAACTGGAAAAGCAGTTTAGCAGAGATGAAGTATAGACCAACATCTCATTCCACATACGAAGTAAGGTCAAAATATGATACATGATTTAGACATAGATATCACAAGCAAATTAGGGGACCATGAACAATTTTACCTGTCAGATCTCTGGATAGGGGAAATATTTATAACCAAACAAGAGATAGAGAGGATTATGGGATATAAAATGGATAATTTTGATTACATTAAATTAAAAAGATTTTGGATAAACAAAACCAAGGTAGCCAAGATTAGAAGGAAAGCAGGACACTTGTGGGAGAGGAAATTTTTAATAGCAAATGTGCCTGATTAAGGCCTTATTTCTCAAATATATAGAGAACTGAGTCAAATTTAGAAGAATACAAGTCATGCCTCAATTGATAAAATGGGTCTAAGTATATGAATGGACAGTTTTCAGAAAAAGAAATCAAAGTTATCTATAGTCATTTGAATAAGTGCTCTGCATCACCCTTGATTAGAGAAGTACACATTAAAACAACTCTGAGGTCCTTCCTCATACTTATCAGAATGTCTAATATGACAGAAAAGGAAAAAAATGTCAGAGGGGACGTGAAAAAGTTGGGACATTAATGCACTGTTGGTGAAATTGTGAATTGATCCGATCATTCTGGAGAACAATGTGGAACTATGCCCAAAGGGCTACAAAATGCATACCCTTTACCCAACAATACCACTCTTAGGTCTCTATTGCAAAGAGAAAGGGTAGAGGTGGGGCAGTGGATAGAGTACCATGCTTGGAATCAGGAAGATCTGAGTTCAAATATGGTCTCAGACACTTACTAGCTGTGTGACCCTGGGCAAATCACTTTACCTCAGTTCCTCATCAAAATGTGGACACAATGGAGAAGGAAATGGCAACTCAGTCCAGTATCTTTGCAAAGAAAACTCGTATACAACATTCATAGGGTCATGTAAAATCTGATATAACTGGATAAGCTCCAAGAATACAAGCATAAGAAGGAAATAGGTACAAAACTATATATAGTAGCTCTTTTTGTGGTGGCAAGGAATCAGAAATCGAGGGGATGCCCATCAATTGAGGAATGGATGAACAAGTTATGGTGTATAATTGTGGTGGAATACTATTATGCCGTGAGAAATGACAAGGGAGATGATTTCAGAAAAACCTGGGAAGACTGGTCTGAACTGATGCAGAATGAAGTGGGCAGAACCAGGAGATACATAGTACGTAGTAACAACAACATTGTAATAGTTATCATCTGTGAATCACTTAGCAGTTCTCAGCGATACAATGATCCAAGATAATTCCTAAGGACTTATAATGAAAAATGCTATCCACCACCAAAGAAAGAACTGAGAGAGTGTGAATGCAGATTGTAGCCTAATTTTTTCACTTTATTTTTCTTGCTTTTCTTTGCAACATGGATAATATGGAAGTATGTTTTGCATGCTTTCATGGGTATAATTGATATCACATTTCTTACCTTCACAAAGGGAAGAGCGAAAGAATTCGGAACTCAAAATGTTAAAAAACGAATGTTAAATAATAAGAATTTTTAAATACCTGATTCATATTTCTATATTGAGTACCTTTTTACTTTCCCTGTTTCTTTGGGGAAACTCTAGCTTAGAGTCAAAAGCAACATTAATATAAATGTTTTGCCTCAAGAAACAAAGTAGGGAAAGGCATATAGTGAGGCTTCCCTCAGAGCTGAAGTCTGAGGAAACCTTGATGGCAGGTAAAGATCAGGGAGGACTCTTCCTGACTCCTGGCCCAGCACTCTGGCTACTGCTCCCAAATTCTAAACATTCTTTAAGATGCATCAGCAGTAGCCAGAGGATCTTGTGTGAGAGGCTATTGAAGTTAAAGGTTGCATCTTGACATTTTAAGTCTTGATCCGGAAATTCAAATCCCATTCTCAAACAATATGTCCTCAAAACAAAAAACAAAACCCATTCACTTTTGAAATCTCCTCTTTCAAAGTTCTCTCCAGTGATGAAAATACCACTTGTGCCCCAAGTCATCAATTTCTTGGCCAAGCAATTGTAACTGTTGGAAATGCTTCCTAGATTCTGCCTACAAGCCTTGTCTGGGCCCACATGAATTCCCAGAAAGGACTACCTCATTCTGTTGGACAAGTCTTGGGGAGAGAAGCTGATTTCTCTGTTGTTTGTGACATCCTCTCATCTGGGACCTAGTAACACTTGTGAGACTGCAATGAGATCATATCTAATAGGTGTAACCCTTTGTGAGCCTTCAATGATAGAAATGGGGATCATCCCATATCTCTTCTTTCTGAGCCCTCCTGCTATGATCTCAGTGAGCAATACCTGCAGATCTCCATTGCATGTCTCCTGTATTGGACTGGGAGCTCCTTGAGGGAGGGTCTTTCTGACCTCTTCTCTAGTACGCAGTCCGTTCTTGCCATATAGTAAATGCTTAATGAATAGTTGTTGCCAGTCTGGGTCTGGCCCTATTATCTCCTTCTCCTTTTTGCTTCCTAGCTTCCATTCTCTGATATGGTGACTCAGAATTCTAGGAAAGGAGAAAGGGGACCTGCCACTGTGACTGGGGACTAGAGGGAAAGATGCAGAACAGAGCCGTCCGGAGGAGACCTGAGCCTGGAGCAGGTTTACTGAGGCTCCCAGCCTCAGAATATCATTTAGCTAGCAAACTCCAGTAAAGAGATCTACCCTTTGGTCTAGGAGGATGTTGGGGAGTATAGTTCTCTCCACATTCCTGTCTTTTTCAGAACTGTGGGAAGAGGCAGGCAGGGTTCCTCCCCTCCACGCCTACATATTTGGAAGGGATCCAGCACCATTATGTTTAATCCTACGGGAGGGTTGGGCCTAGTTTCCTTTTCACATAATTTTATGTACAATAAATTGTGAGATCTTAACATGTTGAATGTTTGACATGCAGAATGCAGTGAGAAGTAAATGGAGAAATTTGCTGGGTGGGGTGTCTGAGTAAAGTATAAGTTAAAGTTTAATATTTTAAGCGACATTCCATCCATTTCACCTGTAAACTCCCAGAGGTCCCTGAAGGGTTAATCCAAGTTGAGCTTGATGTTGAGGGAAACAGTGTAACTGCTTCCCCCTGGTGGTGATAGTGAGGTCCTGCTTCCTGCAGCCTTCCAGGAAAGGGCTGTGTGATTCAAACATCTAGAGACCAGAGAACCAAAACTGAGCTGGCTGTTTAAGGGTAGCACCACCTGGTGGACAACGCAGATATTGTAGCCACCTAACAACTTTTCTGGATTTTTTTGAGTGTTCAGTCGTGTGTGACCCCTTGGTGACCCCATCTGGGGTTTTCTTGGGAAATATACTGGAGAGATTTGCCTTTTCCTTCTCCAGCTCATTCTACAGATAAGGAAACTGAGGCAAGCATGGGAAGGACTTGCCCAGGATCACACAAGTAGTAAGGGTCTTAAGCTGAATTTGAACTAAGATGACTTCTTGACGTAAGGACCTAGGTTTTACCCACTCCCTCACCTAGTTGCCCAAGTTTTGAAGTGGGAAATGAAAATATTATCATCTCATTTAACAAGTGAAAAAAGTACCAGAGGTCCAAAATGACTTACCAAGGTCATGTTGCTATGGTGTGTTGGAGACAAGATTTGAGACTGTGTCTCCTGATTCCAAGTCCTATAATTTTATCATAGTCCCACTGCCTCTCATGCTGGTAAAAACCCCAGTAGGTTCCTTGCTCTCAAGGCAAGGGGACAGTTTCTATGGGAATAGTACAGGCACACTGGCCTTCCTATTTGCTGTATTCCCAGGAAAGACTCACTCAGTGGGGCTGGGGGTGGGAGAAGAGGACTTGTAGTCCTCTAAGCTGAGGATGTAGGACCCAAACTTTGCTAGGTGAGGTGGAGAATGGAGGTATACCCTATTATGCCATTAATTCCCAGCACAAGTTACTTCATTTCCTCCCTCCAGGCATTTTCATCGGGGTTGCCTCTCACCTGAAATTCTCTCTCTGGGATTCTTGGCCCCACCCACCCACCCAATGGTGCTCAGGTCTCAGGATCCAGTGACAACGTGACCGCAGGGAGCACAGATGTGAGATATACCTTCCCTGCTGCCTCCTGGAGGCAGCCACTAGCCTATCAGGACAAGCGCCCAAAGGACTCAACTCAGGAGAGACCCGACCCAGGCAGGACTGAGACAAGCAAAGGGCTCAGCAGAAGGCGGCAAACCTTTGACTTGGAAATCAACCCTGCCCAGCTATTCTCTGCTGAGAGAGTCCTCACATGTCTCTATCTCACCCTCCCAAGGTCAGGAACTCCCTTGCTGCCACTGACTAGCATTGTGTCCTTGGACAAATCACTTAATCTCTCTGAACCTCAGTTTCCTTTTTTGTAAATAGGGCTATCAATTATGTTTGATTGCTGCTGTGAAGGTGAAAGAAAAAAGGAAGGAAGAGAGGTGGTGAGGGAGGAAAGGAAGGGAGGGAGGGAAGAAAGGAAAGAAGAAAGGAAGGAGGGAGGAAAGGAAGGAAACAAGCATCTATTAAGCGCCTACTGTGTGCCAGGCACATAAATGCTAAGCATTATTATATTATGCTATATCTTATATTATATCATATATTGTCAAGTCCTATACCATATATCATAATATTATATATCTTCACAACAACCCAGGGTTGTTATTGTATCTGTTTTGCAATCCGGATACTGAGGCAGACAGCTGTTGAGTGGCTTGCTCAGGGTCACATAGCTCATAAGTATTTGAGGCTGGATTTGAACATAGCCCCTCCAGCCATACAGCTGTAGTGCCCACACCTCCACACTTGCTAGGCATGTAATTGAGGTAGTAAAGAAGCACTGGCTTTGGAACCTTCTGGGCAAGTTCTCTCAGCCTCAGTACTCTCATCTGTGAAATGGGGAGGATGATGTTTGCTCTGCCTACTGTCTACTGAACTGAGAGGGTCGGGAGGGGGTCGTCAGGGCTCCTTTCAACCCTGGAAGATGATGTGGTTTGCACTTTGGAATTTTAGCCACTCCAACCTTTGGCCCTGAGTTACCTGTCAGCTGGGTGGAGACTCCCTGGGCTGATCCATGCAAGCTCTGAGAACTCCAGCCTGGACCTGATCATTTACCACCAGCAGCCATGGTGACCAATCGGAGTCAGTCTCTGAGGGTCCCTTGGCCCTCCAAAGGCAAACTCCAGGAGATGTGGGGAGAGCCTCCAGAATGCAGGAGGCTAGTCCCCAAAGGGCACCAGCAGGCTCCCCAATTCCAGAAGTCCCTAAGTTTCCGGCACCGCAGAAAGAAGCTACACTCCCAGTATCTGGAAACCAGCACCGGTCCCCCTGAAGGACTGGATCCTCCTCCTCATGAAATCCCCCCTGGGGGATTGGGGGACACAGAAAAGCTGGTCCAAGGCAAGAATCAGGCGATGCAGAGAATACAACAGTACAAGAAGGTAAGTATGTGTAGGGGGTGGGCAGGAAGGAGAGGAAAGTGGGGCTGGGAAAGGCCACCATTCTGTAGAGCCACAGAACCTCTCCTGGCAGAAGGCCTGAGGCAGAGAGACCTCCAGCTCTCGGTTTCCCAGGACAGCAGCGGACAGCCTGCAAAATCCAAGGTTCTCCTATCTCCTTCAGGGGCTGCCCTACTCTTTCCTAACTGATGCCTAGCTGCCCCCTCCTGAATCCTCACACAACCCTGGGAAAGTAAGCAGAGCAAGTTCATCCTCCCCATTTCACAGATTAGAACAGTGAGACTCAGAGACAGTCAGACTGACAGATTATGGGGGAGGGGGCTCCCCAACCACTCCTCCAATCCTCCTGGGGCAGTTCTCCCCTCTTCCTTATGGTCTGGCCTCGAAGCTTTGCCTGTGGAAGGTTCATTCATTCCCAACAAGGTCTGAATGAATCACAACCGACAATTACCTTGATTTAACTAATGTTTACAATGTGCTTTTCACACATGATCTCATTCAAGCTGAGCATCTGGGACCTGGGGAGGGGAAGTCACCTGATCGACTTCCTTTGTTTGACAAATGAGGAAATCAAGGCCCAGAGAGGTCAAAGGCCACACAGGCATTCAGCAACAAGCCAGCATTCACACGTAGGTCCCTGGGCTTCCAATTCAGGTCACTTTAAAGCTAGAAGTGACTGGTCTAACGTCACCTAGCAGAGCGGGGATTGGAACCCAGGTCCTCTGACTCTGAAGCTTTAACACTATACTGCCCAACAATCCTGCAAGTTAGTACAGGGTTCTGTTAGGCCCATTTTACAGGCCAGGAAACTGATGCTCAGCTAGGGAGAATTGAATTGAAGGAAAATTTTAGCAGGGTTAAGGGCAGCATATTGCTTTGGCTCCACCTGGTGGCCCTAATGGGAAGAACACTTGAGGCCACTCAGTTTTCCCCTTGGACTCAATCCTTCTCTCCTAACTGTCCCCTACCTCTCTGTCCCCCAGCAGGTGGATTATGTCCTGAGAAGAACATGGGGGAACTTTGTGGCCAGCCTCCCGGGGGTGACGCTCAGCTGCTCCGCGTAACCTAGTCCCCCACTGGGTGCTACTAGCTGAAGGAGGTCAGATGTTGTTGAGGGGATAGCCCTGCCTCCACTTCTCTGTGGCCCATGATGACCAGCTCTCTTGTTGAGACTGTTCCAGGTTATTCTATATGGGCTGCTGTTGCAGCTTCTTCTGGCTGGTGGGCTCTGTTTGTTTCTTGGCACTTTATGTATAAAATTATAAACTATATAATTTATAGGCACTTTGCTCCCTCAGCTGAACAGTCTCTCCTCAGGTAGTTTAGCCAGGCTTTTGGCCGATTTTTCAGGCTGTCTGCGCACCATGCATTCCCTCCTAGTCCTCCTTGTCTGCTGCAGGCTTCCTTCCTGAGGCTCCCAAGTCCCTCTGGGGCTTTTCTCTCAGAAGATGAGGTCAGTCCTTGGGCCTTAACCTCAGCTAGCCAAAAGCATCTCTGGCCCTTTCTATGATGAGAAAAGATATCCAGGCACCTAGAGAGTGGAGGGTTGGTGAAGCCAACGTCCTGGCTGAAACTCTCCCTGGACTCCAGGCCTCCTTCTGTCTGGGGAACAAGACCCTCCATCTCCTGACTCCATGTGTTCCCTGCTTGTCCCCCATGCCTCAAATGCTTTTCCTCCTCATCTCTACCTGGCTTCCTGTAGTTCCAGCTGAAATCCTGCCTTCTATAGGAAGATCCCCCTCAACTCCTGGGTCTTCCCTGTACCAATCACCTCTCATTTGCCAGGACTCAACTCATTGGTACATGGGGGTGTGCACATTGTTTCCCAGGACTGGTTTTTGCCTTTGTCCTCATGATATGAAGCAGAGGGCCTGGCACCCTCCTGTGGAGTGACTGATGGGCCCAGTGAAAACCTGACCTCTGATCCCTCCCTAATTGTCTGTGTGTGAACAAGGATCAAGCTCTTTGACTGACCTAAGGGCATGACTGAGGTCCACCAGCTTTCAGGACCTATGACTGTCATTCACATGGGCTCCTTTCCTGAGCATTCTGCAAGCCTGATTACTTGGTAGGCCAGGAGGGGCAAGAAAGACAGAGGAAACCTGGCCGCTGATTCCTGCTGTTTCCATGACCTCCCCTGCCCGCTGTTGCCCCTCTCCTGACCTGGAGAGCCCTGGATAGCTGACTGCGCTTGGCCCCCTGCCCTTCCTGTAGACATGATTCACCCTGTGGCCTGTGCCCCTCCCAGTCTGGCTCCGGTGGTGTTCGTGATTACCATATGACAGTGGCTCGCCTCTGTTCAGAATATGAATCACCCATTTGTTTAGTATCTTTAATAAAAACTAGATGCTATCTCAAAGGTGTCTCATTCAGAGGCCCACTAGACTCTCTGGCCGATCTATCCTTTTATGCCTGCCCCAGGAGAGGGAGTGCCAATTGGAGGTGGGGGCGGGGGAGATGTTCAGTATTTCTTCCACCAGAGGGCGCCTGTTGGCCAACTGGAGAGCCATCTTTCCAAAGGTGTGGGTTTCTGAGATTTGAGAATGAAGGCAGATAAGAAAGGAGAGAGGGGGTGTGGTCTAAGATGGCTACCTAAGCCTTTTTCCTAGGAGCGCACCTCTCCCTGCTCTGTTTTAGAGAATCTAGGTGTCAGGGATGAAAAGGCCTGAGCATCTTCTGGTCCAACCCTTTCCTTTCCCAGGAAGGGTCTGAGGCATGCTAGCAGAAGACCTGGGTCTGAAGTAAGTAGCGCCTTTAGTGTGTGGGCTGGTGTGTGATTTCGGTAGTGCCCTGCCACTGATGCAGTCCCCAGAGCCTACTGTCTGAGGAACCAGGCTGAGGTCAGTAGAGGGGTAGGAGAGCTGGTCTTGGCTCCCACCTCCACATCACAGCCAGAGAAGCGTGTACATGTCCCTGTCAGGGAAGGATCAAAAACCACAGTATCTCTGTTCTGAATCAGGGGAATATGAAGCCAAGAGCCACTCACTGGCATACTCCATGAGGATTGGCATGGAATCCTGGCAACCCTGGCTCTGGAGGGGCTGATTGTCCAAGGGGAGGACAAAGTCAGGTGTCTCTTTCCATGATTTCTCTCTTGAGCTCTCATAATTTTCTCCCTTCTCTCCCAACTCTGAAAGGGCTCATCCCCTAGTGTCTAACTGGTCTTATGTTACTGATGCCCAAACACATCTCTTTCTTTTATGTATACACACACACACACACACACACACACACACACACACACACACACACACATATATATACTCAACACATATATTTCCAATTACACATGAAACAATTTTTAACATTAATTAAAACATAATGTTGAGTTTTAACTGCTCTCCTTCTCTCTCCTGCCCCCTCCTTGAGAAGGATTATATGTGAATTCACCTCCTTCCCAAATGATCCCACTTGAGACTTGCAAAAACCCTGAAAGGTAGGTGTTCTTGTGCCCTTTTACAGAAGAAGAAACTGAGGGAGACAGGTTAGCGTGACTTATCCCCAGTCACACAGTCAGGAGATGAAACCAGCAGGGAGGCCCCAGCAGGGATGACACCTGGAGCCCAGGGAGGATTTTGGCCAGGAATCTGACCTTAACCACCCTCTAATCCCCAGGTTTCCCTGGCCAAGGGCCTTTCTGCTGCACAACAATCTTTCACACATTTTTGATCAAATATTCAGAATCAAGATGTGAGGCTTTCAGATATTCAGAACTAAAAATTCTGCCTAGAGACATGACTCTAGAGAGTATGTAATACAAATGCCTGTTAATTAAAGATGGAAAAAAAAATTAGGACCAGAATCTGTAGAGGGAGCTTCCAGGGAGGAAATTCCCTCCATCAAGGCAGATTGGCATCTGCTTTACAACCAATGACCTAAAGAGGTCTGAGAGTCTGGAACCACACAGACAGTCTCTGAAGTAGGATTTGAATTTAGGTCTTCCTGACTCACTCCACTATACTGCCTGGATGCCTAAGGTCTGCCCTACTGAGTCACATTCTAGTCATGGATGGGCTCAATTAAGACGTGCTACCAATGAGCTTGGTGACATCAAATGACTCAAATTTACCTCCTTTTCTAGTTTACTTGGCCCTAAACGTCTGAGCTCATGGGTTTTTATTAAGAAGCCCCTTTCCTGGAATCTGACTGCTGAGGATTCCTGGGCATCTCACTACTAGAATAGACATATCAGCAACTTCAATTCCAGGCGGTTCAAAGTTCACTCTTTTGGTTTTAAATCTTAGCAAGTCTTTACAATAACAGGAGAAGGTAAGAAGGACTCCCCTTAAGATATGTTACTCCCCTTCTTCTGGAATGCCTCATTTTTTTTGGCATGAGGGTGACCTTGGCTCTCCCAGGCCAACAGAAGGTGAGCTCTTGTAGGTGCCGGGCAGGCTGGGAATGATCTACTGGCACTCCCCATGTCTTTGACCAGTGGTTGTATGCTCCTTTTGGGGATTGAGCTGCTGGGGAATGAGAGTCCCCATTGCCCTCTGGATGGTCATCCGTTTTCATTCTTCTGAGATCTGATGAATCTCAGTCATGAAGTACTGCCAGCAAATTGGCAGTAACAAGATGGACCTTTGTTCCTCAAAGGCTAGGTAGCTATCTCTCCTCTTCCTCATCTTCTGATCTGGGGCAGCTCATTATCTATGCCCAACCCTGCATGGAAAAGCCAAGAGAAGGCTACTCTCCCCCCATCCCCAGGGCTGTGCTACAAGAAAAGGATGAATGATAGTGATCCAGAGTGCTCACCTACTGTCAATAGATCTAGAGAAGAGCCTTCAGCCTGTTGAGGTGGGGACTGAGAGAGGACATGGGCACCAAACCAACAGAGGGAACATCCACATGGATGAAATCCAAGATTTCTCTGAGGAGCAACATACCTGACTCTGCACTAGGGGAAAAAACCCAACCAAAAAGCAGAATTCCAGACTCAGAAATATCGTAGGTAGGGTCAGAGCCATGGATGGATTGCCTAGTTTTGCTAAACTGATTTTTTTCTTATTTCTTTTAAAATTGTTATTCTAAGGGAAATTCTGCTGGGAAAGGGAGGGGGAGAGCACTAAACTCAGAAAGGAATGTGATATAAAGCAGAAGATATCGATTTTTTGAAAAAGAAAAGGTTCATTTATAGTGCTCATTTTCTTAACTTTATGGGGGAAAAAAGATTGCTGTTGCTGTCTCTTTATGTGTCTAGACCACAATTGTCCCATATATACTTAAGTTGTACCATGCTCCTTCCCGCCCTTTACCTATACATGCATATAAGATATGCATATATATGTATGCATACATAGGTTCATAGACTGAGAGCTAGCATATAGAATATAGCATCCCTCATTTTGGTAGATGAGGCAACTGAAACCCATGAAGGTTAAGTGACTTGCCTAAGGTCATACACAAATAGAAAATGGCAGTTAGGATTTGAACTCTGGTCCTACAGCTCTAGATCCAGTGCACTTTCCATTGTATAGCATATAATCTCATATATTACATACATACTTATATATGTGATATATATATATATCAACACACATATAAAGCAAAATATACATATATGTCTGTGTATGTATTACATAATTTGTCCAGGAAGAGGTCTTTGTTAGAGTTTTTAGCAAATGAGCATGTGAAAAACTGCTAGTTTCATTAGGTCCTTTAGTTCTCATATGTCCTACACCTAATGTCTGCCAACACCAGTGGGGGCTTGTTGGCTTCTTGTCAGTGGCTAAAGGGAAAAGGCTTATCACCAGGGACTTGACAGAATGATGCATTGTCTTTTTTGGCCTTGGAACTAGGGAAGGGGGTTGGGTGGGGAGGAGATGGTGAAAGCACTGAGGTAAAATCATGGCTCCTGAAAGTATTGAGGGATTCCCAGAGGTGCCACCAGTTCTTATACCCAAGGTGTCCCTCACTTGGTGGGGATGGGGAGAAGTATGCTGAGAGTCAGTAGAGGTGACCTAGGAGAATGGGGGGAGGAGAATTCAACCCAGGCCCACATTTGAGAAGTTCCTAATTTGATTTGATTTCTGCTAAAGGCTGAACTCTGTTGTTTCTACACCCCTCAAGGCTGTGTGAGGATTGTTCCATCCTAGCAGCAGAATTACTTGTTTTCCAAGAGAGGAACCCATTCATTCAATCAGTGATTGAGGATTGAGATATTAATCTTCATGCTGGCCCCTCCTCAAATGGGGAACCACGTCTGGATTCTTGATGAGAGTGCCAGTGGAAGGGGGTACAAGCTCTAGCTGAGCTTAAAAGGCTTCAAGGACCAGTCCAGTGACAGGTGTGGGGTCTCTAGTCTGATGACCATGCTGGCTTGTTTTGAGTGCCTCATTTCTGGGTTTGCCATAAGGAGATGTTTTCATCCTGAAGACTCAGGAGGACGCTGGGAGGGGTTCTGATTAGGGTTAGTGGAAGCATCCCAGGAATATAGTCAGGAATCCCACGCCATTGGGCTGCAGCACCGTTCCCTCTGGGGGCACAGGACACCCTCCTGCTCAGCTAGGATGCTTTGGCATCCCTCTTGGATGCTTAGCAAGGCGTGCTGGTCTTCTGGAGTATGAAGCAGGGTCACATGGGCTAGAGCAAAGGGCAGTGGGCTGTGTCCCCCTGCAGGGCAGAACGTCCTGTCCCTATTCCCTCACACCCTCCTCCCCAACATTCCTGGGACATTCCAGTGGCAGGGAAATAAGAATAGTTACTTTGTACTTTGTGCTATGAACTTCGGTAACTGCATATCTTATCTCACTTAATCCTCCTAACACTCTGTGAAGTCAGCAATTCCTAGTGCTGGTACCAGTTTCCTTTTCACAGATGGGGAAACTTTCTGACCAGTTCTACCCCAGAAAGATCAGTGGCATCCCAGACCACATGGAAGCCCGAGGAGGAAGGGAGAGTGAGATCCAGGCTGTTGGCTGCCCTGGGGCTGCTGGGTAATGTAGGATGGTGTCATGGGAAGACACTGGTTTTAGAGTCTGTAAACCAAATCAGAACTGAGGATCTAGAGGGGCCTCAGCAGCCATTGGCCTCCTTCTTGACATATGGGTCGTCTGCTTTGGATAGCTCACACTGCCCAAGTGGAGCTCTTGGCCACTCTCCTCTTCCACCACTTCTAGTTCTCACCCCTGGGGTCATGTGGAGCAAGCTGAGCTCTTCTTCCACTGGACAGCTCCTAAGTTTGGGTCCCAACTCCAGCACAGCCTAACTATGACCCTGAACAAGTCACTTCACTTTTGTTTGCCTCAGTTTCCTCATCTGTAAAATGGAGACAATAAGAGCGCCTACTTTGTGAAGACCAAATGAGATAATATTTGTAAGCATTCAGCACAATGCCTGGCACATAGTAGGTGCTAAATGCTATTTATATTGTTGTTGTTTATTAGAAATGGGAGCCTCCCTTCATTGCACAAAGGGAGAGCCTGTAATCTAAATGAGTAAGGGTTAAGCCAGTCATGAGTCTGATCATGTGTTCAGCTCCTGTAGTGGATAGTTCAAATAGAGGCAGATGTTGGGATGAAGCTGTGAATGCACACCCCCATCTTGTGACAAATCTGCTATGTTTCTCTCCACAGGGAGGTAGCTTTGGCCTTCCAGGAGAGCACTTTCCAAGGAAAATCTCATCTGCATCATGACAAGAATTGACTCAGGAAGGGAGAGGGAATGAGTATTTATGATGTGTCAGCCTTGTGCTAATATCTCATTAGATTCTCACAACAACCTTGAAAGGTAGGTACTCATATTATCACTCCTATAATCAATGTTACATTACATTATATTACATACAAATGAAGAAGAAGTTAAATGACTTTCCCAGGGCCACACATCTCATAGGTATCTGTGGTGGGAGTAGAACCCAGGTCTTCATGATGCCAAATCCAGTGGTCTGTCATGCCAACGCTGCCTCTCTGACACAAAGGGAGGTGAGTGCGTTGCTATGCCACCACCTTTCCTTTTTCTTTTCCACTTCCTACAATCTCCTGGAAAATTTCTATGTCCTGGGAATGTCTATCTGCCCTATCCAGCATTGTTTGTTGATTGGGTAGTTATGTACCTGCACTCTCTACTCCTCTACCAAATGAGGGAGTACTCCCATTTGAGGGAGGGCTGGTGAGCAAGTACTCTGCTTTGGAGCTGGTTCTGGTCCTCTGACCATGAAGTGGAGTCTTTTGATTGACTGTGGGAGCTAGAGTGGGACATGTTCAAAAGATACTAACTGACCGAACTGAGGCTCATGTGTGACTTGTTCCTACCTGGATGGTATTTGAACAGGACAAGCTGCTGAAGGTCCCTCCCACCCAAAGCTGCATGAAGCTAAGAGTATATAACAGTAATAACAGCTAATATTTATTTAGTGCTTACTACGTGCTGGGTGCTGTGCTAAGTGCTTTATAATGACTATCTCATTTGACCTGCACAACAACTCTGGGGAGTAGGTACTATTATCCTCTCCATTTTACAGATGAGGAGACTGAGTCAAACAGAGGTTAAGTGACTAGCTCAGGTTCACAGAGTGATGATCTGAGGCTGGATTTGAACCTGATTCTGATTCCGGCAGAGTCAGCACTGCCTAGCTGACCATGAATGAGAACACAGCACTGCTGCTGCTTCCCTCGTTGTTGTGAATATTTTTCCTGCCTCTATTTGAACTGTCCGCTACAGGAGCTGAACACATGATCAGGTTCACGGCTGGCTTAACCCTTACTCATTTAGATTACAGGCTCTCCCTTTGTGCAATGAAGGGAGGCTCCCATTTCTAATAAACAACAACAATATAAATAGCATTTAGCACCTACTATGTGCCAGGCATTGTGCTGAATGCTTACAAATATTATCTCATTTGGTCCTCACAAAATGAAGGATATCGGACATACTTATGACCTTCTGAGCTTTGAAAAGTCAGAAGAGCAAACTACCAGAATTCTAAGAGCTAGAGTCTTGCCAGAAGTCTGACTTGACTCTGCTTGACTCAGTCCAGTGGTAGTGGAGATAGTGGCTCCTGTGTCAGCTAAGCCAAATTTGGAAGTGAACTTGGTGGGACCAAAGCTGCATGGAAACTGCTCTAAGTTTGAGCACACTCTCCCCAAGAACTAAGGAAAAATGGCAGGAGGGTGTGCCCAAGGGGTTGGGAGGAAACACTTGCACTTCTGTCCTTCTATCTTTGCTGTAAACATCCCTTTGTAAAAGCTAAGTGCTGGAGAAGGAAATGGCAACTACCCCAGTATCTTTGCCAAGAAAACCCCAGAGGAATCACAAAGGGTCAAACGAGACTGAAAACAAAATCGACTAAATTACAACAAAAAGCTAATTGATGTTAATTGGTTAAATGGAACTGGGGCACTAATCACTGGCAGTCAGTCTACTGGAAAAGAGGCTCCAGCTGATGGCATTTGAAAAGGTCACAGCAGTGCCCTCCAGGCATACCCTGGGACCCTGAGGGATAGGTAGCACGCACGCACGCACGCACGCACGCACGCACGCACACACACACACTTCTGAACTTTGTCCCAGGCCTCTCCTTCCATCCACCCTCCATCTTAGACCATCATGTGCATGGATGACGTAGCAGCTACCAGCAAGGCCACATCACCCAGCTTCCCCTGTGTGTGGGCTGGCACTTCCTGGGCTCCCTCAGGTAGGGTCTCCTCCAACTCCAAGAGGAGGCTGAATGAGGCCACACAACTACTGAAGAGAACAGCCACTGCTTGCTTACACAGCACTTGTGAGTTTGCTAAGCCCCTCATGGTCATCGTTGAGCCTCCTAGCCCCGATGTGATGGAAGTAAGTAGCCCAGGCATCATTAGGCCCACTTTACAGATGAAGAAACTGTGAGATGACTCACCCAAAGCCACAGAGTGACCTTGGGCAGAAGGCAGATGCCTTTTCTAAGCCTCAGTTGGATTCTAGATGTAAGCTGACCCTAGCCTGAGCCAAAACATAGCTGTGAAACCTGCAGGAGGCAGACAGTAAGACACTTGGGGCATTTACCAAACCATGGGCCATGGAGCTTTAACGCAAGCATGCCCTTCTCCCTTTGTGCTGGCCACCTGGAAAGGCTCTGTTTCTATGCCTGGGCTAAGGGGATGCATGGCTGCTTCATTCTCATCCTTGTTATTTACATGTGGCAGGCCTTAACTAAAGGCTTTCGCTATTGAATTTGTGCATCTCTTGGGTATTTTGGTGGGGAACTGCATGACTGATTACCCCCAAGCAGCTACTGAGAATCTAGAGGAATGGCCAAGAGGGGCTACAATGGGGATTTACAGACTCCTGTTGCTGTCTCTGCCTACCTATCCTCATCTAGCCCTGGGAGTATCTACTCTCCAAATCGATCTCCATCTCCATTTCTGATTTCTGTGTATATTTATCTCCATCTCCATCCTCACTCCAGCCCAGCCCCACTTCCATCCCCATTTTGATTTCTGTCCCTGTCTACAGCAAGAGAAAACAAGCCCCTGGGCCCCTGAGATGGCTGACTAGCCTCGCTTTCGTGCTCTCTCTGGCCAATCCGAGAGCTCTTCATGACGCAGTGAGTCATGTACTCTCTCCATGGTTTCAGCCTCTGCTATCGATGAGTGAAAATAACAATGCCTACCCTCCCGCTGTTCCCAGGTGGCTTGGGAGGAACAATTTAAATAAAGGGCAGGAGAATAGCTCTCCTATAGATCTGAGCAGGATGAAATATGTGTGTGAACAAACATATACGTTGCACATGCATACGAAAGTGTACTAAAGGTCTTAATGCTGTTTAAAGCTCTAATAGCAAAAGACAGCACTAAGACTTTTGGGACACCCTGTATAGCCATAGACATATACATATGCATTTATGTGACAAGACCCATGTGTTGAGAGGGACACCTCCCACATATGGCAGGGGGGTATTTTTGTGTTTCTCCAGGGGAAGCAGAATAGACAAATCTAGCCTCTTGTCTCCCCCGTCCTTCTCCAAGGGAGACTAATTCTGCCAGGAAATGAAGCAGGAGGTTGGGGCCAGAGGCTACCATGCTGCTCTCCTCAGAGAGAAGGGCTACAATGCTAAAATTATATCTGTCTGCTCCTTTAAATATTATTAGTCTAAGGGATGTGATTTTCAGCTTCAAGTCAACCTCTGATCACTGTTTCACATTTGGAGGGCAAGGAGGACCCCAACGTCTATATCTGAGGCTTGACCCCCATCTTTTCAGATACCCATCCCACGATGCAATTAGGCAAGAAAATCCATTTATCGAAAGCAGTAGTAAAACAGAAATCAGGAGAATATATACCAGACAATGCAGAGTTGGGACAGAGATAACGGAGCTTAAGCTAGATCATCCCCAGGGGAAATCTCCCTGAAGTCTCTAATGCAGCAAGCTGGGGAGAGGGATGTGATGGAGACTGCCTGTCCCTCCTGTCTCTTCCCAGAATCTTTTCCTTCACACTCTGAGCTGGGTTTGGCTCCATTCATCTACCCTCTCAAAGATGGAAGCCAGGAGTGCCTGAAATGACTCCAAACTTGAAGAATATGGGAGAATTCTCCTTCCTCTAGCTCTTGTCAACTCTGGTCCACCCTTCAAGCAGGGTGGAGCTTGGCATTCATCTCCACTCATCAGGAAAGAGTCCCTAATCTCTGGCAGGGGACACAGTCTACCTAGAGATCTAGGAAATGGGGGTTCAAACCCCAACTTTGTTACTAGTGCTACGACCTAGGAGAGTTCTTTCTGCTTAAGAGTGGACATTTTTCATTGGTTATATAATCCAAACACTCCAGACTCTGGACTTTCCCCCCTAAATCATCTCTCTTTAGTTCAGTTCAAGTCTACCTCAAGTTTTCTCTGGGAAGCAGAGTCCAGGTCAGTGCTTCCCATCCAAACATCCCAAGTAATGTTGTTTATCCATTACCAGATGGACTTTGCTTCAATCTACTAGTGAAGCAAAACAAAAGCAAAGCCCTCTGGGAGACACAAGCAGTTTATACAATTCTTGGCCCCTGGGAAGGTCCACTTTCTTTTCTCCAGACATCTGTTCAATCCTCCAAACTCAGAGCACCACGCTGTGGCTTTTTGGAGTGCCCTTGGAAATTCGAGATTTCCCCAGTTATTAGAGCTACCCGCCCTCCTCCCCAACAATTACTACCACCATGTTGTGTATATTTGTTTTTCCTTATCCTAAGTATGTGTGGTTCCCCCTCCCAATCCAATAATGTAGAAGCCCACAGAGGGCAGGGAGTGCCTTGGTTTTGTTTTTCTGTGTCCAGCCCCTGGCCCAGTACTGGGCTTCCAGTAAGTTCTTAATAAATACTCTTAGGATGAAAGCAAGAATTCTTGTTTAGATGCTAATGCTCCTTCTTCTTGAGGGGCTCTCCACATGTCTTTGGGGCTGGGGTTCCCTTGGAAGGCATTCTCTGGATCCTAGACAGAGATCATGGCCAGGCAGAGAGGTAGGCCCTCCAAGGAGGCAGCCTTGAGGCTTGTTCTTGGGTGGAGCTGAAAGCCAAGCAGCTCTCTTGTTGTACTCCTAGGGCATTGGCTCCTGGAGGGTACTTTCTATCCCAGTCAGTATCAGACAATGTCCTGAAACAACCCCCCTTCAGTTAGCTGGCCCCAGAAAGACAGTGCTAAAACTCCCAAATGGAACCCTTGAGAGGTCAATGGCAGCCTCTGACTTCTTTTAAAATCAGCCACGTTGGAATGCCAGCTCAGGGGTATCCCCAAAAAGAGAGAAGTGAATGCTGCCCACCAGCTCAGTGGCTGAAGCTCCCTCAAGTCCTGAAAAGTGACCACTCACACAAGGTCTCATCCTTTCCAAAGAACAGTCCACATTTCATTGGACAAACATTCCTAGATCTTCAGACTGTCTTCTGGGCTGGCGATCTGTGCGACTCTGGGCTTGGAAGACCATGAGCTGGGCAGCAGGAGGCCCTGGATTCAAATTCTTCCTTAGCCACTGACTTGGTGAGTGACTCAAGGCAAGTCACCTCCTTGATTTGGGTCTCAGGTGCAGCATCCCCTTACAGATTAGGGAACTGGGCTGTATGTTCAGCTTTATGAGTCACTTCCAGTGTCTATTTCTGGGTCTCCGCAGTTACCAGCTTTTGCCCTTTGGAAATAGAAAGAAACAGTTTGAAGATCAAGTAAAGACAGTCCTCCTCCACACTGGGGAATAAACTGGTGGAAGACCTCAGTCCTTGAATTTTCTTAAGACTCTGGAGGTCATCCATTGGGAGCATCTTCCCTCTTCTCCCCTACCTAACACCTTTGATCCCTCTAAAAAGAAAATGATATCTCTAAGGTGCTAAGGAGGGAGGGCCAGATTTGATTCAAATCTCACCTCTAATTCTTTCTTCTTTTGTGGCCTTGAGTAAGGGGTCACTTAGCACCTCAGTTTTGTTATCTGTAAAATGGGGTTTTCTTCCAACTCTAAATCTATTGTCATCAATTTTAGGATCCCTCTATATCATTCCTCAGTCTCTCCTCTTTGGTCTCTGTCTTTGCCAAGGTCTTCTCTTTTGTCTCTCCTGCTGACTGCAGGCGTTTCCAACAGGGCTCCTCTCCTATCTCTCTGCCCTTTCTCTTAGCCATCTATCAGCTCCAGTGGGTTTAAAGATCATCTCCAGGTAGACAATCTAGAGAGCCAGCCTGAGGATGGGTCTCCACCTCACAAACTGTCTAGGAGACATTTCCACAGAACGTTGCAGAGAAAGCTCTGACTCAACACGTCCCACACAGAACTCATCATCTATCCCTTCCATTCTACCCTCTTCCAAAATTCTCTCTTTTTCTTTCTTTCTTTGAAGGCCCCCTTCAGTGGCACTCTCTCCCCCCCATCTTCTTTTCTCCCAGATTCACCATTTCTGCCTTCTTGGTGTCTCCCATCCACACTTTTCTTTCCACTTACACAGCCAACACTCCATCCAGGTCCTTAGATGCCAATGTGTCTTCTTCCTGAGGTGCTTTCTGGCCCTTCACATGCCTTTGGAGCTCTCATCCATTGCAGTGGCCCCCAGTCTCAAGCATCTACCGCCCAGGCTTATTGTGAGGACCAAAGAGAGATAACACCTGGAAAGTGCTTTGTAAACCTCTAAGCCCTACACGTACACCAGCTTGTCATTGAGATAAACTCAGTCTTTGGCCCAGTCAGGGGAACTGACCCCAGGCATAGGGGCTGTTCTGATGAGCCTGCAAAGGGGTTGCTCTGTTAAGAGAGCTCTACCTGGTTTCCTGAGAAAGGCCTCAGGATGCCAGGATGCCAGACTGTAGCAGCAAGTACCCTGACACCACACAGGTTCTTAGATCTGCTTTTCTAAAAGGAAAACAATATTTGAGGGTTCAATGATTTTCTTTAATCACATATACCAACAGAGAAAACAGAAGCAGAGAAATAAAGACCAAAAGACAGGGCTTTTAACTATCTAACCATATGCAATACATACATCACAGATCAACAGACAGACATACATATATTGTTGTGTTTATCCTTTGTTTTTGAAGAGGATCATGACATTAGAGAAAAGATGACATGACTTGCACTTGACCTTGTTTTGAGTGAGAGTTTCTTTTCAAAACAATAACCCTGTGGCTCCTGCCCCTCCCAGCATGATTTATCTAATTTTTTTCTTTTCTATTAAAGGGGTCATCCTTCTGACTACTTTTTAAAGAGGCCTATTCACTGAATGGGTATTACCTCACTTTAAGTGAGTACCTGAAAAGGCCTTAGCCTAAAAGGCCAAGGTCTCCTGTTGCATTCTGGGCCCTCTCCAGTCATCCTGATGAATATGTGGTCATTGGATTCAGATGGCTCAGGAGGAGAAAGTGAGACTGGTCACCTTGCACAGCCCTCCCTCGCTGGAAACAAAGTCAAGTGCAAGTCATGTCATATATACATAGTTACCAGAGAGAGAAACATCAACACCTGGGTTTTCAAAGGGGGAGGAAAGGAGCAGCTCCTTAAGGGGTACCTGTAGTCTCATCTGGCATATGCACCTTCTTCCAAGCCCCCAAAGCAAAACCTCACCCCAGAGTATATATGCACTTTTCAGAGCCAGAGAGTTCAATCCTCTTTACCTGATGCCTCCTATATTAATGAAAGGTATGTGCCTTCTTACAAAACAAGCTTACCCTAATCAAGCTTCCCTTAATGGACTCCCCCTGAAGCCTATTAATGATCAGAGAAGCTCTAACTCATTAACATTACACAGACTACAGTCCACATCTGGGAGTGCCTCACTCTTGGCAATTAGTGATTGGGTTCTATAAGTGTGTCCCACTCCCCCATGAGCACTGTTCCCATTGGTGGAGGAATGTGGCCCAGGTTTACTGTTGGAACTCACAGATTGCCACACATCTATGGACATGTCATTTTCCCCTTCCCAGTAGAATGCAAGTTCTCTGAGGAAAAGGACTTTTTGTGTGTTACTATAACCCCAGGTCCTCTCCAAGACCTAATACTTGGTAAATGTTTTATAAATGTTTGATGCACTGAATTGTAACAACAATGAAACTAGTATTTCTATAAATTCTTTCAAGTTTGCAAAGCATTTTACAAATATTATCTCAGTGTCTCCTCACAACAACCCTGGGAGCCAAGGACTACTGTTATCCTCATTTTTCACTTGAGGAAACTGAGGCAGGCAAAAGTTAATAGAATTGTCCAGGATCACACAGTTAGTAAGTGTCCAAGGCAGGATTTGAATTCAGGTCTTCCTGACTCTAGGTTCAGCATTCTGTTCTCAAGAAGTGGTCCAGGCTGCAAATACAAGTCAGTCTAAGAAGAGTTTTAAAAAATTCTTTAATGGAAGTGATTGCCTTCTATCCCTGTCCCCAGATTATATTATATATTATTTTAGATATATATATATATATATATATATATATATATATAATATTACTTATATATTTTATATATATATAGTTGACCTGAAAAGTTGGTTAAAGGAAAGGAAAGAGGCTTAATGCATACATTTCATGATTTAATTCATTAATTCCCTCTTAAAGATAACAGTTATATAACATTACAGAGTCAGAGGTTAATCTGACTGTCTGGTACAGAAATCTTCTGGTGAGAAAGGAGCTCTCTTAGTTGGACAAATTGTAAATTTAGTAAGATAAAACAATTGAAAAAGCAATGTGGGTTGGGCCTTCTGATTTCAGGCTGTGTAAACATATGTCTCTGTGACATACAATAAGAAAGAAAATCCCACCACTCTAGTGGCGGGCTTCCTATCCTAAACAGGTACTTGATTAAATAGCTGACACTGGAAAAGGTAAACAAAGTTTCAATTGAAATTACAACCCAGGACATCCGTGTTTTTTTCTTATCACTAAAATGCCAGGAGAAAGGGTCTCCTAAGGGAATTATTAAGTCAGCCCCTTTGCTTCCCTGACACCAAAAGGCATTATTTGAGCTTACTTAAGATAACAAAGGAGACTATTAGGTCCAGACTCTTCTTAATTCAAACTTTGGCCCTATTAAAGTCCAAAATTTTTATTAAATATTATCAATATATTATATTTTTTGCTCATTTTTATAATCAATTACATCATTAGAGGCAAGTAGAAATAGATTCAATGTTTGTTGAAATTCCCACTAGGCTCAGCAGGAATGGCATGAGTTTTTAAGGATTATGGAAAGCCCCAAGCAAGATGGTGACCTCAGAATATACACAGAAGCAGAAGGTACCACCCTTACTTCAGTGTCTAATTATCAAAAGGTATGAAAGCCTTCTAGCAAGCAAACCTCCCCTAAGCAAACTTCCATTAAAGTAATGGACTCTACCTGATGCCTATTATGGGTAGGGAAGATCTTAAATCCCATTAACATTACATCCTTCCAGCTATAAATCTATGATCCTAGTTCAACCCACTCAGTGTTTTTACAGCTGAGTAAACTGAGGCCTATTAAAGGAAAGGAGTAGGAGAAGGCATACATCCTAGCAGGAAGAACCCTGATTTTGGAATCAGATTTCCCATTCTGTGATCCTGCTGTAAAGCCCTCATCGGTCAAATAAGACTAATAGTAGCACCAGCCTCCCAGGGCTCTAAAGAGATTCACACAAGATAATGCCTGGAAAGAGCTTTGCCAATGGTATCAGGGTACCTGCTGTGGCCATGATGCCTTACAAGCTGAGATTTGGATCGACAACCTTGGTACTCCTTCCACAGGGCCCAGGGCATGCTGAAAGGACACATATTTTAGGGGCAGGGAATGCTGCTCTAGATTCAAGCCTCCACCTCAAAGCAGCAGATCTGCTCTGGTGAGCAGCCCACACAGCTGCTACCAAGATTTGGTAAAAAGATAAAGGAATCCTAACCTCTCTATCCCCGCCCCCCTTCGTCTCTGGCTGCACCCCTTCATCACAGTGGTCTGCTGGCCTGACTCTCTTCTGGAAGGTCCCCACCCCCCCAAGCCCTCCTTGGGGTCTGGTATACATGGGAGTCAGGATTAGGAGCTGAGAAGAGAGCAGGCTGGCCTGGGCCCTCCCACAAAATGGAGGCTCCAGGTAGAATTCACCCACAGGTGAAAGGAAGCAGGCCTTGGGGAGAATGGTTTGTAGCTTCTGTTCTCACTCTGGTTTCTTAGTAAATCTCCCTTTGTTCATTTGTTAGCAGGGTGCAAATAAATGGTATTAGTGATGTCATTAACTGGCATGGGGCAAATGATCTTGGGGAGAACATATCTGAATGGAGACTTGAGCCATTAATATCAGAAAGATTCCCCAGATGCTCAGGAGGGAGCCTGAGCCCCAGCTGCCTTTTGGGGACCCTATTTGCTGCTGGAAGTTGGAAACTGGGGCAAGGACTGTGTCTATAAAGGGGCTACAATGAAGGGCCTCGAAGGTCAAACTCCATGATCCCAGGATTTACAAGGCAATGTGGTATAGTGCAGAGAGCACTGACTTTGGAGCCTGAGGACCTGAATTCAAAAGCATTTGATACTTAATTGTGACTTTGGGCAAGTCACTTCTCTCTTCTTGGTGTCAGATTGTAAATGAGTGTGTTGACCTCCATGACCTCCTTCCATGTCCCTTCTAATCCTAGAGGAGACCTACAATGCTTTGAGCCTGTGGTCTTTCTCTTCTCTGCATCCGAGGCCCGTTCAGCCCAGAGGAGCCCTCCCTCCTTCAACTCTACTACCTGAGCTATCTCTAAGCCTGAAGCACCAATGGCCAGGAACCACTTTGTGCATGATTGTGTCTGTTTCCTTGGCAACCTCTCGAGCGGCAGCCCCAGGGCGCAGACTACGCGGTCTGAACACAAATGAGAATTCTGTAGCCAGGCCTCCCTCCCTCCTTCTCTCCTTTGTCTTTTAGAATCTGCCCCCACTCCCAAAGGCCAGCCTGCCCAGCTTTCACTTCCAGTCCTTACCTCTGGTCCCCAGTGACTTTCTTCCCCAGACAGACCACCAACATTTTCTTTGCAAATGTGTTCTTTAGGTATGGGAGGCAGGGTGGGGGAAGACAGATAACTGCCTTGAGTCAGAAAGACCCCAGTTCAAATCCTGCTTCTTGACACCACCTGGCTGCCTGGAAGCCACTACTCTGGCCTGGCAATTCCTTCAGACACTAAATGGGGGAGAAGGGGTTCACCTGAGGGCATTTCCCATCACCAGCCTTCTATCCCTTTGTCACCTCTCTTCTGGGTGTGGCTTGGACTCTATGTGATCACTGGAGTCCTTTTCACTTTTCCAATTCGGTGATGATTCGCAAACATGCTTATGCCATTGGCGTCCCAGTGAGCATGACAGTGCCTTGCACATACTAGGTCCTTAATCAATGTGTATTGATTGATTGGTATTGGGCATTATAGTTATTCAAACCGGAGAATCGTGTAGATAGGAAAGAGATAAAAGGCAACTGCTCCAACCTGGAGCTGAACAAAAATCCCCTCTTCAAAAACCTCCTTCCCTCACTGGCATCGGTCAGTCTTTGCTCAAAGGCATCCCTCCTAAGGGAATGAATTCCGCTTTTGGATAGCTCCAGGCATCAGGAGGTTTGCCCCTACACCAAGCTCTACCCTTTGGAGCCAAGTGGGATGGGAAGATAGGCAACCCTGCAGATCCTTGGGAACAGACGTGGAGCACCCCAAGCCTTCTCTTCTCCTGCCCGTTTGTTCCCATGTTCTCATATGTCTTAGACTTCAATCTCCAATTTTCTTACCATTGATCTTCTCCAGCTAAATGACACCCTGGCTAAAATGGGATGCCCACAACAGACCCTGTCCTCTGATGGGATCTGACCAGCTGGTCTCTGGTTCTGGACACTGCTTCTGGGAAGGCGTGCCCTCAATCACTTGCCCCTTTGGGACAGCTATGTGCTGTCCTCAGACTGAGCTTCTGGTTTACTGAAATTCTCAGATTGTTTTCAGATTGCCTGTTGTGTGAGCAGAATTTCTTCCACCTTGTACCTAGGAAATTGTGTAGACCCCAATGCTTCTGCCCATTGAAATTCTTGGACTGTTCAGCACAGTGGTCTAGCCTTCCAAGGGACATCCAGCACAGACTGACTAGTTTTACTTCCTAGCTTTGGGGCCTTTCACAAAACTGATAAGATCTTAGAATTGTGCATGCAGTAGGTTCTCATCAAATGTTTATTGACTGGCTGATAAGCAAGCCAGGTGACACTTTATCTAAGCAGGTGTTCACTTCTTATCTATCCTGTATACACAAATAATGGTTTCCACCCCTTAACCCCAAGCTCCTTGAAGAGGCCTGACTTTCACCCTTATGTATTTGAAAGCCCAGTGCATATAGTCAGTGCTTAATTACTAATAATTAAAATTGTTGCCAGTTAACTGGCTAATGTTCTGACTGACCATTGTCACAAGAGGGACTCGAACCCGAGTATCTCTGACAACAGGACCAACAAATGTTCCAATTCAGGACCTCTGATTACTCTCTTTAGACCCCCTTGTATCTCTCTCTGTTTAACACCTAGGACAGAAAAAGCCAGGGCCTGAGCTGTGCAGATAGCTAACGCAATCCCATCTCTCAGCCTCTTCTGTTTTCTCATCTGTAAAAAAATGGGAATAAAATTCCTTCCCCTCCCTACCTCATAGGATTAGTGAAGAAAGGACTTCAGCTGCAAAAGAAATGTGCTAACTCATTTGGGCCATTGCTGGTAATTGAATTTGTTGGCTGATTGGCAAAAAACAATTACAGAAAGTCAGAAAGCAAGGGCCCCCTCCAGGGCTGGATCTGGGAGGCTGGAGAGGAGCTAGGATGGGGGTGAGGGCCTGGAAGGGTGGGAGGAGGGAGTGCTTAGGTGGGTGGGTGGAGGAGAGTGGGGGCGGGGCAGGCAGGAACAAAGGCTAGAGGCAGGATTCAGTGGGGGTAGGGAGGGGAGACCAAGAAGAGGGGGAGGAGATAAGGTCTGGGGGAAGAGGGCTAAATTCCAGAAGGATCTTAAAAGCCAAGTGAAGAGTTCGGAGTTGGTGCATTCATCCATTGAGTGTTTTTTAAACGAGGAAGCCTAGAGATAATAGAGGAGTCCTTACCAGATTGGTCTGACCTTGATTAGAGTTGGGGGATGAAGTGGAAGCTGGAAGCTATGGGGGCTGGGAAGAAGGGCCAGTGGGAATAAAGGTGGAAATCACTATACATATCCACACTCACACAAACTAGATAGAGGTATTTAGCTCCGGGGAAAAACTTCTTCACCTTTTTGGGATCAGGTGGTCTAGTCTGGTGAGGTCTCTGGCACGCTTCTCTGTTGTTGTTACAGGGATGAAATAAAATACATCGGATGACAAAGAAAACTAATTATATTGAAATACACTGACCAAAATATTTTTTAAATAACAATTAAATAAAGTCTAGATTAAGAATCCCTGATCTAGAGCAATAAGGACTCTTTGTGATCCTGTTTGGGGTTTTTCTGGCAGAGATACTGGAGGGGTTTGCCATTTCCTTCTCCAGCTCATTTGACAGATGAGGAAACTGAGGCAAATAAGATGAAGTGACATGCCCAGAGTCATGCAGATAGTAGGTCTGAGGCTAGATTTGATCTCATGAAGATGAATCTTCCTGACTCCAGGCCCAGGCACTATATCCAGTGGACTACCTAACTGCCACTTACTTCCAGACCAGCCTTCTAATTACACTGGTGACATTTTGCCTCTTTTAGTTCTTTCTTATTCCCCCTGAGATGGGAGTTAGTAGTATTATCATAACATCAGTTTTCTATAGCACTTTAAGACTTACAAAGCTCTTATTTGAGCTTTGCCATGACTTTGGGAGAAAAGAATTACAAGTTTAATTAGTATGCTCATTTGACAGATGCAGAAACTAAGACTCAGAGATGGGCAGTGACAAGCCTCAGAAGTTCTGGGAACAAAAGAAAGTGAAGTCAAGATAGCTTTGTTTCCTGGTAAAGACTTCTGGGGGCAAGAGACACCCACAGTGCAGCCATGTCTGGGCCCCTCACTGGCCCAGTCAGACGATTTTAGGACTCAGACCTTCCCATCGAGGAGGGAAAGTAGAGGCTGCCCTTATCTCCATATATTTGGAAACCATGGGTGATGATTTATTTGGTGAAAACACACTGGGTCCTTCCTTTGGGAAGCTTGTAAGCTAATGGGGGGAGAGATGTGCAAACAGGAGAAAAGGATGGAAATCAAGTCATCTTTGTGGAGGTCCAGAGTAGGGCATTGTCAGTCCCAGAGGATTTGTCTGTTGCTATGGAAACAAGGTCAGCAGCAGCATCCAGAGCTGCTGCTTAGCAACCGCTGGAAGGAAGGAACAGCGTCTACTATGCTCGGAGGGGAATGAAAAGACGCCTGAATCCACAGGCTGCCCATCACGTGTGTCCTGGGTCCTAGGTCACCTTGGCCCCCAGCTCCCACCCTGGCAAACAGAAGCCCAGAAATCCATAGTTTTCTTTCCCTTGAAGTTTTCCAAAGCCTTCTTCCTGGCATTGAGAGCTGAGAGTGGCCAAATGACCCTCTCATTCTCCAGAGGAGGGGGGTAGACTCCCGTTTTGCTGTGTTGCCTGGCAACATTACTTACAATGAGATAAAATTTGGTCCTGCCATAGCCTTTCAGTCCCTGCTGTTACTCATGCCTGCTTTCCATCTTCCACTCCTGGGTCTTTTCACTGGTTGCCACAGTATCACAGCTTGAGAAGGACCCTTGGAGTGGGCTCTACAGCCCAACTCTTTCATTTCACAAGCCTAGAGAGAGCAAGAGACTCCCCCAAGGTCACACAGTAGGAAGGATTTGAACCTGGGGCCTCTGGTACTTTTCTACTGGAAAATATATTACCCCCTTCTTCCATATTACTTTGGATTTATTTTCTATACAAGGAGTAGAGCTGGTCATGATACTCCCAGCTTATGAAATAATAGAAGGGGCAGGTAAAAAAGATTTGTCAACCTTGTCAACCCCTATGAAGTGATACAATTGGAGGATAGTTTGCTATTGGCTGGTTGAAGACTGACCACATCCCTTAGCACCTGGTACACCGCTCTGAACAGAGTAGGCAATCTGCATTTTTTACAGTTTCTATCACTTTCTTAAGTCTTGCCAATCAACAAAAATATCAACTCACCTCTGACTTGTAGAACCTGCTGATTTCTGAGGTGTAAGTGCTCCCATTGAAAAGTTGCAATCTTTGAACCATGAGTCACAATATATCAACATTTTCCCAACTAGTTGCACGAAACAATGGAATTCTATGGATAGAATTACAAATAGCAATCTGGGTTCCAGGGCAGACCCTTAGGAGTATGGAATAAGCCTAGTGTCCAGGAAATTTTACAGTAAAAAGAGAAATTTTATCCTATTTTTATAGCAAAAAAAAAATGCTGCACTTAATTTTGATACATGCCTGTGTCCTGGGGCATGCCAAAGGAGCCTAAATTCTGGCTCTGGGGGGATGGATAGGCGCTCTTGCTCTGAACCAAAGGATTGACACTTGGGATGATGCATCAATCCCTTATTATTCCTGACTAAAGCCCTGTCTCAAAGATGGCTGGTGACTGAGGCAAAAGGAGGCTTTTCCCAGTGAGCTACACAAAAGAGAGTTGAGACTCAGTCAGCCTCTCTCTTGGCCTCCCAGTAAGGGGATTAGGATGGGGAGGACATTTCCTTTCCTTTCTCCCCACAGTGGTCATGGCAGAGCACACAGCAGAGAGAACATGGGGGTGCCCAAGTGAGCCTGACGCTGGACATCAAGTCCCTGGCTGCCTCCAATTAGGGGTTCTGAGGGTCCATTTCTCTCCTTGGAAGCTCCCTCATAAGGAGGAGAGTTCATAAGTCCACTGCTGGCTGTGCAGGCAGAGGAGATATTTGCAACAGCTTTCTGGAGGATCCTGGAGTGAGAAGGATGGAGAGCTACTTCCACTGTCCAGAAGATTTGGAGTTGCTTGGAAGGTGAATTATATCCTCTTGGAAGACCAGAGTAAGTGATGAGTTGTTTTTATCTTTTTTAACTATTGGTTAGCATATGCTTATGTGTCTTGGTTTTTAGTAATTTTGTGGTAGGTGAAATAAAATAGCTGTCCTATATCTGATATCTATACATTAAATACCTTTTCAAGAAGGGATCTTGTTAACTTACTTTTAGGGGAGACTTTTCCCTGAATGCTGATATAGGGGCAATGAGTCATAGAATAAAAAGAACCTGACTTTTCTCCTTTAGGGGTCAGTCCTTCTGCATTACTGATAGTGTGGGCTCTTGTGGAAAATCCCTCTGGACTTTTGGGAATACACAGTTTCATATCAAATACTAGTGAGAGGAAGAGGATGTTTTCTTACAGGAACCATATTCACATGGAACAGCTTCCTTGGAGCCCAGTTTGGGACACAGTGAATCAGAAGATCTTTCCAACTCTAAGGAGGACAGGAATAGGGAGGTTGTTCATCCTTCACTTCAGACTGATGATGGGTCATGTCTTGACTAGCAAGTGAACTTGATTGAAGTGAGGCAGAGTCCCACAAAGTTGTAAGCCTCACTCTGTCTTCTAGAGTCATCAGCATTCAGTGGCAGGACAGAAATCAAGATGACAGGAGATGGCTTGGGATTCAGTGGATGACTTCAGTGTCTTTGATGTCTGACCAAGTTCTAAGAGCTCTCTACACTGCCTGCTTCATGGATGTTGGAGCAAATTGGAGGAAGTCTTCACATGCTTGGGGTAGACACCTCTGCCTACTTCACCTGGACTTACATAATGAATTAGCTACTGTGGGTCTGCATGCCTCAAATCTCACCATTCTGATTCATCCTTAGTTCAGCTGACAAAGTGATTTTCCAAAAGCTCAGGTCTGGCCATGTCATGGGCTGCCCCCATGCCTCTCCCTTGCAGTAAACCCCAGGGTCTTCCTGTTACCTACAGGATCCAATATAAAGTCCTCTCTTTGGTATCTTTCCAGTCTTTGTTCCCCTCCAGTTCCTCTGTGATCCAGTGACACTGGCCTTGAACACTACTCTCTGTCTCCTGACTCTAAGTATTTGCACTGGCTGTCCTTCCTGCCTGGAATGCTCTCCCCTTACACGCCCTCTTCTTTGCTATCCCCACTTCTTTGAAAACCCTGTAGGGCCTCCTTAATCCCAGAGCCTTTCCTCTGAGGCTCCCTGGGCTTTACTTCATGTACATTTTGTTTGAATAGAGTTGTTTGCATGTGGTCTCCCCTATTAGATGCTGAGCTCCTGGAGATTAGAATTTGGTTTTTGTCTTTTTTTGTATCTGGAGCACTTGGCACAGTCTGAGGCTTGTCGACTATTCTCAACCTGGTCTGCTAAAAGTTTACCATGGGGTGGCCTCAGCTCATGCTACAGTGTCTTGTCACCACAAGTGGTATTTTAGTGTTCTGCCCAAGTGCCATGGTATCTTTGCCAAACTTAGGGTCAATTCTGCAAGGAGCAGAGAGCTGGGGTATGGTTACAGACCAGACTTGCTCCTTTTTGACCCATGAAGGACTTAGACAGCACTTAAGGGAATTTCGTCTCTAATGGGGCTATGACTCAGTTCCCTTTTCTGCTCCTGCTGAGAAGCTAGAGGGTTTCCAGATGAGAATATTCAGAACAATCCAGGGACTAAGAAGGCCAATTAAAGGAAGGAGCCTGGAGAAGGTAAGATCTCAAGTATATGAAGGATTGTAATGGAAGAGGCTAAACTTGTACTGCTTGATCTAGAACACAGAACCAGTAGCACTGGCCTGGTACTCAGAAGGGATTTAGTTAAAATCCAGTTCCTATTCCCTACTGACCTTGGGCAAATCATTTTTTACCTCTCTGAGGATGCTTCTCCACCTGTAAAAGGATAAAGATCATAGAGAGAGCTATAAAAATGTCAGCCATGGTTCATTTATTCCACAAACATTTATTAAGTACCTACGGTATGCAAGGTGGGTTGCTTGGTAATGGGAAAATGAAGATAGATGTGACCTAGGACTTGCCCTCAAGGAATTTACAACCCACAAATCCAGAGAGGACAGAAACAGCTCTAACCCAAGGGAAGTGCTGAGGATAGGTCTGGGCAAAGAGACAGGGAAGACTGAATAGGGAGTGGACCCAATGTTCAAAGTCCAATCAGGGCTACCTCCCTGCTAAAGGAAAGACAGTCTGGAGTGGAGGGTGGAGAGGAGAAAGCTGGAGGCTGGTCATGGAGATGCCTATCAAACACAAGTAGAAAGTCACTTGATTAAGTGTTGGATTTGAGTACAGAGGTGATGGTTTCCTCTTGGGTGATGTCTATGGATGAGGTGGTCACCTCTTGAAGGATGACTGAAGTAGATGAGTGTTGAAATAAACTTCCCCATAGCCTCTGTTTCTTTGATTGGGTAGGCAGAGCATTAGGAGATAAATAGGATATATTCCAGGAAGTTTTGTGACTGTTGAGACAGATGGTGCCTACAGGAAGACAAAGGTAGCACCAGGATGGGATGGAAGGCCAGGGCCAAGCAGAAAGCTGATGAAGGAAGACCTGTGTCACCTGGAGCCAGGTGGCTTTCCCAAAGACTCCTCCTAAGTCAGATATTCTGTGCTTTATGCTCTAAGACCTCTTTCAGGCCTCTTCTAGCTTGGATTGTTTATGTTCCTAGCTCTCTTTTCTATTTTAAGACCTCTTCTTGCTTGGACATTCTGTGCTTTACTTCCTAAGTATGAATCTTGGGACAAAAAGGAGGAATCACTGGCCTGTTAGGTCCAGTAGGGTTTTGAGGGGTGGGACTGCCCTCAGCACTGCCCCAGGTCAAGCCTTGGTTCCCCTGGATCTGACCCTCACCAGCCATGATGAAACTCAAGACTGCAAAGCCAGAGAGGTAGAAGGGCCACTTGACATAGAAGGTCTGTCCTTTGTCGCTGAAGATTTCCAGCACCTGCAGGCCAAACATCGTGTTGCATAGGAGCAAAGCCAGTCCTGGTTGGACACACCCAAAGCAAGTGTACTCCCTGGGGAGCTGAGCATGAGCAGCCCCTCACCCCTAACCCCTGACCCCGTGACTGGAAAGCCCCCTCCTCCTGGAGGCTCCCAGAAAATGACAAAGGTGCCCAAGGCCCTGACTACCCAAAATGGCTGGAAGTGCTGCTGCCTATGTTTCAGGAAGGCTCCTATTAAGGAGTAAATTAGTTACCTAAAGATGGCCCAAGTGAATCACCCAGGGGTGGTGGGATGGGACAGAGATAGAGGGGAGTGTGGGAGAGGGGAAGGGGAAGTCTGAAGGGAGAGGGAGAGAATAGTCCAGGGGCTTTCTCCTAAGGTCCCCCACTCCCTTTTCATTCCCCACCTCTAGGAAAATAACTATAATGCTAATGATAAATAGCTTGTCTTTACAAAACATTGTCTTCCAAACAACCCTGTAAGAGAGGAAGTGCGTGGTAAAATTATCGTCTCCATTTTTACAGGTGGACAAACCTAGCATGTTAACTATCAAGTGACCTTGGACAAAGTCCTTTATCCTTTCTGGGCCTCAGTTTCCTCATCTGTAAAATGAGGTTATTGGACTGGAAGATTACTAGGGTCCCTCAAACTCAGAAATCCTATATACACCATGTGATTGATAGGTAAACTGAGTCTCAAAGAAAGGAAGGGACTCCTCCATAGGTGCACAGCTCATTGGTGGCATAGCCAGTCTGTTTCCTGCTTGGGCCCCAGGGCTGACACTCTCAGGCTACCTCAGTGTGCAAATGGGTGCTCACAGGGGAAGGGGCTGTACTTTCTGGCTCTCATGCCTGCCTTTTCACAGGAGGGAGTAGGGGAGCTTTGGGCACCATTCAAATCATGCCAGCCTGCCAGCCTGGCATTCTGTTTGGTGTTGGGCCAGCCTTGGCCTCACATGCCAAGAGATCTGGCATCTGTCTAATCCTTACTTTGCCACTAACTGGCAACATGACCCAAAGCAAGTCACTTCTATGCTTTGGGTCTCAGTTTCCTCAACTGCAAAACGGAAATAATAATTCTAATAATAGATAACATTTCTACAGTGCTTTTACAAACATCATCCCAATTTGTCATTCCTATTTGTAAGAGGAGGAAACTGAGGCAGATGGTGGGTAAGTGACTTGCCCAAGGGCACACAGCTAGGAATTGTCTAAGACTGGATTGAAACTCAAGTCTCCCTGATTCCATGTCCAGAGCTCTGTCTACTGGGCCCCTTTCCTGGCATCAAAACGACTGTAGGAGATGACATTTCTAGAGTGCCATCTCCAAACCAGGCTGCCTCTACTCTGGCCCCTTGAGTTACTTCCTCCTCACCACCAGAAATGGGAACTCTGCACTGAAATCCCCATGAGTCCCAGCCTCCAGTTCCCTTTCGGGTCATTCCCAGACCCCCCCGCTACAACTCGCCCCCATCCCTGCATGGTGTCTTGCTAACTTCTGGAGGGCTGACAATGTCTTTGGTGCTTGTATCCTCAGTACTTAGTGTAGTACTTGGGACGCAGTGGACAGTGGAGCTCTCTTTGTCTCTGTCTCTTATCATCCTTATCATTAGCTAATACTTATGTAGCTATATACATAGTTTTTATATAACTATATATTTATGTATATAAAAATGTATATTTATTATCTATTATATTGAACTATTTATATAACTAGATGCCATGCTAAGCACTTTACAACTATTCTCTCATTTTATGTGTACAATTCTGGGAGGTAGGGGCAATTATTGTTTTAATTCCCATTTTATAGATGATAAAACTGAGATAGACAGAGGTTAAGTGACTTGCCCAGGATCAGTTAGGCCACTAAGTCTCTGAGGTCAGATTTGAACTCAGGTCTTCCTACTCCAATCCCAGACTCTCTCTCTCTCTCTCTCTCTCTCTCTCTCTCTCTCTCTCTCTCTCTCTCTCTCCCTCTCTCCCCCCTTCCCCTTTAAGGTTCACCTACATAATCTCATTTGATCCCTACAACCTCCTGGTAGATGCCCAGGATCACCCTGTTAAGAATGAACTGAGATGGAATTCAAACCCAGGTCTGTCTTGCACAACCAGCACTCTAAATGCTGCGTCCATAACCCTTGGCCCTCCTGTCTACCTCCCAGCTCCAGCCCCTCCCCTATCCAGAACCTGCGATGTAGTTAGCGATGGAGAAGGCAAAATCCAGCTTGGAAATGCGACTGAATATCCTTCGGAAGGAGCACATCATGGAGATGATGAGGAGGGCAGTGAATATCAAATTCAGAAACATGACCCCTCGAGAGACAAAGAGGTAAACTGCAAGAGAAACAGAAGCCGTCCAGCATCCCCCAGCCTTCAGGAAGCACCTACTGTGTGCTGAGGATACAGAGACAAAAGGCACTCAGCATGTGTGACACCTGAGCAAGCTCCAAGTGAGTGCTCCCCAGTGCCTACTTCAGCCACCTTCACAGCCTTTGGAGCAAATTGTTCTCGTCTGTCCATGGTGCCCCGGGGGAGTCTTCGCATGTTGGGGTGGTCACCTCCCTAGCTCACTGAAGGCTTTGAGGCCCAGCGGTTAGCCCACCCTGGCTCAGCCCTTCTGCTGGGCACTACAGCTTCTTGGAGCCATGGGGCACAGCTGGGTGATTGAGTGGATGTCAAAGGGGGCCAAGCATCCCTGAGAAGGGGTCGGCAGCCCTCCCACCACAGGGATTCGTCTGCCCTGGGCACTCTACATCCCAGTTCTTTGAGAAAGGTCTTCCCCCCTGGACTTCAGCATCCTAAGCTGGTTAAAGCCCCTCCTTCCAGGAGTCCCCTGAGCCTCAGCTTCACAGAAGCTACTTTCCCCAACCCCTTCTCCCTTGGGGTAGATCCAGTGGCTTACCTAACAGTTTATTGGGAGTCACGCAACTGGGAGCAGCACAATGATCCCAGAGAGAAAAGGTCAAGCTTTCATTTGCCCATAATTTCCTTTTGGATTGTTCTAGGGTGACCCACTCAGGGTGGTTGCAGACCACAAGCATGATGACCCAGCTCAGGGTGGTGAGGACGACAGCCATGAACCTCAGGTTCAATGGATTCCTCTTGGTTATATAATACTGGATTGGATTGTGGTGCATAGAATAAGTGGACCATGAACAAGTCTTCATGAGTGGCCCATCCTCCAGAATACAGGGTTTGATTTCCATTTTCTCTCAGATACAGTCAACATTAAGTCCTGAACTCAGTTTGGACTCCTCACCCCAGTGGGTCATCCAGCATTCAAGAGCTGAACACAGGCTGGTCATTACATTCCCCTGCTTGGGGAACTGCCCACATGATGCTCACCTGCCTGTGCCCGTTGCTGGAAAAATGGAATAGGAAGCCCTGGCTTTCCTTCCCCAGAGGCCCTGAAATAGGGTCCTGTTCCTGTTAAACACAGGATGGTCCCTGGACCCTCAGCAATTGTGACTATGCCTTGGTTCCGTTAAGGGTTTCCTGTGAGAGCACTGTCCCCAGGCCTATCTCTTAACAGTTAATTCTAACTGTCATGGAACCTTGGTCCACCTCCCTCCCCGCTTTCCAGTTCAATAAACATTGATTAAGTGTCTACTGTATACAAATCAAAGAGGGGCTATTTCCTTTCTGTCTCTGTATCGCCTCACAGTGAGCCTAGAGCCTTGCAACATAGTAGGGGCTTAATAATGGTTTGTTCAGTTTCAATTAAATTACAAGGCCCTGAACTCAGTGCTAGAAATTTCAAGAGAAGCCCCTTATGTTCCAAGCACTCCCAATCCCCTTTCCTGGTGTTTACCTCCAAAAAGCTGATCATTCAGTGGAGGGACATGAGGCCTCTGCACAAATAGGGGTCATCTAGGGTAAACTCTCTGGCAGGGGAGGTGCGTGGCAAAGACTCTGAGATTTAGAGCTGAGAAGGACCCTCTTCCAACTCTCCCATTCTTCACATGAGGAAAGTGAACCCACAGAGGTTAAAGAGTTTGCTGGAAGTCCCAAAGGTAGGATTGAAACAGAACCAGGCTAGGGCTAAAAGGAAAAATCCACACAAAACATTCTGGGAAAATCTGGGGAGGGAGAAAACACTTTTTGGCCAGGTTTAAGGATGGGGGGGAATCAGGGAAGGCTTCATGGGGGAAGTTGAGCCTGAAGGAAGAATGATACATTGAGCAAAGCTAAGGGGAGGGGCGACATTCCAAATGTGAGGGATAGTCTATGAGAATCAGAGACCCTCAGAAATGTAAGCAATCTCAGAGGCATCTAGTCCCACCTACACCTGAATCAGAATCTCCCCTGAAATCTCCTCAAGTGCCCATGTGATCTCTGCTCCGAGACCACCAGTGAAGGGTAATTTGCTGGAGATGACTCTAGTGTCAAGAACTTTTTCCTGACCTCTATCCAACTTCCACCCACTGCCCTGGGGTTTCCACTGAGAAGGGAACCAGTCAGCCAAAGTGGGACCAGCCAGCCAGAGGAGGACTGGCCATCCAGAGGGAGACCAGATAGCCAGAGGGGCAGTGGCCAGTTGAGAGGGGGAACAGTCAAGCCAACCAGAGTGGGGTTGGTCAGTGGTACTTCCTCCTCTCTCTAGGTTCTTAGCTGAGGGGCAGAGTAGGAAGTTTCAGGAACCATCCTTGTGGTTTCTTGGTGGTCCCTCTTGGTCTGCAGGCCCCCTCTAGTGTGGTCTCCCCAGAGGCTCTTTGTGAATCTTTGGGTTCATAGGTCACAAGATTGTGGGAGCCTGTGAATAGAAAGGGAACATAGAGCCATTCAGATGTGACAGATGAGGAAATAGAGACCCAGGGAGGGGAAGTCATATGCTTAATGACTTGTTGTCCAAAATCAGCAAGCATTTGTTAAATACCTATTATGTGCTTGGCACATAGTCTCTGTCCTTAGAAGTTAATGTTGTCCTGAGGGTGACAAAAGAACTGTCAGGGGACAAGGCAGTGTAGAAATGAGGAGAAAGGACAGGCAGTCAATGATGATGAGAAAATGGAGGAGGCTACGGTCAGGAGAGGCTTCTTGGAGAAGGCGGTATTGCCATTGGGCCTTGAATAATGCAGAGACTTGAGGCATGATCTGGGATCTGGCCTGCTGGTCTGGAAGACACAGTGCAATTTCTGCTTTTTGGGGGAGCAGGAGGTGAGAGCAGCTGTGTATGGGTGCCTTGCCTCTGACCAAGAGAGGGAATTGGCTAAGAATTACATTTTTTTCTATCACGTCAAGTATCTATGGTCTAGGATTCAGATACTCTATTGTAGGGGTTCAGAATCAAAGCCACTTTCCCTGGTTGTTCTAAAGGGGAAGATCATAGCTGGCCCATTTTCATTCAGTTTAGTTTTCTCCTACCAAACTCTGACCACACAAAAGATAATGGTCAATTATTATTAAATAGTAATAATTACATATTTATTAAAACACATAGTAAGATAGATGTTGGAAAAATTGTAGAGTTTAGGGTAGATAAGAGGAAACCCAGGAGTAAGTGAACCCTTTGACTTAGGAGGGAGATCTCAACATGAGCAAGGAAGAAGGGAATGATCTCAGAGTCAAGGAATATGTGGGGGAAGGGGTGCATATGGGACCTCCCCAGCCTAAGTTCTGAAGACTCCTCCAACTTGACTTAGTCATCTTTCCTCACTGGATCCTCCAAGTCGACTTAGTCAGCCTTCATTGGATCCTTCAACTTGACTAAGTCATCCTCCTTCTTCACTGGAAACTCCAAACTGACTTAGTCATCTTTCTTCACTGGATCCTCCAACTGGACTTAGTCATCCTTCTTCCTCTCTGGATCCTCCAATTTGACTTAGTTATCCTCCATCATCACTGGATCCTCCAAAGTGACTTAGTCATCCTTCTTCACTGGATCTTCCAACTTTACTTAATCATCCTTGTTCTCCACTGGATCCTCCAACTGGACTTAGTCATCCTTCTTCCTCTCTGGATCCTCCAATTTGACTTAGTTATCCTCCATCATCACTGGATCCTCCAAAGTGACTTAGTCATCCTTCTTCACTGGATCTTCCAACTTTACTTAGTCCTCCTGCTTCCTCACTGAATCCCCCAACATGACTTAGTCATTCTTCTTCACTAGATCCTCCAACTTCACTTAATCATCCTTGTTCTCCACTGGATCCTCCAACTGGACTTAGTCATCCTTCTTCCTCACTGGATCCTCAAATTTGACTTGGTCATTCTTCTTCACTGGATCTTCCAACTTGAATTAGTCATCTGTCTTCTTCACTGAACTCCCCAACCTAACTTACTCATCCTTCTTCACTGAATTCTCATATTTGATGTAGTCATTCTTTTTCACTGGATCCTCCAATTTGACTTAGTCATCCTTTTTCAGTGGATCTCCCAACTTGACTTAGTCATGCTGCTTCCTCAATGAATCCCCCAACATGATTTAGTCATTCTTCTTCACTGGATTCTCCAACTGGACTTAGTCATCCTTCTTCCTCACTGGATCCTCCAACTTGACCTAGTCATCCTTCACTGAACTTGACTTAGTCATCCATCTTCACGGGATCCTCCAATTTGACTTATTCATCCTTCTTATTCAGTGAATCCTCCAATTTGACTTAGTAGGCCTTCTTCCTCAGGGAATCTTCCAACTTGATTTACTCATCTTTATTCACTGGATCCTTCAACTTTACTTAATCATCTTTCTTCCTCAGTGGATCCTCCAACATGACTTAGTCATCCTTCTTCACTAGATACTTCAACTTGGCTTAGTTATCCTTCTTCACTTTATCTTCCAACCTGACTTGGTCATCCTTCTACACTGGATCCTCCAACTTGACTTAGTCCTCCTGCTTCCTCACTGAATCCCCCAACATGACTTAGTCATCCTTCTTCACTGGATTCTCCAACTTGACTTAGTTATCCTCCTTCTTCTCTAGATCTTCTAAGTTGACTTAGTCATCCTTCTTCACTGAAGTCTTCAATTTGACTTCATCATCCCTCATTGGATCCTCCAAATTGACTTAGTCGTCCACCTTCTTTAGGGAATCCTCCAACTTGATTTAGTCATCCTTTTTCATTGAATCCTCCAATTTGACTTAGTTGGCCTTCTTTCTCAGGGAATCCTATAACTTGACTTACTCATCCTTATTCACTGTATCCTTCAACTTTATTAGTAATCTTTCTTCCTCACTGGATCCTCCAACTTGACTTAGACATCCTTCTTCACTGTATCTTCCAACTTTACTTAGTCATCCTGTTTCTTCATTGAAACACTCAACCTGACTTAGTCATCCTTTTTCACTGGTCCTTCCATTTGACTTATTCATCCTTTCTCACTGGGTCCTCCAATTTGAGTTGATCATCCTTTTTCTCTGGATTCTCCAATTTGACTTAGTCATCCTCCTTCACTGGATCCTGCAATTTGACTTAATAATTCTTCTTCTTCACTGGATCCTCCAACTGGACTTAGTCATCCTTATTCCTCACTGGATCCCCCATTTTTGGTTAGTCATCTTTCTTCCTCACTGAATCCTCCAACATGACTTAGTCATCCTTCTTCCTCACTGAATCCTCCCATTTGACTTAGTCATCCTTCTTCACTGGGTTTTCTGACTTGACTTAGTCATTCTTCTTCACTGGATCCTCCAACTTGACTTAATCATCCTCCTTCTTCACTGGATCCTCAATCTTGATTAAGTCATCCTCCTTATTCACTGAATCCTCCAACTTGACTTAGTCATCCTTTTTCACTGGATCTTCCAACCTGACTTAGTCATCCTGCTTCCTCACTGAATCCATCAACATGACTTAGTTATCCTTCATTGGATCCTCCAATTTGACTTAGTCATCCTTGTTCACTGGATCCTCCATTTTGACTTCATCATCCTTCTTCCTCACTGGATCCTCCAATTTGACTTAGTCATTCTTCTTCCTCACTGAATCCTCCAACTTGACCTAGTCATCCTTCTTCCCTGGATCCTCCTCCAGATTCCACTATCTAACCACAGGGTCCTTCATGGTTCCATCCTGCCCTCTTCTCTTCTCCCTCTAGACTGTTTCTCTTGGGCATCTCATCCCTCCCATGGATTTAATGACCTTCTCCATACTGATCATTCTCACATCTACCTCTCCTGCTCTAGTCTCTGAATTATTTTCCAGTGGAGTCTTGCATCTTTGAGACATATCAAACTAGACCTCCATCTCAAACTCAACAAGTCTAAAACCCATTATCTTTCCCCTCAAAGTCTCTCCTCTTCTACTCTCCCAATTACTGTAAAGGGCATCATCCCCCTCCCAGAATCTCAGGATCAGAACCTCAGAGTCATCCTGGATGCCTCACTCTCTCTTACCGCCCTCCACCCTTATATCCAAACTGCTGCCAAGGCCAGTTGATTACACCATCTCTCTGATATGACCCTTTCTTTCCTTGACACTGCCCCCATCCTGGTGCAGACCCTCATTACTTCACTCCAGGACTATTGCAGTAGCTGCTGGTGGGTCTTCCTGCCTCAAGTCTCTCCCCACTCCAGTCCAGTCTACGGTCCCTAAAGTCATTTTTCTAAAGCCTAGGTAGGATTATTTCATCCCCTTACTCACTAAACTCCAGTGGCTTCCTATTGCCTCCAGGATCAAATATAAAATCCTCTGGCATTCAAAGCTCCCAAAACCTATATTTCCAGTCTTCTTACCCCCCCTCCGCCCCCCGCCGCCCCAAGCCTCCTCCCCAATACTTTTTGATCCAGTGACCCTGGCCTCCTGGGGTTTCCATGAACAAGCCCCTCCATCTCTTTGCTCTGGGCATTTTCTCTTGTCTCCCATGCCTGGAAGGTTCTGCCTCCTCATCTCTGCCTAGTGACCTCCCCAGCTTCTAAATTTTACTGGAAGCCATCCCCACCCCATCCTAATTCTAGCATATTTCTTCTGTTAATTGTTTCCTCTTTATCCTGTCTACAGCTTGTTTGTACATATTAGTCAGGCTAGTTAGTTAGTTAATCTCTCTAATTAGATTGTGAGCTCCTTGAGGGCAACTTTTGCCTTCTATTGTATCCCCAGCAACTGGCACATAGTGGGCACTTTAAAACATTTGATGAATTCAGATATTTTTTGCCCTTCCTACTTCTCTTGCCTCAGTTTCTCCACATGGACTCAGAGACTTTCAGAAAATCAGTAGGTCATATCTCACTCTGTGCACAAAACACAAAACACATAGGGGTATCCATCAGGGAACCTGAGGTGGCAGTGCTATGTTTTTTTGCTTCTTACACACAAGGGCTTGATCTCTCATCTCTGTGACTTTGTCCTCCATATCTGGAATTCACTCTGTCCCAAGTCTTTGGTTTCCTTTAGGCTCAGCTCAAGCTCTACCTTATCCTTCAAGTCTTTCCCAACTCAGTGTGGCCCTCCCTCCCAGGCTACTCTGTAATTATCTGGTATTTGTTAATTAACACATGTCCATTATAATCTCTCCTGACAGACTCTTTAGAGCAGGGATTGGTTCATTTTTATCATTGAATGCCTTGTGCTCAGTATGGTACCTGGAACACAGAAGGGGATTAATAAATGCTGGTTGATGAACTGATTACAAACCAGGTGCTAAGCTCTGTTGTTTCTCATTTCTCAATGATTCATGTCATCTTGATGTCATGGAAGCCATGAGTCTGTTGCTCTGGGACAATACCTAATTATTCCACCTTTGTGATTCAATTCAGTTGAAGGAGCATTTAAAAATAAATAAATTTATATTGAAGTCCTTTGCTTTTATATCTCATACATTTCCCTATAATATGTCCTTTTTCTTCTCCCTACTCCCTCCCATCAAAGATTTAGAAAAAAAGGAAAAACTCTTTGTTCAGTGAAATTACCTGTCAGTGAAAGTCTGACATTATATACAAACTTATTATACACCCTCCCCAGTGCCCCAGAGACCTCTGCAAATGTGGGGGGTGCCTACTCAAAGCTTTTCTTTGAGGCTAAGCGTGGACACAGTCATTGAATGCCCACTATGGGTCAACTACTTTGTTAGGACCTGGGGATAGAAAGACAACTTTCTCTGAAACAGTCTTGCCCTCAAGGAGTTTAAGCAAATAAGTAAATAGGATGCATTTTTGAGAGGGAAGGAAGGCTAATTGTGAGGGCTTCATTGCCCCCACAGGAGGGGAGGGATTCTGGAATGATAACTTCTAAGCTGGAAAGGACCTTGGGCCATCCAGATCCGCCTCCTTCTTTTAAAGATGAAAAAACTGAGGTCCACAGACTAGTTCTCAATGGTTGTAGACATCAGAGGCAGCATTTGAACCCAGATCTCCCAATTCACAAGTCAGCATGACGGAGTAGACATGAAAAGGGAATGTGTTCCAGACATCAGAAGACATTTAGGCAAAGACATGGAGGTGAGAGATTGCCTGTCTTGTATTGGAAATAGAATAATAACACATCTATCTATAATATAATATATAATAAATAGAATAGAGAACATAGGAAGGGAAAAATATGGAATTAGATTGACAAGTAAGTGGGGAGTTAAATTATGGGGGGCTTTAGATCCCAGGCTAAGGATTCAGAAGCAATAAGGAGCTACCTACTGAAGTTGAGTAGGGGAGAGGGTCAGATATTTGTTTCAGGATGTTCAGTTTGGTAGCTGCATTGGAGAGGGGAGAGATTGGAAACAGATTGGGAGACCAATGAGTAGGCTTTGGCAAGAAGTGAAAGGAGAGGTGTTGAGGGCCTAGACCTGACCAGTTGTATGAACAGAGAGAAGGGCCAGAGTCCAAAGAGACTATGAAGATTGACTAGATTTAGAAAGGGGCTGGGGGTGGTATGAGTGTGTGAAAGGGAAAGTCAAAGATGCCTCCAAGGTCATCATGGTGACTGAGGAAAGATGGCACCTGGGAGAGAAATGGGGACATCTGGAGGAGGGTAGGGAAGCAAGTGCTCCAAGCAGAAGATGCTCAGTCCCTGAATTCCTCCCCAACTCCCACAGAGAGACCTGGCAGCCCTTATTATTCCCTTAGGACAGATGAAGAAAATGAAACTTTGAGAGTCTGTGCTGAAATAGATAGAGTTCCAGGGTTAGATTCTGGGCAATTTTATTATCTGTAAAATGGGGAAAATAATGCCTAGGACCTGAGTTCATAAGGTTCTTATGAGTGGGAGCCAAACATAGTAGTGACTTTCAAATGGGAAGATTTAGGCTAAAGGTACCTAATCTTTAAGGATGACATCAGTAGCCATTGCCATGTGGTGGGCTTTTGGGAGAGGTAACAGGGAAGTATAGACCTGAACCATGCCCCACTCCCCACTTTGTTGGTCCTATCAGTAATAACCTTCCTAGGACCAAGGCTTGCCTCTTCTGTTGCACTTATCCCATAATGTTATACACTGTAGTTATCTGCACATATATCTTTTTCTCCTCTGATATCAACTTTTTATAAAGGGTAGGGCAATAATTTGCTAACAGCTGCAGTAACGTCCAAAAAAAACACCAGTTCCACTCTACCCCTCTAGTATTGCTAAATGATGCTTCAGAGTAACTTAAATGATTTAGTTGCTAATTGCCAGAAGCATGATGGTAATTAGGGCAGTAGGCAGCTTGGCCAGGAGTCAGGCCTCAGATACTTCCTAGCTGGGTGACCCTGGGCAAGTCACTTAATCCTCTTTTGTCTGGCCTAATTGCCATGGGTTGCCAGGGCCTCTTATCTATTCCAGGTCTTCGGTGATCAGCCGGATATACTTATGGGAGAAGAGATGGCCAGAGTGAAGCAGAGGTGTAGGCTTTATTACTGATACAAGCTACATGTTAGCATGCAGGGCAAGTTCTCCCCGAAAGAGCCTCCTTCTCCTTCTGAGAAGAAAGGAAACTCCCTTCTCAGGCTTTCCTGTCCCCAGTTAAGCTCTCCCAGCTGCATAGTTTTCTCATGGACAGCGTGCTCTCAGCCCCTTAGCTAATTAACAAAACCTACTCAGACCACGGACCAACCTCAAAGGTGGGATGCTCTCCCCAGCAAGTTCCCACTGAGAGGAGGTGGAAAAACAAGATAACTCGTGTCTCACTCCTCAATTCTCAGCTGTTCTCTGGAGGGGGGTGCCTCATGAGAGCTCAGCGGTTAAGCCCTCACCTTTACCTGACCTGAGACCGTTTACGTGAGAACTGAGCTTGTGCCTTAACACTCTTTGACTCAAGTTTCCTCACCTGTAAAATGAGCTGAGGAAGGAAATGGCAAACCGCTCCAGGATTTCTGCCAAGAAAATCCCAAATGAGGTCACAAAGTGTGGGACATGACTGAAAATGGCTGAACACTAACAACATGATGGGAATTGCAAAGAATTTGCTCACCCTAGGGTTTGAGGGCATCCTCATTGAGGAGGAACTAAGGTAGGCAAAAGATAGATGAATTCAGAATCATTTTGGCTGTGCTGGCTGGGTGGGTACAGCTGTGGGTCTGACTCACAGAAGAGCTGAAAGAACCCTGAGGTCATGGACTGCCTGATAGAAGCTCTTGAATTTCCCTCCCTCCTACCAATTCTGTGACTCATTAGAAATCCTCCTCACAGGAAGGATGCCACCTGACTGCTGCAATGCAGAGGAGAAGCAGCAGGTGGCGGTAACCACTCAGTGGAGGAGCAGCCTTAGCCAAGAAACAGCAGATGGCAGCTCAGCAGAGAAAGCAGCCCAGCAGATGACATCAGTAGCTCTGTGGGGGAAGTGGCTTTGGAGGCAGAGATGTGTTCTAACTGCAGTATCACCTAGGAGTGTGTTATGGAGCTTCAGGCTGTAGAAGAGTATGCCCTCTACAACTGTGGTAGGGGTTTATTCCCCTTGTTATTGCTATTCTGTATAATTAAATGACTTTGCTTTGGATTCCTATATTAAGGCTTTGTCTACTTTGAACAGTTGGAAAATTTGAAGAGATGCTGACCCCCAAAGTACTTTGAACCTGGCTATTGCTCTCTGAGGGCCGTGCTGGAGGAATCTTCACTCCATCGATGTCTCCCTCAGCAAAGTAAGTGTTTAGTAGAATTGGTTATATCTTGCATGATTGTTTAAAAAAAAAAATCCCTGGACATGAAGGGTTTGCTGAACTTGAGGTAGTCTAAAAAAAGCCTTTATTGTGCTGAGTTATTCATTGTAGAGTTTCTTATGAATGAAGGGCCATCTGCTGATGGTGAAAATAAGCCCTTTACTGAGGAAAACAGTAGTAGATTCATAGTCCAAGGACCCAGATGTAAGTCCCGATGATTTCTATGGTCCCTTCTAGCTGTAAATCCCATTCCTGGAATATGAAGCTTGGGTCTGAGTCAAGTACTGTAGTGCCTGCTAGGTGGTTCAGGGGACAGAGCAGGAAGTATAGTGTCACAAAGATCCGAGATCAAATCCAGCCTCAGACTATTACTAATGTGTGATCCTGAGCAAGGATCTTAACCTCTGTTTGCCTCAGTTTCCTCAATTGTAACATGAGGATAATAACACCTACCTCCCCAGGGCCTTTGTAAAGACCAAATGAGATATTTGTAAAGTGCATAGCACAATAAATGCTTGTTTCCTTCCTTTTAGCATAATAGCAAGTGCTTAATAAATGTTTGAATTGGGTAAACTGGAAATGCAGCAGTCAATAAACATTTAGGAACTTCCTACTGTGTACTGAGTTCTAGGACAGCCACTGAGTTTTGATGCGATACAAGCCCTACCTGCTTTTAACTCCAGAGAACAAGATGACTCTCCCAGGTTGAACTTGTCACTTCTAATCTTAGAGCCTAGCTGCTAGTTCAAGCCTTAACTTCCTCTCTCCCTTCTGATTGGAGGGCTGGAGAGTGCCTTTACAAAGGGCAGAAGAATCTGGACTTTGGGGCTCACTCCGGTCTGCATCTTTGCTCAGCCTAGTCCCTCACAGACTCCTTTGGTGAGTTATCTCCCTTCCTCCCCCATTAGACTATGATTCCTTGAGTGCAGGGATTGTCTTTTTTTATTGTATTCTCAGCACCTAGCACAGTGTCTGGCACTTAGTGGGTGTTTAATAAATGTTTATTGGATTCCTCAGTGCAGCCCAGACTAGGACAGGGAGCTCCCTGACACTCTGATACCTTAAGCAGCCCAAGAGAGAGCTGACCCATGCAGGTTCTGAGTGAGGACCCCCAGCCCCTTTCTCTTTCTCTAAGTCTTTGGACATCTCTCCAAAGCTTAGAGTACGGATGCACCAGTCCCAGAAGGATAAAAGCTATTCCAGGGCATAACTCTGCTCAGTCTGCATTACACATGAGTCTGGGCTTTTTTAGGTTTGTTGAATGCTTTTCTCCCAACCCAGATAGAGTACTGGGCTCTGGAGTCTGGGTTCAAATCTGGCATGACTCTTAATAGCCTAACTGTGTGACCCTGGGCAAGTCACTTAACCTTGTTGCCTCAGTTTTACCTTCTATAAAGGAAGGATAATTACAGCGCCTACCTCCTAGGGTTGTAAGTGCCTTGCACACAGTAAGCACTATATAAATATTAGCTATCATTATCCTTCTCAAACTGAAACCCAAGGAGACCCAGAGTGCTGCTGGCCCAAGATGACACAACTAATATTCAGGTCTTGACTCCAAATGTTTCACTCCTTCCACCACTATTCATTCATGCAGAAACATTTATTAGGTTTCAGTATTCTGAGGCTGTGGGGCAGGTGCTGAGGAGGATACACACGTGAATATTAAAAACGATTACAGCCATAACAAATTTGAAGTACTCTATGAGGTAAAGAATAAAATGGCTGTCTTCATTATTCAGAAGCCAGCATGAGCCCTGCCCTCAGAGAGCTTCTCCAAAGATGTACTCTCTCCTGGGAAAGACGTGGGCACTCCGTGGGGAGATGGAGTTCTCTTTCCTTTCCTGGGCATCAGAATCCATTGAGACCATCGATCCCTCCCTCCTGCTCAGTCCAGGTCCTGCCTGGATCCTTTCCCCAGGAGCTTCCTTGCACCCCTTGGAGAGTGTAGTCACTGCCCTTTTGGACACCTGCAGCTTGGATCTGTCAGAGCCTGGGGGATTTGCAACCAGATAGTATTGCTGGAGATAATTGGAAAACCCCATCCCCTTCATAGGCAGCTTGGTATCTATAAAAGCACTGAAAGGTGAGGTTGTGGCTCTGAACTCCACTGTATTTATTTTGGATAATAAACAATAACCCACATCAACCCAGTACTCTGTAAATCTTAATGTGAACTATTAGTATGTTTGCAGCAGTAATCCATCAGCGAACATTAATTAAGTGCTTACTGTGTTCCAGATACCCTAGGATACTGAAGACTGATGATCCAATCACCTTACTCTCAGATCAGGGTTACCATCTCTTGTACAAAAGGCTTGTTAATAGATTTCCCCATGAATCAACTCACTTTTCCTGGGACTTCCCATAGGAAACCCCCCTTTGTAGTCCCCCACTCCCTTTAAAGGGCTGTACCCTATTACTGGAATGTAAGGTTGTTGAAGACAGGAGCTGGCTTCTGTATTTGTATGGCCAACTCTTAGGGCTTGTGCTGACACCTAGAATTATTTATTAAATGGGCACTTAAAGACTTTTTACTGCATCAAGTCTCATTTGCTTTCACATAAAGTTTTTGTGAGGTAGGCACTATCATATCATATCACATATCATATCATATCACAACACATCACATCATATATGATATCTTTCTTTTTATACCCATTCTCTCACTGGAAAAATGGAGATTGATCGTGTGAAAATGAGCTGCATACACAGTAAGCGTCAGACTTGAAATTTGATCCCCCGGTATTCCTAACTCCAAGAAAAATATCCTGCCGATTTTAGGGAGCACAGATGCCGCTGGTTTGCACACTAATTGATGGTTGAATGAGTGAGGGAGAGAGTACACGCCTAGTAGGTGCAGGCAGGTTGGGCTGGGTCCTGCCTGAACCAGGAGCGGCGAATGCTTGGAAGCTCAGGGGACTGCAGAGCCGTGCGGGAGGCTTCCATGCGCTGTCGGGGGGAGTTGGGTTTGTCGCTTTAAACGCATACCCGCGGGCACACATTGGCGCATACCCAGGCGCGCACACCCAGGCACATACTCACGCATGCCCGCATGCACACTCTCCCCCCACCCCGCGATCTCTTCTGGGAACGGTCCCTGACTGCGGCGCATTTGTCAGTGAGTCTGCCCGCTCCGGCTAGGCTGGCTCGCTGCTGACGCTAGCCTCCAGATTTGCCTGCCACCCGGTTAGTCCACCCGCAGCGTTTGCGGATCCCCTAGGGCCGGGGACCCGGGGCTCGGGAAACTCTCCTCCAGGACCGCTGCCACTGCAGGGGCTGCTGCGGAGGGCGGCCTGCCTTGAATTGGGCAGGGCAGGGCAAAAGCTGGGCAGTGGAGACTGGGCGTGAAGCCCCGAGGGAGGAACCGCGGGGCTGGGATCGGGGCTGGGACCGGGGCTGGGGCTGGGACCGGGACCGGGGCTGGGACCGGGGTTCGAGCTGAGCTGCTTACTGGAGCCGCGCGCGGGAGGAGACCCGGGCAGTGGCAGGGCCGGGGCTGGAGGGCTCTCAATGGGCAGGGACTGAGCGAGGGACTGAGGCAGGGTGGGGGTCTCTGAGTATCTCCAGCAAGCAGCCTTGGACTCGGACTTGGAATAGCAGCGCCCTCCTGGAGCTCGGTGAGTGGTATGCCACATCTCATCCCTCATCCTACCCCCACCCCAACTCCACCCGACCCCTCCTCTTCTTCGAGGACATCCTGCCTGCCTGAGGAGCAGCACTTATCTCCCCTGGCTACTGCATGCTGTCTCCTCCCCAGCTCCCCTGGTGCTCCTGCTCAGATCCTGGTGCACTCCCTCCCTCCATGCCACCATCCCCACTAGACAGGCTACCAGGGTGGGCAGAGGGTTATAGCAAAGTGGGAAGCATGGGATCTACAGGCAGAGGAACTGAGCTCCAATGCTCTCTGCCACTTATTACCCAGGTGACCTCAGGCAAATCCCTCCCTCCTCTCTTTGCCTCAGTTTCCCCATCTGTAAAACAAAGAGGAGGGTGATCTCTAAGCTCCCCTCCAATGTCTAACCCTATAATAATCATTGCCTGGTGAATGAGGACTTAGTGGGGGCCATAGCTCCAGAGATGAGCCAGATTGAAGAAAGGGGCGTGAGGGGCAGCTCCGCATATTCAGGGGACTGGGGGGCGGAGCTATTAGCTACTAAGGTGCCATTGGTAGGAATTTGTAGCTATGGGGATGGGTCTTGGCTAAGAGAATTCCTAGCTGGGGTTCAGCCATATTCTTAGCCAAAGATGAAGAGAGAGTCTGGTTTTTGCTCCTCCCTCCCTCAATTTGCTGGCTTCCAGGCCCTTCCCTGTCAAATCGCTATTTTCAGGGTCTAGTAGGGTCTCTGGATTGACTAGTTAGGATCTATACAGGTCATGGAGCAGAGGCTTGACACAGTGGAGAAGGGGCGTGAGGAGCCCTAGGCACTTGTCACCCTTTCAGAGTCCCCAGAGGGCTTTGGATGGTTCCCAGTCATTCCTTGCAAACCTCTTCCTTCATCGCCAGTTCCAAATGCTCCGTTGGAGGTTCCTGGCAATTCCCCAGAATTCCATTGTGGCCTCTCTGCTAACAGTCTGGTCCCAGCTCCCTTGGAGGTAGAGCCCATTCCCCAAGAAAACCTGGCATCTAGGGGTGCTCTGGAGCCACTGGGGGATTCTTGGCTCCTCGCCCCTCCCCCAACATCTAAGGAGGAAGGGATATAAGAGAGATGATTTAGGAGCCACAGAAACGATCTTCATTGTCCTGTTGGATGGAACCCCTGGGAAGAGGGGTCTTCAAGGACAGAGTTGGATTGGGCTTTCTATTCTGCATCATCCATGGAGAATGAGACCCATTGGTCCCAAGCACTTTTCTTTCAGCAATCAGAGTTAGAGATTTGGACTTAGAAGGCACCTTAGGGATAACTGAGGGACAGAGAGCTTGAGAGACTTGCCGGGGTCACGTAGCTAGGATATATCTGAAGGGGAATATTAACCTAGGTCTTCTTGGTGCCAAATGCAGGGTTCTGCTCACTGTATTACTCTGCTTTTTTATGGAATCATGTGTGAGTACTGCCATCTCCATTTTACAAAGAAGGAAACTGAGGCTCACCCAAGGTCAGACAGCAATTCCATGTCTAGTCCAGGATTTAAGTCCAGGCAGGATTTTGGGATCAGCAGTTGACCCATCATGCCACACTCTCTCTGAAATAGAGTATTCACTTGAGAGATCTTTAAGATTAGCATCTTCCAAATGGGGAAACTGAAGCCCAGGGTGGGAAAGAAGGTTTTCTAATGTCACCCAGGATGTCAGAGGCCCACCCAGGACTGGAACTCAGAACTCAGGTGTGCTGTTTTCATCTTCTGGCACAGTGAGAATGAGCAGGCTGTTCCCATCCAGCCTCCTCTTGGATGAACCACTGTCATCCTTGGCCAGGTGACAAAAGAAAGTCTCAGAAAAGATTTCCCTCCCCCACAAGTCCCCAAACCCACTGGGAGCCTGAAAGCAGCAGCAGCCTTCCAGCATGTGAGGCACCTCTCTCCTTGGTGCTTTTTGGAGTAGGCCTCCTCCAGCCACTGCCTTCCCTGTGCTCACCTGCAGAGCTGGAGAGGGAGGGAGATGCAAATGTTGTGTGATGTAGCATGGGATAGCAGCTGCCTGATGAATGACTCTCTCTGCAGCAGAGGTGGCATCCTAAGCCAGCTGGGCCTGGGCCAGGGATGCCCTGGGAGTGGGAAAAGCTGGGCTATATCCCCAGGGACTCGCTCCTCAGCAGGGAGCTGGGTGGCAGAAGGGATGGGATGGGAAAGTGCCTAGGCTCTGCTGGGAACCATTAGTCAAACATTTCTTTTATCTGGCCTCAGTTTCCTCATCTGTACAATTCAAGGGTTGGACTAGATTTCAAGTCCTCTCCCATTATGATGTTATGTATTCTATTCTAAGCTATGCTACATGTGAACATAGATGACTAGAGCGAGGCTCTTCTGGGAAGCAGAACTTGATAGAGGGAAGGAATGTAGCAGAGTGGGTCTTTACAGTCTGGGGAAGGGCTGTGTTCTGCCCTCCAGTTTGGGGTGGATTGGCTCTTCCCCTTGGATTTTCCAAATAGGCAAAGGGTTTTGTTTTTGTTTTTGCCTAAAATGGGCTGGACCAAGTTTAGAATGTTCCTTTGGTATAAGGAGTCTAGACCATGTCAGAATGCAAAATGAGGCTGTAAGTAAAAGCCGTTACTAGGAGAGAACTGTGTGACCTTGGGTAGGTCACTTCCTTTGCCTTAGTTTCCTCCTCTATAAAATGGGAATACTTGCACTATCTGCCTCATACAAATTCACTCACATGCATGATCAATCACATCCCTGCACCAGAACGTGCCCTTCCCTCAGCCTGCTTAACCTCCCTACTTTTGGGGGAAGGCATTGTCTCCAGAAGGCCTCAGTTAGAGATGCAAATATTATCACCTGTAGAGAGGTTACACATGGATCATTTAGCTATTGAAATAACATAGATTCATCCATCAGACTGACTTGCTGTCCCTGGAAAGATGATGGAGCCTGGGCCACTGGACAGGTAAGTCTGGATGGGGGGTGGGGAGAGGGGAGAAGGACAGGTTAGATCTACTGGGGGCCTGCTGTAGAAGGCTCAGAGAAAGCTTGAGGACCTGAATTGCCTCTAAGGGTGGCATGAGAGCAAGAAGGCACAGGAAGACATTTTCCAGAGGGGGAGATAGATCCAGCATCAGCTAGTAAAGCCTTATGCCAGGATTAGAACTCAGATCTGACTCCCTGCTAGACTATAAGCTTCTTGATGGTGGGACAGTGTCTCTCCTCTCAATGGAGTTGCTATGAAGTTGGATGAACAGATGTTGAGGGTCTCCCAGACCAGAAGGGATCACTCTTTGAGCAAATATTCTCTGTCCAGAGGAAGAAAGGAGAATCCTCACTTTGCCTAGAGGCCAGGAGCAGAGCTGTCCACACTGGCAGGGCTCCAGGACACCAGGAGAGAGGCCAAATGCTGAAGTCATCTTTATGAGAGATTACAAGAAATGACCAAAGCTTAGGTCTAGCAGTACAATAAAAAGTGGGAGGCATGGGCAGGGTCCCCACCGCCCCATATTGGGCCCTTCTCCCCAAGCTAGACCTCTCACATTGTCCCATGGGCCCCAGGCCATCATGGCCTTCCTTGGGTAAAGCCTGTCCCTGCCTCCCCTACTGCACAGACAAACCTCTCTGGGTGACAATTAAAAGGAAGAAAAAACCCTGAACTGGGGTGTTTCCTCTTCTGCCTCAACCACAATTCAGCTGTTTGACCTGAGGCTTGACCTCTCTGACTCTGTTTACTCATCTGCCAAATCAGGTCTGGCCTCCTGGGAGCCTCCCCCTTCCCAATGGGCTTCAATTTCTGGCCCCAAAGGACAAGATGCTAAGAAGGAACAGGCTGCTATCCTCAAACCATGACTCCTTCCACCAATCTCCTCATGAGGGAGGAGCCCAAAGAAAGGCCAGCATTTATAGCCCTGGGATTGATCAAAGCTGCCCTGGAATCAAATCATGATATTTGTAGAGGTCACCTGGGTTTATACTCATAGGTCCTAGGTTCAAGTCCCATCCACAATGACTAGCCTTTCCTTCTCTGTACCTACATTTCCTCACCTGTAAAATGATAAGCTTGGCCTAAAGCAGCCCTAAATCCTCTGATGTGATCTACTTATTGCAGGTTTGCAAGCCCCTTGTTTCCTATAGATTGAGCCATCCTGGGGGGAAGCAGGGAAGGCACTGACCCCATTGTAAAGCTAAGGAAATTGAGGTTGCCTGAAGTCAAGTCCCTGAGGCCAAGCCTAGACTGAGCGTAGAGGTGAAGGTGAAGTGGGTCCAGATGGAGAGATGGCAGGACTGTGGACGAGGGAGGTAGGCAGACTCTCTCATTCACTGTGCCAAGCTTAGAAACTGTAACATTCCCAGGGGCCACCCCCCATTCTCAGCCCCATGAGGAAGACAGTGGGGAGGTATCCAGTGTGTGAGGGCCCAATACTAAGAAGTATTTTTTTGAGATAATGGATTTTTGGAGTAAGGAGCATTGAGGAAAAGCACCCCCACCCCACTATAGTGGTCCAATCAAATTCTTTTGGTTCCTCAGGCTCTTCTTTCAAAATGCAAATAAATATCCCTAGGACAATGAGACCTATCAGTCACCTACACCTTAGTCTGATATAATTCCAGTCTGCCAATTACATCAGTTGACCAAGATCCCAGGATTTAGTACAAACAAGAATTGTGGATATCTTCAAAGATGAGGGATCCCAACCTATACCTTGGTAGAATTTTTGGCCTAGGGATTTATGTATGAACTCCAAAATCCTCAAAAAGGCCCTTCTACAGAACAGAAGAGGCCTTGGTCAGGTATACACAACTTTTTCAAACTGTATGGAAAAGATGTGCACACTGAAGAGTCTGGCTGGTCCTAGAGAAGGATTTTGTCATCTTTGCAAGGATCCTAAGAGGAGAGTTTTAATAAGGTGCAGATTGCTGGTGTTTTCTGAAACCTTAGATGAGGATTCATAGCTTGGAAAAAGTTAGGAATTCTTATTCTTGCCCAACTCCGAGGCTCACAGAGGGGAAAGGACTCTCCCAAGCTATTAAGGAGCTAAACCGGAATTTGGATCCAGTTTCTCAACCCCTGCCAATCTCATTCATGTTCTAAAGCATGCTGCCTCAACTGAGGATGAGGGAGGCCAGAGAGGTTGACTGGGAAGCCCAGTGGCGGGGGGAGAGATCGAGGACTCTGGCTGACTGGAAGGGCCCTTGGGGGCACTGGGTGTTGTAGCAGGGGTCCTCGGTGTACTTTCCTTCCACATACCCTGAGATAGGAGCCGGTCACTGATGAGGACTCCTAGAATTCTGAGCTTCCTTCAAGGCTCAGCTCAGAGGACACCTCCAACAGGAAGCCCTCCATCATCCTCAGTCAGTCCTTTAGTTGGGCACACACCCTATCCCCTAGTATAGCGTAAGCCGCCCAGGGCCTAGTATTATGTGTGCAATTCAGCAACACTCTTTGAATTGAGATGGAGGGAGGCAAGGACAAACCACCGACATCTGGAAATACCACACTGAGGGAAGGCAGAATTGCAGGCTGGATAATTTTTTTTTATTATTTTTTCTTTTTTAGGTTAACATACACATTTTGAAAACAAACGTGATTGGTGCTTATATGTTTCTGCCTAATTATTTCGATGTTGGTTGTTTTTCTTGGATGCTTATTTGGTTAATGAGTAGAAGAAAACAAGAAATGAGTTAAACAAAAATGGAAGAGAAGATTCTTACTTTGCCGTTTTGCTCAGGGCCCTGGGTAGCGACCAAGCGCTACCGAAAATCCTTCTCTATTTAAACAGACTCTGATGATATGACAGCGACTAACAATCACAACATTTATAAGGCACATTAATATAGCTTCATGGTTTCCAAAACGCTTTTCCTCCTATGAGACAGGATGTACAAGTATGATGTTGCCCTTCTAGAAAGAAAACATGCTCAGAGACTTTCAGGAACCTGCCTAGGGTCACACAGCGGGACTCGACTCCAGGTCTCTGGCTCAGAGGTGCCTGGGCTGGGGACAAGAAGGTGGGCGAGGGGGAAGGATGGGAAGGCAGGCACTCCTCCTTCAAGGTCTCTTCTCAAAGGCCCCAGCAGAACCTGCTCAGTCCAGTTGGGAGCCAAGGCTCCAATCCGTGGCAAGAACTGGAGAGTTTCTCTCATGTACTTCTCCTGTCACTTTGACTTAGAGTTACTTTTCTTGACCCTCTCCTAAATGGTGACTGCCATGCAGATGGGACCTGTCTTATGCAAGTTGTCTCTCCCCCAGAGCCTAGCACATTTCTGAACATAGCGGGAGTTAGCATAATCAGTGGGGGTTGAGCCTTGAGATGTTTGCGATGGAAGGAGGTCTATGCTGAGTGCCCAATGAGGGGTGGGGCCAGGCAGGCCATGGGAGAGGTTGGGGAGGGCATGCCCATGGTGGGCTAGGGAAGTCAGGTGGGGCTTCTTAGGAAAGGGGACATCCTCCTGGCTGGACACTCCCTGTAAGATGTTCTTGTTTTTAGTGACACTTTTTTGGGGGGGCTCTGGACCTGTGATGTATCTCAAAGGTAGGTTTGGCAGCTCTCTGGGGACCATCACTCAGAAGCAAGAGCTAGCAAAGCCTAGTCCTCTGCCCTGACTGACCACCTCTACCTCTGGGTTTCCTTTCCAGATCTCGGGGGACATGGCTGTGGACATAACTGAATACCATCTTAGCGGTGAGTTAGACCAATAAGAACACTCCACACGTGCCGGTGAGTTAGACCATTAAGAACACTCCACATGCGCCCGGCACTCAAGGCTGCTCAGAGTCTGGCCACACTCAGTCATGTGGTCAGTAGAGCGGAAGCTCTGGGAGGGCAGGGATGGTGTCCTTCATAGCTCTGTCTCTCCCATGTCTAGCAATTTCCCTCAATAAAGGTTTGGTGAAATGCACTGACTCGATCCTCACAACACCTGTCTAAGGGAAGGGGGGTGGGGTGGCTGCAGGCCCCAGAGGAGGAGGCCTGGTTTGCCCAAAGTCATCACTAGGCTGCGATGAGCAGCAGCCAGGCCTCTGGACTCAGCCCGGGGCTCAGCTCCAGTCAGACAATTTTTCTGATTCACTCAAGTTATTTTCTTGTTGGGAGACTCCCATTCAGAATTCTCTGGATCCTCCCCACCTCTCTTGCCCACATACAAAACCCAGGCTCCGAGTCCCTGCTAACACACAACCTGCCTGGGAAAGGGGGAGGGGGGGGTCTGTGCCATCACTCTCAGCCCAAAGGGAAGGTGCTGGGAAGGCAGCTGAATCATCCTCCGTTCCAAGTCTGGAAGCTCCCTGATTTGTCCTCCTGCAGCCCACCACTTCCTCCTGCCTACTCAGGAGCAGAACTGAGGGAGGTGGGAGGATGACAAGACAGGTGTGGGAGGACCCCTTGACTGCTGAGGACCAACCATCTCCATCTGGGTTACCAGCCCTTCACAGTTGGATCCTTCTGCACCTTGGCCTTAGGGGTACTGGGGGGTGGGGGGCTGTCTGCCCACTGACTCTCCTCCCTGGAGAGCCTCAGCTGCTTGGGAGGGGTTAGAGAACTGAGGGGGTGGGTGGGGTGGGTGGTGTTTTGGACCCATCCTGACCCAGGAAGAGCTCATATCTCTATAGTTCTTGGCTTTCTTTACAGCAGCTCCCTAAACGGGGCAGGGTAAGTATTTCTATCCTTATTTTATAGATGGGAGAAGTGGGACCCAGAGAGGGGAGGCCAGCTCCCCTAGGTCACATAGCTGGCTAGGTGAGGAACCTCAGTGGAGGTCTAGAAAGATGTGGCCTCCTTGAGGATGGACTTTTGGGTTTTTTATCTTTGGAACCCAGTGCCCAACACAAAATAAGCATTTTGTAAATGCTTGGTTGTGGGCTGACTTGACAATTACCTCGTCCAAAGCCTACTGACAAGATTCTAATTTGAAATCATGACTAATAGATATCTACCCTTCATTTAAAGACTCCCAGTTTGGGGGGCCCACTAGGCCATCTGGGACAATTTTAGTTATGAGAAATCTCATCTTGCCCCCTGACCCCAATGGCCTCTGCCCTGCATAGTACCTAGTTCCACCCACTGTTTTTGATCCATCAACCTGACAGGTAACTCCCAGATAGCTCTCCTCACCTTCTTGAGTCTTCTAACCAGGCTAAACATGGCTATGGCTTCCAGTGATCCTATGACATGGGCCGGTCAACCCTAGCAGTGCACAGCATGACTAGTACCATGCCCCTCTTAATGCAGCCCAGGATTACGTTCACTTTATGGCACCACATCGTGATGAAGACTCCTTTGGAGCTTGCAGGCCATGAAAGTCTCCAGATTTTTTCAAATGACTGCTTTCAAGAGCTAGCAGGGTCTTCACTCACAAGGAGCTTTTCGGCAAAGGTAGATAGACACTGGTTTATGGTGTCTTTGTGGAGACTTGTTTTAGGGTATGGATGCTGATGTTCTTTTCAGATCTGAAAGTCTGTAATTCAGTCTAACCTTGCCCCTGTGCCTCCCATCTCATCCTAGTGAAATTGATTTTTTGCACCTCAATGTTGACTTTGACATTTATCCGTAACATTTCATTTTATCTGATTCAGCCCAATGCTGTAGCCAGTCATAATTTTTTTTTTTTTGGATTCCAGACTCTACCACTGAGTACGATGACTCTTTTAGCTTTGTGCCATCTGCAGTTTCAATAAGCACGTCTTTATCCAAATATGGGAAACAGCCTAGGCCAAGCTCAGATTCCCTGGGGTACCCCACTGGAGATGGACAATGAACTATTCACACTCCTCTGTTTCCAGCTGTTCAGACTCTGCTCTGGTCTACCCCACACCACTCCATCATTTCCACAAGAGTACCTGGTGATACTCTATCAAATGTTTTGTTAGAATTTAGGTAAACTCCATCTGATCCACTAGCTTAATAGCCCTGTCAGAAAAGGAAATACAGTGAGCCTGATAGAACTTGTTCTTGATGGAACCAGCTCCTTTGCTAGATGCGACACTAGCCCTGCCTTTAGAATTTTCCTATAAAGCACAGTCAAGCTCACTGGCCTCCACATGTACCCTCTTTCTTCTTCCTTCTTCCCCAGTCCTACAGTATCTGCCCTGTTCTCCAAGATTTTAAAATGTCACTGATGGCAGCTCAGCAGTCACCTGCTGGCTTTCAGGGTTGTGAGGAAAGCGCTCTGTAAACCTTGAAGCATGAATCCATCTTTGGGATCTGTGATTTCATTGCTGGATATCTCTTCCAACAATGCAGATAGCAACTCACCCTTCATCTCCCCATCCTGTACAGTTCTGATCTGTGTTATCCTTTTAAGTCCACTCAACACTCCAGGGACCTTCCTTGCTTTCTCCTGACATCACGAGGACACCAGTGGGGCACACAGGCTGATCCTCAGTGAGCCCTCTTCTCTTGCCATGTAACCAGGCTGCCTTCTTCTTGGATCACAATTCTCACTGATGACATCCCTTCTTCCTGTTTTTCTCTAGAGTTCCTTAAAAGTCAGATGCTGGCAGCCTGGTTCCAACCACCAAGCACCTCTCCATGGCTCTCTGAGTGGTCCTCACTTTTTAATTCTTTTGGATGCTGTAGAGTTCTGTGACTCACAGCCATATAACAATAGTGGAATATTGGTCATTAAAAAGATAGGCCTTTGTCCCACGGAGAAGTATGGGGGTCATTAAAGGAGCTTTGCAATTTCCCAACAACAATCCAGCCTGCTCTCCTCATATTTAATTCTGGGTCAAACTTACCATCCATTTGTAGTATTTATCTAAGATTACATCTATATCTATATATAATATATGTATGTATATATGTATGCACGTATATATATTGATGGACAAGCTCTATAGTTTATCTAATTGCAAGCCAAAATCTGAACTACAGTTATTCATCTACTTGATTATTCTTATGTAGATGGTCAGGCCAAACTCCTTAAGTGATCACAGATCTCATTCAGGAGGGTTTGGTACTATCAATACAATGTCATGTTTAAAAAGAAGCACTTGGGAGACCTTACCTTCAATAAAGAATACCTCTTCAGCCTTCATCACACTGGTAAACACTTTTATCAAGTGCATATCTCCTTGTTTTGTGCCTTGCCTGATACTGATGATTCGAGTGAGGTTAAATGAGGTTGTCCTGTTATTTTACCTTTCAAGGGATCTTAAATTATTTTGATGTATGGATAGGAGACAGTTTGCTGAAAGATAGCTGTTAAGGTAATTACCAAATCAAGATTTTTTTTTTTTGTTTAAAGAATCAATAAACACCATGGGATCTCATATTCTTGTCATCTGTCAATTCAATAATGGTAAAGAAGCTCCTTTGTAGACTTGCTTGCAAGATGCTACCTGTTCTTTACTAATTAATGTCCCTTAAAATTAAGGATGCCCTGGATGCACGTGTGGCCTATTCTCATCCAGAGATGGGAAAATAGACATATTGGTGGGTAGATATTAATGTTCTTCAAGTGGCATTAAAAAAATACTAATAGGGCCTGAGACGTTTTTCCCCCATGCCTTTGGTATTTCTTCCTTCAGACACCTTGCGAATGGCCCCCACCACACACACACACAATTGTGTTGCCTCCAACACACAGCTCATCCAGGTACAGCTGGTCCAGGCTAACCGCTATTTGGGTCTTTTTGCTATGGTAAAAATATACTGGTTAAACTTCTACATGAAATGATTGTAGTCATTATGTTCTTCTGTCCATTTTTTGGGGGTCTTCAATGACTTGTTTGCATAGGTCAGTAATTCTTATATTTTTCTAATTTTTCTTTTTTTTTTTTAGTTTGGCACTCATTTTGACTTTTGCTCATACCAGCTGGCAGTTGATGGTATCCAAACAACTGATTCAGGAACGACTCCCACATTGGTGTCCAGTCTGTTAAAATATAATCATTTTGGGTCATATTACTTGATGCTCACCATGCCCAGCACCTTCTGATTCTTTTCTTGAAGAAAGAGTTTACAGCGTACACAGGTGAAGCATCTGTGTAGTTCACGAGTCTGATATGACCCATCTCATTACTTATTCCTCATTCATATATTCCAACATATTTTTCACTGTCCTCACCCATTCCTTTCTTTGCATTGAAGTGAATGAGCATCGTATACATTATGATCATTTAATTTGGAGGGGCCCATTGAGTTCTGGGTAATTTTTTTTCCACCTCTTCATCCTCTGTAGTGGATGTTGGTACATCAGTGGCAATTGTTTTCATGGTGGGCTTCTTGTAAATTCTTATTATGGGCACTTCCGTACAAGATGACTGAGTGTCCCTTGGGTAGACGAGATGACACTGCTAGTGGCCTCTGCTCAAAACACATTTGCCAGCTTCTTTCTCTGCCTCTCCAAGGAGTACCTGTGAGCTGTCCTTCTGTTTTCATTGCATTTACATCGAGAATGTCAAGATTGGTATGATTCAGTCTTACTAAAGTGTCAACTTGGTGATCACTGGACAGGGACCTCACTACAGCACCAACACCTAAGTTTGAGTTTACAGATGATTGAACAAACACAATTCTTAACACTTGGACAAATAGCTCACGTTTACAGCACCAACAGCTAGGTGAAAGTTGATGGGTAGTTGAAAACTTGGGTTTCTTAGTACTTGGACACAGAGTTCACGTTTACAGCACCAACACCTAAGTTTGAGTTTACGGATGATTGAACAAACACAATTCTTAACACTTAGACACAGAGTTCACGTTTACAGCACCAACACCTAAGTTAAAGTTAATGGATGGTTGAAATCATGCAGATCTTTCTTGCATTTGCCATCTTTTTTTTTTTTTGTTTGTTTGTTTACCGCTCATTTGGACATCGTCTCTGTAGACTAAGAAGGGGCTGCACAGGGCTGAGGGTCAATCTTCTTTGCTTCCAGGTTGCTGTGGCCAAAATTCCATCACCTGGTGGCCAACCTGCTGGTGATGGGCCTCTCCGCACTTAGCTAGGCTGGTCCTCAGACACAGACTTGGTCTGTTCCCGGGACCGTACTTGAAGTCTTTCCAGCATGGTAGGACCTGCTAGAGCTTCTGCTCTGCTGGCATAGCCTTCAAGAACCCAGGGTCACCTCCACGCCACGATGAGGCACCGGAGTAGGGCTTTGTGGAGGAAAGTTCAGATCTATGAGTTTTTAGTGACATGAAACAGTGGAAACTGGCACCACTGACCTTAGCATTGATGAACTTAAGAGTCATGGGACCTGAGTTCAAATCCTGGCTCTAACACTCAAGGCCTGTCTATACAACTTGCTAATACCTTGGTGTTCCAGTTGCTTCATCTCTAAAATGAGAGTACTGGACTAGATGGCCTCTAGGACCCTTTCCTCTCTAAATCTATAATCCTGGAGGTTATGTGGCTTCAGGTTTGCTTTGCTTTTTTTTTTTAGATAACCATATCAACTGATTCATGGGAAGCTTCAGATCTTCTTCTACTCTTAGGCCTGCCCCACCTTGTACTTGTGAAGGAATTCTTTTGAATGGAGCTGTAACTCTGGTTTCATCTTAGATTTGGTCCAACTTTTGAGGCTGTTGAGATATTTCTGAATCTCGATTTTGTTATCCAAAGTGTTAACGATGCTTTTCCTTTTTGTTGAATATTCTAAACTTTATGATGCTATAATTCTAAATTCAATGAAACAATTGAATAGCCCAGGGCCAAAAACAGATCCATGGGGCACTCCACTGAAGCCCTGCATCCAAGGTGGGCTCAATGCATTATTGACTACTATTCTCTGAGTCCAGACAGTTAACCAGTTTGGAACCCTCATAATGGCACTACTAACTAGCCTATACATCTCCAACCTATCCACAGGAAACACTTGGGGAACCCTAACCCTCTTCCTCAGCCTCCATTTTCCCATATATAAAATACTAAACCAATGTTTTAGAGTTACAGTGTTCCATGGTCTAGCAATACTTTGACATAGGAAATGAGATTCATCTAGCTCTAGAGACTTTTCTTTTTTGATCAAGCCAGCTGGGCTCTTTGTGACTGCTGATTTCTTTTTGAGACATACACTCATTGCCTTCTTTAGTCTTTGTTCCAGAATTACACCAAGAATTCAAGCCAACCTCCAAGGCCTGGAGCTTGTAAACTCCACCCTCTCCTCTTTTGACAACAGGGGTAGCAGTTGCCTTTGATGTTCTGCAGCCCCTCTCCTAGTCACCTTCTCTGAGCTGGAAAGAAATTCAGAGGCACCAAGTCCAACCCTCACTAGAATCCTGTCCACAACATCCTAACTTTGGGACCATCAGTCTCTTCTTAAAGACCTCCATGAGGCAGAGTTAACTCCTTCCTCAGGCAATACCCATTCTACTTCTGAAGCATTTTGTTTCAGTCTCTTGGTAACTTCCCTGGCTACAACACTCCTGTTACTGCCTTTCCTTCAGATACTTGAAGACCCAAGTCTTTGCTTATCCAAGCCAGCCCTTCTCACCTCCTCCCATCGACTCTCATGGTATTTGCTCAATTTGAATGAATCAAATATGGCATGACCATGAGACCTCATACCAAACTTGTCAGCCTCCCTAAATCTACTCCGAGATGAGGTCTGAGCAAGGCAGACTCCTGAACACAGGATAAGACATTCCACAATCATGCAGAGATTACAGGCTTATCAACAGCCTCTTCTGCCAGATATCCTGGTACTCTCTGGGCTGGGGCCCTCAACCTCAGAAAGGATCATATTGGGTCATGTCTAATTCCACATCTCTCTCCTCTGTCCAAGCCCCTTCCTCTCCACTCATATAACCACCATCCTGGTTCAGGCCCTCATCCTCTTTCACCTGGCCTCTCACAGCTGCCTCCCCATGGGTTTCCTTATCTCAAGCCTCTCCCTGCTCCAAGTTATCCTTCCCCCAGCTGTCAAAGGGGAACTTTTTCACGGCAGGTTGGCAAACACCACCCTCTTCATCACTAAACTCCAATAGCTCCCTATTGCCTCCATAAGCTCTTCAAACCTGGCCCCTTGTGACCTTGCTAGTCTTATACAATGCTCTAGCTGTTGCACACACAGGATGGGCTATCTCCCACCTCTGTGTCTTTGCCTTGACTCTCCCCATGCCGTCATCACTTTTAGAGTCTCAGCTCAAGCATTCACTTTTCTCTGAAGCCTTTTCTGGGCCCTTGGAACTGTCCGAGTATCCCCTCCACCAGCTTGAATTTATGGGGTACGTATTTATGTGTGTACATATTGGCTCCCCCACTGGAATGGGAACCGTCACCGAGTAGGCTCTTCATAAATGCTTACTGATCAGTCAAAGAAGTAAGCTGCATTCTTCTGTCTGTTATCTTGGCTTTCCCTTCTCTCTCAGAAGCCAGATAAAAATCTGAGTAATTCTGCTCTCCCTCTAGCCGAAGCTGATGCCTTCCTCTTCCTCCTTAGCTCTGCCCTTGGCCTTAGCTCATTCTGAGACTTGGTGCTCTTGGGGCATTCATGAGGACAGGTCACAGTTTGGTATTCTGTGCCTTTACAGCGGTTTCTCTCCTCTGGGTCAGAATCCTGCTCTTTAGGATATCAATTCTTGAGCTTCTGGTCTGTCCTAGAAATTCTGGGGATCCCGAGAAGCTCCCCAGCCCTCCTCTGAACTCTCTGAAATCTGCTCCTGACAATCTAGGCCACCTTGGTCCTCCCTCCCTAGCACTGCCCCGAGAAGGTCTAGTGGACACTAGCTATGTCCATATTTAGGGTCAAAATTTTCCCAACTCATCTCCTCTGCAGAACCAGAAGGTGCTCCCAAGCCTGACTTGTCCCCAGGTTCCTGGGGCCTTTGACTCTCAGTGGGCTGGGATTGGGCTAATGATGCCCAATTCACGGGGACATTGTCTTTATGTCCTTGTCAAATCTTTAAAATCTGAGATTGCCTTTATTCACCTAATTCTTACCTTCCACTGTTCTACCAGCTTCAAGGAAGAGGGCACAAAAGGGTGAAAAGGTTGGTGAAGTAAGGTGAGATCAAACTTGGATGTGGCTCAGAGGCTTAGGCGTGCATGGATGTGCACCCCCATTAGAACGTGAGCTTGGACCATGTGATTGACGCTTTCTGATGGGCGGGCTCCTCAGGGCTCTACTAACAGCAATTGCCTGGTTCTTTCCCAGTTATTAAGAGTCCTCCCGGCTGGGAGATTGGGATCTACGTCACCGGGGCCCTTGCCTTGCTGGGGGTCGCTGCTGTGAACCTGTGGAAGCTTTGCAAATCGGGCAGCTTTCCCATCCCATCTCCATTCCCAAACTACGACTACCGGTATCTGCAGAAGAAGTACGGTGTAACCTATTCGGAAGCCAGGCAAAAGGTGAGGGGGGAACCACTTCCCTGGGGATGGGGAGAGGCCTGGAGAGGCCCAGCCTTCAGAGCTGTGCCAAGGTCAATCTCACGTTCTGGAAGAGTGGGCACTCACATTCATGGTGGGACTCTGCCAAGGTTTCCTTGCCCCTAAATCTCTGTCCTAGCCCCATCTAAGGTGGCACATTAGCTCCTTTGAGTAAGACAGCAGAAAGCACCTGCTCTGACCACAAAGACTGATTTGATTTGTAGTTATTCAATGCTGGGAGCCCTGGGAGGTTGGGTAGCAAGCTTTTGAGAAGCAGCTTCCTCACCTTGGTGTCTCCCTGCTCCAATCCCTCTCCCATTCAGCTGCCAAGGCATCTCTCCTCTGCTCAGGGAGTCCCAGAGTCTCCCTGCAGCCTTCGGGACCAAGCAATGGCTTCTCAGTTTGGCTCCAACCTGTTTCTCTACAGCCTGGCCCTGTTCTAGCTGGCAGTCATTCTTTTCCTTTACCTTTCCTTTCTTGTCCTCTATATACAATCTGATCCTACATGCCCGAGGTGTGGCCTCGTTGTGTCTCCCCAACAGGACCTCTTCCATCTCCTGCCCCGGTGCTTTTGTACTGACAATTCCCCACCCCTGGGATGCTCTCTCTCCTTGCCTCACTTCTGGGTGTACCTGGCTAGCCTTGCCAGCTGCTAAGATCCTCTAAGGTTGTCTGAGATGCACCCACTTAGCCGCATGCTGTTCCTTGATCAGGACATAAGCAGCTTGAGGGCAGGGGTTGCATTTTGGTCTCCCTGGCACTTAAGAAAGAACAGTGCTTGACACACAGTCAGTGCTTAATAAATGCTCGATGACTGACTAGGGAGAATCGTGGTTTTAGGGTTTGTCACCAGGCCCCCTATGATGCCCCTCCCAGAGGCCGGGCTCTGTCCCTCACTCCTCCCCCCTGCCTCCCTGGGGCCTAGCACAGAGCTGAGTATATAAGAAGTGCTTAATAAATGCTTGCCAGATTGATATGGGCTCCTTTTCCTTCCCTCCATCCCTGGATCCCCAGAGAACGATGGCGTGGAGTAGCCGAAAAACCAGTGAGCGTGGGTCTCCCAGTCGCAAGGACAGCCTGCGCACTGACGATGCCTTCGAGAGCATCAGTGAACTGGGACCCCTGGAGCTGATGAACCGGGAGCTGGACCTCCCTCCCTACGGGCCCCTCAAGAAGTCCCTATCTGCAGACTCGCTCAATAGCATCTCTTCTGTCAACAACAACTTTGGCCAGGACTTTGTGCTGGGCCAGGTAGAAGTGAGCATCCACTACGAGCCCAGCAACCGCATGCTGCGCGTGGTCGTGCTCCAGGGCAAGGACCTGCTAGAGAAGGAGGACCCTGCCTTTGATTCCTGCTTCCTACGAGTCAGCCTGGTGCCTGAGGAGCAAATCGTGGGCATATCGCGGGTGAGTCTGTCTACTTGGCATGAGGCGAGAAGCCTTTTGGGCTCCTGGGAAGGGGGGTGGGGGGATGGGGCAGAGCCCTGGGTTCGAGTCCGAAGCCCTATATCTAATAGTGACCCTCCTCTGAGCCTGTATCCTCCTCAGTAAAATGGGAACAACCGCAATACTTGTACAACCTACCTCATGTGCTTGATGGATGCCCAGGGTGGGTTGCAATCTGCATCACTGAAGAGAACACACACACTGCGACATGTCCGTGGAGGAGGAGCCCCTTACAGCAAAGAGCCTCCTGCCCACCTGAAAGTGCCACAGAAATGTCAGCTATGGTCAGGGTGACCCAGGGGCCTGGAAGGCATTGGTAGATGGATGTCTGCATCTGTGAATACACCTCAGGACACAGACGGGCAGGGCTGGGAGGACCATAGAACATGTAGTGTTACCTTCGTATAATGAGTGTCGGAGGTGGGAGGGCCGTTAGAACACAGAATGTTACCTTAGAACACAAGTGTCAGAGGTGGGGAGGATCCTTAGAACACAGAATGTCACCTTAGAATGTAGAATGTCAGGGTTTGGAAGGCTCTTAGAAGGCAGATTGTCAGGTCTGGGATGGATCCTAGATCACAGAATGTCAGGTCTGGGAAAGACTATAGGACATATAACTTTACCCTAGTGTCTGAACTGGGAGGGACCTTAGAACATAATGTCAACCTTAAAGCAGAGAATGTTACCTTAGAACATATAACATCAGGTCTGGGAGAGGCCTTAGACAGAAAATGTCAGAGCTGAGAGAGGCCTTTGAACATTATGTCAGCTGGGTGGGACCTTAGAACATAGAATGTCAGAACCAGGAGGGGACCTTAGAACACAAGACTGCAGGCCATTAAAAGCTCAGAAGTTACTGCTAACACAGACTTTCGAATGACCTAGAGCAGATCATCTGATCCAACTCCCTTATTCTCTGGAGGAAGAAGTCAAGACCCTAAAAGGGAAATGCAGTTTGCCTAGGTGTAGGTGGGGGTACAGGCAGGTACCCCAAAGGATGGATTGGGCACCAAAAGAGCTGGGGGCAAGAAAGACATCCCCTTGCACCCATCACATAGGCTCACATCCCCAGGGGCAGGACTTTAGGACCCTCCCCACTATCCCACAGAAAGGACCAGACCTCCCCTGACCCTTCTCGCTCCTGGTCACTCCTCTCCTTATGCTTGGTTCAGTGACAGCTCTTATAGCTCTGTGACTTAGATCCAGGCCACGGGGAACCACTCAAGGAGGAAGCTGGCATTGGCCTTGGCAAGTCTGAGGCTGGGTGGGTGACTGGCAGCCCAGGGAGTGCATGTGGTCAGTATCCTCCTCTGCTGCTTGGTCCAGGCCCCAGGCGTGGAGAGCAGAGAGAGGCACAGGGCAGGTCACCAGACCATCTAAGGACCTTCTGCTCTACGAGCCCTTGGCAGTGACTGCTGTCTGGGGGCCCAGGGCTGGGCAAGAGCTGTGGGAGGAAAGGGCGAAGGAAGGCTCCCTCCCTCCAGAGGGCTCGCTGGCTACCTGAGAAGAGAGATCATACCCAGAACAGTAAGGAAAAGTACAAGTCAGCTTGTAATTAATGCCTAACTAATTATAAAGTTCACATTTCTATGGCAAAACTCTCTGCAGACATGATATGAGGGAGGTGCTGTCTCCCCATTTCACAGATGAGGCAAGTGAGGTTGTAGGAGGTAGAGACTCTAGCCAGAGCTGAGGAGAAGTGGAGCACAGTGGGGAGTGACTAGACTAGGGCCACAGAGCCCAGCCCCACTCTCCTGCTCCTTTGCCAGGCTGGGCACCAGAGCAGCCTGCCTACTCAGGCCCCGTTCAGACCCAGGACTGAGATGTCTTCTAGCCCTCTCCCATCTCCACACAGCCTCAGCCACTGGTGCCCAGACCTAGAACAGGAGGAGCTCTCTGGGCATCTCTCAGGCCTCTTAGTTTGGGGGTTTCCTTGCCCTAACCACAGCTAGCTAGGTGCCTCATTCCCCATGCCTTACTGGCAGCTCCCCAGGACAGGGACTGAGTCTCTTCCTCTCCCTTCTTGGATCAGCTGACATGCTTCAAAGATCCCCCTCTTACAACTGCCCCTTCCCTCTTACCTGGACAAGTGGAACAGCAGTATCCCTGGTGTCCCTGACCCCAGATTCTCCCATTTTTCAATCCAGCCTCCCCTCCTAGAACACAGATCTGAAGAGCCTATGGCTTCCCCTGGCATCTTGATGATCCACAACCTGGCACCATCCACCTCTGCAGTTTTCTTTGGTCCTGAACACTCTGATGTAGCCCCCCTGGCTAGCTGGCTGCTCCTTGCACACAAAGCTCAATCTCTCCCCTCTGTGCCTTTGCCCTGGGGATGCCCCATGTTCCTCCCCAGTGCCCAGGAGTGTGCCTGGTTGCCTCTAAGCCAGGGCCTTTGGACACCATCTCATTCTCCCTCTCCACAGTGATTTCTCTTTGCATACATTACAGAGGTTAAAATCCTTGAGGGCAGACTTTTTCTTTTGTTTGTTTCATATCCTCTGGGCCTGGCAGGGCACTCTGCACACTCTTAAATATTGAACTGACTCAACAAATATTTGCCCATTACATAGGCAAACCACTGGGCTCAGCCCTGAAAGATGGTCAAAGATGAGAGCCAGCAGGGTCAGACCTTCACTGAGGAGCTTCTGATCTCAGGGGGATTCAGTGAAGGAGTGCCACAGTGCACAGAGTGCAGGGCTTTGATCAAGGAAGCCTTGAGTTCAAATCCAGCCTCAGACAGTGACTAGTGGGAGAGTCACTTTGCCTCCATTTCCCCACCTATAAGATGGGACTGTTGTGAAAGGGAGATAGTATTTGTAAAGCACCCAGTGCAGTACCTGGCACATGGTGCTATGCGAGCACTAGCTGTATAAGGGAGTAGAATTACAAGGTGAATACTCTCCTTGGTCAGGACCAAGGAGAGGTCCTGATGCTGTGTTCTGAGGGAGAAATCTGAGGGCAGGTTCATTCGGCTTTGGGAGTACCAAAGAAAGATGATGAGAAATGACTATGGGATGAAGCTCAGGAGTACCGCCAGGAACAGTCACTCCAGGCTTCAATGAGGAGAAAAAAATAGCCTAACTACCAGGGCTGGGACACTCGAGAACCATTATTCTTAGGCTCGGAAGGGAGGAAAGGGAGGCCCCAGAAAGTTATGCAACTGGTCCAGGTCATCCAGCTCAGCATTAAGGAGGAGAGAAGCAGGGTTTTGATTCCTGGCCAAATGCTAGAATAACTGATGATTTATTAGACAGGGAGCTTCCTGAGGACGGGAGTTGTTTGTGTCTCATTAACATTCCTAACACTAGGCAGAGAGCCTAGGAAGGCAATACTTTCTGACACAGGCATCAATCAGGATTGCCAGATACCAGCATGACATCAGTAAGTGTAGCTCACTAGCTCACAGCACACTCCCTCATTTCCTTTTTTAAGCTGTCTAGACTCATAGACCAGGGTGATGCTGCAGGGATAGTTCACCCAGATTTCAAGACTGTGGTGCTCTTATGGTGGACAGGAAGGGAGGTGAAGACAGCTGGGGTAGGAGTGGGGGTGTTTGGGAACTGAAATGAAAAGTGGTCAGCAGGGCCATCAGTCCCTCCTGGGTCTAAGGGTAAAACAAGGTGCTTGGCCAGAGTGGAGGTATGCAAGGTCCTTTCTAGTTCTCCAGCCAGGATCCAGTGCCTGTGATCTAGTGCCACAGAGGAGTGGCCAAGAGATCAGACATGGGGGCTAGTCTGTTGAGCAATTTAGTGATAAGGCTTATCAAGTCTGCAGATGTCTGAAGCTGGAAGTGTTGGCTGACAAACTCAGATATGAGCCTAGAAGGCTGCTGGGGGGTAGGGGAGGAAGGCAAGGTCCAGGAGGCTCCAAGGGAGAGGCAGCGCAGGGCACAGTGACTGGGAGACTCGCCTCCAGTGCCAGTTCCAGCCCTTCCTGTCTGTGTCCTGACCAAACTCAAATGCCCTCTCTTCTCAATTTCCTTGACTTCTATAGACATATATGTTCAAATATATACTTACCTGATGGCTTCCAAATTTAACGGATGGCGTCAATTGAGAAGGGGAGGGAAATGCTTCACACTCAAACACCAAGTTCCATTCCACAAAGAAAGGCTGTAAGGGAAGACGACAGAGCAGCTGAGACACCCAGATTCCCAGAGGAAGATCCAGGAGGGGAGCCAGCTTCCAAAGGCTCAGGCCAGGCTAGTTACGTACGACGAGAGGGTCAGGAGCAAGAAGTGGTAATCTTAATGGAGGAAGGTAAAGCTGGCCTCCTATGTATGTACTGCTGAGAACTGCCACTGGCCTGTGGTGCTGGGGAGACCCTCCAGACATTGAAGCTGGGAGCGGATCCTTATGTACTCCTAGAACAAGTATTACTAGAATGATAGGGTCCCTGAGGACAGGGGCTTTGGTATTTGTCCCAAATTGTGCCTGGCACATATTAAGTGCTCAACCATTTCTGGTTTAATTTAATTAAATCAAAACAGAGGGAAGAAACAAGGAAAACATTGGGAGTTCAATATCTGGGCTAAAGGTCACTGCACATTGCCTTTGCTGTTCTGCCCGATCTCAAATCCAAGAAACAAGAGGCCCTAGACTACATGCCTTTTGTGTTCTCCCCCATCCTTCTGGATGTTATTTCCCCTTCAGATTGTAAGCTCGTACAAGGCAGGGACTGCTTTTCTTTTTTATTAACTGTATCCCTAGCGCTTTGAACAGGACCTGGCATATTTTGTTGTTGGAAGGCAGCTAGGTGGCGCTGCAGCAGATTGAGCACCAGACTCGGAATCAGGAAAATGACTCCTCTTCTTGAGTTCAAATTTGACCTTCCTAGCTGTGTGACCCTGGGCAAGTCACTTTACCCTGTTTACCTAAGTTCCCCATCTTTAAATGATATGAAGAAGGAAATGGCCAATCACTCCAGGATCTTTTCCAAGAAAATCCCCAGTTCTCAGCACATACTATGTATCTGGCACATAGTAAATGCTTAACAATTCATTAATAGTTCATTGGATTGGAAGATCGATGGAATCAGAAATAGAAGTGAGGATAACATTGGAATAGACTCTGGACTGCCTAGTCAGGAGGAATAAGATGAGGTACTCAGAGATCAGATGATAAATCTGGGACTGTCAAGTTATAGCTGTCATCAGTCAATCAACATCATGGCAGAAGGGCTGCCATTATCTGGACTTCTGCCCTAAACAGAGAAGCTAATAATTTCATGGTTTGACTTCATAATTTCATCCTTCAAAAGCAGGAAGAACCAATCACAGAATTCTGGGTCTGATTTGGGAGGCTGCTAGGGTGAAAAGGCTTACAACCATCTTTGAGGGAAAATGACTCCTTCCTCCCACTCCAGCTGGTGAGAGAAGAGAGGAAAACGGAGCATGGTTTGACAGGTACACTAGGTTGGAGGACAGGCTCAGAGGGAGGATAGGTAAGACCCCATGGTCAGTTCTTTAGAGGGGAAGTCAGGCAGGAAGGAGGGAAGATTGTTCTCTCAAGAATGAAACTCTCATAGCACTGCAAGGCAATTGCAATGAGAAAGAAGGGGCGTTGTCTGAAGGGACTGGTGTGGATGCACAGGAGGATCCCAGAAAATGCCCAGAGGTGGCAAGACAGGGCAGGGGACAGGGTGAATATATAAGTGCAGCTCTGGATGAACAGAGGATGGCCAGCAAATCCGGACAAGAAGGAGAGGTTTTCAAAGCTCTCTTGGAGGGAAGAAGAGGCCTGACAAAGCATGAAGACCAAAGCTCACAACAGAGAGGAACTGTGTTGAACAAAATGTTTTTCTTTCATTCATTCCATCCTGAGTCAAACTGGATGAGGCTGAGGCACCCAAAGGGGATCCTGTGATGTGGGTCTGGACCGAGCTCGGCCTAAATGTCAACACATTCCTTGTCCTCATGGGGAGTCCTGGGTGACATCAATCAGAAGAGGAGGAAGCCAGGATAGGGAAGAGCCGAGTGGGTGAGAAGACCCAGGGCAGACATCATGTCCACTCTCCAGGCCACCTCCACACATCAGAAGATGTGTGCAGAAAGATTCTCCTTGCTCAGGTTGGCTCCAGCAGATAAGACTCAGGGTGAAGTGGGGGAAGTATTTCTTGACTTTCTCCAAGCTCTAGCTGAATCTTAGCATTTCCTTCAATTATTCAAACCTTCTTCTGAGAAGGGGTCTTGAGGCCTTGCCAGACAGATGCCCAAGGGTCCAGAATACAAAAAAGGTAAAGAAGCCCTGGTCTAGTCCTTCTAGCAGAGTGGGCTGGACACCATGGTCCCATCTGAAGTTGTCTTGTCTAAAGATTGGGACAGCTGTGAGCAGACAACAGGAGGGAAGGAACTGAAAAAGGCTGACCTCTATTTCCTTCTTGGGAGATCAAGACAACCATATTGATATAACACTTTGCAGTTCACCCTATGATTTCTTTACCACTGCAATTCGGAGAGTAGATTTGGACATGTCAAAAATCTTCAATAGCTCTCTACTGCCAGCCAAAGAACACTCAAATAGCTGTTTCTGGCATTCAAGGCCCTCCTAACTTATTTATGTTCCAGTCACCACCATCCATCTATCCAATGACCTGTTTGCCACTGTGCAGTCCCTTCCCTCTTTCTCCCCCTTCATATCCAATCAGTCAATTTACCCCCCTCTTCTCTCCATTCACTTCATGACCATGCTTGTTCAGGCCCCCTCAACTGTGGTCTTCGCTGAACTTTGAATCCCCTCAGGCCCTAGCCCAGAGCTCTGCACATCCCTCCCAGCCTCTTCTAGGTGGGTGGTGTTATGATGAAAGTAACTGACAAAGGCATTAGGTATATTAACGAAGCAGAAGCTGATTAAAAGTAGTGACCACAGGATTTAGCTCCGAAGGGACCTTATTTTTTTGCATGTCAGTCAGTTACTGAGTCTTTATAAAGCACCTACTATTCGCCAAGCCAAGTGCTGTATCCAACCTGAGAGAGATCATTCAATTCAACTTTCATTTTACAAACAGGAAACTGAGCTTGGGGAGAAGAGATTTCTAGAGGATTGTTTTGCTATCCCCTCAGCTCTTCTCAGATGAGGTACCCTTCCCTTGGCCACTGATCTCCTTCCTATTACAATGTAAGGTTCTCAGGCAGGGTCTGTTTTGCTTTTCTACTAGCATTCTTTCATTCATTTTGTTAAGGGCTAGGGCAGCTCCCAAACCAGACCCCTGGCCTTCAATCCAGGACATCTGCTTTTCTTGGGAGAGTGGATCCCTCCCCATCTGAGAGGCAGCATGGTGTAACAAGTCCTGTATGAGGAGGGGTGGGACTGGACCTTGATCCTATGACCTGTGCTCCTATTACCCAGTGAGTATTGGGCTTGGAGTCAGATAAACCTGAGTCCAAATCGTACCTCTGACCCTACTCGAGTCTTGGTTTCTTCTTCTGTAAAATGGGACTCCCAGGGCTATGGCTGAGCCCAAGGGAATGGAAGGCCCAAGTGCTCACTTCTGCTTTCTTCACGCTTCTCTGCAGATCCAGAGAACTGCATACTCCATCTTCTTTGATGAGAAGTTTGTCATCACCGTGGACCCCTCTGTCCTGGAGGAAAGTAGCCTGCGCTTCTCTGTCTATGGCATCGATGATGATGATCGCAATGTCATGACCGGCGTGGTAGACCTCAAACTGTCTGTCCTAGAGTTGCCCCAGCAGCCCTTCTGTGGCTGGCTCTATTTGCAGGATGTGAACAAGGTGAGGGACGACTTTCTGGCAGGTCGGGACAGGCCTGTGCCTCGGGATGGAGGGTAAGCAGGGGGGACCCAGCAGCAGAAGGCCAAGTGCACAGGGAGGGTTTCGAGGCTCAGCACTGAGGAGCTGCCTCCCAGAGCATCCTCCTGACTCAAAAACCATCTCTGACTCAGTTTCCTCATCATTAAGCTGGGGATCACAGCAACCCACTTTCCAAGCTTGTTGTGAGGATCCAATGAGTGCTTTGAAAACCTGTCAATGCCAGCTAATCCTATCTATTCCCTAAAAGCAGACCCTCCCTCAAAAGACTACCAGACATCACTCTGTTAGCTAGCTCGCATTAGTGGCTATATACTCAAAAGCAATCAACTGCATTTCTTTAAGAATACACTGTGCCTGAAGTGTCCATTCATTCATTCAGACAGGCTTTCCCTGCCCTTGGCTGAACTAGGGAGGATGCTGTACCCTGGCTGGCCAGGATGACTTGGGCTGGATGCATCAAGCCCTGTAGGACATGTACCACCTGGGAGCTGTCAGGGGCAGGATCTCCTACAGGGAGGCCTTCTCCCTTGGGCTCCAAACTTCCTTTTAAGATGAAGCCTCCCAGCCTCATTAGGATGCTCTATATGCTTTTTTCAGGTCTCTGATTCGGTGGGTGAAATCTTGCTCTCCCTCAGCTACCTGCCCACGGCTGAGCGACTCACTGTGGTAGTAGTGAAGGCCAAGAACCTTGTCTGGACAAATGAAAAGGCGACTGCTGGTGAGTGTCTGGCCAAAGAGCCTCCATGCCAGGAGGGAAGGCAGCAGCCTGCCTGGTCCTAGTGAAGCAAAGGGTTTAGGAACCACCTGTCGGGGGCCAAAAGGCAGCTGTGTGCTCAGAGGGCAGTGGCCAGGCATGGAGGGAGGCCCAATGGACTTGTGAGGCTCTGTCCCTTTCTAACAGGACAGGTTTCCTTCAGCTGCTGTTGGAGGTTTCTCTAGTGAGAAGAGCAGGAGGTGAAGGCTCAACTCTTAAGACAGCCTTGAACTTCATCCATCCCCAAGTTGATTGACTGTTGGGTTTCAGTATCTGGAGGCTCTTGGGGGAACCTTGCAGTCCAGAGCTTGTTGCTGACCAAAGAGTCCTCCTCCCCACCCCTCAGACTAAGGCAGTCACTTCCTGATTGGTCTCCCAGCCTCTACTCCAAGCTATTCTGATACAGTTACTAAAAAAATTTTCCTGAAGCTTAGGTCCAAACTCACTGTAGGTTTAGCCAACCATCATCGAGGTCTGCTTTGGCTGGAGGGTAGAATAAAAATTCTTCAGCTTGGAGCATTTTTAGCCTGGCACCTTCAGGTATTGCTCCACTGAATGCCCTCTCTGCTGAGAATTTTAGGTGGCCAGATGGGGAGACGGCTGGACTTGGGCATCAAATTCAGCCTCAGACACTTACTTTGCTGTGAGACCTGGGGTGAGTCAATTCATCACATCTGCCTCTAGTTTCCTCATCAGTAAAATGGGGATTACAGCCCCCCTCTCCCCACCCCGGGCCCAGGGTGGCTGTGAGGATCCCAGGAGATAGCAAAGCTGGTGATCGATATTATTAATTACAAAAGAGCCAGCTGCCTTCCCAGGCATCAGTCCTGCGGCTGAGGCTTGACAAACATTTCCTGACTGAATGGGGAAACTGAGGTTCTGGGAGGTGGCCAGGGTGGTTCGCTGCAGCCCAAGGCAAAGGTGCTCTCCCCCACCCCCTTTCCTCAGTCTGCAGAGAAGCGCCTACTACGTGGGAGTTGGAAGCTCGCTCCCCCTCCCAGCTCTGTCTCCTAGCAGCAGCAGCCTACCTGGCCCCAGTGGGGAGGGGGTGAGGGGAGAAAGGATGCAGATGAAATCCATGTGTCTGGCTCTCATTGGCCAGCTGAGGGCCTGGAGACAGCCGCCCAGCCAATGGGAATCGAGGCTGCCTGACAGCCGAGCCAGTGGCGCTCCCCCGCCCAGGTATTTCTGCGGAGCCCCAGGGAGCTTGCGCTGGAGCCTGCGCTGGGATGGGGTGGGGCGCTGCTGTCCATCCGTTCCACTCAGGGGGTGCCCCATCCCGACAGTCTGGGAGCCCTGGTCAGGTGGCCATGCTCCCCCGCGGAGCCAGCCCAGTTCAGCCATCGGTCGGCCCGGCCAGCCCTGGGCTTCTGCGGGGAGGGTCTCCACCTGCGGCCTTTGCACAGGAGGGACCTTGTTCGCTCCCCTGTCTCTAACTCCCCCGTTCTTCCAGGCCTCAGAATCGTCCTCGGGGTCCTGCGTCCCCTCCCACCACCCTGGGGACCACTGCCTCCGCCTGGCACTGCCCATCCCAGTTCATCCCCAGGCCTGGATCCCTGTCCCTCCCACAGGCCATCGCCTGCCTCCAGCCCTTCCTCTGGAGGCTGTTCCCCTGCCTAGCCCTCACCCCATCCTCTCCCAGGGAGCCTCGAGCCTCCTTCAAGGTTCAACTCCCCCAACCTGGGTCTCTTGCAAAGCCTGAGCTTGATGTGTGCCTTCCAGCTCCTGCCTCCTTCCCCTGACAACACAAACTCCAAGAAAGCCACTTTTTGGATTGTCTCAGTGCTCCTATCACACCAGGAGATGCCCAGCACTGAATGGGTGCTTTGCAATGGCTGTTCAGAGGGGCTCTCAGGAAGCTGGAGCTAGGAGGTCCAGGGTGGTCTATATGGGCTGGCCCTGAAGACTGGAATTGAGCAGGCTGTATGACCCTGGTCATGTCATTTTCCCTCTCTTCGGATCACTTCCAAAAGGAGTGTTGAGCTAGGTTAGCCAAGTCTAAATCAGCAGAGACCTAGAAATCCCATACAGCTGGAGAGCTTTCAGGTTTACCAAGCTCTGGGCAAAACAGAGGTCTGTACACAAAAGACTTCTTTAAGAACACTAACTGTTAGGACCTCATTAAATCAGCTTCCTTAGCAGCCAATGGGACTCAGTAGACTGGAGACTGCCTCAGGACTGTGTGGTGCCTGCCATCTGAGGGAGGGAAAGAGGGAGAATGGGAGAATGAATGAATGAAAAAAAGTGGAGACTTGTCCTGGTTGCCCCTGCAGTCCCATCTGTTGGGCATATATCTTGCAGGTACCTGGTTCACATGGTGTCTCCCCTACTAGACTGTGACCTCGTTTCAGCAGGGCCTGTTTTTGTTTAGCCTTGCATCCCCTGAGCTCAGCACAGTGCCTGGCACAAAGTAGGCTTTTGAGAAATGCTCGTGGACTGACTGAGAGAATGAACAGTGGTAGAATGGTAATGCCACTTATTGAGCCTGCAGCAGGAAGCGGAAGATGAGGGCAGGTGATGCTCCCCAGGACCAGAAGCACTGGGGAAGCAGGAGACCCTGGGAAGTGTGGCTCCTGGGGACTTGGCTGGAGGGGCTCAGAGCCACAGCTCCAAGAGAGTCGGGCAGGGTGGCAGAGTGGGTAGGGAGGCAGCCTTATGGCTTTAAGTCTTACCCATGAGATTCCCCCAGGCCATTGTGTAAGGCTAGTAATAACAGGAAAGGGGCCACTTGAACTGGTTGGGGGAGCTCAATACTAGTGAAATCACAAGTCACTGGAGCCCAAGGGATAGCAGGGGGCAGGGATGGGAGTATTTCTGCCAACCCTATCCAGAGAAGGACCAACCCTCAGACTAAGTGGGGATCTAGGATCCCAGAGGTGAGAGAAGTGAGATGTGGGGTCCTCGCCTGGACTTTGTGTTGCTTCCCCAAACAGATCCCTTCGTCAAGGTATACCTGCTGCAGGATGGGAGGAAAATAAGTAAGAAGAAAACAGCTGTGAAGAGGGATGATGCCCACCCCGTGTTCAATGAGGCCATGATCTTTTCGGTCCCAGCCATCGTGCTACAGGTGAGGGGATCAGGGCTGGGAAAAGCATGCCTATGCATCCAACAAATGCCTCCTGGGAGCTGAGCCCTGGGCTAGGGCCTGGGGCAGATGGCACAGAACTTGCCATCTGATAGGAGGAACAAACACATGCTAAGTCCATTGGGGAAGGGCAGAAAGTGTGAAGGGGTAGGTTCCTAACCATATGGGCACACACAATTACAAGGGCCTCCAGAGTATGTCAGAGGCTAGCCTCCAGAAAGGTGATTTTGTGGAGACAGGAATTCTGTAGTGTGCTCCTTGGATGTCTGCTCAGGGCTGCCTTACTTGATTTTCTGATGCCCCCTGTGACTGAGGGTCACCATGAAGGAGAGAGGGCCCAGGGCAGGGAGAAGTACTGTGGCTAAAGGCCTAGAGGTTCAGGCTTTCTCCCATGTTCACATCTGTCCTCACTCATGGGGCTTGGTAGGGTGGGAGACTTCCTCCCTGGAGCCCATGGCCCTTATTCCTTCTGTTCCTCTGCTCACTGGGGAGTCATCAAGGCACATCCCACTCAGCAGGATGTATCCTGCAGCTCGCTACGCTCAGGTACCAAGGGCAGTGCAGGGATGGACCTTTAAGGCTGGAGCCCTCAGCTTTCCTGGGGTTCCCTCTCTTTAGGCTCCTATCCTCATCCTCAGGGCCAGCTTATTTTCCCATCTCTCTAGTTTCTAGCCCCCTTAGCCCCTCCCCTTCATACCTAATCTCTCCTTCAATTCTCAAGCTTATCCCTGCTTCCCACGCACCTGTAATTCACCTTTCTGCTATCCTGCCAGTCGGTCTCTAGGCAACGGTGCTTGTCAGAGTAGGCTGCGCTGTCTCTGAGTCCCACAAGGGGGCGTGCTGGAGGCAGCCAGGGGGTCACGCATATCTCCTCATTCTGCACACACGCATTTGAGTCTGTACCATTTTCCTCATCCTGCGGGGGACACAGAAAGGAAGGGAAAAGGAAAGAAAAAAGAAAAAATGTACTTCTATTCAGTTCCTGCTCCAAAGCCTGCCCAGCCTGGCTGGGGGTGGGGAAAACCTGATGCACACCCAAAAAGCCCTGATGGCCATTGGCCATGGTGGATGTAGAACCTCAGTGAGTCCAAGACAGGAACAAAGGAAGGGCCGTTTGGGCTCCAAGAAAGGAAGGCTCTTTCTCTCTGGGGAGGCCTTAAAGGATGGGCTGTTATCCCTGGCAGAGTAGGGGAGGTGAGGGGGCAGGGCACACACCCATCCCTGGGGTTCTGGGCAATAACCCTGCTCTCCCCTGTCCCTTCCCCCCCCAGGACCTGTCTCTGAGAGTGACAGTAGCTGAGTGTGGCAGCGACGGGCGGGCCGACAATATTGGCCATGTCATCATTGGCCCTCTGGCCAGTGGCATGGGCATCACCCACTGGAACCAGATGCTGGCCACCCTGCGCAAGCCTGTGTCCATGTGGCACCCTGTCCGGCGAAACTAGGCATCCCCAGATGCTACGGCTAGGGGCCATAGGCCAGTGGCCCCTGCCTGGGACCCTCTAACTACCCTGGGTTCCAGTGCGACTCTGCTCTCTCCATACTCTTCTCCCCATATTCCCAGCTGCGTGAAAGGGGAACACTGTTCCACTGGACTATGCCCTTCTCTGCCCTGCCTCCCTCCCCTGAGCTCCCCACCCTCCCTGCAATGAGGACTTATCTGGTTACCACCATTGCCTATTTAAAGAGGAGGTCTCCACTTGCATGGATCAGAGATGACCTCTCCTATTGGCTTCGGAACAAGCTAAGCCCTCAGAAGGTTGGGGGAGGAGATGCCAAGGCTGGGCTAGACATCCATAGGCAATTTCACTGCAAGTCCCAGTTAGGCTTGTCCTTGGTGTTAGAGTTGGGGCTGAAATGAACTTGGCTCTTTTAGCCCATCTGGCTAGCCCAAAGCAGAGGAAAGGGAAGTCTAGGATCCTACCTTCTCCTGAATTCTCTTGGGTGGATGCTTTTGTCTTCATGGGCTTCATGGGACCACAAGGTCCATGCTCACTCTCTTTGAGGATGGGTCCTGCTTCAGCCAGATGCCTGGATTCTAGAACAGATGGAGAAAACCCAAGAATTCACCTCATTCCCATTCCTATCCTGCTCTAGAAGAAGGCTCAAAACCGCCCTGGAACAAAGGACATGCAGGTCATATTATCTCCATCTTACAGATAAACAGGCTGAGAAATAAGGAGGGGCTTGCCAGGGTTACCTGACATGGCAATGGGAGAGACAACCTGGAATTTGAGAATATTCTGCCTCATTGGGCCCCTTTATCCAAGGGGAAACCAGTTGGATAATCAGGAGCAAGCCCTACTGTGTGCTTAGTGCCAGTGCCAGACACATAATGTATGAGATCCCAGACGACACAAGAAACTGAACAGATTGCAAATGCTACAAGGATAAAGAGGAGAAAGGTCGGTATAGACAGAAGCAGTCAATGAAGACTCCTGGGGTGTGGGGGGGAATTTCCCATTTCCCTGCAGGAAGAGCAAACAATCTGGATCCAGAAGAAGCAGATATGTGCAGGGAAGGAATGGGCTATTCTGTCTGGAAAGGGTGGTTCAGGTGACTGGCTCTATGTGTATGGTAGGGTCTTGGTGGTATGGACAGGGACAGTCATGGAGCTGGCAGTGGTCTTGGAGGGAAATAGCACTTCCCAGCTGAGGACACTGGGGCTTGGAAAGTAGTTCCTGGCAGTTCAGGGGTTATCTCTCACCCTGGAAAAGTAAACAATCCCTAAAGAAAAGCAGTAAAAAAAAAAAATGCCAAACTCTCAGTCCCCTCTTCCTCCTCCAAGCTCTGAGAAGCTGACTGAATCAGCCAGACTCTGCAAAGAACCCTAGGTGGGCCATTGTCCAACCTGGGGATCTTGGGTATTGGGCTACTCTAACAAACTACCTATAAGAACGGTCTTAGGTGTACATGGTGGACATCAGAGAATATGGAACATTAGGGAGGGACCTGAGAGCAGAGAACATGGGATGTCAGAGCTAGAAGAACCTCTTTTGTTTTACAGAGTGCGGGACTCCTGCCTAACCTAAGGGTTGTCCAATCAGATCACTGAACAAAGAGCCCCGAAAAAGGGCAGTCATTCTTACTATTAGCAATTACCAGTAGTCAGGGGCTGGGTGACCAAAAGCTCTGAGCTCATGTCTGCCGGTGTTTCCCACCACAAGGGCTTCTCCCATCCCAGGTCAGTCATGGTTCCCTAGCAGGAAGCCCCCAAAGATCCCCTTCTGAATTCTTTTCTGAATGACATTTCCAAGTGTTCCCCCTAGCTCAGCTTGGGTATATCATCCTCCCCAAAACACACATACACACTCCACCCATTAAAATAACTACCATGTAAAAATAGCCACACTATATGACTTTAAAAAACCAGAAGCACAACCACAACAGACATTTCAGGACAGCCTCAAGCAGCCGACATGAGCCCAGCCGAACCTTATCAATTCAAGATGCTGATGATGGAGGCTGATTTTACCAGAGCGGCCCTATTCTCACATCAGTGGGGCTGGTGAAGGGGCAGGCAGAGGGCAAAAAAGCGGAGTTTAAGAAAAGACAATTTCCTGGGTGACCCTGGAGGAAGTGATTTCCTAAACTTTTTGGGTTTCCAAATTGAAGAAATTAGTATTGATGACCTAGAAGGTCCCTCCTAGAGCTAATGATCAAGGATTAAGTCACTTTGGGACAGTCACTTAACTTTTCCTGAGCTGGGAATGGGGAAGCTGAATAAGCTGAGGGACTCTGGGATTACAGTTTGAGGAGCTAGTCCCTCATTTTATCCAGGAGGAAACTGAGGCCCAGGTGGTCAAAAGACCTGTCCAGGGTCACCTAGCTGGATAGTGGCAGGGCTGGCTACTTTCACTCTCTCCCATGGAAAATCAGAGAGTTGCTCCCTCCCAGATGGTGCCTTCTGTGGTGAACGATGCTAGAGGGAGGGACCCCATTTTCTTTAGGTGCAGGGAGGAGAGGGCAAATAGGATCCAAAGAGGGATTTTATATATTCAGGAAGAAACAATGTCAAAGTCCCTCAGAAGGCCCCTTTAACATTTCTTTAGAGATTGAGAGAGGCTGGCCCAGTTCGGGATGGCCTTCGCTCTAACACCTGCATCAGGACAGAATTCAGCACCAGACTGGCAGTGCCCAGGTAGCCTGGGGCTAGCCCTTTGATGTGCTAATGACAAAGGATCCCTGTCTGTCCCTTAGAGTTCAGTCTTAGTGAGTTGACCTGTCTTAACTGGCCTCTGAAAAGCTAGCCAAATGGTAGTCCTTTTAAAAAACCTAGGACCTCCAACTCAAAGATATTATTCCTGATTGCCCCAGATAGCAAACAACTTTATTTAGGTACTCCCTAAGCTCTGAAGGGAGCTTGGACTGTCCTCAGCTAGGGGTGGGGGATAGGTTGAGGCAGGTGAGGGAGGTGCTCACCCCAGCCGGCTGACTGGTCCTTCTTTTAACAACTACTTCTTGGTAACTCGGTGCTAAGCTCTTTTGCTACTGAAGGACTCCAAATGGTGTGAGCATCCCTACACATGAGACACCCAAGAGAAAAGTCCTTGTTACCTCAGCCTAGGTGCAGCTTCGGTATGAAGGAAGCACTTTCTGGTTCTCAGAGCTGGTCATCCTTAGCCTGGGCCCCTCAGCTGGTGGCTGTGAGTCTCCAGTGGTGTCATTTTAGGGCTCTGAGTTCAGTTCCCCGGAGCCTCTACTTTCTTGAAGTCCCTCGGGGTTCCCCCAACATTTTACCCAGTGGGCAGAAGAGAGCAGCATCTCCTACCCTCCTAACTCTAAAGAGCAGAGAGTTAACCTCTATTTGTGTTGTCATTATTAAATGCATGAAGTGTAACAAATATGTGTAATAAATGTGCTGAGCTATCAGTGATCTGATATCCCCTACCAAAAAAATAAAGCAGCTGGAAAAAATAATGCTCTTGGGTACGTGTGTCTGTGTCAGCCCCAGGGGGCTAGGACAGGACAGGAAATGCTCAGGGCCCATGTCGGTGACTATTCAGAGATAAAAGACCTGTCAGAATGCTGTAGAAAAGCTACTTAAATTAAACAGGAGGAAAGCAGTAGCCCCTCGGAGCATCTGTAAGATGGAGGAGGTAGGGACAGCACACCTGATTCAGGGACTCAGTGAATCCACTAGCAAACATTTATTAAGTCTTAACTGTGTGCCAAGCACTAGGATAACAAAAAGAGGCAACAATCCCTGGCTGAAAGGATGCTCCTCATCCAATGGGGAAGATAACAGGCAAACAGGTGCGTGCTACATGCAAGCTAAACAGGCATTCATTAACCACACCCGCCAGCTTCTCAATGGAGGTGAGATTTTAGCTGGGACTTCAAAGAGAGCCAGAGAAGGCCGTGGTTAGAGTAAATGAGGGAGATGGTTCCAGCCTGAGGGACAGAATGCCCAGAGCTGAGAGATGGAGGGTTTCACGGACCTGAGTCTTGGAATCCAAGACTATGTGTGGCGAAAAAAATTGTAAGACTAGAAAGATGGGAGGGCAGGTGCTAAAGGGCTCTGAATGCCAAACAGAGCTTTCTGGGGGCCACGGGAGGTTATGAGAAGGGGGAGAAGATGTGATCAGAGCTGTGCTTTGGGAAAAATCCCTTTGGAGGTTGAGTGGAGGATGGCGTGGGATACGGATCCGGCCCCCCCAACCAATGCAGTAACTGAGGGGGGAGGTGATGAAGGCCTACAGGGGCTGCCAAGAAGAATCCAGGGTCACAAATGGTGAGTTCTGAAAGGCCAAAGCTTATGAAGAAGCATCTTGCTGAGCACAGTCTCCAACACCAGTGGAGTAAAAGAAGGCTCTAAATCTGTGCTGGACATTTGCCTGGAGATGCTAAAACCCTTCTAGCTCGTTCTGTCCTCAGAACAGTGCAGGAGGGAGGGAAGCCTGGGATTTTACAAGAGAGTAAACCATGGCCCTAAGACTTGTCAAACAACTTACTGAAGGCCATCCCAACAAATCTGAGGCAGAGACAGGGAGGTCCTGTGGGGTGTTGGGGAGGGGGATTGGAGTCTGAGGAGCTGAGTTGGAATCCTGGACTTTCTACTTTCTGTACTGAGGTGCCTCCCATCTCTAAGAGACCCTCCCAGGCCTCCTGGGTCCCATGTAGGCCTGTTTCCTTTGGAAGATGTGGGACCTTTTTATTCCTTTCTTTCCCTTTTGTCCATCACTTGACACACAGCAGGAGCACTGGATAGGGAAGCCCTATACTTACTGGCTTCCTGACCCTTGACAAGTTCTGTTATCTCCCTTCTGTAAAGCAGGGATAATAACACAGTATCAGCCTAACAAGTTCAAATGAGATAATGTCTGCAAGGCTTCAAGTACATTTTCATAAACCTCAGCTGTTTAATGATGATTCACGTGGGCCTCAGTGGCCTCATTCTGCCCCTCCCTCCCTCCCTTCTTCCCTTCCTTCTTTCCTCCATTCCTCCCTTTCTCTCTCCCTCTGTCTCCACCTCTTCTCCTCTCCTCACCCTCCACCCTCTGAATCGCTGTATCTGATGCCTCCCAGGGGGCACACACAGCGTGATTGCCCTAAAGAACCGCTGTGTGGCCTGAAGCCCACGGCCCCATCCTCTGGGGTTGAATGAAAGCTTCTCTGCCTGCCTGGCATTTACATCTCTCCAGCCTTCTCACATGATGCCTGTTTCCACTCACCATGCTTTGGCCACGTTGCCCTCCTCACCATCACACACACATAATGCTGGCTCCCTGTTTGGCATGCCTGCCCACCCTCCTCACTTGGGCCTTCTTGAGTCTCTGGCTTCCTTGCTCAGTTTTCCTCCCCAAACCCCTCCCACACCCAGGCACTTATACAGATTTAGTATTTAAGAGCAAGTAGGGAGATTGGGGGGTGCTCAGAAGGCCCAGCCCAACCGAACAACTGAACTCACTGATGTCCATTATGCCTTTGTGCCTGCCTCTCTCCAGCAGTGGCTGCCACAGCATCAAGGCAAATCACCCAGAATACCTTGAATGAACTTTGCTGAGCTCTGATGATACACAGAAAGGCAGACATAGGGTCCCTGTGCTCAAGCTTCCCTTCTGCCAGTCAGCACTTAACAAAGATTTGTCTAGGGGCCAGGCCCCCTATCTGTTAGCCTTTGCTGTGCTGGAATGGGCCCCTCAGCTCACCTCTGGGTAGGTGGGCTCCATTTTCTAAACTGGCAAAGTGCCCTCAAAAGCCCTGGTAGCTCAAGCATCCTCCTCCAAGCACTGGGAGAGATACCAAACTGAGACAGGGCAGTCTGTAGAAGCCTGGAGCATGTGGTCACCACCTCTACGCTATCAGATGGTTTGCAAGGTACTTCTCAGACTTCCAGAGTTGCTGGCCCTGTCTGCCCAGAAGCAGGCTGCCAGCTGCCCCACACCCCCAGGAAAAACCTGAAACGTGCCCCAGGCCAAATAATGCTCAAGCCTTCCAATGAGAAACTAAAATAGGTGAGAACCCGCCTCGCCTCACCCCAGAAAGTCAGGCAAAAGCCCACAGGCCATAAGCAAAGGCATTATCGATTTGGGGTGTACTGAAGTTAAGATGTCTATCAGATATCCAATTCAAAAGGTCCAGTAGATGGCCAGCAGAGGTTAGGGCTAGACTTGAGACTCCTGTACAGAGAAATGGCCACTCAACCCATGGAAGTTGATGAGATCCCCAAGTAAAGTAGGCTGGAGGCTGAAGAGAAAAAAGGCCTGGGATAGAGCTCTGCGGGACCGCCATGGTGAATGGATGAGACCTGGATGAAGAGCAAGCAAAGGAGATGTATTAGGAGTGGTCTGACAGGTAGGAGGACTGTCCAGTTGAGGTTCTAGAACATAAATCTGTTGTGAACCCAGTCAGAACAGGTGTGATTTTCTCCACTTTCATCCAGGAACATGAATGTAGGTGCAAAAGTAGTGGATGGTGGGAGTGATCCAACCTAGGCTTGGCTGAAAGAAATCAGTGAAATGATGAGGGGCCAAGGGACTCAAGAGAGGAGGACAATATCCTGTTGAACTGGCTCACCAAGGGACCTAGATGGGGAAAAGAGGAAAGAGTGGCTAGTGCAAGGTTTGACACATAGTTGAGGTACGGTGGAGGACGAGGTCCTGGGAAGTGAGTATATTAAGGAACTGGGTTGGGCATTTGGGAAAGTATCACTGTATAGGCTTTAGTCCCCTAATATGAGGGCAGGAGGGGGAACACTGAACTCACTAAGGAAGGATGAGGAATGAAAACAACTGATGGAATTTTAATTGGGTGGGAGATGCAGACTGTCTGGACTTCAAAGGAGAAGCGGTTTTGGGATGATGGCAAGAGGCGGAGAAGTTGTAAGTGGTGGTGGGGAGCCCAGAGGGCACTGACTCCCTTACCCTGACCATCAGCACCAAAAATGCCCCAGGAAGACAACGCGGCCCTGGCACAATTTGGGAGTCAAAGCAGAAGAGATGGGTTAACCAAGGAAGTCAATGACCACTTTACAGAATTACTAGAGATTTAGAAACACCCTAAAATCCAACCTAAAATCACAGAATAATTCCATGACAACAATGAACAGACAAAGGAAAAACATGGATTTTCTATAAGGATTACACAAATACCCAGAAGAAATAAAACAAGATAAAAATAAATAAATAAAACCTATAGAGGAAAGAAATGGAAGGAGATAGATAGCTTAGAACTGAAAGTAGTAAGCTTCATCCAACTAACAGACTCCCTGATTGCATTCTTACTAAATGGACCAAACAGAAATCTAGGACTTCAGGGGACAGCAAGAAATAGTAGAACAAAATTAAAAGATGAAAAAAAGAAGAAAATGTAAGATATTTGCTACCAAAAATAACTGACTTGGAAAAAAAATGGGATAGGGAGGTTCCCTTTTTTGCTGTGGACTGTCCCTTTCCACTTTTAGAAAAGCAAAATTAGAGGAAGGTCATGCAATGAATGCTAAGGCCAGAAGGAGGCATCAGAAAACTAGTAACGAGTCCCTCAAGGTGTGGGAGGCGTTTCAGCTCAACCTATAGCCCTCCTTTGTAGCCTGGCCCTGGTCTAGGTGCTAGAGATGATGGGGTATCAATTCTGGGAACCCATTCTGCTTTCTGGGCAAAGGGCCTAGTAGTCTAATGGTTAGGGTTTGGTGCTCTCACCACCACAGCCCAAGTTTGATTCCTGGTCAGGGAACCTGCTTGGGACCCCAAAATACCAACATTCCGGGTCCTTCCCAAATGAATTTTGACTCAAGCCTTCTTTCAGTGAAGGAAAAACAAAGTTTATTAATTGGGTTGACTATATTGCACCTGTTGGGTTTCTCCAGCTCAGGAGGAGGAGCAGATGGTAGATGGGGGGGGGGGTCAGGTGGTTTACCAGAGTTTTGGCGAGAATTAGAAAGGGGGAACAGCTGAAGGGAACAGATGTGAGGATAGAAAGTTCTTCTCTAGTGATTACTTATGGGTCCAAGACAATAAGGGAAAGAAAGAACAGGAATATTGCCCTAGGAGAACAAGAGGGGCGCTTGATGAGGATGAAGAGAAGGTTTAGAAGGAGGAAGGCCAGGCACACGGGATCAGTGGGGCAACATCAGGGTTCCAGATCCTGGAGGCAGAATGGTGCACAGCAGAGGGGGGCAAACATGCAGGGCATGGCGGTATCTCAAGCGGGACCATCGCTGTGGATGACCAGAAGAGAGGAGGCCAGAAGGAAGGAAGAGATTTGAGTGGGAGGCCCCAAAGAGCTGATCTGCCCTGACAGCAAACAGGAGCAAGGCCAGGAGAACACTCTGGACTGCTGGCGGAGGCAGGCTCAGGGAGCTGGGGCGGCCACATCCTCGTCCTGCCCCCATCTCTGCCTGTATGGAGGGAGCAGTGAGGATGGAGCTGCAGTCTGGAAGGAGGAGGAAGCCGCGCTTCACTGGACACTACGGTGTGAAGAGATGGAGAGTGAAGGGGGCGAGGGACCGAATGGGAGCAGCGTCCCGGGGACTCAGAGTGATCCATGGAAAGGAGCTGGAGGTCCCTGGGACTGAGCCAGGCTGGCTGTCAGGCCAGGGTCCTTCTCAAGAACCAAGAGGGCTGACAGTCTGCGCTCTCAAGGAGGGTGAATTCTAATGGGGTGACAGGACGCCTTAAAGGGAGCTCAACAGCAGCGGGTGCGGGGAGAAAAGGGGTGGGTCGGGCCGGGCCCCACAGGTGCGCAGCAGATTCCCTCGCAGGCAGAAGCAGCCAGATCCACCCCGCCCCCTAGCGGCCAAACCCTGAAAGAGCGCCCACTGGGCAGGGATAGGCATTTATTAAGCACCTGCTGAGCACATCCACACAACCAGGCCTAGGGTCGGGGAGACCTGAGCTCCAGTTCAGCCTCGGACGCTTCCTAGCTGTGTGACCCTGGGCCAGTCCACTTCACCCCGTTTGCCTCAGTTTCCCCATCTCTCAGATGAGCTGGAGAAGGGTACAGCAACCCCCCAAGGGGCTGGAAACCGAACAACAAAGCACTTTCTACGTGCCAGGCCCTGTCCTGGGAGGGGAAAGACTCAGAACAGGCCCAGCATTCTGGTGGGGGAGGGTCTGGGGGCTTGGCTTCTCTGTGATCCGGGGGTCACTGCCCGGGTCCTCGGCGTCCCCCTCTGTAAGTGCTCCAGGATCTCTTGGGTCCTGGGAAGCCCCGGGGGGCAGAGGAAGGAGGCCAGGAGAAAGTAGCCTTCCTGGGGGTGCGGACATGGGCTCCACAGCCCCTTTTCCGCAGCTCAGGGGTGGGAACACGCCCTGGGCTGCCCGGAGACGGCTGACGCCCCGTGCTGGCAGCTGATTGGCTGCAGAGCCTCCACCAATAGCTTGGCGACCTGCGCTCCGCGGGGAGGCCTGACGCCTTCTTCGCCTAGCAACATCCAACCCCCTACCGAGCCCACGAGGTTTCTGGGCGCTCCGCAAAGAGCCGAGTCATCCCTGCAAAGTGGGGGTGGGGGTTCGAGCGCCGCCCGCCCCCGCAAAGTTGAGAGCAGAAAGACACGGACTAGGGGGCGGGGGGAGCTGGACTGGGGGGAGGGGAGGGGAGCTGGGCTAGGGGGCGACCTGGGCTAGGGGGCGGGGGGAGCAGCTCGCCTGGGGGGGGTGCAGCTGGGGGAAGGGCAGCTGGGCTCGGGGACGGGGGGCAGGGTGGGGCGGAACTGGGCTAAGGGCGTGGGGAGGCGCAGCTGGGCTGGGGGGCAGGGGGGAAGGCTGCATCCAAACAATGGACAAATGGTTCCTGGAACTCGCCTGCGTTTGCCTGCCCCCTCACCCCTTCACCCCAGGCTTCTTGGCCTCTGACCTCTTCTGGTTTTAAATAAATGTCTTCCAATAGAGGAGCAGGTGAAGACCGCCCTAGTAGAGACGCCTCATGAGAAAGGTTCAGGACCATTTCTACGGAACTCGAATTCAGATCCGAACAGCTGCAGCAGGACGCGGCCCTTAGCTAACACCGATACCTGCCTCAGGGTCACATGGCCCACTGTTCCATCTCCCATCTCCATACCTTTGCATAGCAGCGCACCAGCCTGGGGGAGCCCCATCTTCCCGGAGCCCAGTCCTCTATCCGAATGCCCCGCCCTGGAGGACATTTCATGCTTATGTGGTTCCTATCACCCCCACTTCTTTGAGCTCTGAGAAGCTAGGGTGAGGGATTTGTCCAGGTTCACAGGGACAGCCTAATTCGGGGGCGGGATGGAAACTCGGCCTTCCGGGCCTTAAGTCTGCCTCGGTCATTGGCTCCCTCCCACCCTGCACTGATTGATTTCACCCCCCTCCCGTCCCCTCCCCCATCTTCCCTTCCCCATTCCTAACCCTCCATTGTATCATTAACGCCCCACTATCCAACCCAACTTTAGGTCACCCTGCTCTCCCCTGGCTCCTGCCTGCCAATTGTCTTTCCTAAGGAGGGCGTGGAGCATGGAAGGTGGACCCCACGCGGGGCACCCCCACAAACGATCTTCTATTTTTTGAGGGTGGATATAATCTTTACAAGACCAAAGCTGAGACCCGGATCTCCTTATGTGCCTCTTCCCGCAGCGTGCTGTGAATGCCAGCTCCAAGAAGAGCCCACCCTCCACGGTGGAGTGTGGAGTGTGGAGTGTGGCACAACCCCGGAACTTTTGTTGAGGAGCTAACCTCATGATGTCTGGCCTAGGCACCAATCCACCCCACGAGAAGCCGTGGTGTCCTGCCCCAAAATCTACAAGTCAACAAGAGTTACTGAACTTAGACCTTGATTCCTGGGGTACCACCAATGTGTTTGCCCGCCTCCTGAAAACAACTTCAGGGAACCTGCCTGGCACCCAAGGGAAGCTCTTGGTCAATCAGGGCAAGCAGGAGTTGTGCAGAGATTTCCCCAGACGCCCAACCGTGGGCTTAGGAAGGTGACATCACTTTCTCTGGAGGCTGGACTGAGCAAAAGGGTGTTGGTGCCAGGGCTGTGCTGGCCCCACTTTCCAGGTGCCTTCTGAGCCAGAAGTGACCCAATGAACAGGGAAGTTTGGGCTCTGACAACTTGGCCCAGGCAGAGCCAGACATTACATGCATGTCATGTCCCCTCCCCCCAACTCAATAAACTCCAGTGGCTCCTGATCACCTCCAGCGATAAAAATGAGATCAAATCCTCCGGCTTTCAACATCCTTCACAATCTGCCCTCCTTTCCAGCCTTCTTACACCCCAACCCAACCCGATGTATTCTTCAACTCAGTGACACTGGCTGCCTGGTTGTTCCCATAACAAGACATTTCTCTCCTGACTCTGGGCATTTGTCCTGGCTGTGCCCTTGTCTGGTACTGTCTCCGTCCTCATCCCCCTTCCTGACTTCCTTCAGTACCAGCTCACATCCCACCTTCTCCAGGAACCCTTTCCTGATTCCCTTTTAATTCATCTGCAGTTGATCCTGTAGACCTTGCTTGTGTGTTGTGAATTTAATCTTTTTCTGTCTAGACGATTTGCACATCCCCCTCTGCAGCACAACCTCAGGCCCAGGCCCTGTTCCTACTACCTCCCTGGAACACAGTGGGTGTGTGTGTGGGGGGGGGGCACAATACAAGGAACCCTAGTCCACAGTGTGACCTTGGGCAAGTCACATGACATGCCTGGGCCTCAGTTTCAAATTGTAAAATTGGGGCACTGAATTCAATGACTTTTGAAGTCCCTTCCAGGGCTATATCCAAAGAAACCGAGGCTCCCAACATTGAGGGGAAAGGACTTGGACAAGATAACAGCTCATTCACATCAGAACTGGAATCTAGATTTTCCGGATGTCTAGTCCAAGGCTCATCCCAGAAAGTGTTCTGAGAACAAAGTAGGAAGCACAGACCTCTGCTCTGTGAATTACCTGGCCAGCTGAGGGGAACAGGGCTGCAGCTTGGGGCAGCCGGAGAGCAGAGCAAGTTCCGCCCCCCTCATCCTAGGCCAGGGAAAGCATCTCCTGTCAGCCCCTTCACAATGATGCTCAGGCTCACTGGAAGACAACCAATTCCTACTCCTAGAGTACTTTTAGGTTTTATTAAGTGCTTTCCCCCATGGTATTCTAAGTATTTTACAAAAAAGGAAATGAGGCTCTGTGAGATGAGGCTCACACTGGCCTGTGGTCATGCACTTGGTGTACATCCAAGCTGGTCTTCCCCCTACAGCTCATGGCCTGCTTGGCCCACTATATGATAAACTAGGACAGGGCATCTGGGGTTTGCCAAAAGTGCTGTCTCCAGGAGGCCCTATGAAAATGCACACTGACGACTCTCAGGGACTTGGAGACAGCAGGCCTATGAGCACTGTAGACAGAATTATGAGATGGGTCAAGCATTCTGGAAAGCCATTTGGAATTATGCAGTGGGAGGGGATTAAATGTCCACACCCCTGAACCCAGAGATCCCGGGCAGACTTACACACAGACTTCAGAGGGGGTCAGGGGCACAAGAAGGGCCTCTCAGATACAGAATATTCAGGGCACCACATCTTGTACTAGCAAAAGGAGATGCCCCAGACTACAGAATGGGCCAGTTTTTGCTGAACTGCTTTTTACCTACTTTAAAATCTTTGTTAAAAGGGATGGAGGATGGAGATTTTCAGAAGTGATTATGACATAAAAGGAAATTGCATAAGAAAAATAAGATTAACCTCACAAGTAAGAAAGAGGCAGTGTGGTGTGGTGGGTAGAGAGCTGGCCTCAGAGTCAGGTAAATTGGCTCTGTGACCCTGGGCAATTCACTAAACTTCTCTGGGCTCTAAGAACTATGGAGATTGGTGGTATCAAAGAAGGTATGGATCACAGGGAGGAGTTTCCTATAACCATGAAGTCACTGGTCCCATCATCAACTTGTCCTTCCCTCCCTTCCTCCCTGCTCCTGGTAAAAGAGGCCAAGACTGCTAGGGCAGAGTGATGTAGATAATGGCAGGTGAGATCACCTTATCAGTTATTTCTGCTTAACAGGTTTCTTGGATACAAGGGAGGGGTCAGTTCCTGGGTGTGTGTGTGTGTAGATTTTTAGAAATGATCAGTGTGTAAAAACAAAATACTTCAATAAAACCTTTAACAATGTCACATGCAGTTCATCTAAATGCCCCATTGGAAAGTGAAGGGTAGTAGGGTGGGGGAGGGCGGTGAGGCTGGGGAGGAGGAACCCTTCCCATCCCACAGGCTGATGGGAGGAAAGCATCATCCTGGTGTGGGGTGCCCAGTCTAGCTGATTCCACCAGCTAGAAAGGATTGGCCCGGCAGAGCTCACTGAAGGGACCCCTCCCCAGGACTAGCCCCAGTGACAGATAAAACTACCTTGGGGGCCATTTAGGGGTGCAGAGGGAAGGCCCTCCCACTCCCTGAAATCCTCCTTACTCCGCTTGGGTGAAGGGGCTCATTCAGAGGGCCTGTGGATACCTCCACTCTCCTCGGTAGTAAAATGAGTTTTGGGAGGGCAGAAATGAGAAGAGGCTCCAGACCCCCTCTAACACCCCTCCCCAGGTATCTTAGCAAGAGCCACTGGGCTTCCTCAGGCCTCACTTTTCTCTTGTCAGATGAGAGAGTGGGACTAGGCAGCCTCTTGGCTGGAGCTAGGATCTTCAGGGTGGGCCACACCTTAACCCTGACTGTCTCTAGATGTCACACACAGCTCAGCCAAGTGTTCTCCAGCTTCCTGGCTTCCTCCGGGTGGTGCCGCCCCTTCCACATTCCTGAGCTCACACACCTGCAGCCTTCCGGGCCTGTCACAGAGGAGTTGGGCCAGGGCAAGAGCTGTGTGGCTCAGTGACCGTGGCCTTCTCTAGAGAGCAGGCAGGTACCCCCTGGCCCTGCAGTCTCCCAGCTCTAGGAGGCAGAGAGAGGATCAAGAGGTAGCCTGACAGTCCTTTTGCCACATCCTTCCAGAGAGATGCCTGCTGAGCAGGACGGGGCCTTTTGAAGGACAGGCTCTCCAACTAGCACAGAGGCCAGCGGCATGCAAAGGGACACGCCCCAGCCTTCGGACCCAGCTGCCCCTACCATCAAGGTGGTCCTTGTGGGTGATGGGGGGTGCGGCAAGACGTCTCTACTGATGGTCTTCGCCAAAGGAAAGTTCCCTGAGGTGAGTCCTGACTTCCATACAGCTGGGTACACACGGACACACATGCCATGTCCCCTCTTCACATTTACACATCTTCCTCCCCAACCCTCTCCTAAGAGATCCCAGAGGGGAAATGGGGGGAAAGGTGCCTGGGTGTGTGTGGGGACCTTCCCAAGCTCTGTTCACTTTCATGCTGACGGGAGGCAGGACTTCTGCAGGGTGAGTGACCCAAGCAGTTTGCTCAGCTTGGCATGTTCAGGGTTTGATGCAGAAAGGCCCAGACTGGCCTCAGTTCCCTCCCCTTCTGCCATTCTCCCCAGCCGGTCCTTCAAAAACTAACCCAGACCCAACTGAGACAACATTTCACCAGCCTCTGTTCTAGCCTCTTCTACCAATCTGAATGCCCTTCCAGATCAGCCCCTCACTCACAAGAGCTTTTCCTTAATGCCCTGGCTGGGCTGTCCTTTGTTCACTTGGGATACAGTAATAACATTATTATTAATAGCATTGACACAGCCCTTTTGGATTTGCAAAGCTTTCCCTGGATTGTCTCAGGATCCTAGTATGGTTATGTCCACTTTACAGATGAGGAAACTGAGGCTGAGAGAGGGACGTGATTTGCCCCTGGGTCACACAGGAAGGGGAAGGATGCAGTATCTGAACCAGGTCTTTCTAGCTGCAAGTACAGCGCACTACCCATTGGCCACCCAGCTGTAGCTCTTTTTGTCTCTAAACTGAATGCTCACGTTCCATTGCTTTTCTGGTTTACAAATGATCTTGTTTCAACACTTTACTGTTCAGCAAACACCAAGCTGGCACCTAGGCCAAGTGGGCACTGAGCCTGGGCCTCAGGCAAAGGGAGTTACTGCCCGTGGGGAGCTCCCTCTCTAACCACAGGCTTAGCTTCTCTTTGTCCTGAACCCCTACCTAAGCTGCAGCCCACCTCCACTTCCCCCCAGGCTCCCAAGGGCCGCCAGGGGGAGTGAAGGGAGCATCCTGACCACAAATGCCAACCTGGAAGATCATGGGCATCATAGGCGAGAGGCAGGGGTTAGAGCTGGCGTTTCATTGGCAAAGGGATGAGCAAACCCTCTCCCCTGCCACAGGTTTGAACCTTCTCTGGAGCCACAATGATGGGGCATAGTTTGTAAGGCAGGGGAGGGAGGGGTCTTTGTGTAAAATGCTGTGTGTGTGTTCGTCTTTTGTTGCTGAAGAAGACCGTGCCATCAGAGAAATGATGACATGACTTGCACTTGACTTTGTTTTGAGTGAGGGAAGGCTGTGCAGGCCACCAGCCTCACTTCTCCTCCAGAACCATCTGAATCCAGTGACCTGATATTCATCTGGATGATGGAGATGACCCAGGATGAGGCAGTTGGGGTTCAGTGACTTGCCCAAGGTCACACAGCTAGTGAGTGTCAAGTGTCTGAGGTGAGATTTGAACTCAGGTTTTCCTGACTCCTGCACTGGTGCTCTATCCACTGCACCACCTAGCTGCCAGGAACAGAGACTGAGGGAAGGAGCCTCAGGGAAGGAAGGAAGGGGCTCTCTTTCCTCCTGGTCCAAACCTTACCAACAGCTTCAGGCCCTAGAGGACAATGGTGGAAAGTCGGACCCTTCCCAATCTGGCTCCCTTCTATTTTTCATATTTCATCATGTATGATGTATGATGCCTTTTATGACATCATGTTCATTTCCAAATATAGCCTTCCTTTCTCCTCCTTCCTATCAAGGCTTCCTTTTGATAAATATTAAAAAGAAAGAAAACTCTCTTCAGCAGAGCTAACAAAATGGTTGTATCTGCTAGGATATGCACGACTCCACACCCATAGTCCCCCATTTCTTCAATGAATTTATAGGATCCTAAGGCTAGAAGTGATTCCGCTGGCAAGGTCTTTTATCAAATCAGTCCATTTTACAGATGAGGACCATGGGAGTAATGGATCCCAAATCTGAGAGCTTTTTACTGGCCCAGACACTACCTTCCTCATCCCCCATGTATTCTCCAGCTGGTCTGGACATGACATTTCATCTCCGGCCTCCAGACCTTTATCCAGACTGTGCTCTAAGTCAAGAATGTGGTCCCTGCTCCTTTCCTGCCCCTCTAATTCTCTCTTGTCTTGGCTTTGTTGAGGCTAGACTGCTGCTTCTTGCCATGCAGGCCCATCTACCCTCTGAATTCCAGCACCAGAACCCCTGGGTGGGGGGGACGGAACTGGACAGCTCCTGCAGGAAGGTTCTGTTTCCTTGAGGATGGGGAGTGGGAGGGTGGCATGGCCCAGCTCTCCAAAGGCCTGCCTGAGCCTGAGGGAATTCTCCTGGAATCAGAGCCAGGCCCTGTGCCATCCCCCTCCCTCCAGAACCCCACTCTGAGTGACCTGGGAGAGGGAGGAGGGGCTCTGGCCCTCTAGCTCCTGAGTGGATCAGATTAGCTCATCATCACTTTCACACTCCTGGGGAGGCACTAATGGAGAAGTGAGGGAATGCTCAGGTCTAGGAAGCAGAGATAAGGACATCTTGGGGAAGTCAGCCCAGGCCTCTGATCACTGATCAGCCACCTTGTGTTTGCCCTTCCATCACAAGATCTGCATCCCAATTGCATTCCCTCACTAGAATGAGTCCCAGGAATATTCCTGTTTCTCTATTTTCCCATCTGACCACCTTGCTACAAAAGGGAGGTTTTGTCTGAGGCCTTGGAGGGCCCTCCCAGCTCTGCCCTTGAAAGTTCCAGCTTGATGGGGCTATGGCACTCTAAACCTGGCAGGCTGGGGTTGCTGATGAGCTGGCCAGAAGGGATGGCACAAGACCAGCATTAGGGGCCTACATAGTGAGATGCAGGAGGGAAGGCACAGGATGAATTCTCTGGCTTCATCCCAACTGAGTTGTAAGGTCACTGGCCTTGAGAGGTAGGCAGTGCAAAGGTTGCCATTCCTACTTTGTGGATAAAGAAACTGAGGCTCTGAAAGGTTAAAGAACTTGTCTAGGATCACACTCCCAGTCAGCAGGACTCAAACTTCCGCCCTTCTTCTTCCCCCTGGAGGCTTAGCATGGGCATCCTTGTTTCTTCCCACGCCTAACACTGAACCTTCCTAAAGCATGACCTCCAAGCCCTGGGCAGGGGTGGCTGGAGGGCACTTATTGTGGGCCAGGTTTGACTCAAGACCATGGGGGTCCAAATGCAATCAATGAACAATCTCCACCTGTGTGGTCATGATGGAGGGCACAAAGATGAGTGCATAGAGAATCAGTGCAAGAAAGAACTCTGGCTCTGGCTGGGCATAGGCTCGGGGCTCCCCCAGAACCTTTCCCTTCCCTTTCTTTCTCCAGTTCTCAGCACCATGCCTGGCATGGTGGGTGCTTCAGAAATGCTTGCTGGAATGGACTGGGGGAAGAGAGGGGGTACAAGGAAGCTTCTTGTGACCTGCAAAGTTATCTTCTCTAGCCTTTCTCTGCCCCCCTCACATCAGTGAGGTGCCCCCACTCCTGACCCTTGATTGCTTGTCTTACTGTACCCTGTCCTGTATCCATTCTCCTCCCTGTTGACTCAGAGGCCCCAACTACCCTTCTGAGTCACTCCCTGAGCCCAGTCACAGCTGGGTGGGGTCCTGCCCTCCTCTTCCATGGTTTCACTCTCTGCCCTGAGCCCTGAGGAGGTGGGCAAGGACACATCCTGGAAGGAGGGAGGTGGGAGGCCACTCCCTCTGAGCCAAGAGCAGCCCCCTCCCCTCTACCTGCCTCACTGACCTGACTCACATTGCTATGACTTGCCACAGTGAAGAGGAACTGGGAAGTTTTCACTTGGAAAAAGGGAGACTTGGCTTCATATCATCCCATTATTCATACAATTCATGATCTCAGGCTGATCATCTCTCCCCTTCCACGAAACTACCTGTCCAAGGGGAAGCCAACATCTGACCTGGTCACAGTTTCCCCTCTTTTTTTCCTTTCCTTTCCCAGCATCTCTCCAATATCCTCTTCTCTCCTCTGCTGTTTCCACGAGCCTGGCACAGGCTCTCATATCTTCACACCTGGATTACTGGAATCATCTGCTGGCTGGTCTGCCTGTCACAAGTCTCTCCCTACTCCAGTCCACTTTCCTAAAGCCCAAGCCCAACCATGTCACTCCCCTACTCAATCAATACCAGTGCTCCCTAAGGTCTCTAGGATCAAATACAAAATTCTGTTTGGTGTTCAGGACCCTTCCTGGCCTAGCCCATCCTGCCTTGCCAGGTTTCTTACACCCTCCTCTTCTGTGGGCTGAACTCCTGGCTGTCCCCATGCCTGGAAAGCTTTCCCTGCTCATATCTCCAGGAAGCTCTCCAGAGTCCCTTCCTGCTTGTGCCTGCCCTCTCTAGATGAGCTCCAATTGGTGTGTAAAACACTTATTTGCTTGGTGTTCCCCCATCAGATTGTAAGTTCCTTGAAGGCATCGACTGTGTTTTGCCTTTCCTGTACCCACAGAACTTGGCACGATGCCTTGTAAATCCTAGCCTCTGACTTGGGGGCCTCTGGCCTCCCCACCCATCATTAAGTGCCTTTTTTCTCCTTCTGCTCAGGCTTACGTACCCACTGTCTTTGAACGGTATTCCATGGTCTTGCAGCTGGAGGGAAAGCCTGTGAATCTCTACCTCTGGGACACAGCAGGTAAGTTGGCTGCATAGGGGGAGTGGGACGGATGGATGGTGTGGGGAAGATTGTGGAGGCTTAGAACCCGAAACATGCCTGCCTTCCAAGGGCCCAAACTCACAGGCTAAAGTTGAAGAGGGAGGAGGAGGGAAGGGCTTAAACCTGTACTAATTGTCCTCTCTGCCCCGCAAAATGCCCTCATCTCCCTTCACTCTTATGTGTGTCAACATCCCTGGACTCTGGGCCCTGCCCTCTGAGAGCTTCCAGTCCCAGAGAGCGGTGTGCACAAAAAGTCTGGAATGAGGCAGGTTGGGCTAGGAGTCAAGGGAGGTGGGGGCCACAGCTGTCTGCCCACAGGTCACTGACCTGCCCTAGATTGGTGCCTTCACCTTTCTCTGGCTGCCACACACAAAAGTCTGCTCTTTGCCTTAAGAAGTACCCACCATGTGCCAGTTTACGGCTCCACCCCAAATGAGTCCAAGGCTGGGAAGGGGAGTCAGGTCTCAGAGAACCAAGTCTCCCCCACGGTTCAATGGCCTGGGCCAGGCTGCAGGGTTCCTGCCCCACCCTGGCTGGCCATCCTCCAAGAACCCCTCACCAGGTGACCGTCCAGGTGAGCAGTGGGCACGGCATGCACAGAGGGTCATGGCAGGCACTGTTTCAGGCTGACTAATCCAAATGCTCCCCATCCTTCAGGAGGCCCTCCTTCACCACTGCTATCCATCCCTCCCTTCACAGTTCAAGTACCCTACTGCACAAATGAGGAAAGCCTTTAGCTCTTAAGTCTCTGTGCCAAACACAGCCTTTGGTTTCAGCCTCTTATACTGTTGTCTGAATGTTCCACGGATGAGGGAGATGGAGAATTTCTGAGTGCAGGGCACAGTCTGGTGCCTTGGATTAGGAATCAGGAGCTCTGGGGGCCCATTCTAGAACTGGCCATAGCTACTCGACTTAGGGAATGTCTCAGGATCTCTCTAGGCCTTGACTTCTTCCTCTGTGAAAAGACAGCCCTCTCCAATTCTGACTGGGAAGGCCCCTCCCAGCTCTGACAGGCCACTAGGTGGCACCACGGAGGATAGAGGACCCTGGGCTTGGAGTTGCAAAGATCCATCTTCCTGGGTTCCAATCCAGCTGTGCGACTCTGGGCAAGTCACTTCACCATGTTTGCCTCAGTTTCCTCTTCTGTAACATGGGATATAGAAAGAAATGGAAAACTACTCCATTGTCTCTATCTAAATGGGGACCCAGAGAGTCAGACAAGTGAAAAGTGACCGAGCCAAAACAAACCCGCTCTGACATTATCTCGTCCTAACCTTTCCCCTCAGCTCAGACATTCCATGTCCTTTCTTTAAATAGTGTTTTATTTTTTCCAAGTACATGTAGAGACATGACATTCCATGTTCTAATGGTCCCTCTCAGTTCTGATGCTCTAATGTTCTATGTGCAGGAATTCTTAACTTGGGACTTGTTTTTAACTATTCTTAATTCTTAACTAATTCTTAACCTGGGACAAGTCCATGAGCTTGTTTTTAAAAAAACATTTTTGTAATAACAGCTAATAGCTAGCATGTGCATATGATGTCCAAAGCACTTTACAAATAGCTCATTTTATTCTGATGACTGGTTTTTTTTGTCATTTTTTTTGAGGGGGAGGGGGAAGCAATTGGGTTGAGACTTGACCAGGTTAGTAAGTATGTAAGGCTGGATTTGACTCAGGTCCTCTTGACCACAGGGCCAGGGCTCTACTGGATCAATGTTTTTCAAAATAATTGGTTTCTTTTGTAATTCTATGTGTTATATATTCTTTGCATTTAAAAATGTGATTCTGAGAAAGATGCCCAGGCCTCATCAGACTGCCAAAGGGATCCACGCCACAAATAAGCTTAAGAACCTCCATTTTTTTTCTTTTTCCTTTTTAAAAAATACTTCCAATTCGATGGAAAAACAATTTTTAACATATGCTTCTTTCAATTTTGAGTTGTGAATTCTTTGCCTCCCTCTCCTTCCCCTTTCCCTAAGACAGTAGCGATTTGCTAGCAGTTCTGGAGACCCGCCATTTTGTGTTCTGTTCTAAGGGTCCTCTTTCCTCTGGGATTGCATGGCTCAAGGGCCCTCCCAGCTCTGGCAGCGCATGAATCTGGTCTCCTTTGGCCCCTCTCCTGTTGCTAAGCACACACAGTGACGGTGACAGTGACAAGCAACCAGTGAGGGCTCAATCAATACCCAGACCAATGAAATCAACAGCAGACACACTGACTGCAGCTCTTTCAAAGCAAATGAAGCCAAAATGGATGGGGGAGAGAGGAAGTGATAAAACGGTGCTAGAGAGACATTTTACATGTCAACATTTATTTAAAAATATAAGTAGAACTTTATGTTGAATTAATTATTAGTGCTGTTCAGCAGTAAACAATAATTTAGGGAAGATAAATGAAGGGGAAGGAAGAGCCAGGCCTAGCCCCTAGGAGCCCTGAAGGGCAGGACTGCTAGGCAGAGACATTTCCCTGGGGGGCATGTCACCTTCGGGCTGTGTTCTCTGCAGGCACTCCCTTCCCTGGCATCTTTGGGACAGGCTGGACCATAACTGCTCTTTTTCCCTGGTCATTGGCAGGACAGGAAGACTATGACCGCCTACGCCCCCTGTCCTACGCTGATGCTCAAGTGGTGCTCATGTGCTATGATGTCATGAGCCCCAACAGCTTCGACAATATCCTTTCTAAGGTCAGTGCACCAGGATGAGGTGACAGGTGGTGCCCCCATCTTCTTCCTCCTGAAAGACCCCTCAGAGATCTTCCATAACTAAGCCATGGGGAAGCAGAATAAATACTGGGATTAAAGATCCTGGATTCAAATTCTGATTTGGTGACTTTAGACAAGTCACAAGTCCCTGCCATCTTGAAAATCCATGAGTCTATATGATCTGACCTCCATGGTGGGAGTTGGTGGGCACTGAATTCTACAGCAGCCAAAGTGGGGACTCTGCCCTAACCTTGAGGCTTCAGGCAACTCCTAGCTAGGAGGGCCATGGGCTCCTTTAGTTTGTATGAAAGGCCTGACTTGGCTCTGAGATCTGGGAACCAGCTCCCACTGGGTCATGGACTCTTTCAAGCCTCAAAGACCTAGGCTGTCCATAAGATTAGAACACAGTGCTAATAATACAGAAGCTTGGAATAGATTAAGCCTCCTGGGGATTAGTAAATTTTGCTTTGTTCAACAGTAGGGTCCATGTGGGAGGGTGTGGACAGTGCAGGGGAACTCATCCCTACTGCTGCAGAAAGAATTCCAAGAAGGCCAGGTACTGTAAGACCTAGCAGGTCATAACAGTGGCTAAGAATCAGAGCCAGCAATCTGTTGGGGCTTCATGGAAATCAATGAAGCCTGGCAATAGCTCTCTGGGAGGTTGGTGCTATTACTGTCCTATTTTATAGGTGAGAAAACTGAGGCTAGCCTGCTTCTCTTTGTGCAAGGACGTTAGGATGGGACAACCTCTCCCATTTCCCCTGGAGGTAGTGAGGCCTGACTCATGGTCTCCCTCCTCTGTCCTGACAGTGGTATCCGGAGGTGACGCACTTCTGCCCAGGGGTACCCATCATCTTGGTAGGCTGTAAGACTGATCTGCGCAAGGACAAGGTGCTGCTGAAAAAACTACGGCAGAACCGCCAGGAACCCATCACCTACCAGAAGGTATCAGCCTCACGCTGCCCCAGCCTCTCTGTGAGTTAGTGAGTTCTCCATCACCAGAGGGCTTTGAGGGGATGCTGGAGGACCTCTAAGGCCTCTTAACCCTCTATGCCAACAGGACCTCAGGTCTAGGACACTCTCTGTATTTTTCCACAGGAACATTCAGGAGAAAGAGAAGGACCCTAGCTCATCTACTAATTCCCCATAGTTTCTGGGGGTGGGACAGCTGAGTTGAGGAGATATAGAGGCTATAACCTGGGGGGAGTGGGGCCAGGTAGCCCTCCCAGGGCAGGAGGCAGCTGCCTCCCAACTCTGTACAGGCTCAAAAGAATCTCCCTAAAACAATTCCTAGATGTGGCATTGAGTCTGTCAACAACCCTGCCCCCACCACCACAACATACATTGTTGGACCTGGACCAGCTCTGGGGGTCTACCTCGTCCAAAGGCCTGTCATCAGATCTATGCTGGGGATGACCAAACTCTAGCTAATCCCTGATCCCTCCCTGTGTGGGCTTTAGAGGCCTGGGTGTTTGGGAGATGGGGAATGTCATCCTGACTAAACACTACAAAGAAATTGGAGGTGACTGCTATGGTGAAGCACAAAACCAAGTGTGATCTGAGGCCTGTGTGAGAGAAAAAGTCATCCCTGGTTCCTGGCTCCCTCTCCTCTTTCTAGCTGGATTTCACATTGTACCACAGAATATAGTTCAGCTCAACAAGCTGAGAGTGTAGCCTTCTTTTATCAGCCTCCCTTCTCCTGGTCCCTGTTCCATCCCTCCTCCTGTCCTCTCCTCTCCTCCTGGTCCCTGCTCCATCCCTCCTCCTGTCCTCTCCTCTCCTCCTGGTCCCTGCTCCATCC